>JARHVA010003518.1:0-1200000 GCA_037957365.1 Torreya grandis | reverse complement strand
GCAAACCCTCATGTTTCCAAGGTCCTCTTGTGGCAAGAGAGAAAGGTTTGAGCAAGAGAGAAGGGTTTGAGCAAGGGAGAAACTTCAAAGTCCTCCTCCCACCCCCATAGTGTGGAGAGTGGAAAATCTCGTCCACAATGGGTGAGTGTGGAGTCTTGATAAGTATTGCTTCTTTGTGGCTGCCAAGTGTATTTTGTATCTCTTATTACGGAAGTTATTTTTATCAATGTTATGTGGGTTTTGGTTTGTAATGCCCCCCTTTTTAAGCTAGTCCTTGGGATGTGTTGACCATTTTTGGTCCAACAGGCCAAAAATCAGTCCCCTTCTTTCCCTGTTGTTCTGAACCAGTCCAAAATCTGATTCTTTGCACAAGTCTGGAAATTTCTACGGACTTTGCAGGTTTTCTACGGACTCTGCACAGATTTCTACGGACGCTGCAGGTCCATTTCTACGGACTCTGCAGGTCCATGGATTTCTACGGACTCGACAGGCGGAAAACTACGGACTCCGCAGGAAGAGGCAAGTTCCCACTTAGGCGCAAAATGTACCATTTCAAGTGCCCTTGCGGAGGGCAGGGAACACTTTCAAAAGAGGACACAGAGAAAAGGCGGAAGAGGTAAGTTTCTTTCGGAAATTTGTCTAAGGCACAAGAAATACCCTTCGGAAGGGTCGTTTTCATTTTTCCCGAAGGGCACTTTTCAAAGGCAGTTGAAGAAGCAAAGGAAGAAATCCTTCGGACTTTTTGTTCAAAGGAATTCCTTTGGACAAAAAGTCCAAAGGATTTCTTCCTTTGCTTCTTTTCGGACAAAAAGTCCGAAGGAATTCAAAAGGCGCGGAAAAAACCAAGGCAAAAGCAATAGAATAATTTCTTCGGACTTTTTGTCCGAAGGAATTCCTTCGGACAAAAAGTCTGAAGAAATTTGGAAAGGAAGCCGCGAGCCAAAAATCCCGGGGAGAAACTCCGAAAAAGTGGACAAGGCAATTCTTGCGGATTTTTTGTCCGCGGGAAAAGGTTTCGAAGAAAATAGGCTGCCGAAGGACCCCGAAGGGCAAGTGCCCTTGCGGGGGACTCTCGGCTGCCAAATGAAAGATGCTTCTCCAAAAGCCGAATGGTCACCTTCCCTTCGGGAGGATGCAAAACAAGAAGCCCGAAAGGAAAGGAAGCAACAAGAAGTCGAAAGAAAGAGAAAGCCGAAGAAAGTCCAAGGGGTGATGGGCCCAAGGACGTCAAAATCAAGCGCGGCGAACTAGCTGTTGGAAGTTCAAACGCAATGACGGGTGCGCGGACGTCAAATTCAAGGCTCGTGAAATAGCCACTGATTTTGAAAAAAGACTAGAAAAGAGCCCAAGGAGCCAACGACCCGCCGAGAAGATAGCCTTGAGGGCCGAAGGAGCCAGAAAGAGACAAAACCAGGATGAGACAAGGCAAGGAAAAGACAAGACAGTCCAAGTGGCGAGGGGAGGTGAGTTATTGCCAGGTGGTCATCAAACGGCGCAAACAGTAAGCGGCGCAGCTTGTTTTCTCCAGTTTGCATTTATAAGCAGACAAACTGCGTGAATATCTAGAAGGAGCAGTCTTGTCTTCAGAAAAGAGGCGTTGCCCGTGCTTTCACATTAATGTTTGAACACCAAAGTCAAGATCGGCGATTACACAGCATGGTTCCAGTAGGCCTCTTCTAGAAGAATGATATCAGCAACAGTGATTTCCTCTTCCCGATGCTCTCAAACGCACATGGGCCAACTTGTCAAAGAGGGCCAAAGTCTTTCCCAAAAAAACGCCAAGTTCTCTTCTCCTCTTTCTATATATTGTAAAACTTCTCATTTTGAGAGGCATCCATTCTCTTAGCCCGTAAGGCAAAGCTCTACCAGAAAATCTCTCGGGCTTGTAAGGCAAAACTCTGTCGGCTTTTACCTTGAATCAAGACTTGGCAGTTTACCTCCATTTGGACTTGCACTCATGCATATGTCTATGTTTTCTTTTGTGTCGAGTCATTTTCTTTTATGCTTTTCACAGAACGATTCCAACATGTTTGGTGCATTGTGAAGTTTCTTCTTCTGCAGGTCTGCCAGAAGTGTCTACAGCAGGAATATAGGCGCATGTGAACAGGCTGCCAAAGTGTGTCTCAGAACACCTTTGATAGTTCTTCCTCCTTGTATCTCTACGGACCCCTGACTCACTGAAACTTAAGAGTTTCCCACATCAAATGAAGTGTATGGGCGCTTCTTCTTGGTGAATAGTGTATGTTCGGGTTGAGTGGGTCATCTTTTTTTGGTGTATCACCTTTTTATTTTTTAGGTTTAGGTTCTGTTTCAGCATCCTTCTCCCTTTTCATCCCCCCCTTTTTCATTTATTTGTTAGTAGTAGGAAATCCAGGGCCTAAAAGATACATCAAAGGGAGCTAGCCCTTATCTATAGATTCTCCCCTCCAGCTTCGCCGGTCCCACAGGCGAGGGGAGTTTCCATTGTTGCGTGTGGAAGGCAGAAGCTCGGCCTCCTGCCCAGGGTGCAATCCACTGCATCAACAGTTTTTGGCATGCCCGGTAGGACCAACTAGGACAAGTTGTGTCCAAAGAGTTGAAGAATTTTTGGTGTGTTCTTCAACCAACCAACCTTTGGAGGCTTTTCATCAACACCAATGGCGACTCCGAGTTGAATCAGCGGGTTAAGCAATCCAGGTGCCATCAAGAAATCTTATTTTTTGTATGTATAATCCCTTTGCACAGATTCATGGACTTTGTGTTCCTTCATATTACCATGATCAAGCTCAAAACATTCATGCAATCACCTCACGCAACTCTCCTAGTTGCCCTTCAACGATAAGGGAGGTGATGCTGGAGTTTGAGAAGCAGGTAATGGAAATTGACAGACTGGATGAGCAGTATGGATATCAGCAGGAGCTGATGTATAAAGAGGAGTGTTTGTTCAGGCAAGCTCAGGCCTTGCAATCCATGGAGGAGGAGGTAGCAAAATGAAGGAATCCGTTCTTTCAAAGTAGTCAGCTTTGTGTGCCCCCTCCTATTCTAAAGAAAGCCCCCTCTTGTACACCAAATCTTTTCTGTCAGATGGCACTTGCTCATTCCAGCTCATCTGATGCATCAATCAAACTTGCTCTTGACCCCGTGCGCCTAGCCTTCAAGAATCAAAGGGAACTAGAACAACCTCCCATGGAGATGAACCTTCTAAATTCCTTAGATTGTGAATCTTCCTTTGGGGGGAACATTATGAACCAGCACATCTCTCTCGAAGTTGCTCCTACTCATCATGATGATGTTGGTGACCTCCAAGAAAGGCTCTTCCAAGAAGATCTAGCCAGGAGAATTTCAGAGTTGGAGTCCAAAGTGAGATTCCTCAGCGAACATGTGATGGACCTGTCTGAACACACCCCATCTACGCGCCCCCAAGAGACCTATCAGGCCACACCTGATATAGATGAAGGGCTGGCCAAATGGAAGGAGAATCATTCGATTCTAGCTCAAGGACTGCCCCCTCTTCCACATGGTTTTTTCACTTCACCCCTTCTCAAGGAGGAACCTGTTTTGCAGGAGGCGAGTGAGGAACAAAAGATCTAATTTGCAGCTCTCCAAGAGGCTATCATGAGCGACAACGAAGAATAAATCATCATCGATGCTCCTTGTGAAGACACCATCAGCAATGGAGAAGATTTAGGTCACACATACATGCAAATGTTCCAGCAATACAAAGAGGAACATAAGCATGGTGAGCTATCTTCCCCTCTGTTTGATGAACTTCCTTGTTGTTTCGATGAGGACTACTATGCCGAGGAGCCTGAGTTGGAAGAGGACCAGATGGATGCCTTTGAACATCTAGAAGCTCTGGTCCTTGAGCAGGAAAAGGAGAGGCTAGTCTCTCTTGAGGAAAACCTTGAAGAAGAAAGTTTTGAACATAGAGGTGATGTTCTTTGGGATGAGCAATCAGGTTGTGATTCCATTTCAGACATCACAACAGTCACCCTTCTTCAAGAAGGCCAAGAGGGAGCAGAGGATGAGTTTGACAGGATTTTCAACAAGGCAGAAGGAAACGAGTCAAACCATGATGCATTGCAAAGGGACTATGCACATCAAAGGGCTTATGGTGATGAGCCAACAGCCACAGATTTCTTGGTGAAATGCACCAGCATGAAGGACCAGTATTCAACAAGCTTCCAAGAACAAGCAGAGTACATATATGTTAGGAGCATGTTCGATTTTGATCCACTCGGATGCAGGCCAATCGAGGTGACAGGCAAGAGGAGCAGGTCACCAAGTCTCCACTTCATTCAGCCACTTGTCTGGCACCATAAGTTTCCTTGCCATGGAGGGGACTTAAGAAGTTTTCCCTTTGATCTAGGAGGGAAGCAAATATCCCTGGTTAGCTGTTTATAGTAGTTTGCTTTCAGTTTCTTTTCTTGTTTTCCGTAAGTGCAATTTGCACAAGTAGTGTTTTTAGCCTTGTGTGTGTTTTCCTTTGTATGTGTGGGGTAAAAACTTCATGATTGATTCTGGGATCTCTCGGGGCTGTTGCTAACTTTTTCAAGTTGCGTTCTGACTCCGTGCCCAATGGACTTTTAAGGCAACTGGTCTCTAAGCATAGCAGGCATGCTTCCCCTGGGATTCGCCAATTTGTTGACCATTTTTGGTCTAACAGGACAAAAATCGGTCCCCTTCTTTCCCTGTTGTTCTGAACTAGTCCAAAATCTGATTCTTTGCACAAGTCTGAAAATTTCTACGGACTCTGCAGGTTTTCTACAGACTCTGCACAGATTTCTACGGACTCTGTAGGTCCATGGATTTCTACGGACTCGGTAGGCGGAAAACTACGGACTCCGCAAGAAGAAGCAAGTTCCCACTTAGGCGCAAAATGGACCATTTCAAGTGCCCTTGCGGAGGGCAGGGAACACTTTCAAAAGAAGCCACAGAGAAAAGGCCGAAGAGGTAAGTTTCTTTCGGAAATTAGTCTAAGGCACAGGAAATACCCTTCAAAAGGGTCGTTTTCATTTTTCCCTAAGGGCACTTTTCAAAGGCAGTCGAAGAAGCAAAGGAAGAAATCCTTTGGACTTTTTGTCCGAAGGAGCGCGGAAAAAACCAAGGCAAAAACAATAGAATAATTTCTTCGGACTTTTTGTCTGAAGGAATTCCTTCGGACAAAAAGTCCGAAGAAATTATTCTATTGTTTTTGCCTTGGTTTTTTCCTTCGGACAAAAAGTCCGAAGAAATTCGGAAAGGAAGCCGCGAGCCAAAAAGCCCGGGGAGAAACTCCGAAAAAGCGGACAACGCAATTCTTGCAGACTTTTTGTCCGCGGGAAAATGTCCGCGGAAAATGTCCGCGGGAAAAGGTTCCGAAGAAAATAAGCCGCCGAAGAACCCCGAAGGGCAAGTGCCCTTGCGGGGGACTCTCGGCTGCCAAATGAAAGACGCTTCTCCAAAAGCCGAAGGGTCACCTTCCCTTCGGGAGGATGCAAAACAAGAAGCCCGAAAGGAAAGGAAGCAACAAGAAGCCAAAAGAAAGAGAAAGCCGAAGAAAGTCCAAGGGGTGACGGGCCTGAGGATGTCAAAATCAAGCGCGGCGAACTAGCCGTTGGAAGTTCAAACACAGTGACGGGTGCGCGGACGTCAAATTCAAGGCTCGTGAAATAGCCGTTGATTTTGAAAAAAGACCAAAAAAAGAGCCCAAAGAGCTAGCGACCCGCCGAGAAGATGGCCCCAAGGGCCGAAGGAGCCAGAAAGAGACAAAACTAGGATGAGACAAGGCAATGAAAAGACAAAACAGTCCAAGTGGCGAGGGGAGGCGAGTTATTGCCAGGGGGTCATCAAACGGCGCAAACAGTAAGCGGCACGGCTTGTTTTCTCCAATTTGCATTTATAAGCAGACAAACCGCATGAATATCTGGAAGGAGCAGTCTTGTCTACAAAAAAGAGGCGCTGCCTGTGCTTTCACATTAATGTTTGAACGCCAAAGTCAAGATCAACGATTACACAACATGGTTCCAGTAGGCCTCTTCTAGAAGAATTACATCAGCAACAGTGATTTCCTCTTCCCGATGCTCTCAAACGCACATGGGCCACCTTGTCAAAGAGCGCCAAAGTCTTTCCCAAAAAAGCGTCAAGTTCTCTTTTCCTCTTTCTATATATTGTAAAACTTTTCATTTTGAGAGGCATCCATTCTCTTAGCCCGTAAGGCAAAGCTCTACCTAAAAATCTTTCGGGCTTGTAAGGCAAAACTCTGCCGGTTTTTACTTTGAATCAAGACTTGGCATTTTTACCTCCATTTGGACTTGCACTCACGCATATGTCTATGTTTTCTTTTGTGTCAAGTCATTTTCTTTTATGCTTTTCACAGAACGATTCCAGCATGTCTGGTGCATTTTGAAGTTTCTTCTTCTGCAGGTCTGCCAGAAGTGTCTACAGCAGGAATATAGGCGCATGTGAACACGCTGCCAAAGTGTGTCTCAGAACACCTTTGATAGTTCTTCCTCCCAGTATCTCTACGGACCCCTGACTCACTGAAACAGAAGAGTTTCCCACATCAGATGAAGTGTATGGGTGCTTCTTCTTGGTGAAAAGTGTATGTTCGGGCTGAGTGGGTCATCTTTTTTTGGTGTATCACCTTTTTATTTTTTAGGTTTAGGTTTTGTTTCAGCATCCTTCTCCCTTTTCATCCCCCCCTTTTTCATTTATTTGTTAGCAGTAGGAAATTTAAGGCCTAAAAGATACATCAAAGGGAGCTAGCCCTTATCTAGAGACTTTCCCCTCTAGCTTTGCCGGTCCCACAGGCGAGAGGGGAGTTTCCATTGTTGCGTGTGGAAGGCAGGAGCTCGGCGTCTTGCCCAGGGTGCAATCCACTGCATCAACAGGATGAGACTCTTAGCTTGAGTGTTCCCTAGGGCTGAGGATTTAAAGGCAAAAAAGGGAGGGCGACTTGCACAAGCTTTCATGGAATTTTCCAGCTAAGGCGAATTGATTGGAGAGCGGATTTTGAGGGTTTGGGGCTGATTGAGAGTGCTTTGCGGTGTATAAAATATTGCTAATATTTTATACTACTTTTCTAGCTCGGGCGACTTGCCCTTGGAGACCCTTGGAGGCTATTTGGAGGAATTTTGGGTGAGTAAAATATTTTGATTTTATTCCTTATTTTTTTGAGGTATGGTGAATTAGTTGAGGGAAAGAATAGAACAACTTGGAGGGTTTTTAGATTCCGTTTGGCAAGGTACAATTTGTTCTTCTATTTTTTGATTTTTGTGGCAAATTATCATAAGGGTTTGAAAGGAATTGGAAGAGAAAGGCTAGGGTTCCAATCCAAAAATTCTGCCAATATTTTATGAGGGGCGATTCACTTGTGGAGTGTTTTATGAGGTTTATAGGGTGTTTTTAGGCCCTAAAAGGTGGACAAATAATATTATAATTATTTGTGTATTTTTTGGCATATTTTTCGAGGTCATTTGACATCATTTTGTGAGTGAATCCAAGAGAAAATTCTAATTTAATTCACACAGTAAATTTCTGCACATAGGCAACTTGCCTTGAAGGGTTTTTGGAAGCTTTGGAGGACTAATATTGGAAATAATTAATTCTGAAATATTACTATATTTTATTATTATTTTTGATGAGTTTTGCAAGGGTTGAGGGCTGAATTATCAAGGAAAAATGCAGCTGTACTTTCAAGAGAAAAATCAGAATATTGCAAGGGTATTTTCCAAGGTACATCCACGTTCCCTCACACACAAAATGTATTTATTACAGCAGCAAATTCAGGGTTTATGCATGACATGTTTGTAGATTTAAGGTGAAAATTCAGTGGATATATGCTTTGTTGGCTTTGGAATTAATTGTATAACATTGGCACCTAGGGTTTGTTCTACTTGTGGCATTTTGATCATCTATATTTCAACTAGGATTTGCTGATTTTAATTTTCAAAATTCAGTTTGATTGGAGTTGATTAAGGGTTTTGTTGGGAAACCCTCTTTTATCATCATTGTCCCAGTTTGGGGACATCACTAATTTTGTGATCAATTTGAGCTTTTATTTACATCATAATTCCAAGTATTGAGGGAGTTATGAATTTTTGAAGTTTCAGTTGTTTGTAGGAAATAATATTTGTTGACGGCAAATTTGCAAGAGTTTCGATGACTTTTTGAAGGTCAAAATAGCAGTTGATAGGGCATAACCAATTCTTATAATTTTATAATAATTTTGGCCACAACAATAAAGGTTTTTGAGGGACAGTTGATGTGGAAAAAGGGCAAAGAATAATCATTGTGTTATTCATTGATTGCCGTCCCATAAACAGTTAGAAAGAGAAGTTTTTAAGGGGTTTGAGACCCTAAACAGTAGCGCTAGGGAAGGACAGAATTCCTAGCAACATCTTCAAGGGTTGTATCACTTTGTGGGGCCCTAGGAGGGGTAACTAAGACTGCAGTCATCAACCAAATATTCCCGGCTTTGGTGACTCCCTTTGGGAGATTTTCTGACATATTTGTGTGACTCTTTGATGCTACAAGTGGGTTGTTATTTCTATCATAATTTTGGTAAAACATTTGTCTAATTTCTGTACTATTTTTCCAGCTATTTGTGGAAGTATAAGCAGTTGTTCGAATTGGTATTTTCGGTTACAATATTATATAAGCAATAAGGGTATATGTAGCTCTAAATACTGATTTATGAATGGATATTTTTGGCTGAGATCGTTGGGCTTGTTTTGTGTATTGAAACATATATATTATAGCTAGGGTTTGGTTGTAAAATCAGTGAATTATGCAAGGTATAAGGGTTTGACAATTGATTCTAGTTATGCATATGGACGAGTAGGGTTTGAGCATAATAATATTTCAGATTTGCACAAGTTTGTGGCTAGGGTACCCTTGAAATCCCATATTTGGTTGAATTGTCTCAATTGGGGACAGTACAGTGGTATCAGAGCCAAATTCTTGGCCATTTGTGGGATGGAAAGATTATTGTCAAATAGGGACATGGACAATGCTAGGTTTGAGAGGTTTACTCAAGTCCAAGAGCAGTTGATGGAAACTGTTGTCAACCTGGAGTTGCACCCTAAATCAAAGATGTGTTGAAATGACTAATCCTCTCTCTAGTTGAAACAATGGGATCTTCTCACAAGGGTGGGTGCCTCAATGGTGAGAAGAACCTCTAGAGAAGGTTGGTTCCTGTAAGATGTATCAATGTGGATCTCTACTCTGTGCTACGGACTACCATGGAAAAGAAAGAAAAACACGTGAAGGGGAAATCCTACCTAATGACAGTGATACACCAGAATGTTTGATCCACTCTACTTGGAACCTTGAACACTGAACAAACAAGGGAAAAGGAAGACCTTTGATTTTCAATTGATCACTATGCATAAGTATTTCATGAGAAGGTTCGATCCAATGACAAAAACATGAGAAAAAATGATAGAGAGAGGTCTGATACAAGACACTTTGCAGCCACCTAAGATCCACTTACAGCTTCAACAAAAGACATAAAACGCTGAACATGACCTGCATAACATGATGAGCTAGCAACTAGGTATGAATCAGAATTTGGGAAGGTAGAGAAATCTACCACGTATGCAAATTGCTAAATGAATGTACACTATTCCAGCACTTGAAATCTGAAAGTTCAATCCTTCTATTGATTAAAAAGGTTACACAACTCACCAATGACAGAGTCTGGTCTTACCAAGAGAGGGATCGATTTTACAACGCTGAAAAGCCATTAATATAAAAAATTACAAAAAACCAAGATATTGGTGTTGGAAATAGGAAAAGAATTTAACTCTTTATTAACCCAAGTCCAAATTGCGTTGCATGATTCTTCCAAATTTGTCTTTCCTTGGCTTATACCTAGCTGTCTTGCATAAAAAATCCTTGGCGTTGAAAAAGAAGAAGACAAGCTTTGGATGCATGACATCTACGAATAGATGTCTTGACTTGAAAACCAATCAACTCCAAAACAAGGGTAGTCAAATCCACTCGAACTACTGGAACGTTTGAAAGTCTCTCCTTTGCATGAAATCAATGCAAATGCCAAATTTAAGAATTACGTTTGAACCGTCGGAATGTTTCAAGATTTGAGAGTGCATGCATGAAATTTCTGGTTGTTTGAAACGTTCAACGCTTTGCCCGTTCATCATGGAAGACAACTCTATTTTCAAAACTGAAGCATGCTTGCTTTTTTAAACACTTTCACTTCGTTGGAGTCACTCACGTTAGTCTGTGCATGATCTTTGTTTATCCTACCTTTGTCTTTATTTTGCGTTTGTTTTATTCACTGTTCATGCTTATGTCCATGATTAGTTTTGCTTTAATCTTTGCTCATGCCTCTATTTCTGCGTTTGTCTTACTTCTTGTTCAGTTCTGGCTCAGTCTTGTTTGTGCTTATGTCTCTGTTCATGCTATTGCTCATGCTCAGTTCTGCTTCGTATTTTCTCTGGCTTTTTTCGTGTTCTGTTTTAATTCGGGACTTGAGCTTTATTTTAGTTTTCGTCCTTCGGACAAATTGTCCGAAGGACTCTCTGTCTCTTCTCTTTCCCGGGCTTAGCATTTCCTTTTCTCTTTTTGGCCTTTGCTTACACCCTTGTCTTTTCTATCCGGCTTTTTGTCCTCCCAAATTCCTTCAGACAAAAAGTCTGAAGGAATTCATTTCCTTGCAATTTTCCCAAATTTATTCTTTTAGGCTCTTATGTCTTGCCCTTTGGTTTTATTCGGACTTTTGTTGACTTCACATTCCCGCGGATTTCCTGTTTGACAATTATTCAAAAGGATTTCCTTAAATTTTCTCATTTCCTTCTTTGACTTTGTTTTTATTTCTATTGGGCTTTTTTCCCAGGTATATCCTCCGTCGGACCTTTTCCTTGAATTCCTTCGGACTTTTTGTCTTAAGGAAATTCTTTTCTGTTTGAAGTGTCCTTTGCTTTTATGAAGGTGCCCTCCACAAGGGCTTCTGCTTCTCAAAAATGCCCTTCGGGCTTTTTGATTTGGTCATGTCTTTGGCTTTGGTGCCCTTTGAAAGGCCTATTCGTCCTCAAAAGTGCCTTTCGAAACTTTTGAAAGGTGCCACTGACCAAGTGCCCTCCGCAAGGGCAGGTGTTCTTCAGAAAAATGGATTTTGTCCTTCGAAACTTTTGCCAAGGTCTTCTTCGTGCTTGAAGTGTCCCTGCAAGGGCACATACCCTTCAGGGAAATTGTAAACGTCCCTACACAACGCCCAGATGTCCTCCGCAAGGGCTATTCTCCTTAAAACATACCTTTTGGAAGAACTGTAAAGGCCACCTCACCGCATAAGTGCCCCCCCGCAAGGGCAGTTACCCTTTGGGCTTTTTGAAGGGCACTCGGGGTTTTTGAAGGGCACCCAGATGAATTGTCTTGACTTGAAAACCATAAAGTGAACCAACCCGAAGGGTACATACCCTTCGGGACTTTTGAATTGGACCTTCCCAAAGGGCAGGTGCCCTTTGGGTCTTCTCAACTGTGCTTTTCCCTTTTTTCTTTCGGACAAAAATTTGGAAGAAAATAAGCTTTGAACGACTGCCACTTAAGCATTTTTTCGGACTTTTACACAGTCCTTTGAGAGCTCTTTCTCTCGGACAAAATGTCCGAAGAAAGAGTCCACCTCTTATAGCCCGAAAAAATCCTTGGGAAGACAAAATAAATAAACTTACAGCTCGTATGTCTTGGCCGTATTTGCACATTTGGCTGTAATCAAGCAAGCTCCTTGGAAACCTCTGAATGACTAAAATTCACCTGGCTGTAGATGGCCACTTGGGTGGCTATAAATGCTCATTTAAGGACCCCAAAACCGATTCACAAGACAAACTTGGCACCATAGCAAAGTTCCGAATAGTAGGGGTGACAATTGCCCTGTGCGGGCAAAATTGTCAACATTTTTGGTGACTCAACTGGGAAGCATGTCTGCTATGCTAGAGAACTCAGACCATATAGATGATATTCGAAATCCCAAATGGTGAACTTGATTTTTGACTAAAATCTCCTCTTGACCTTGGCTGAAGTAACCTTCTCCCTCAAAATAGAAAGGAAAAACAGGAAAGCAGAAAAACTAAGAAGCAAATGTGCAAACAAGCATTTATTGAACAAAATTGAAGCAAACTACTGTGCTTGAACAACACTTGGAGGAAAGCAAAAACAAACTATGTACATAGAGCTTTGCTCTTCAATAGCAATGTTTCAGATGTATCCCATTGACTGGGATTGGAAGCTCTTGGCCATCCATCTTGGCAAGTTGGAAGGCATTGTGGGATTTGCAGCTAGAAATCGTGTATGGGCCGCTCTAAAGGGAATCAAACTTTGTATGTCTTCCTAGTTTGGCTCGATCCTCATCCCACTTGAGGACCAAATCTCCTTCATTGAAGCTTCAAGAGGAAGCTCCTTTGTCAAACGTTCTTTTCACCTGTTCCTGATGACTTTCCATGGCTAGCATGGATTGATTTCTTATCTCTTCCAAATCCATAAGCTATGCATACCATATACTAGCTTGTATGGAGAGTTGGCTATTGACCTCTTGTAAGTGATCCTATCAGCCCATAGAGTTGACTTCAACTTGAGATGCCATGACCTCTGATTGTCTTCAATAGTCCTTCGAATGATCTTTAAGAGGTTCTTGTTTGTAGATTCAACAAGGCCATTTCCTTGTGGATAGTAGTTCGATGAAGTGCTGAGATAAACTCCGTGTTGGACAGCCCATTGACTAATTCTAGATCCCACAAAAGCCATTGCATTGTTAGAAATAATGGTTGAAGGAACTCCAAACCTAGTAAGCAAACCTTCATAGAAATCAAGAACGTTAGTTTCGTTTGCTTCTTTCAATGCAATCGCTTCCGTCCAACGTGTGAAGTAATCTGTAGCTGTTAGAATCTACTTATGCCCTGAACTCGAAGGAGGATTAATGATACCAATAAAGACCGATCCCCACTGAACAAAAAAATGATCCACTACAATTGGCTGAAGGGGCAGGGCTGCAAGTTTAACTTTTCCTACAAACATAGCACATTGTTTGCACTTCTTAACCCATGTATGGCAATCGCCAAATATAGTAGGCCAATAGTACCCACCTCTCAAGATTTTAAGTGTTGTAGTTCTTGTGGAAAAGTATCCACCATATCCATCATGGAATTCTTCAAGTAACCTTTGAGTTTGGCTTGGTTCCACACACCTTAGTAACATTCCATTAATATCATTTTTGAACAAAACACCATCAACGAGCAAGAATGGAATTGATTGCAATCTGAAATACCTTCTTTTTGAATCACTTAGGTGAAAAAGGTAAAAACCATCTTGCAGATAGCTTACCAAATCACAAAACCAGCTGGAAGGTGAGGTGTGAACAAGAACAATCTCTTCATCATTGACACTAAAACAACTTCATTAGTTTCTTGCGAGTCCTGAGCTAGATGCCTACAAGTCCTTTGCCTCTAACCAGCTTTGTAACCTTAATTTCCACCTCATATTTCATTACCTTGGTTATCCAACCAGCTCTCTTCTCATTTGTCTTTGTTCAAAAGAAATTCTTTGATGCTTGGATGAGCAACCATTAGATGTATTTTATTATTATACAACAAGTGCCTAAATTTCTTCAGAGATCTTATAACTAAAAAGACATGCTTTTCAACAAAAGAATACCTTGTTTCATACTCTTTTAAGCCTTGGCTGTAGAAATCTGTTGGCTGCTCCAAATCTTCATTATTCTACTGCATAAGAATACCTGAAATGGTGTCCACATCAGCATACGTATACAGAATAAAATATTTTGTAAAATCTAGATTTAAAAGCATAGGAGCACTTGCTATGGCTCTCTTAACATCTTCAAACCCTGTTACTCCCTCCTTGGACTAGCTGAAGTTCTGATTTTTATTTAGCATGGCTGTAAGTGGTTTAGCTACAGTAGCGAAATCTGAAAGGTATCTCCTTATAAAGTTGATTTTTTCAAAGAAACTTTGCGAAGACTTTTTGCTCTTAGGCAAGGAGAGTGCAAGAATGGATTGAATCCTTTCAAAATCTATGTTTAAACCATGTTTTGAAATATGTCCAAGAAGCTTACATTCATAAACTGAAAATACACGTTTTTGGGGATTTAGAGATATCCCAAATTGCCTACACCTTTCAAAAACTTGCTTGAGATGAACCATGTGATCTTCTGCATTTTTTGAAAACACTGTTATATTATCTAAATAAACAAGCACAAACCTGTTAAGGTCTTGGAAGGCCATATCCATGGCTCTCTGAAAGGTTGCTCCAGCATTAGACAAATCGAATGGCATCTTTCTGTATGCAAATATCTCCCACTTAGTCGTGAAAGCTGTCTTGAATTGGTCCTCTTCTTTGATCAAAATCTGATTGTAACCACTATATCCATCCAACAAGGAAAACCTCTTTGAACCTACAACAAACTGTTAAATTTGTTCCATTGATGGCAATGGATAGTGGTCTTTAAGCAAAGCCCTATTTAAATCATGGAAATCAACACACAAACGAATCTCACCATTCTTTTCTCGTACTCGAACGAGGTTCGCCACCCAAGTTGAGTGCTTGATTGGAAATATAATAGCTAATTCTATGAGCTTGTGAAGCTCAACTCTCATCAAAGGCTCAAGCTTTGGATTGATTGGCCTTTGTCTTTGTCTCACTGATTTAGTTTCCTCTTCTAACTCAATGGTGTGTTGAGCCAAACTTGGATCAAAACCTTTGAGATCACTATATTGCCATGTGAATATATCAGCAAAACTTGTGCATAAATCAATGAAAGCTTTCTTTTGTGGAGGGGTGCATACCTTGCCCAATTTCAAAATTTTACTAGCTACAATCTCTACATTGGCATAGTGCTCTTCCTTTGTTGACAATGATGATTTCTCTTTCCTTAGCTCGTCGTCTTCACTGAAAATATTTTCAAGAGTGACCAATCCCTTGAGTAGCCTATTCGTTTTCAATTGTACAATCTGATCACCATACTACTGTAAGTGTTTCCAAACTCAGCCTCTTCCTGCAAAAATCCCACAATTTGATTGTCATTTTCAAACCCCTGCCAATTCTCTTGGTTATCCGGAATAGAAGGCCTTACAACTACCTTTATATGTGACTGAAAATTGTCACTTTTACATTAGCTGGAATGTTAAATTGTGCCCCCACAGTAGCCAACCTATCAGCATGTTTATTCCTATCTCTTGGTATTCCTTGAATATTAAAAGTTTGAAAATCTTCAAGTAAATCCCAAACTCTGTCTGTAAGATTTAAGCAACAGATTCTTGCATACATTCAAACCTCTTACTTGGTGGACTACAAGTTCACTATCTCCAAACACTTGCAAACAATTTACTTTTATCTTCCTAGCCCACTGCAAACCGTGAACTAGTGCTTCATATTCAACAATGTTGTTTGAACAGTCAAACTGAAATTTAATAGAGAAGAAATACCTTTATTCTGTAGGAGAAATTAACATCATTCTAGCTCCAGTTCCATGCTTATTTCTTGATCCATCAAAGTACAATTGTCACAAGCCTTCATTAGATTCGTCTTCTTTGCCCATGGTTGGAATTGGTACTTCGTTCTCATGAAAAAAATACACACCAAGACTTTCCTCTTCAATCAACTTGTAGGGATCATGCTCATGCAAGGTAGAAGCCCACTCATCAAGAAACAAATCTGGAACTCCATCCAAAGGCAAATCTTTTTCTACATCACTAGTTTGTAATATTTCATTTGAGATGATACAATTTGTATTGACCACACTCGGCGTATAAGGCTCCATATGAGAACGTGCAATAGGCTCTGAATGAATTGTTACCTTTGTATCATAGCTGGTTCTGAACAACAAATAGGTCCAATCAGCTGATAAATATCCCCCAATCATTGAGGTGAAGTCCTTTGAAAGGCACATAGCGAAATAAGGAAGCAAGTCCACCACTACAACAACCTGTTGAATAGTAACGTTACGACAAGCATGTAATGTCAATTTCAAATATTTGATAATGCCTACTGTATTTACTGGTGAACCATCCAACTGCAATACCCCTTTAGTATTTGACTTATAAACAAGCCCGAGTTTGTCTGCAATCTGTTTGGGCATTACTGTACTGCTAGCTCCACTATCCACCATACAATTATGAACCAAAGTATCACCCACTATCAAAAAAAGATAAAAAAGAGTTTTCTTCGATTTTACCTTAGTTTTTGTCCACCTTTGACATCTTATCTCCTTGTTGCACTTGTTGCTTAGTTGGCTGATCCAAATTTGTCAACACAACACCTTTCTCAACCGGTTTTGGAGACAATTCAAGAGCTAAAAGTTCTTGAATGAGTTTATCCTTTTGCCCTGGAATTGAAAGAGAATCCCACATACTAATGCTAATGTTAGACTTCTTCATTTGATCTACAATACTGAACTGAGATGCACTAACCTTTGATTGCACTTTTTGTGGTACTCACTGCTCAGGAATTAGAGGTATTTGCTACACTTTATTAAACTCTATGTTCTGAATTTTTTGGGCTATGAGAGCAGCAAGCTGCTCTTTTGTACTTTTAGCAACAACACTAGGAGTACTTGAAGTATTTGCTACCACCTGAGCTTCATCAACAACTCTTCTTTTAATTCTTTGATAGGTTATAGCTGCAACTTGACCACTTGAATCGTTAGTTTTAACATTCTGAATAAAAGCAACATGATCATTGCTCTGCCAATTTATATTAATAGCATCAGGCTGCCCTTGAACTTGATGAGTCACTCCTTGTGATGTCAAACCTGTATCTTGATATTTACCTCCTTGAAAAGAGAACTCTTCTAGTGTCATTTGTGGCATGGTGATGTTCTGTGATACCAAGGCTTGGTTTTGAGCATCATTGAGATTTGAAGGCGGTCAACTTGAATCTTGCACCAAATTATTTTGAGGTGGGGTTGGAACAATGGCTTTTGAAGTGGAATGAGCATTCGGATCAAGAGCAGCGTATGGCTTAACTGGAGTTATGGCTCCTTGTGTTTGATAGGGTGGTCTATTTTCTCTGAAACTCTGATAAAGAGACCTTTGATCTTTGAAAAACTGATAGTTCTAATTTTGCTGTTGATAGGACCTATTTGATTGAAATTGCTGCCTCTTGCGTTGTACTATTTCATTTCCAAAAGATTGTAGCAAACCTTTCAACTCTCCTATCTCACTAGTTTGACAAGTTGGGGCTGCAATAGGAACTTGAGGTGTTGGAATTGGAGCTAAGGATGGAATTTGAAGAACTTGAGGGGCTGGTACAGAACTTATTTTTTGAAATATGGGCATTGGAGGTCTTGGAAAAAGCTTACCTGCTTGTATCAAACTATCTTTTTCCCTTATTGCAACTTCATAAGCATCTGGGAAAGTAGTACCACCTATTGACTGTATCATCACACTAATGTCAGAATTAAGAGCTTTCAAAAAATACAAAAATGCATATTCAGGGGATGGCCTAATCAAAACTGGTATCCTGGTCCATGTCTTCTGGAATCTGAGATTAAAATCGGACATGAACTCATGAGGAGCTCTCTGAATGGCAGTTAATTGCTCAACTAAAGATAAGTGATCAGATTTGTCTTCAAACTGCTTGACTAACGTTGCACCCAATTCATCTCAAGTGGAAATAGATCTAAGTGGGAGGGTTCTATACCACTATAATGCTTTTCTTTTAAAAGAAACAACAAGCAATCTAATAGCAACATTATCCTCAACAACATCATGAACTGAACAAATATTAGCCACAACCTGGATATGCTCAATAGGGGTTGTTTGATTTTCTCATGAGAAGAATGGAATACTTTTGAGGGCAGATACAAGAATGTCATTTAACTGTGCTAGATTCAATGGACTTCCCCTATTGAATGGAGCAAACACTTGATTTCTAACAGCGATCTAGATGGTGGGGATTGCAGTGTTTAGAACGATAGGATGAGGGGGAGGTAAATATTCTCGTTGAAGATATGGATTTGCCCTCCTAGACCTTGCTCTTTTATAAGTTACAAATTCAAAAGGAATACATTTACTTGCTGATCTTGTGGTAACTTTTGGCATGAACGGATTCCCTGAATGATGCTATGAACTCTGCAACTAGATGCAGATGAATATCCTCTGCAGCTGCGAAAACTCTATGCAAAGAACTTTTTCATGGTCCCATCGGGCGTGCCAAAAACTGTTGTCAACCTGAAGTGCCAAAAGCTGTTGTCAATTTGAAGTTGCACCTGAATCAAAGACGTGCTAAAATGGCTAATCTTCTCTCCAGTTGAAACAATGGGATCTTCTCATGAGGGTGGGTGCCTCAATGGTGAGAAGAACCTCCAGAGAAGGCTCGTTCCTGTAAGATGTATCAATGCGAATCTCTACTCTGTGCTACGGACTACCATGGAAAAGGAAGAAAGAAATTTGAAGGGGAAATCCTACCTGATGACGGTGATACACCAAAATGTTTGATCCACTCTACTTGGAACCTTGAACACTAAACAAACAAGGAAACAAGAAGACCTTTGATTTTCAATTGATCACTATGCATAAGTATTTCATGAGAAGGTTCGATCCAATGACAAAAACATGAAAAAAATGGAGAGAGGTCTGATACAAGACACTTTGCAGCCACCTAACATCCACTTACAGCTTCAACAAAAGACATAAAACACTGAACATGACCTGCATAACATGATGAACTAGCAACTAGGTACGAATCAGAATTTGGGAAAGGAGAGAAATCTACCACGTATACAAATTGTTGAATGAATGTACACTATGCCAACACTTGAAATCTGAAAGTACAATCCTTCTATTGATTAAAGAGGTTACACAACTCACCAATGGCAGAGTCTGATCTTACCAAGAGAGGGATGGATTTTACAACACTGAAAAGCCATTAATATAAAAAATTACAAAAAGCCAATGAATTGGCATTGAAAATAGAAAAGGAAGTTAACTCTTCATTAGCCCAAGTCCAAATTGCATTGCATGAGTCTTCCAAATTTGTCTTTCCTTGCCTTATACCTGGCTATCTTACATGAAGAATCCTTGCGTTGAAAAAGAAGACAAGCTTTGGATGCATGAAATCTATGAATAAATGTCTTGACTTGAAAACCAATCAACTCCAAAACAAGAGTAGTCAAATCCACTCGAATTGCTAGAACATTTGAAAATCTCCCCTTTGCATGAAATCAATGCAAATGCGAAATTTAAGAATTATGTTTGAACCGTCGGAACGTTTCAAGCTTTGAGAGAGCATGCATGAAATTTCTGGCTATTTGAAACATTCAACGCTTTGCCCGTTCATCATGCAAGACAACTCTATTTTTAGAACTAAAGCATGCTTGCTTTCTTAAATGCGTTCACTTCGTTGGAGTCACTCACGTTAGTTTGTGCATGATCTTTGTTTATCCTGTTTTTGTCTGTATTCTGCATTTGTTTTATTCACTATTCATGCTTATGTCCATGTTCAATTCTGCTTTAATCTTTGCTCATGCCTCTATTTTTGCGTTTGTCTTACTTCTTGTTCAGTTTTGGCTTAGTCTTGTTTGTACTTACGTCTCTGTTCATGCTATTGATCATGCTTAGTTATGCTTCGTGTTTTCTCTGGCTTTTCTCGTGTTTTGCTTTAATTTGGGATTTGGGCTTTATTTTAGCTTTCATCCTTCGAACAAATTGTCCGAAGGACTCTCTGTCCCTTCTCTTTCTTGGGCTTAGCATTTCCTTTTCTCTTTTTGGCCTTTGCTTACGCCCTTGTCTTTTCTATCGGGGTTTTTGTCCTCCCAAATTCCTTCGGACAAAAAGTCCGAAGGAATTCATTTCCTTGCCAATTTTCCCAAATTTATTCTTTTAGGCTCTTATGTCTTGCCCTTTGGTTTTCTTTGGACTTTTGTTGACTTCATATTCCCACGGATTTCCTGTTTGACAATTATTCCGAAGGATTTCCTTAAATTTTCTCATTTCCTTCTTTGCCTTTGTTTTTATTTCTATCGGGTTTTTTTCCCAGGTATATCCTTCGTCAGACCTTTTCCTTGAATTCCTTCGGACTTTTTGTCCGAAGGAATTCCTTTGGACAAAAAGTCCGAAGGAAATTCTTTTCTGTTTGAAGTGTCCTTTGCTTTTATGAAGGTGCACTCCGCAAGGGCTTTTGCTTCCCAAAAATGCCCTTCAGGATTTTTGATTTGGTCCTGTCTTTGGCTTTGGTGCCCTCCGAAAGGGCTATTCATCCTCAAAAGTGCCTTTCAGAACTTTTGAAACGGTCCTGCCACTGACCAAGTGCCCTCCACAAGGGCAGGTGTCCTTTGAAAAAATGGATTTTGTCCTTCGAAACTTCTGCCAAGGTCTTCGTGCTTGAAGTGTCCCCCACAAGGGCACATACCCTTCGGGGAAATTGTAAACATCCCTACACAACGCCCCAAATGTCCTCCGCAAGGGCTATTCTCCTTAAAACATACCTTTTGGAAGAACTGTAACGGCCAACTTGCTGCATAAGTGCCCCCCCCCCCCGCAAGAGCAATTGCCCTTCGGGCTTTTTGAATGGCACCTGCGCTTTTTGAAGGGCACCCGGATGAATTGTTTTGACTTGAAAACCATAAAGTGAACCAACCCAAAGGGTACATACCCTTCGGGACTTTTGAATTGGACCTTCCAGAAGGGCACGTGCCCTTCGGATCTTCCCAACTGTGCTTTTCCCTTTTTTCTTTTGAACAAAAAGTCCAAAGAAAATAAGCTTTGAACGACTCTCACTTAGTCATTTTTTTGGACTTTTACACAGTCCTTTGAGAGCTCTCTCTTGGACAAAATGTCCAAAGAAAAAGTCCACCTCTTATAGCCCAAAAAAATATCCTTGGGAAGACAATAAATAAACTTACAGCTCGTATGTCTTGGCTGTAATCAAGCAAGCTCCTTGGAAACCTCTGAATGACTAAAATTCCCCTGGCTGTAGATGGCCACTTGGGTGGCTGTAAATGCTCATTTAAGGACCCCAAAACTGATTCACAAGACAAACTTGGCACCATAGCAAAGTTCCGAATAGTAGGGGTGACAATTTGCCCTGTGGGGGCAAAATTGTCAACAGAAACTATGGCCACATTTCTTCAATTAGTGAAAAGCACGAAAGGGGACCAGCCCCTTGAAATGGAAGTGGAACAATCCTTTATTAATTGTCTCAAACTCAGAGGAGGATGACAAATATGATGGAGGGATTTCTTCGTTCCCTTAGTGAGATGGGTTGCTTGAATCCACTCAATGGAGATAGCAGTGCCTCAGGGAGCAGGCTAGATGCACATACACCCTCTTTGAGGAATGGGACGTCCACACATAGGCCCACATAGCATACATTTGTTCAGAGGGAGGAGCCCGCAACGAGGGAGGGGTTATTCAACCCACTTGAGGAGTTAGAGAGATATGGATGAATATGTTACATTCTCTGAGATAGTTAAGGAGGCTATGACATTTTTCGAGTTTTCAGCTTAGAAATGGGGATAGAATGGGCCTAGGATCGGTCAGAGGTAGAGGGGCAGCCAGGGAGATCCCCAGCACGCATTGGGGAAGTTAACTCTTTATACTTTTGATGGGTCACAAAGGAGTTCGGCTAGGGCCTGGATTCAGAAGGTGGATACCTTCTTTTCACTTCGACCGATGGCAGAGGGAGAGACCATCCAGTTTGCCACCTTACATTTACAGGGCACAACCCATGCTTGGTGGTATCATGGTTTGATCACACAGAGACATCAGCACATACATTCCTATGAGGAGTTCAATGGGAGATTGATTGAGAGGTTCGATAGAGCAGATCCTGAGCTTCACTTTCGTGATTTAGCTCAATTGAGGCAGAGGACTTCAGTGGACGATTACGTCACAAAGTTTCAGGCTTTTAGTCATGGTGACTGATATTTCAAATAGAAGATTGGTGGTACTATTCATAGAGGGGTTGATCGACTCCCTAAGGGGATTTGGTCAAGGCTTTTGATCCAACTACATTGAGGGAGGCCATTCAGAAGGCCTACGATTTGGAGTCTTCTACTCCGAGGGGCAGATTTCCACCTTTGGGATAGCGAACGAGTACTTTTTTTCCACCTACTAGGCAGCAGAGAGGTGGCGGTTTTGGGCAGCCCAAGAGTAGCTTTTCAAGGCCACCGAAGGCCAATCATGTGGGCCCTTTGATTAGGTCAAACCAACTAAGTTTGGGACAGCAGAAGGAGCTACCACGTAGTAGCTTTGATGTGAAGAATGAGCTAAGAAGGAAAGGTCTTTGCTTTACATGCAAGGACCCTTGGAAGAAAGGCCACAATTGTCATGGCAAGGGACATGTTCACTACATCGAGGTTCTTTCCAATGAGGAAAATGAGTAGGAAGAAGCTGGGGCAGCCAACAATGAGGAGCATACTTTGGAAATTGGAGAGAAGGAATTGAGTGGCACTTTGGCATCACTTTTCGAGGCTCCTAGATATTATCACTTCAGAGTTAAGGGCTCATTGAAAGGTACACCTATTACTATTCTTACTGATAGTGGGGAAGCTCATAATGTCATTGATAGGGGATTGGTACCATCATGTGGATTACAATCAATGGAGTTCAAGGGTTTCAGAGTTACAATAGCGGATGGATTCACCATCCCTTGCACAACCAAGATTCCAAAGCTTAGCCTCACTTTGGAAAAACGTGTGGTTGAGGATGTTTTTTATGTGGTGGGTATAGGGGAGACCAATATGGTCCTTGGTATTCAATGGTTACATTCACTTGGGGAATATACACAAAATTACCAAACTATGGAGCTCAAATTCAAGATAGCAGGTAAAGAGGTTGTTTTGCATGGTTTAAGTGATGGAGAGGCCCCCACTTCCAAGGCCAATAAATTGTTAGGAGGATCTATCATGAGCATGAAGAGAGTGGAAAAGAAAACTGCCACTAGACATAAAACGCGGCCCCCTCATCTAAATTTTGAGCCTTCTCAAAAGCATTTGGTAAGCATTGCAAATTGTCATTTTTGTCATAATTTATTTGAAAGAGATGGGAAGAGAATGGATTGCCAAGGGCAACCCAAAACTTGCTTAGGGCAACACCCTACTCCCTCTTGCACAAGGGGAAATAGTGAGGCCTTGAGGAAAAGAGGAAAATCCATAAATATTGAAATAAGGAGAGTGATTAGCAGCTGCACAAAGAATCCAAATGGCAAAAAAAGGAAAATCCTTCTTTTTGTAAGGGAAGGACAAACATGGAGGGAATCACCTATGGAGCATTGGAAACATCAAAACCCATTTATCTTCCACATGGCAGCCAATATAAAGAATAAGAAAAGCTGGTAAGAGGTCTGAAATTTCTTATTTCCAATTCTCTGAGTTAGAAAATAGAATTCAGCCACATAACGAAGGGAAAGGTGGCGATTTATTGTCAATTTTAAGCCTATAATGGGAAAATTTGGTACCAAAGTGTATTTTGAAAATGATCACAAGGTGAAATCTGATTCTAGTAATCAATTACAGTAGTACATAAGAAGCCAAAAATCTGATTTTTTTGGGTAAAATACAGCCAAGGGTACAATCTGGAATTATGCATATGGAAGCATATTTTTGGTTTAGTATAATAAGGGAGGTGCAATTCCTTAATGAGGATTGGCTTAAGCTTTTGTTTGGTCAAAACTACATCTTTCCCATGCATAAAGGGAGTGGTGGAAGACTCAAGCAAGAAAAGTGGTGCAAAGGCATTGTCATCATTCAAGGTATGTTGGATAAAGAAGCCTTATTGATTAATTTCAGAATTATGAATATCTTTCTTGGGGGTACATCATACACTTTGGAATACTACATCAAAAACAATAAAGCATGGCATGACTTTGGAAATTACGAAGGATTCTTGGAAGATGATTATGACCTCTCAACCCTATGGGGGCAGCCCATAAGATATGTGTTTTGCAAACAAGGAGTACAATTTAAAGATTCTTTGCAATGGGAAGTCATTTCAATAAAAAGATGTATTTCAAAGGAGGTAGGTACAGCTCCGTGGCTTTTGCAATTGCTTGAGGACAAGCAATTTTGGGTAAGGAGGAGTATAATGTCCCCCTTTTTGAGCTAGTCCTTGGGATGAGACCCTTAGCTTGAGCGCTCTCTAGGGCTAAGGATTTAAAGGCAAAAAAAGGGAACATTAGTAAGCTTCAAGATTAAATTGATAAAGCACTTTATTATCTAATTTTGAGGCCTTTTTAAGGGCCATTCTAAAAGTGCTTTTATAAAGAAGCTTGTTATATATTTTTTTATTAAAAGGAAAAGTAACTCTCCCTCTCTATTTTGGGTGCCACAATTGGAAGAAGATTATAAAAAAGAAGAGAGGATCTTTTGGAAATGGCATGTTGAATATAATTTTGATAAATTGAATCAAGTATGTCAAGCTTAGTTTCCACTTCTTGAGGACGAAAACCTTCAAGAAGTGTCATAGGTTTGGGGACGAAAACCTCTATTCCTTTTACTTGGGCAACTCTATTCAAAGGTTGTAATTGAACTTCAAATGCATGTGTTCATGTCAGTGTTTCATACAAAGGTGTTTTTAGACACCACCTTCATTGAGGAAATATTGCAACTTCTATCGAAAATAGGTTTTTGGTAATTTCACAGGTTTGAAGAGGAGTGAATCATTTTGGGAGCATGTTCGTGTTGCGAAAGACGTTCCCAAGGGGTGGCGACTTGCCTAGGGAGCTAGGCAAACCACTTGGAGGGGTCATTGGAGGCCAAAGAGGGTTGCACATGCTTTCATGGATTTTTTCAACTAAGGCAACTTGATTGGAGAGCGGATTTCGAGGGTTTGAAGCAATTGAGAGTGCTTTGTGGTGTATAAAATATTGCTAATATTTTATACTACTTTTCTAGCTTGGGCAACTTGCCCTTGGAAACCCTTGGAGAATATTTGAAGGAATTTTGGGTAAGTAAAATATTCTGATTTTATTCCTTATTTTTCTAAGGTAAGGCGAACCAATTGAGGGAAAGAATTGAGCATCTCGGAGGGTTTTTAGACTCCGTTTGGCAAGGTACAATTTGTTCTTATATTTTCTGATTTTTGTGGCAAATTGTCATAAGGGTTTGAAAGGAATTGGAATGGAAAAGCTAGGGTTCCAATCCAAAAATTCTGCAAATATTTTATGAGTGGGACCATTCAGTTGTGGAGTGTTTTATGAGGCTTATAGGGTACTTTTAGGCCCTAAAAGGTGGACAAATAATATTATAATTATTTATGTATTTTTGGCATATTTTTTGAGGTCATTTGACATCATTGTTTGAGTGAATCCAAGAGAAAATTATAATTTAATTCACAGTAAATTTCTACACATAGGTGACTTGCCTTAAAGGGTTTTTGGATGCTTTGGAGGACTAATATTGGAAATATTTCATTCTGAAATATTTATATATTTTATTATTATTTTTGGTGAGTTTTGCAAGGGTTGAGGGCTGAATTATCAAGGGAAAATGCAGCTGTACTTTCAGGATAAAAATCAAAATATTGCAAGGGTATTTTCCCAAGGTACATCCACCTCTCACACATAAACAGGTATTTATTACAACAGCAAATTCAAGGTTTATGCATGACATGTTTGTGGATTTAAGGTGAAAATTCAGTGGATATATGCTCATGTGCTTTGGAATTAATTGTGCAACATTGGTACCTAGGGTTTGTTCTACTTGTGTTTTCAGCATCTATATTTCAACTAGTGTTCGCTGATTTTAATTTTCAAAATTCAATTGTTTGGAGTTGATTAAAGGTTTTGCTGGGAAACCCTCTTTATCATCATTGTCCCAATTTGGGGACATTACATGGTTTGGGGTGAATATTGAAGCCTCTTGATATAAAGAAGTTGCTAGTTAAGAAAACCTAGTTGTACCACCAAGTTGAGCTTGTTACCTTGCCATTATCCACCTCCTTCCTTGCTCATATTAATTTACCTTGAACCTTTGGTATAATCTATGCTCATAAATGGGAGTCCTAGGCTTGAGGTACCTAGGGCAGCGGTCTGATGATGGCAAAAAGGATGGAAGGTGAGCCCCTCATTGGTTGTGCCTATGGATTGGCCTTGTCAGGACACTTGGAAGTTTGCTTGGAGACTACTTTTCTTTTGTGGCTTTACAAATGCAAATGATTAGCAAATGATTATTGGTTGGTTTTAAGCCATTTGTATGTAATATTATATTGCAGAGTTGCAGGGAGACGTGTCTCCTAACCCCTAGGATGTGTCTCGGGTATCGGGATGCATGCTGGGTACAAGAGACGCATACAAAAACGTCTCCTGAGCTTGGAGACTGATGTTGGGGACGTCCCCTGTCTCCCTCCCATCCCGCATCCAAAACTTGAGTCCCCTGAATGTGTGAACCCTACACAACTGAAAATCTCGTGAAAATCTTTCTGAAAATCGGGTGAAAATATTTATAAATAAATGAAACGCTAAGGGTTTAGCACAACAGTCGCAGTCGAGTTGTGCGGTTGCAATCGAGGTGTGCAGTCACAATCAAGTTGTTCGTAGTCTAATGTATGCGTCGAGAAAAATTGTTGTGTTTAAAATGAACATTGCCTTCACGGCAAGGGCAAGCCGTTGTCGTGAACAGCGAAGCCAGGCCATTGCCATTCACGGCAATGGCCTGCCCTTGTCATGAAGTCTATGTCTTGGTATTTTTTTTTTTAGTTTTTTTTATGTTTAAAAATAATATGATCATGATTGTTAGTTTTTTTTCAATTTTTTTAATGTTGAAAAAAAACCTCAAATTGTGAAAAAAACCTTTATTTTTATTTTTTATTTATTTATTTTAATTTTTTGATGTTAGAAAAAACCAAAAATATTTTGTTTTTATTTTTAATTTATTTATTTTGATTTTTTAATGTTAAAAAAAATTAAAATCATTTAAAAATTTAAAATAATATGAAAATTAAAATGTGTATTTGTTTAAAATTAAAATAAGTATTTTTTTAAATTTTTTAATGTTAAATGATTTATTTTTGCGTTTTAGGGTTTTTAACTATTTAAATGTTTTAATTTTTATATTTTAATTTTTTTTTTTAAATGATTTAATAATTGTAATTGGGATTTTACTATTTAATACTTATAATTTTATTAATTATTAATAATAATTTAATGTTTAATATTTTAATTTTTTAAATTTAAATTTAAAATATATATATTTAATTTTAACACTTAAGTTACTATATTATTTTATTTTTTATTTTAATTTAAATAATTTATTTAATTTTAGTCAGGTTTTTAAATTTTAATGATATATATATATATATATATATATATTTTAATTTTTAAATAAAATTAAAATTTATCAATTAATATTTTTTTAATTTTTTTTCAAAATGTCAGGTAGGAGAGAAGGTATGTTTCCATTGTGGAAGTTTTGCGACCGTGTTCACAAAGGGAATGACAGAACAACAAAGATCACTTGTAAACTTTGTGGGAAGGCTTTTCAAGGCACTTACACGAGGGTGAAGGCTCATTTTTTCCAAACAACGAAAAAAGGGGTTGATTTTTGCTCGAATGAGGAAGCATGGTGTGAAGCGATGAGGGAACAAGAAAGAGCTGAAGGCAAAACGATTCATTTAAGCTCTCACACTTCAACCATAGATCGAATTCAAAGTCAACATGGCATTCCAACACCAAGAATAGAATCAGAGGTAGATGTGTCTTTTGGTCATGCGGTAGAGGACGTAGGGTTTTCTCGTAAGAGATCACATATCAGCAGTTCGAACCCCATTGGAAGTATGTTCGATGTGCATGGTCGAGACACAGTGGATGTAGCCATTGCACGCTTCTTCTATACGAATGGCATTCCATTCAATGTTGCTCGGTCACCTTATTATGAGGAGATGGTTCGTGCTATCAACAATGGGCCAGTGAGGTATAAACCACCTAATTATGAAAATCTTTGCACGTCTCTTATTGACAAAAAAAAACAAGGATAGAGCAGCAAACAGCGCGAATCAAAAAGATGTGGTCTATAGAAGGATGTAGCATTGTAATGGATGGTTGGACTGATACAAGAAACCGGCCTCTTATGAACATTATGGTAACTTGCTCCAAAGGCCCTTATTTTTTGAAAGCTATCGACTGTTATAGACAAGAGAAAAATGCAGAATTTCTTGAGAAGCAATTATGTGATGCAATTGATGAGGTGGGGGCATTGCATGTTGTCCAAGTTATTACAGACACTGCCCCAGTTTGTGAAGCAGCTAGGTTATTGGTGCAAAAACATACAAACATGTGTTTTGGACACCATGTTGCGTGCACGCATTGAATAATGCTCTTAAAGACATTGGCATGTTTCAATGGGTTTTTGAGCTTATTGAGAAGGGAAGAAAAATAAAAATGTTCATATGCAATCATCACCACACACATGCCATTTATAGAAGATTTGTCAAGGTGGAACTTCTTAAACCTGTAGATATGCGGTTTGCTTCAATCTTCATACTGCTTGACCATCTTTATGTTGTCAAAGGGGCCTTGTGTTCTACTGTAGTTAGTGATGCATGGACATGTTGGAGACAATCTACATCAGAGACTGCAGTTGAGGTGAGGCAAATGGTCCTTAATGATCACTTTTGGGCTGAGGTGAAATTTGTTGTTGACTTCATTCAACCCATTTGTGAAGCCATCCATTTTGTTGATTCAGACAAGCCATGTTTGGGGGAGGTTTATGAAGAAATTGACTCTATGTGTGAAAGAATCAAAAAAATTACAAACTTGACGGATCCTTCTTTATATCCTTTGACTGAGGAAAAGATACATGGAAGATGGAACAAGCTTAGCACACCTCTACATTGTGCTACTTACGCTTTGAATCCAAAGTGCTATGATATAAAGGTCACCAAGAAGAGGGCTCCATATGAAGACTGAGAAGTAATGAAAGAATTTTGGGTTGCTGTAAAAAAAGGTTTATGGTCGAGGAGAGGAAGCTTCTTGTATCAAGGCTCAATGGAACATGTTTTCACGTGGTTGCGGACAATTTTCTAAAGTGAAGGTTCTCTATGATATGCATGCGAAGAAAGACCCAATAGAGTGGTGGTGGAACCATGGTAGTGAAGCCCCTGAATTGCAATCATTTGCAATACAATTACTCTCACAAGTAGCGAGTTCATCATCTTGTGAGAGGAATTGGAGCACTTATGGTTTCATTCATTCATTGAAGAGGAACCGACTAAGGTCAAAGAAGGCAGAGAACCTGTGTACATTCATAGCACACTTCGTCTTCTCTCTCGTGTAGACCCAGGGTACAAGGAAGGTCTTTCAGCAAAATGGGACCACATTCCCCCTGTTAGAGCAACAGACATCCTTGGAGAATGATTTGCTTGAGGGAAATGACCTCAATGATTTGCCCCCCATTATATCACTTGCAAACAAGCCACAACTTGAAAGTGATGCCTATTTAGACAACATCTCAGGGGAGGACCTAGAGGATATAATTGATGTGACAGTTGATCCTATTGTATCGGATCAAATATGATCTAGGTTCACATATGTGTTTTTTGTTTATTGCATGCCTATTTGTCGGCATTTCATTGTATGTGATGACCCTTAAACTTACTGTGATGAGATATTCGTTCGGTCAAGATCTTTGGTTGGCTTGTATTATGTATATTGCTAACATTGGCATTGCATTACTATAAATTTGTTTAAATTGTTCATAGTATATATAATTATTAATATATTATATATAATATATTAATATATAAATATTAAATAATAAATATATATTGCTGCCTCCCCATACCCGTCTCCTATTTTTCAAAAAAATGGCATACCAATACCCGTACCCATCTCCTCGTACCCGTACCTGTACCCGTCCCCTGGAAACTATGTTATATTGTAATAAATGTGAAATAGAAGGAAGGAAAAATATGATGTAATGATTATGAGCTTTCACGTTTTAGTCTTTATTAAAGTGTTAGTTGAAAGAAGAAAGGGTAAATGTAATGAAAGAACATTTTTATGCTTTGAAAATTAATTGTAAATTGGTATGAACAATTTCATTGGTTGTTTTAAACGGTAAATAAAAATAAATAAAGTTAAGATTTTGTTTCATATTATTCATTGAATGGATACTGTTAAGCACAAGAAGGGTTAGTTCATTTATATAATTTTAATAATTCCAATTTTTCTGAAATTCAATTTTAATAAAAAATAGGATTAATCAAGGTTCTGCAACATTTTACGGTTTAATTTTAGGATATATGGTTTAATTCTTATAATTTTTTAAGTTAAACTATGGATATTGCCCTTGTTTCCTTAGTAATTTGCTTAATCTTCGTGCAATTTTTTTACTTATCAAACTAGGCATAAAAGTGCTCGAACCAATTTTATATGAAAGTTTGCAAATTTTAGGACTTGTTTTTCATTTCGTGACTTTAGAGCTTATGGTTTGTTCATTATGATTTTTTTAATTTCAGGCCTTGTAGGGTAGTTTGATGTTACACAAGCCCTTTGGAAGGGAATAGACCTTTTGTTGTAGGGCAGCTAGAAGATAGGCCGACATTCATCCATATGACCATGCAATGAGTGTTTGGAGGCCCTATGGCCGGCCGGTTTGCTAGGCGATGACAACCATGGTTTGAGGCTTTGGCGGTGCCATGCAAGCACAGTTGCCTTGGCCTTGCAGTTATCTCCCCACCACCTTCCTTGTTAACGTGGCGATCAACAACACTTGACTGCCACTTACCAAACCACTAAGTTTTATTAATAAAACAATTCACTTTTTTATTTAATATAATTTTTTTTTAAACCATACCTTTTCCTAAGTCTGAGCACTAGGAATTTATTTTAAAACTAGAACTATTTTGTTAGACATGAACCATTTTGTGCAGCCTTTTATAGCAAACCGGAGACCCTAAGGTGGGGTGACCTACCACTGCCCCTCCTCCCCTCAATTTTTTGCCCTCTTCCGCATGGAAGAAGTTTTAGGGCCCGACAATACATATGTTTCAAGATATTGGATCTTTTGTCCAAGAGAGGTCATTTTTGACATTTTTAACGATTTCAATCTCCTAGAAGCCCTGGGATGGATTGACCCAAAAAGGAACCCTCTTTAATTCTCTCCCTTAAAGCATGAACTAAAAACCAAAGCCTAAAACTGAAAATAAAAAGTAGTTTCTTCTTTAACCTTGTTGGCAACCATTAATCACTGTGGTGGAGCTTGAAGCTCCCAAAGGCCTTTTCAAAATTTGTGGGATCCTAGAACCAGCTGGATACTTTCTGAGTATATGGGTACTTGTAAAACCAACCCAAGCATGCTTGTATCGAAATAGATTTGTAAAATAAAATAAAATGGAAGGTTTAAAGCTCGAAGACTTCATTAATGGTAGTCATTCAAGGTTGAAGAAGGAGATGAGGGATGACTATGGAGAAGTCATCCTCCAAAACCTCCTTCCTCTTTGTAAAAACCCTTACTGATTTTGACGATATTTCAATTTGACATATTGATACTTTTGTCAAATAGATAACACAAAAACTGAAATGAAACTTTCCAATGGCAATGAAATTGCAAGCACCATAGTAGATTCAATACATTTATCTCCTTAGCATAATATGTTTTGGTATGAGGCTCTTTCATTACATTTAATTAGAATATGTCTCATACAAAATGTTTCAAACCAAAGGCAAACCCTTACAAATTATATCTCAGAATAACAACAATAAATACAACAGCTACAACTCAGGATTAAATATAAATCAGTGCATTACTCATAGATAAATGCTTGATTAGCAAGTAAGCTTCAATCTGAGACACTTCCAGGTATTGAATACACACCCAACCAGCAAGACACTTAGGAAATGGAAGGTGGCGACTGGGAAGTCACTGCCAGTTGCATCAAAAGACACGTCCAAGTCTGCAATCTCGCCCAGCACTATGTGAAGCTCCTATAACAGTAGTTTGATGCCCTTGTTCAACTTCCACGCAACCCAGAAAGAGCATAGCAGGTCTAATAATCTCTCACAGCTCAGAAAATGATCCTCACGCCCCTTTTAACAGCTACTTCATGCCACACAAAGAGGGGTATAAGCAACAAACTCAAGTTGAACCCTCACGCCACCACTATGTAGCCAATGCACCCAGAAAGAAAGGTGTTTCAAATCCCCTAGGCACAGGTTGCAGCAGTTATTGGTAACAAACCCCACGTCCAGGTCTAAAATTGATAAACCCACACCTGGGCACAAATGAAAGTAACGAACCCCTTTGTAACAAACTCAAGTTGAACCCTCACGCCACCACAATGTAGCCAATGCAACAAGAAATAAAGGTGTTTCAAAACCTGTAGGCACAGGTTGCAGCAATTATTGGTAACAAACCCCATGTCCAAGTCTGAAATTGATAAACCCATGCTTGGGCACAAATGAAAGTAACGACCCCCTTTGTAATCTGATGTATGGCCTCCAGTTTGATGGGAAGGAAGTCGACCAACAAATGAGATGCAGAATAGTCCTTAAAACCCCATGACTATGTCTGAAGCTTCCAATCAGCAGTAGAAGAACCTTCAATACCCAACGACTAGCAAGGAAACTTCAATCTCACCTTATGCAAATGCTATAATCGCTACTCCTCATGTTTGTCTCTGAATGATCTCCCCTCAAACCAGCTAGGATGAAATCATTTCACCACCGAAACTGATCTTCCCTAGAGGGTTTCCGTCCTCCAGAGGTTGAGATGAACCAAGTTCAATCTCACAACCCACAAGGGTTTCAATAAGAGAAATAGAAATAACTTAACATCCCCAAATGAGCTCTCATATCCTTCTTTTATACTTTTTCCGCCAACTCACCAGAGGCTTCTATTTAAAATTCACTTTTAATTTAAATTCCTCTTTAGCTCCAAAAAAGATATTTTTATTAAAATATGATAATTTGACACACAAGGTCCTCGTTTAATGCTTCCATGATTTACAACATTTCATCCCGGTTTCGACAAGCTATAACACTAAGGTGCCTTTTAAAAAATTTAATTAATATTTGACAACCTTAGTAAATTAAATAAAATATAGCCATTAATATACTCATTTTATGGAAACTGTCGGAATGCGTCGAAATTGAAAATTAACTGGACTGGAGAGATCCCAATGAAGAATAATGACAAACAGAGACGACCAGACGACTTTTTATAAATAGAAACTCTCTCCAAGAATCTTGGAGACCAAACCGGAAGCCGAAAATAACATCTGAAAGCATCAAATAGCTCCTCTAAATCATCTGAGCTCACTGATAACATCAAATTACCCTTGTGATCAAGCAGACACAAACCCAGAAAACCATCTCCAACTGCAACGCAAAAGAACCCTGAAATGGGGTCATTACACTCTCAAATATGAGATTATAACATTAAGAGTGATTTGAAACATTTATTTCCTTAGTAATTTCTAAGATTTACTCATCATTGACCAAATTTGCTGGTTGAGATAGAGAGGATCCAATAGCTAAGATGGAGTGCTCCATCCTCAAAGAGCTAAGCAAGGACACTTTAGACCCCTTTTGAGGTCATATGAGGAGTATGAGTCCTCCTTGCTAAGTAGTTTTTTGAAAAGGTAAGTCAACTTGAGAATTAGATTCAGTTGCGACTTCAAGCACAAATCGAACCTTGTGATCGACCGAAATTGCTCGGGATCCCCCTTGAACCATGTTGAGAGTAAGGACGAATTGTTCGACCCAACGGTTGCTTGAAACCACCTATTTTTAGCTATGCATCCATTATAGACCTTGGGGCTGTAGGGCCTGTTAGGTTTGCTTAGAGAGTTGTAGGTTTGTTTGAGAGTCTGTAAGATGATTAGAACAAGTGGGGCTTGCATAGATGTGTAGCATCTATGCATCCACTTGTGCATTGCCACGCATGTTGTTTAGGCATGTGAGTTTGTTTTGACACATTGTGCATCTCGTACTTGAAGATGGCTAGCCATTAGGCAATGTAGGTAGGTGTGTAGAATGTGCTTTATACATTCTAAAAAAATAATTGTCCTGTTTTTGTGTGGTTTTAGTCCTGCAAAACTTTGGGCATGAAATTTTGATATTAGAACATGGTTTCAATGCTGGGAGCTCTAGGTAGCTTTTAATCTTGTTATCTTGTCACTGCTTGGTAGCTTTTTCTTGTTGATAACTTTGGATTTGTTACTTCCGCTTTGATTTGACACTTGTCTTTCTGTGTGCAGTACAACTCACTCGGGACGAGGTTGCTCCATCATGACATTGGCGATCCTATCGATCCACCACCAATTCCATAGGGGGCACTAGACCTCAGGCTCCAAATACTTTAGGCTATGCAACAGATACTTGGTGTACTTTAGGAGAAGCTGTCAGCCGTGCAGGAGGTATCTAAGAGGCACTCTCCACAACTGTCACAGGGTAGATAGAGATTAGTTGAGGGAGAGAGGAAGAAGACTCATAGCCTGATACATCAAAATCAGAGGGAGACGGAAAGGATTAGATCCCACAACGCCTTGCACCCGTGTGTGAACAGAGATCGAGCAGATTATCAGCATAGAAAGGAGTTTCGAGAGAGGCGAGGTTATGGCTGTCCAAATAGACTAACACCGAGTGATTTGGTCAAGGACTTGATTTGACTCCAACTGCCTACTTTTGATGGCATTCATGAGGGTTGTGTGATTGAGGCATGGCTAGCTAGTGTTCGTGGATGCTTCACCCTGTACGACTATGATTCCAATGATAAATCTCGTTTGGCTACTCACCTTCTAAGAGGCACGGGGAAGATTTGGCTATTTTGTCCAGGAGAGGTCATATTTTTCAAGATATGGCTATTTTGTCCAAGAGAGATCATTTTTGATGTTTGTGAACTCCTGGAAGCCTCGTGACGAGTTGATCCAAATGTAATGTCCCCATTTTGATCTAGACCCTCATGGAACCCTTAGCCCATTCTTGTTTCCAATGGCTAAGGGTAAAGGAAGGAAAAGGAGCATTGTGGGCCAAATGTGAGGAGTTAATAATAGAAAATGTACTTTATATTTCTAATTTTGAGTTGAGTTATGAAAAAACACCTTATGTTTCTATTTCACTTAAGTGGTGGGGTTTATAGGTCTTGGGCACTTAAGGCCTAAAGAGAAATTAAGAGAATCTTTTAATATTCTCAAAATAAAGATAACTCTTCCCTCCAATTTTGGGCACTACACTTGGAGGAGTGGCATATAAAGGCAAGTAAGGATTCATTTGAAAATTATGTATAATTGGATATTGGAATTATTGATCAAGTACGTCAAACTTGGTTTCCACCTCTTGAAGACGAAAACATTCAAAAAACGTCTTATTAAGTTTGAGGACGAAAACCTTCATTCCTTCTACTTAGGCAACTCTATTCAAGGGTTGTAAGTGAGTTTCAAATTGCATGTGTTCATGCAAGTGGATCTCCAAAAGTGTTTTAAAACACCACTTACTTCTGGAAATTTGAGGGAACCTACAGTTTGAAGAAGAAAATTCTAAAAACTAGGATTTTCAAAATTTTAAGGCAAGTTTTGGTGGCCTTCCCATGGAAGAAAAATTTAGATATTATTTTTATTTGATAGTCACTAATTTTGTGGTCAGTTTGAGCTCTTATTTGCATCATAATTCTAAGTATTGAAAGAGTTATGATTTTTTTAAGTTTCAGCCTGTTTGTAGGAAATAATAATTATTGTGGACAGTGAATTGTTTGAAAAATATTGATTTGCAGGTTTCTATCTTGGGCATTGTGTTGGAGTGGTTTTGCAGAGTTTTTAGGGTCACTCAATGCCCTAGAATATTCAGATATTATTTTTGCAATTTTGGCACTAAGGCAACTTGTTTGTCAAGCTTCAGAAGGTAATTTGGTGAAAGAAAACCGAGGGATAATTTCTAGATTTGTTCCTTCTATTTATTTGAAGTGTGGCAAACCACTTGAAGAGTATTTCAAGGCATTTAAAGGCTGGAAAGTACAGCTGTACCTTAAAAAAAAATCAAAATATTTTTGTAAGGTATTTTCAACAATTTGTCCTATTATTGGACCCCAAAAAAAGTACTCAATTCTCTAAATAATTTTCAGCTTCTTGTGAATTTATTTGGATGCTCTTTAGATTGAATATCATACATTTTGCCAACTAGAGTTTGGCTGGTTATAGATTTTCAGACTTTAGTTTGGTCCCTGTTTTGACTAGGGTTTGTTGAAAAACCCTCTTTTTTGGTTGTCGTCCCAATTTGGGAACAATACAATGGTATCAGAGCCAATTTATTGGCCAATTGTGCAATGGAGAGGCATATGTCAAACAGTGACATGCACGGGGCTAGGTTGGAGAGGCTTATTCAAGCCCAAGATCAGATGATGGGAACTATGGCTACTTTCCTTCAAACAATGAAGGACATGAAATGGGACCAACCCCTTGAAATGAAAGAACAACCCTATGTACATTGGGATTTGATGGAGTACTATGATGAGTACTTGACATGCAAACCTCAACTTAGAAAGTTAATGAGCTTCAATGAGTTTGTGGCGTGGAAGCATGGTAGAGTAGGGTCCAAGAGGAGACAAAACAGCCAAGAGGTTATTCGAGATGATTTGGGGGAGATTGTACTCCCTACCTTTGATGGGGATCCTAGCACTTCGGTTAGGGCATGGGTGGACAAGGTTATTGAGTACCTTGATTTGAGGTCTAGAGGTGAGAAAGAGGGTCTAATATTCGTCATCCAACATGTGGAAGGGGCTGCCCATGATTGGTTGCATCTTGGGTGGAGGACACAAGGGCATGACCTCATTAAAACATGAGGAATTAGGTGAGAAGCTCATTAAACAATTTGATAAGAAGAAGATGGAGCCTCCAAAATAAAAAATCATGAGGGTACCTAAGAGGGACTCTCAATTGCATGAGGGGCAGCCATTAAAACACCATAAAACTGAATTTTTGGAGCAGCAAAGAAGGCTGCAAATGATGGACCAACATGAAGAAATGCTAAGTACATTGGGGCAGCCTAGTATCCCAAATTTTGAAATTCAGAAAGAAGATTTTGAAGAAGCCAAAGAAATCGAAAAATTCATGGATGCCCCGATGAAGAGGTATCTAGTGAATGATACTATTCATTCTAATAATTGTTCATTCTTGTGGCATGACTCGAGAGTTGATGAAAGAATATGGAAAGAACAATTGCTAATCACAAATGAGGAGGAAGTGCAAGCCTTGACAAGTTTGGATGGCACAAAAGGGCTTATTGATAGATCAATGCAAAATGAAATGAGGGAATGCTTGAAAGAAGGTGAACCATATATGGATCATCCATTGTTTGAAATGGATAAAGAGGGAAGACCAAGGTCACAAGGAAGGATGCACCTCATGATCCTAGAAAGTGAGAATTGGATTAAAAGGGTGTTATTAAACACCAATATTTTTCCTAACTTGTTTGTTTCATGTTTAGGATTAATTTTGAGATCCCTCGCAAAGGTGAATACAAGGAATGAGTTGGGTTCCCTACATGAGCAACCAATTGGAAGAGTGGAAAATGGAGACATGGATGAAGACTTGAAGACTACCATAGATTGGGCAAGACCCCAAATCATGAGCAGCCTTGGACAAAGGAATGTGGTAAAGGAAATTTCTCTTTTTCCTTTTTCAAAAGAATCCGGAAATCATTGGCAACGTTTTGGGCCTTTGGACCCCAAAAAGAGATGCATGTTTGGCACATGGAGGCTAACTAGAGGGGACGAAATTGTTGTTGAGTGCATGGATGAGGGCATGAGACCCCTCTTGGATGGGGCAAAGACCCAAGTTGTGAGCAGCCAGTTAAAAGGTATGATTTTGAAAGATTTTTGGTCCTATCACTTTCTGGAAGGTTCTGAAATTCCTTTGCAACATTCATGGCCATTATTCTACACAAAAGGGAAATTTGAGTGCACATTACAGCCAAGGAAGAGGTCTGCCAATTTTGATAAGAGATTTGAAAATTTTGTCATAAAAATTTATGAGTTGATTAATATGCTACTACTGTCTATCATGTGCAAAAAAATTGATTTTTGGAGCATTGTATAGCCTTGGCCAGGAAGAAGTATTGCTCCAATCAAATCTGGTTTTTTGCAAACAGAACAATCAGATTATGAGTCACTATTACAGCCCTTCTACTAGGACAATATGTCTGATTTTGATGTGCACTTTCAGCTGCTCATAAATTCTGGAAATATCAATGATTGGAGTCACAATTTACATAAGAAAAGAGTAAAGTATAAGAGCACAGAACAATGTTTCCTTTTGATCCATGCTGAGCATCCCTTTGACCATTATTCGACCTTCTATTTGCACATAATCTATGAGAAGGGGCAGCCAATGGTGAAACACATAATGTGCATGATAAGGATTCCTCAAGGAGGATGACCTGTTGAAAGGAGGTACTTCCAAGGTATGTGGTTCATAACAATTGTTGGGGTTGATCATTTGCAAGCTTGGGGGTGTTTCGACATGACATGAAGGAATTTGTAAGGGGCTTTGTGGCCTTAACTTTCTTGCATACACTCCTTGAGGATTGTTCAAGAAAACTACTTCATACAAGGCAATGATATGACACTTTCGGGATGCAGCAGTTGGTTTGATTGGCAAGGGCAGTCCCTAATTTGCTTTGGGAAGCCCCCTATGCCAAGATATGTGTGCGATTTTGGAGGCATTGATGAAGGCTTGACACACCCTTTGGATTGGGCAAGAGCCCAAGTCGCGGACAGCAGGGAAAGAGGTAAGTTAGTGAAGAAAATTTGGCCACAGACAAAATATTTTGAATATCATTCTCTACATGTATCCTCTTCAAAATCAATTTTGTTGACATGCTACAACGAGGGAATAAATCTGAATATATGCATGCCAAATCTAAATTTTGTTACTCGGAAATTTTTGAGTCAAGTGAGCATTTCCAGCCACCAAGTGTGGTCAAAAAATTGCAAAATCGGGGCATACTTCAGCTCATGGGAGGATGGATGAATGCATATATTAATTCTGAACTTTGTCATCCAAAAAAATCAGAATTAAGGATGCACATACAGCAGCCTTATGAGGATAAAAGTCTGAATTTTCTTGGTGAATCCCAGCTCTTAATATATTCTTGAAACACTCATGGATGGATGCACTCATGGCATGACAAAGAATGGAAATGTGAGGAAAAGGTACAACACTATTTTTATTCGAAATAGAACTTTGGTTTGATGCATATGAAGTCCTTCAGATGCACGAATGGATTGATATAGAGAGGCCAATGAAGGGCCATATGGCACACATGATGGAACAATTCCTAAGGATAATGCATCTATATGATACTCTCCTCCAAGGTACGTTTCCAAGAGAATTCATTATTTTTTCGTCTTGGGAAGATCTTCCATGGCAAGTAGGAGCCACTCAAGGTTCATTGGGGGAGGGCCACTTGGGTATGCAAGCAAGAAATGAGGTGCAAGGGAACTTTTCCAACCAGGGCAACAAGTTAACAACTCATGTATGTATTTTCTTTTACCTCATTTGGCTATATATTGACATTCTTGAAGATATAAGGGAAAGGACTTTGCTCATCCACCACTTGGTATTGAAAGGGGTAGTTGATTGCGAGCATATGGAGCCTTTGGAAGGCTGAGGACACTTCTAACACGTGGGGGCAGCCCCAAAGCACGGGTACAACAGTATGAAGGAACCAATTGAGGATTCTTTTCCTTGGGATGGAATCAGCAGTGGACATTGCATCATAAGGTATGTTGGGACACCTCTTTGGATATTGCAATTGCTTGAGTACAAGCAATTTTGGGTAGGGAGGTTTGTAATGTCCCCATTTTTTATCTAGACCCTCATGGGACCCTTAGCCCATTCTTGTTTCTAATGGCTAAGGGTAGAGGAAGGAAAGGGAGCATTGTGGGCCACTCATAAAGAGTTAATAATAAAAAAAGTACTTTATATTTCTAATTTTGAGTTGAGTTATGAAAAAACACCTTATGTTTCTATTTCACTTAAGTGGTGGGGTTTGTAGGTCTTAGGCACTTAAGGCCTAAAGTGAAATTAAGATTTTTTAATATTTTAAAAAGAAAGGTAACTCTTCCCTCCAATTTTGGGCACTACATTTGGAGGAGTGACATATGAAAACAAGTAAGGATTCATTTGAAGATTATGCATAAATGGATATTGAAATTATTGATCAAGTATGTCAAGCTTGGTTTCCACCTCTTGAGGATAAAAACCTTCAAGAAGTGTCTTAGGTTTGGGGACGAAAACCTTCATTATTTCTACTTAGGCAACTTTATTCAAGGGTTGTGAGCTTCAAATTGCATAAGTTCATGCAAGTGAATCTACAAAGGTCTTTTGAAACACCACCTACTTCTGGAAATTTAAGTGAACCTAGGGTTTGAAGAGGAAAATTCTGGAAACTAAGGTTTTCAGAGTTTTAAATCAAGTTTTGGTGGCCTTCTCATGGAAGGAAAATTTTGATATTGTTTTTACTTGATAGTCATTAATTTTGTGGTCAGTTTGAGCTCTTATTTGCATCATAATTCCAAGTATTGAGGGAGTTATGAATTTTTGAAGTTTCAACCTTTTTATAGGAAATAATAATTATTGTGGGCAGTGAATTGTTTGGAAAAAGTTGATTTGTAGATTTCTATCTTGGGTGATTTGTGTTGGAGTGGTTTTGCAAGGTTTTTAGGGTCATTCAATGCTCTAGAATATTTATAAATTATTTCTGCAATTTTGGCACTTGGACAACTTGTTTGTGAAGCTTCGGAAGGTAATTTGGTGTAAGAAATCTGAGGCATAATTTCTAGATTTGTTCCTTTTATTTATTTGAAGTGTGGCGAACCACTTGGAGAGCATTTCAAGGCATTTAAGGGCTGAAAAATATAGCTACCTTCAAAGAAAATTTAAAATATTTTTGTCGGGTATTTTCAACAATTTGTCTTATTATTGGACCCTAAAAAAGGTACTCAATTCTCTAAATAATTTTCAACTTCTTGCGGATTTATTTGGATGCTCTTTAGATTGAATATAATACATTTTGTCAGCTAGGGTTTGGCTGGTTGTATATTTTCAGACTTCAGTTTGGTACTTGGTTTGGCTAAGGTTTGTTGGAAAACCTTCTTTTTTGGTTGTCCCAATTTGGAGACATTACACCAAATGGGAAGCATCCTTAATTTTCTCTCCCCTACTACACGAACTAAAAATTAAATCCTAAAACTAAAAATAAAAAGTAGTTCCTTCTTTAACCTTGCAACGGCCATTAATGGTTGTGGTGGAGCTTGAAGCTCCCAAAGGCCTTTTTTAAAATTGTGGAAGCCTAGAACTAGATGAAGACTTTCTGAGAAGATGGGTACATGCAAAACCAACCGAAGCATACTTGTGTTGAAATAGATTGGCAAAATAAAATAAAATGGAAAATAACTTAAAGCTTGGATACTTCATTAGCAACAGCCATTCAAGATTGAAGGAGAAGAGGGATGACTATAGACAAATCGTCCTTTAAACCTCTTTCCTCTTTTCCCAAATCTAATATTGAAACATAAAGAATGATTTGAAATTTTATTTCCCTCCTTAAGGATTTCTAGGGTTTCATCATCATTGATTGAATTCAACGGTCAAGATAAAAAGGATCCAACAAATGAGATGGAGTTCATCCATAAGGAGCTAAGCAAGGACACTTTAGACCCCTTTCGAGGTCATATGAGTATGAGTCCTCTTGACTAAGCACTTTTCTAAAAAGATCGATCAACAGTTAAACTGTTATTCACAAAAAATTTGGAGACTATTATTTGCTTCTAACCAACTAAAATCTAAAAATAACTTTGTTTTGTTTGCACAATTATAATCCCTGGTTGGAATCACCTCAATGGGTAATAGGGTTTTCATCCTCAAACCTAAATGCAAATGGTGAGGGTTTTCATCCTCTCAACCCGTACCAACTATAAGGGTTTTCATCCTTATGTTGAAAACTGATGAACTAGAAGGCTCAAAAAATGGAAAAAATATATTGATCATAAACTTGAATGAATTACAATGACTCTCAATATATATACTCAATTGTCACTTTTAGAGTTAGGGTTATACTTTTTAGGTTAGGGTTTTAATTTTCATTTTTACCCTTTTCTTCTATTTCGACTTTTCCTTTTTCTCACCACTTTCTTTTATTTCTATAATAATAAAGTAATATTAAATTGTCACTTCTTTTTAATAAAAAAACACTTTAAAAACTTACATTAACTTTATTATGTTTTACTTTATTTGAAAAAGGGGAATGACAATCCACCCTTCCCAAAGATTGTTTGTCCTCAAACAATCCCTGAACCGTCCTACAAATACTAGGATCCCAAATTATCCTTGGGAGTTTGCTAGTCCAAACTCAAAAATCACGTTGTAGTTTGCATGCAGTATTTTTATGCTTCAAATACGTTTGTAACATAATTCTTTCTTTGATGACACACTAAATATTAATCACCTCCATACATAACTTGACCTGCTTCCAACATTGATATCCCCAAAACTGACTTTGGATCACAATAACAACTACCTTATGTTCATTTAAATACTTTCTAACCAACCAACACCGCCAAAAACTTTAAATCTTGATTGCGGCATATATTAGTTGCCAAAATTTTGACCAAACCAAGGCTCTTTTCCATGAACTTTGGATCTTTACGGCAACCTTCGTTTGATATCTCTTATGCTTGCAGGCCCTATAAATAGATTGAATTTTCCAAATCTTGGTGATTGGCAAATTATACCGAGACCATTGGAACCATCCTCAGATATGACTGAATTATTATTATTGTAGCAACTCGGGCCTTCTGACTATACTTTTCCTTCTGTGTAGCTGCAATCCGAACTCTTATAGCTAGCTGCAAAATTAAAGTAGTTGCTTTACAATTCAAAAACCGACTTCTTCCAATCAAACCTCTGTAATGAGACTGAATGACAATCGAATCCCTTTCATGCGTAAAAACACGGTTGTTCTCCTCTATACACCTAGCTACAAGCCAAGCTCTTACAACATGTTGAAAATGTGAAATAGCTACTTTCATCTTCAGAAATTTTAGTCTTTAGAAATTGTCATCTTTGAACAAAACCTCTGTAATTAGATTGGATAGTTGTTGCACCGTCTTCTTTTTTCTTTGTTGTTGCTTGGTTGAAAGCCAAGCGCTTACAAAATGTTGAATAACTGAAGTAGCCATTCTAATCCTAACAAATTGTATTCTTTCAATTAACGCTCTCCACCAAGACTAAATTAGAATAGCTGCACTCTCTTGTTTAGCTTATTTTAGCTCTGGTTCTACCTTTTCTTCTTTCTTCAGGGATGAATTCTTGGGTTCTTGCTCCTTGATCTCCTTCTTAGAAATATTTTGAGGTTTTGGTTTTAGTTGCTCTTCTTCCTTTAATTTTTTACTTCTATCTTCTTCGAGCATATTCAAGAATTCTTCAAAGGTAAAATCTGACTTTTCATCATATGTGGGAAGCTTGCTCAAATGATTTTGAGTGATCCTTCTTCCTCTTCTTAGCTCATGCCTCCTTTTTAAGTCACAAAAATCTCAAAGAGTCATGTCAACTTGAACTTTCAAACTTAGATTATAATATTCTTCACAATAGGCCTCATAATCAATTCTGAGTTGTTGCCATTCCTCTTCTTCTGACTCTTTTCTGTTCAGCGATATTTTTACTGATGCCACTAGATTCGACATGCTATTTTGATACTCTTCCAAGTGCTTGTCCATTCTCTCTCTTACCCTGCAGGTTGACAAGATCATCTATAATGCCCCCAAATTAGGGATATTTTTTGAAATCTGATTTTTATGTGAAACCCTAGCAAAAGAAAAAAATCTGATTTTTACAACAAATCCTAGTTGCAAATATACTTCAAAATTAGCATAAAAATATGCTAAAACCTTCAAATCAAATATGAACCCCTTTAGCAAGATTAATTCTTCTGAAATCCAAATTAGCTCTTCAAACCCTAGGCGTCTAGGTTCAAAAAATTAATATGATTTATGGCAGCCCTTTGGATAACAATTTCTATAGTATTTCACCTTCAATAGGTCTTCAAAAATAATAGAAAAATACAGATGCAATCAAATCCTTTTTTTTTATGTTTTCCATTCACAAACAAGCTGAATTTACTACAACAAATATTTATAATAATAAGAAAAATTCCAAAATATTTTAGAACCAATTTTTGACCTCAAACCCTCAATTAGGTCCTTTTTCCAAATCACCCAAGGCTGGAAATATTATTTTAAAATGCAGAATAATTCTAGAGCAAGAAATGGCCCTCAAACACTAGCCAAACCCCTTCAAATCAAGTCGACAACCTCCACAAGCAAGTCATCACCCTCCTAGAACACTTTGCCAATCTTCCAAGCTATTCGCCCCACTTGGAAACCCTTCTTTTTTGCCTTTTCTGAATTTTGATGATCAATGGCAGCTCCAAGATGAAGTTGCCCCACGAAAGAATGAGGGTCTTCGCCCTCCATCTCTTTGCTTGAAGGTTTTCGTCTTCAAGTCCAAAGTTCAAGCTTTTTCGTGCTCAAAACTTGTCAAATTCAAATTATGATCCAATATGCTCTTCTACAAGAACCCTCAAATGCTTTTATATTTCTCCCCAAGTGAAGCGCCCAATTTGGGGGGAAATAACTTTGTTGATTTGTTTTTCAAATTATAAAAAAAAAATACTTATTATTTCTCACTTAAGTGGATTAATACTCATGACCCTTAAAAAGGCCTCAACTTAAGTGAAATTATAACAATAAAGTGCTTTTACAAATATTCTTCATAAAACTAAATGTTTCCCTTCTTTTTCACTTTTTCCTTCAGCCCTTGGGAAACTAGGCAAGGTTAAAGGTCTTCAATAGTGTCATGTCCAAAAGGCGGACATGACAATCCTCCCCACCCAAAATTGCTTGTCCTCAAGCAATAGAAACAACCAATGGGTTGTCCTAACCATGGGTTTAAAGCCCCTCCTTGATTCTTGACTCTTCCCATGGGAAAAAGATCTCTTGATGAAACCCTTTGTTGTATGTGAATGTTCTTGGCTGTTTATACAATCTGAAAATGAAATAACAGCAACTTTCCATCTTCCTTTATCTTGCCATAGAGGTCCCATAACTCAAATTTGCCAAAAAGATGCAAAAGGTCAACTCCTCAAAAATAACAACATAGAGATGGCTGGAAAAGTGTATTCCAACAAAGAAATCTTCAACTTTTCGGGCCTTGATTGCCCTTATATCAGCACCTACACAAGACAAACATATTAGTCAAAACATGAATTCTCTGCTTCTCTTCAATGCTTGCACACTTGATAGTGCCCTTTATGCGTGAAAGTGTAGGGGACATATGTGGCTTCCTTTGAGAACATAAAAGGGGTGATCATGCTGCCCACATACCCAAGAGTGACCTCAAGGCTCAGAAATCTTCCCTCTAGAAGAGTTGGAAATTCTCTTACCTTGCTGGAAATCCACTTTTTGCCAAAATACCCTCTACACATGTCCACATATTTCAAAGGGCGGGCAGGACTAGCCACTTCCTTTTTGATATGTTGGCTATGTATGCACATTACAGCCTTACAAGCCTCCCAAAAAGAAAAACTTTTTTACTCTCAACTTGCTCCATGATGAATCTACCACCTTTACCATCCCAAGAGGGGCCAAAATGAAACTGTGTATCCTTGTAGAAGAGCTAGAATTGTTACAATATATGTGACAAGAAGATGTATTATAGCTGCCCCTTATGAAAAAGATTGTTTGAGCCTTAATCACTGAGTACACATTATCTTCGCAAGTATCCATCAACTTCTTAGAGCCTCCCATGTGCCATAACAAACCCTTCCCAATTTGCAACAAGAGAGTAATGTTGAACCGAATTGAAAGCATACCTTGAACAAATGTATCATGGAGATGTAAGCAATCTTACATTGCTATCCTTATGTGTGACTTATGTTTTTCCCTTTGCCCACCCTAACAATACCATTAATCATATAGGAAATACATTTTGTGTATAATAAAGATTTAGAGAGGGTTGTACCATACTTGCACCATCCAACCTTTTGTCATGGAATAAGTGCCCCAATTCCCATGAATTTCCAGAACTTATCATGGGCTGTATCATGCTAAAAAAATTGAAATTTGTGTCCTTAGTAGGCAACGGATTTGGCTTTACAAACTCAGAATTTTCTGAGTGTGAATAATGTTGATTATTCACATGATTTTCAGATTTTTTTGTGCCACAACAATTCTGATTTTGCTCATGAACTTCTGATTTTTTTTAGCAACAAAATTTTGATTTTTCTGAGTCCGTCCAAGGTCTTTTCATATTGCAAAATTCAGACCTACCTTCATTCCTTGTCAACTGAAATTTCCCCTCTCCATGGGCTTGATTAGCATCTTCATTTTTAGAATTTATTAAGCCCAACAAACAAACAAATAAATGTTTTTTTGCATACCTTGTTGGCTGTTCCAGATTAGAAAGGGCATTTTTTTTCATGGCCCCTATCAAATTCTTCTTGGGGAAGACTCTTTCCATGGCCTTTGATGTCACCTCCAATGAAATCTTATCATTCAAACCATGCAAGACCATTTTTTCCCCATTTCTTTCGAATTTAAGCTCCATGGTTTGGTAATTTTGTGTGTACTTTCCAAGTGAGTGCAACTATTGGATGCCTAGACCAAGATTGGTTTCTCCAATGACAACCACATAAAAATCATCCTCTATGGAGTGTGTCTCCAACATGATGCTAAGCTTACGGACTTGTGGTGCAAGGGATGGTGAAGCCATCCGCCACAATCACACGAAAACCCTTGAATTCAATGGGTTGAAGCCCACATACAACAATCAAACTTTTATCAATGAAATTGTGGGTGGCCCCACTATCGATGAGAATTGTAACATCTTTACCTTCCAATTTTCCCTTCACACAAAAGGGGTAGTATCAAGGAGCCCCCGATAACACTAAGCAAAGGTGCCACTCATGTCCTCTCCTCCAAGGATCTCCAAATGCTCTTCTTCATAGGTGGCTGCCCCTTCCTCTCCTCCCTCTTATTCTTCATTTGAATGCACCTCAATGTATGCATTTGTCCCTTCCCATGGCAATGATGACCCACTGTCCAAGGGTCTCTACAATCAAAACAAAAAAATTTCCTTCTTAGCTCATATTTTGTTTCATTGTTCCATCTTGGCAGCTCTCTTTGCTGCCCCAAACCCTGCTGGTTTGGCTTAACAAACAAACCCAAACCCTGTTGGTTTGGCCTATCAGGTTGCCCCAAAGGAGTTGGTTTTTGTGGCCCAAAAGTGTTGCCCCTTGGCTGCCCCCATTTATTATCTCTTGGCTGTCAAAAGGTCCAAAAAAATTAGTTTTTGTGAAACAAAGGGCAGAATGTTACCTTAGGGTGTTGAAGACTCAAGATCAACGGTCCTTTGAATGGCTCCTTGAAGAGAAGGTGGGTCAAAAGCCTTGACCAAACTCCTAATGGAATCAGTCAAACCCTTAATGAATAAAACTACCAATCTCCTTTCCGAAACATCCATTACCATGACTGAAAGCCTCTAAAATTCAGTCACATATACTCCTCTACTATACCCTTTTGTCTCAATTGAGCAACCTCTCTAAAATGTAATTTTGGATCAGCCCTATCAAACCTCTCAATGATCATTTTATTGAATTCCTCATAAGATTGAATAAGTTGATGCCCTTGGGTGATCAACCCATGATACCACCATTTGTGAGCAACCCCTTCCAAATGCAAAGTGGCAAACTGAATAGCCTCCTTTTCCATCCTAGGCCTAAGTGAAAAGTAGGTGTCTACCTTTTGAATCCAAGCCCTAGTTGAGCTCTTGGGAGAACTATCAAAATTGGAAAATGAAAGCTTTCCCAAGGCATGATGAAGCCCTCCTTGGCTGCCCTTGTGCCTTTGGCCCAGCCCTATTGCCACCATGTTGCCCATGCTTCCATGATGTGAATGTAGAAAAACCCATTTGATCCTTGAAAGGAGCAAGGTAAATCATGTACTCATTATAGTCCTTTAATAAACTCTCTCTCAAGATGGGTTGCTCTTCCCTTTCCTAAATGGCAACTTTTTTTTGCATTAAAGTAGGCTAGTTAGGCCTACATGTGGCTCCTCCATTCCCTTTAGGGGGTTGATTCGTGAGGTTGTGACTTCCATAAGCACTACCATCCCCATTGAATGGTTTATCACCCCTCATTTCCTTCATAGTGTAGGCAAATTCCACCATCACAGCTGTCATTTGTTCTTGAGCCCATATGTACCTGTCAAACCTTTGTTCCTCTCTATTTTCAACCGCATTCCTTGGCTGATCCAAGTGAGACATTGGTTTTGCTTGCTGATTTTTTTCAACTTTTTTCTTGCTTCTAAGGTAATACCTTAGTTCCTTGTCACCCTCGTGCATGAATTACTTCAGAAACCCACGGGTAGCCAAAATATGGCTCTGATACCACTGTAATGTCCCCAAATTAAGGATATTTTCTGAAATCGGATTTTTTCGTGAAACCTTTAAAAAAAGAAAATTTGATTTTTACAACAACAAACCCTAGCTGCAAATATACTCCAAAATTAGCATAAAAATATGCTAAACCCTTCAAATCAAATATGAACCCTTTCAACAAAGATTAATCTTTTTAGAATCCAAATTAACCCTTCAATCCCTAGGCGTCTAGGTTCAAAAAATTAATATGATTTATGGCAACCCTTTTGATAACGTTTTTTATAGTATTTCACCTTCAATAGGTCTTCAAAAATAATAGAAAAATACAGTTGCAATCAAATACCTTTTAAAGATGTTTTCCCTTCACAAACAAGCTGAATTTACCACAACAAACATTTATAATAATATGAAAAATTCTAGATTATTTTTAGAATCAATTTTTTACCTCAAACCCTCAATTAGGTCCTTTTTCCAGAACACCCAAGGCTGGAAATATTATATAAAAATTGCAGAATATTACTAGGCAAGAAATGGCCTTCAAACACTAGCCAAACCTTTCCAAATCAAGTCAACAACCTCCACAAGCAAGTCACCACCCTTCTAGAATAATTTGCCAACCTTCCAATCTATTCGCCCCACTTGGAAACCCTTCTTTTTGGCCTTTTTTAAATTTTGATGATCAATGGCAGCTCCAAGATGAAGTTGCCCCACGGAAGAATGAGGGTTTTCGTCCTCAATCTCTTTGCTTGAAGGTTTTCATCTTCAAGTCCAAAGATCAAACTTTTTCATGCTGAAAACTTGTAAATTCAAATTATGATGCAAGATGTCCTTCAACAAGAGCCCTCAAATGCTTTTATGCTTCTCTCCAAGTGAAGTGCCCAATTTGGGGGAAATACCTTTGTTGTTCTTTTTTCTCAAATTATAAAAAGAATACTTTTTATAATTCACTTAAGTGGATTAATACTCATGACCCTTAGAAAGGCCCCAACTTAAGTAAAATTATAACAGTAAAGTGATTTTACAAGTATTCTTCATAAAACCAAATGTTTCCCTTCTTTTTCTCTTTTTCCCTTAACCCTTGGTAAACTAGGCAAGGCTAAAGGTCTTCAAAAGTGTCATGTCCAAAAGGGGGTCATGACATGCTCTAATGCCACTGTAATATTCGTTCTTCAGGTATTTTTGAATTATGAAGTTCTTAGTGAAATATTTCCAATACTCAAGCAATCAATTGAATACTAACATAGAAATATGCAGCAATGTGATTGAAAACCAACTGTAATCCTTTATTGCAATGATATAAATGCATACAAAACACTAATGTTGTTATAAATTGGTCTTCCACAACAACACAACAGTAAACCCTTACTATAAATATTATGAAATTCAGGTTTTATGGCCAAATGCCCAATAGTAATGCACCTACAAGCAAAATTAGCTGGACAATATAGCTTACAACAGCCATAAATGAATGTTGAACACCAACATCAGAGCAATAAGAAGCTATGATAGTCAGAAAAGACAAAAAGCAATCCCAACGAACCACAGTCCACACTAGAGTCCAAGATAGCATCCCTATTGGCTCCTAGCTGTCGATAAGTCAACCTCTACCTTCAACGCCACACTATAAACTCTACGACATGTGAAAATTTTAAGGAAATGCCAGTTGTTTAGAGGACTATCCAAGCATCATTAAAACAAATATTCTCCAAGGTAATATAAATATGTACGACAGTCATCCAAAGTTCGCAACAGTCCAAACAGCAACAAAGAGAAGTCAAACACAATTGTCACTAGCATAAAACCAACTTCAATGGAGCAACCACGAAGGGACAAAATGGGGTTATTGGGTGTGAAGCCAGCACCCACTCGGCCCATATAAGTATTACAACAGTGCATAAGAGACAAAAAATATACCAAGTCAAGCTACGACAACATTAGGTGATAAAGGGTGTGACACAAATGTATGTAGGAGACCAAAACGATGCACAAATGAAAAATTCCCTGTAAGCTCTATCAAATCTGAAACCTGATTGCAATCTTCAAACCAAATGAAAACTAGAAATGAATACCATCTATTCAGCACAATTGTGACTCCTGTATGGAACCACCATGGAGGATGAGAGGGTTTTCTTCTTTGGATCCTGTAAACCTGGGGGTTTTCGTCCTCAGATGAAGAAGTTGAACTTAGAAGCTCAAGCTCTGGAAAAGGGTTTTGTTTTCAATAATGAATGCACAATCCAAAGGAGAGAGAACTCTCAATATAAAGATTCAATTGTCACTTTAGGGTTAGGGTTACACTTTAAGGTTTTACCCTTTTCTTTTTCACCTTTTCCCCTTTCTCACCATTTTCTTTTATTTTCAATAATAATAAAATAATATTATTTTTGCTAGGTAAAGAGGGTTGGATGGTCCCTCACCCGTTTTATTAATGAAAAACCTAGATTACAAAACCCGTAATAACACGGGGTCGAAAACACAAAACCAAAAAGGCCCAAACCAAAGGGCACCTCTAAAAGAGCAAAACAACAATGAAACAAAAACAACCAAAGACCACCACTAGCAACCAAACTAGACAACAGAAACATGTCCAAACACCAACAGCCCTGCAACCCGCAAACAACCATCACCGCCGCTCAAAACCAATCGCCCTATGTTGAGCCCCCATCCACCAGCGTGCCACCACCACATCCCTCGCAACCACTCATGAACCGACCACCAACTGCCAAAGCATCCACAGACATTTTCCCATGCATCACCATTGACCATTATCCCTATTGCCGCATCAAACCCTCATGTTTTTGTTGGTTTCCACCTCCTGCATGGCCTACCCACACTTTTCATGTTGAAGATTCCCCCAGACCAAGTGCTACTTTCTTACTTGCCATACAAGCCCGCATGGGGGCTGGGGCCGCTCGTTGTCTAGTGAGGGGGCCCTTCCCCCAAGATCAAAGGGGCTTACTAAGGGAGGGGAGTGTGAGCTCCAAAGAGCCTCGCTAACAACTTTATCGTTGATGTCAATCCAGGGGACTTCCTACCTTGCAAAGCCACCACGACCGATGCCATTGGGGTATGAAGAGCCCCCAAATCCAGCAGAGGCCCCTAGTAGCTGGAGGGACCAAGGTTTTGAAGCCACGTGTGCAAGTCTTCCAGATGATCCAGGAGATTGCCAAATTTGTCTTCCAAGTCCCTGAAGGCCCTCAACGGAACCACCTCGTGTCCAGCCTGCTTGGAGAATATAAGAGAGCCTTTTTCCTCCAATGAAATGCCTCCACGGCCGCTTCTAAACCAACTTGAAACTACACGTGAACAAGCCTAGTTGCCACCACCACAATTATCTCCTTGTTCATAGATTCTCGAATAAAGTTACCCACAAAAGCTGATGCCACCAGGGAATTGACCTTAACCCTACTATTGGTTTCCAAAAAACCAATTCAATAATTTCCTTAATAGCACACAAGACATTACCCGCCTGGATGATGAAAAGATACTTCAGCCTGGAATCTGAGACTCACCCCTCAAAGGTCATCTCACGTTTGCTTGCCAAGACATGAAGGAGAGGCTCATTGAGGACCACCTGTAACATGTGCTCCATTGTTTACTCTGCTACCTTCACACCCTTGCAACAACTACTTCAAGAAGATGCAAAAAAACTATTGCCCTTGGGAAGATAGCCCATCGGCCATTGCACCATCTCGACATGAAGGCGTGGGAGGCCTTTAAACAGTGTGGGAAAAGACATTTCCCATGCTTCAATGGTCACCAATCAATAACACCATTAAAACCAAATCCCCCAAGTGCAGACTAATCATGAAAAGGCATTCAAATCCCATACCTCCCAATCATTGTTGGAAATTAGATCGTCGAGTTGAACTATGTCTTTATTTGCTAGCTCGTTTGCCACCTTATTTTCTTCACAAAAGCAATGATTGGCTTCCTAATCATTTAGCAGTGCAAGGATGTCCCAAGCACAACTAACAATATTTTCCACGTTCCAAGAGCCAGCCTTCCCATTCCTTAAACCCTAAATTATGACCATCAAGTCACCCTCATTGAAAATTCCATCAATCCTAGATTGGATCACTAACTCGAGTCCCAAAACCAAGGCTTAGGCCTCTACTTCATTTTCATCCCATCCACCAACTTCTTCAAGGCCGCTGTGATAGGCGATCTTGCACAATCTCGGATGACACAACTTGCCTCCGATGCCCTTGGGTTTCCCTACGCAGTGCCATCAAAAATTAGTTTGAACATCTCCGGAGGCGGAGGGGGAAACACCCAATGAGCTTTTGATACCATGTATAGCTTAAAATATGAAAATTTTACCAAACTGGCTTGCATGTTGTCTTGAGAGATCTTAGGTCCACAAAAAGGAGCATAAATTGAGTTATATTGATCTAAAAACTATTAAATTTGAAATAAATGTGGGGTTAATTATTTTATAACTTTTTGTTTTGGTATATCATCCCTGCTTGCTTGGCAACCTTTAACAACATAATTGACACATTAACGGGAATAATAAAGTAATATTCTATTGTCATTTATAATAAGATAAAAAGTAAGTCACTTAGACAACTTAAGATATTAACTTAATTATTTTTTACTTTATTTGAAAAAGGGGACATGACAATTGTCAAATACGACTAATGAATAATAACTCTTTTGAGACCAACTCCTTTTATAATTTTTCTTTTCTACTTTAACCCTAAAAATACTTTTTAAAAAATATTATTTTTCATCCATTTAACAATAATTACTTTTTGGCCCTCTTTAATAATAATAATACATAAGTGTCATTTTTATATTATAAAATAAAAGTGACTTAAGACAGATTAAAGTATTATTATTAATTTATTTCCCTAACTTTATCCCTTAGCCTACGGGAAATAAGGAATAGACTATGGGTCCACTAATTGACTTAATTCTAAAAAGGGGACATCATAGTCCACCCTTCCCAGAGTTGCTTACCCTCAAGCAATTACAGATTCAACACCCCACCTTGGTTGCACATCTATTCAATGCCAGGATCCCAAATTATCCTTGGGAGTTTGCTAGTCCCTCTGCCCAATTTCTTTGATTCTTCAACAATAGCCCTCATCATTTTTCAAGCTTCAAACTCCAAGTGAGTTCTTCACATCTTACTTGCCCCAAGTCTTCCCTTGTACTGCACATTGAAGCTTTTTGTCTATTGTTATCGCTTGAGTATTGGTTGTCTAAAATTCTACCATTGTTTGCAGGATGCACCACACTACCATCTAAATTTGATTTTTGTGAAGATGGTAGATGTAACTTAACAACCTTATTCTAGGAAGATATGAAAATATGTTGTTGTTTGGAACCATCCTTGAGATTTGAATATTCCCATTGAAAACCTGATTTCTCTGCCATCTCTGCCATTAGGCTCAACTTTGCATCACTTGTTGGAGGCTCACCTAAAAGTTGATCTATGATCTATTGGCTCACACTGTAATCAGGTGTAATTATCTTGAAGCAATTAAAAACTCGTCCCCATATCTTGTGGCAAAAATGCCATGCAAGGCGTGTAGCTCTGGAATTTTTGCACATCTTGCTGCAGCAAAGATCAGGGTTGACACAACTTCTCAAATGTCCTATGGGCAGTCCCTCTACTTCCAAATGGGAGAGATTTTGTTGAGAATGCAAACACAAAATATTTCAATCATATCATATACAACTATGACATTCTCCACTATGAATATTACGTCATTTTCTCCTTGCTGAGCTGATCCATCGCTAGTCGTGACTGATCCTTCTCTTGCAATATTATAGTTTTCTGGCAACATCCTATTCTCAAGCCCCTCAGCAATTTCCTGGAAATTTTTCCCATCCACATTCAAATAAGATGCTTTGTCCATAGGCTTACTTTTGTGAACCGCATCTAATTTAAATAGGTAAGTTGATTTCAATCTAACATCTTTCCCTGGTATCCCATTGCTTTCTTCTAGGAATGAAGCATTAGCATACTCATGCACATACTTTGTGTTGAGGTCATTTCTTACCTCTGCAAAAGAAGTATATACCTATCCATTTTTATATTTTGGATGAAAGAATTTGCTTTCCTCGTGGAAATCAATATCTGGATGCTCCTTTCCACATTTTGTGTAAGGATATTTACATTGAGCATCAGATGTGTGCCTTAGTTCTTATTTTGCCAAGATCTATTATAGGTTTGACTGGCTTGTGTCTTCATAAACATCCCCTCTTTCTGAGCTAGTATTGAAAGAATGGTTAACAACCTCTGCTTTGACTCACTGCTTAGTTGAAGTTATTTCACAAATAGCAGCCAAAGATGTCACTCCATCTATCTGATTGACAACGTCAACAACAAATTTCTGCACATTTCTCTTTGAATTAGAAAATGGCTTTGTCTTCTCTTCTTGAGAAGTCTTTTCGTGGTTATTTGAAATAGCAGGAATCTCTTTGACATTGCTTGAAACAACAAGAATGACTCTCATTTATATCTTCTTCTATTGATGCCTTTGATAAATTTGCATCAACTCCATTCGAATGACTCAGGGATTTGAGTTTTACCAAAAGATTCTTCTCACTTTTATTTTTACAACTATCCTGCAATCACCTTTATATGGCACGAACCCCATCTTTGGGAGATTGATGGGTGCTCCTTGAATAGGAACATCTTTTTCAACTTCCTCTTGTATAGTGGATTCCTCCATCGGCTGCTTCCTCTTAATTTCTTGCAGCTCTAATTTTTCTTCCTTCTTCAGAGTTCCACTTTTATTTCTTTGAATTCTTCAAATGTAAAATCAAACTTTTCATCATATGTGGGAAGCTTGCTTAGACAATTTTGAGTGATCCTTCTTCCTCTTCTTCTTGGCTCATGCCTCCTTTTTAAATCACAGAAACTTGGAGGGTTATGTCAACTTGAACTTTCAGGCTTAGATTATAATATTCTTCATGGTAGATCTCATAATCTATTATGAGTTGTCGCTGCCATTCTTCTTCTTCTTACTCTTTTCTGTCCAGTTGTATTTTTATTGATGCCAATAGATCTTGCATGCTATTCTAATACTCTTCCAAATGCTTGTCCATTCTATCTCTTACCCTACAGGCTGGCAAGATCATGGCTCTGATACCACTGAAATGTCCCTTTTAGGTAAATTTATGAATTCTAGAATTTACTATGACTCTCTTACCAACACTAGATACAATTCAAATACTAAAATAACGCATGCAACATTTAATACTGAAAACCCAATTGCATTCTTTATTTCAATCAGCTGAATACACATAATAACACTGAAGACAATGTCAATTGAATAATAATTGCAAACAACAAACCCTTGAAAGATGAGTTCCAAATGATGTTGTACAACAGCAATATACCCATACAATAAATACTCAGTCAAATATTCACTTCATGGTAGTCCCAATGGGTATTCAATAGGCCAAAAGACAAAACTCTTATTTGGATCAACTTTCGTAAAATAATTACATGCAACAATTAGCAACAAACAACAAACATAAGGATCATGATCTGAATGAATCTTTAAGTAAAGTTACATCTAGAATAAAACGTCAAAATAACCACTTCGATTTTCACAAATTAGACTCGATCACATAAACCCCACCGCAATAACCCTAGTTATACATGAAACCCTAGCACATCAATCTGAAGCTAGTCCCTGACTGGTACAACAATGCCAAATGGGAACAACAATCAACAATGATGCACAGTAATCTACATTATGGTGCGACTTGAAATTCTGATGGTACGACAGGTTCAAACCCTTCAACAGTAGCATATGTGTACGGCAAGCAGAGCTCACAACACAATTATGATTCATTGTAATATAACAATTGAACTAGGGCACTCCAACCCTTCACAAAATTATAGAAACTGATAACAACCTCCAGCAAACTGAAAGCTGAAACTAAACTCGATCTATCAGCACAATTATAATTCCTGAATGGAATTACCTCAATGGATTAGAGGGGTTTTGTCCTCTAAACATGTATATTAGAGGGTTTTCATCTTCAGATGAAAATATTGAACACAATGGCTCAAGCTCTCGATTAGGATTTGATTGTCAAAGATGAATAATGAATAACAACTCTTTTGAGCCCAACTCCTTTTATAACTTCCCTTTTCCACTTTAACCCTTAAAATATTTAAAAATACTTCTAATAAAATATTACTTTTCATCTATTTAATAATAATTACATTTTAGCCCTCTTTAATTAATAATAATACATGAGTGTCATATTTATGTTATAAAATAAAAGTGACTTAGGAAAACTTAAAGTATTATTATTAGATTATTTCCTTAACTTTATCCCTTAGCCTATGGGAAATAAGGAATAGGCTATACGTTTTCTGATTAGCTTAATTCTAAAAAATGGGACATGACATGTTAGTTACTTTTACATCTATAATTTGTGAGGAGGTGCTCAATGTAGATTAGGAATCTAAAGTGAGTTAGATCATGCATTAGTCAAGTAAAACCCAAATAAGCATAAAGAAAATAACTAACCAAGCCAACTCCCTCATGGAGTCTTGAAAATGAAATCTAAGAGCTTTTGAAAGAAGGAATACAACTATCAAACCTTCCCAAGAGCATCCCTCTTCCAAGTGCATCTCAAAAATGTGATTTTCTCTGATTTGGTGCCTCAAGTCTTTATCAATGAGTGGTTTGCACCTCCATCATCTCTCAATGCACCAATGAACTAGGCTCATGAAATTGATCAATGTATGCCAATAGTTGAAGGTATCCTATTGCAAATTCAGCATAATAATATTACACAAAAATTGCTGGTGAAGATAATTCTGCATAATAAGTTTACACAAAAAGAGCTTGAAAGGATGAGTGAGGACCCTTGTATTTATAGATTTTTGGAAATGATCAAAATCAACCATGACCATCGATCTTGAGACCAAGGTGTGTGGCCATGAATCAATTCAATTTTGGAGGTTCAATCCATAAATATCCCCATTAGTATTTGGAAGAAAGTGGCATTAATGAGGCATAGGAGGGCTTAAACTAGATATTTGTTCCATTTATGGTTTATTGATGCCACCCCATTGATGATGTCATCTAATGATGCAGATATTAGAAATGAATTTCCAATTAATAGATCTTCAATAACTTCCATGGATTTTTCACTTAAGCTTTTAATTTGGTTTAATTTGCTTAAATGAAATTAATTAATTTTTTGCAATTCTTTGAAAATTGGTTGCTCACTTAATCAAATTGGTGGAAATGTCAATTTACTGAGTCATAATTTCACTAGAGTATAATTAGAAGGTGTTAGTTGCGTACGGAGAAATACACCATTTAGAGCATTGCAGACACAAAATAACACATGCACGTGTCGTGTGCTTCCGAATTAGAAGAATTCAGTGGTTCAAAGCATCAAATTGCATTTTCGTCATTTTGTCTTGAAATGATTTGAAAAAAGTTAGTAATCACATAAAATGCATTGTCTCATTCAAGGATACATTAGCCTAAATCGGCACTTGTATATGACAAACTCGAACCATTTAGCACATTTTAATGATTTTGGCCCAAATTGTGTGTTGTCGTAAAATTTCGAGTAAGATTGACAATTTCAACACAATGGTGGTAGGAATTAGATGTCTACATTTTGCCCCTATTTGAGAAGGCATAGCGAGACATTTGGTCGAAGCAACGTCTTTTCAATTAATGAAAGATGTCAAGAAGGTGGAAGGAAATGATTGAAGAAATGACCCCTGATGCCCCCTCGAGAGGACATACAAGGATGAAAGAGGGATGGACTCTCGAAAAGAGAGAGAAAAAGTGAACGTAACCCATGAATGAAAGTATATCCATATGAGCTAATGCTTGCACGCATATTAGCTCACGCGTTGATTCTCAATGATCAAAATATAATAGAATATAATGGGCCCCAAGGCAAGGGAAATGGGAAGAATACAATCCCAAAACATAAGCGACACACTTTGACACACCCAAAAGAGGTTGAAAGCTGCGCACTTAGGGAATGATTGATCCCTAGACCAGTTGCATACTTTAAAATTGTCAAAACAAGGGCCTAAGCTGCAGAGCTCGGAATGAGAAGAAAAATGAGAGCATTGCTCCAAAGAAAGGAAATAATAGTGTCCCAGTAGAGTGGATTTGATCGGTTGATAAATTGATTGTGCCCCAGTAGGGCTGCTTTTATCGGTTGATAAATTGATTGTGCCCCAGTAGGGCAGATTTGATCGGTTGATGATCGGTTGATGAATTGATTGTGCCCCAGTAGGGCTGATTTGATCGGTTGATAAATTGATTGTGCCCCAATAGGACTAATTTTGATCACTGATAATTATTTTTGCCCCATAGGGCCGATTTGATTGGTCAAAATGTTGTGCCCCAGCAAGGCAAATTGGCAAGCATAGCTCAAGGACATAACTTAATGCATAGATTTAAAATGAGCAGGCGCAAACGCAGGTGCGAGGGTCTTAATGACTGAAACAACCACAAAAAATAGGCATATGAGAATGCACAAAGTGATAAAAGAGATGAAAAGAAGAGTAAAAGTGGCCGAGCTGACTCGAGATACATCATGTATCCAAGCGTTGCCTACATAGTCCAAATGGACCTCAAGCCAATGTAGTTCACCCAGAAGCGGGAGAAAATGGGATGAGAAATGAAGAATAGAAGAAAAACGGACCATTGAACTATTAGACTCAACAGTGTATGCCAAAAGATGCACGTCTTGTATAGAGTCTTGTGGTAGGCAAGGTGCATTGAGAGCTGATCTTCGAAGTTGCATTCACTTTTGGACTTGGAATCCAAAGCACTTGGTGCTTACTATAACAAAAGTGAAATTATGCATCATAAGTATGAATGACTTATAATAACATTGTATCTCAATTGCGATGAGCCGTTTCAAATTGTAAATATTTATAACTAAGAATAATGATAAAAACTACCAATACCAGAGTTACAACAATTTACATTTAAACGAAAACAAAGATAAAAACAATACACAAATGTAACCTAACTTAAAATCAAGATATGAACGATCAGGATTTAAGTAGAAACAATAATGTATAAACACAAACTAAGAACAACTTAATAAACAACATGAAAGCAAGATATAAATAATCAAGCTCCATTTTATTAACAAGATGTTTTGGAAAACAACACAAAATAAGTCAACTACAACTCTAAGCAAATCAAGCCTAATTGAAAATTAGACTAAGAGTGGTTATAGAATGTACTTAAACTTAACATAACAACACAACACAAGACAAAACAGTAACACAAAAGATCAAAACACCAAGAATAAACAACAAAGGAACAAAATATTCAACAAAATAAATGGAGAGACAAGGAAGCACAACAATAAAAATCAAATAAACACACACAAACAAGAGTTAGTCACAATGTTAGTGCAAATAGAAAACAATTGTTCATGTAAGTGTAACAGAGGCATTACTCTCTGTGACAAGGTGACCCCTAATCTAAGAAAATCATGAGACTAGCGAACAAGAACAAAGAGACAAAAGTTGCCTCCAAGTGATAGGGAAACAACAAGACAAAACAAAATGGGGGGAAAAAAAAGGAAGAGGTGGCCAAGCTGACTCCAGATGCACAAGGCAAGTGGACGATGCCTACATAGTTTCATGGATGGGGGATCCAACATAAACTTAAAGCCAAATGTAGTTCTCCCAAGAAATGGGATAGAAAAAAAATGATGATAAGAAAATATGATTGATGTTGTAGAGGAAAGAAGGAAATGGACTCGCAAAACGGTGAGAGCATTTGAACTTAAAATTGCTCGCAAAATGGCGAGAGCGTATGGAAAAGGGGGACTAAGTTGACCTCAACATGAATCGAGCACGACCTACATAATCCCATTAGGACCTCAAGTTACAGTAATTCCACTACACAAAAGGCGGTGAGAAATCGACCAAGTCACAACAAGTTTGCAACTAAAGGCAAATGATAATAGTAATGGCCAGGTGATGCGGCAATGAATGATAAAAGGTTTTGTTTCTAATTTGCCCATAGACGGTTAGAATTAGGAAACAACATAAGTCTATGCTACTAATTTGCCCATAAGTGATTATAATTATTAACACAAGATAGGATACTAGTTTGCCCATAGGCGGTTATAATCAGCGGGACCAAATGAAATACTAATTTGCCCATGGGCGGTTATAATGAATGGCCCCAGTCAAACGTAAATGAAACATAACTTCCCAGATCCACTGTCACACTACTTTCATAGACTGTCAGTTAAACACAAAATTCTAAAACTATTGAAACTCGATCGACATCTCGTAGAAGGTGCGGGAAGAACCAAAGGAACTAAGATCAAAAGGGTTGGGTAGGGCGGCTAAAAACAAGCTTTGGCCAATAGTAAAGGAATGGTAAAATAAAATGGCATAAGGCACAACACAAATAAAACGATAAGATGACAATTGGCTATAATGGCAAAAAGGTTGCCCCCAAGCAATGATTGCTTGCAAAACAGCGAGATTGTTCAAACTTAAAAATTGCTTGCAAAACGATGACAGCGTGGCTGAGATGACCAAGCTAATCTCAATAGAAATTGAGCACTGCCTACATAGTCCTGAAATACCTCAAGTCAATGTAGTTCAAACGACATGGTAAATGGGACACAATAGTAAATGATTATGTTCCTCCTGTTAACGTGAAGATGCACGTCATAATCAACATATGAGACAACCAAAATAATCAATCATAAAAATTGCTAGCCAACACCTCGTCTGAATAGCTGCTCTATCAAGAACCTGCTGCAGATTTGGATGCCACAGATGTTGTGAACCTTGTTGATCGTTGATTCTATTTCCTCCAAACTGTGAGACAAGAGATCTTTGTAGCCTCTATAAAGGAAAGTGCAGCCAGGGATGGTAAATAATGTTAGGCATTGGATAAATAATATAAGTTGGTAATATAAAGGTGGAGGATAATGGAATGTATAATGATTGGGAAACAAATTAAGATCAGGATTTTTAGGCACACACAATGTTGTTGATTCTGGATTCGACATAATTTTGGCTATGACGAGGCTGAAGACTTCTGCACATGCTATTGATAGGACTCAAATTTTTCTGTTGTTTGGGTCTGAGAGTAGCTACCATCTAGTTATGTTGTTGATTGGAAGCTACATTGATTTCATCTTTGATGATGTCTTCGTCAAGCAGTGAAGAACTGTTGTGCTATGCTATTGGCACCTCGAAAAAGTTTTCACCAATGAAGTTGTCTTGATTGTCCCATAGCGCCTATAAAAAGGTTTCACTAAGGAACATTCAATTTTGACTTTGATTGTCTTCTAGCGCCTCCAAAGAGGTTTCACTAGGAGATTGTTCTTCTGCATGAATGTAATCTTGGTCCCCCTGAGATTTTGCACCTGTTATGTCGCCATGGATGTAGTTCAACAAAGTGTGATTCTGTCGGTCCCAATCGATATTTGTGGGAGGTGGAATGTCAATATAATGGCTATGTTAGGTGGTGATAACGGAATGATGAAAGGCAGCACAATCCACGTAGAAGATACTAAGAGAACTTGTGTCAATGCTAAAGTAATCATCCTTAAAAACCGTAGAAAGATCACAAATATATTCAAATTGATTTGCAAGGCAAGTGTAACCAATGTTGTAACAACCACGACTGTACTCTATTTCTGAAGCTGAGTCCGAGTCAATGTTGAGACTGATAGTGATTCTGCTTCTGATGCTAAATCTGATATCTGTTCAAGAATAGAACCTAACTTCAATGTTGACTCTTCATCTGGTGTGGGTGCTACTTCAATGATGTCTTGTTGAATGTTTGGTTTCGGACAAGTAATGGCCTATGATATACACTAATTTCCTCATATATGCAGCTAATTTCCCAAATGTGTGCAATTCTCCATCATGCTTTTGCTGTCCCATGTTGATATACACTAAAAAAACCTCATAGATGTCCTCATGAAATGTTTCTTTGTCCATAACTCTCATACTCTTAGCGGTAATTTGGTGTGGCAGCGTGTAATTGAGTGCTTTCATTGTGACTTGTTTCCCTTCATGTTGGAAACTCAACTCCATGGTTTGCAAGTCTTGAATGACTCTATAAAGTGAATGTAGCCATTGCATCTCAAGAACAATATCGTTATCTTTCAAATCAAGAAAATAGAAGTCATCACTAAGTGTATGCTCACCAAATAGAATGCTAAGCTTGCTGATTTGCTTCTTGCATGGAATAGTTCAACCACTTGCTATGTCACATCAAAGACCTCAAAATCATCACTATGTAATCCCCTCTTAACCACCAAACTCTCAACAATGTAGTTATAAGCAGCTCCACTATCAAGATGTGCCATGACCTTACACCCAAACAAGATGCCTTCAAACAGGAATGGGTTATACCTTGGAGCCCCTGAAAGATAAGTGATCCTAGTCCCTTTGTTACCATCACTCTCAATATGTGGTGTTGGCTGCCAATGTTCACTTTCCCAACTAATGTCATCATCCTCAACATCAATACCCTCTATGTAATGCACTTTACCTTTTCCAAGACACCTATGACCGGGTTCCCTTGGTTCTTTGTAAGAAACACATAACATTTTTCTGCGAAGATCAGTCTTTGTCTCAATATCCATCTTTGGTGGTGCTTCAAACTTTGTAGGTGTGGGCTGCTCAAGTAAATGCAGATATGATTTTTCATGCTTGAAGCTCTTCTTTTGGGGCTGAAATGAAGGAGGTGATGTATCAAGATCAAGTGCTAGATGAATTGCATCATCTAGAGTATTAGGCTTACGAGCCTTTACCAAACCCTTCAACTTATCATTCAAACCCTCTACGAAAAACATTGTCACTCTTTTTTTTGTCATATCAGGAACCATAACACCAACCTTTTGGAACTCATTGATGTAGGAATCCACATGCCCAATTTGTCTCATTTGTGCTAAGTCTCTATAATAGACTTTTGCATCCTTTATGTCAAAGCTAGCAATGAGTTTGCGTGTAAACTCCTCCTAAGAATGAATCATTGCGTGGTTTTGTGTCACAAGTCCATGATGCCACCAATCATATGCCACTCCCTCTAGATGCATGGTTGCAAATTGTATGGCTTTGTCTTCTTGCATTGGCTTGAGAGTTAGGAAGGTATCTAGCTTATGTATCCAAGCTCTTGCAGTAGTCTTACCACTGCCATCAAAATTGGGAAAAGGTACTTTGCTCAACGCTTGCTTGAATTCTTTGTTTTGCTTCTCTTGCCTTCTAGGTCTTTGTTCAACTCTTGGTCTTATTCTTTCTCTTCTTTGGCTCATGAATTGGTTGAAAGTTAGATCCTCTTTGACTTCATCGGCAAGTGCTCTATACTCATCATGTATGGTAACTAACTCATCCGCCAATGGTTGCTCAACTTCATCCTCGACAACTTCTTCATCTTCTTCTTCCATTGGAAGGAATGTAGGCTGCAATGGACTATCCATTGTGTGAGTATGAGTTCTACCAACTCAAGGTGTGCCTGCTACACTACCTTAACCTATAGGTGTTGCATTAACTCTCATATTTCCCATGGCTTGAGCATATACTGCATCATCTGTTGTTGGGAAGCCATCATTTGAGCTAAAGGATTATTTGCTTCTTGTTGTCCTACTGCCATATCCAATTGTCCTCTTACTCTCTCCCTTAGAAGACCACCAACATTCCTATCATCTCCTGGTGGACTCCCATCTCTTCTTCTCCTATCCATATCAAACTGATTTGTACCTGCAATTGGAGTCTCTTCTTCTTGATTATCTTGTTGGCCTGCTCTTCTTCTAGTATAATACCTATGTGGACCAACTTCAGGTGGCTGCATATGAAGATTCTAAACCCTCTAGGCTGGCAAGATCATAGCTTTGATACCATTGTAAGAACCCTTAATGTTTTTTCAATGTTGATATGAATTTATAATTAGGGTTTCCTGATTGTTTTGAGTGGTTTTATGAGTTTTTAATGAAAGGATGCATATGCCATATAATGATAACAATATAGAACTATTTTGAAATGAAATATAAACAAACTAATGAATTGAAAATATATATCAAAGATCTGATTTCACTCAAAATAGCAAGACATTTTATTTCAAATTAAAGATTTGAAATGATTACATCAATCAATTGATGCACAAACATACCTGATTGAGTTCTCCACACATGGGTACAATTTAGATGTCTAGAGGTCTAAATTAAGGCCCAGATCTGATTGTACCTTGCTATTGTAAAGTTCTGAGTTGCTGATATGAATTTATGAATGTATACAATGATGAAAGATACCAAATTCCACCTTGAAAATGAAGCGATGGATTCCCAAGGAAGCCGCCTAGACTTGGATGATGACAAATGTCAAAAGAAGATGCAATTGCCTTTACCACCAACCTGAAAATGTCTGCAACGGTCTGATACAAACCCTAGGCGACTGAAATACACCCTTCCATGCCTCCCAAACTCCTTAAAAATGACAGCGACTCGCCCTATGATGGAGCGATGAGTTCCTTGAGGGAGAATAATGCATCACAATGCCGAATATTGCCTTCAAACCCTCCGATCTACAGACTGATATGAATTTGTTGATCTCTGATATAAAAATCTGAATGCAAATACATGAAATCTATCACCAAAAATTCCTTCAAAATATGGTGCTCCAATTCCAAACCTTAGCCATACATGTTATGATGAAAATATATCAAAATAACCTTCAAATCTAAATCATGAAGTCCTCAACCTGCAATTATATGCGCCCAGATCTACAAATATGTCCAATGGTAAAACCCGTATGGATTCACCTTTCAAAGTGGAGTGGGTTTTCGTCCAAACCACTAATTTTCTAAAGGTTTTCGTCCTCAGAAAATAGGTTGAAACAAAGTTTCAGCTCAAAGAGAAAATATCCAATATCAAATGACAAATTCACAATGATGGAAAATGACCTCCAAATGCCCTTTTTAGAATCCACAAGTTGGGTACCCAAATTTGCCATAATTTATTTTGCTTTCATGTCCACCTCCATAATAAAATAATATTTTATTTTAATTTTGCCATCTCCAAATGGGACGTCCAAGTCAAGGAATAAAATATTATTTTATTTTTCACTTTTTCAAGTGGGACGCCACCCTCGGCATTAAAATATTATTTTTATATTTGTCATTTTATTTTATTTTCTCTTTATTTTTCCCAGTTTCCATCCTCCAAGTGGGTCACTCCACTTTAAGGCAAATTATTTAATTAAATTTGACTGCACCATAATTACCACAAAATTACTCCAAGTCATAATCCAACTTCGTTTTGCCAAGGAAAAATAGTTATTTTACAATTTTCCAAATATCTAGGTCATTTTGCAACAATGGCCCAAAAGGGGGACATTACACTCCCCTTTTTTTCAGTATCCTTTAGTTATTTGGCCTGAAACAAATAAACTAAGCATACAGTTAGCAGAAGAATTAAACCTGGTCCCTATATATATCAGATTACAAGCTTGCATATTTTGAGCCAAGTTTCCTTATAACTTGATAGTAAATTATGAGGGCTAGAATTTGTTCATCCTCTCACTTCGTGTTTAAGTTTGCAAGAGTTAGTCTGCTAGAGGGGATACAATTGCAACAAATCACAAGTCTCCTCGAGAACTCTACCTTTGCATTTTGATATATCTCTTGTGCCTTCAATTGTTTATCAGCCAACCTGCCTCTTCATTGTTCATATGCATTTCCTTGTGCAAACAACTTTGCAGTGTTTTTGGATAGCTTGATGGGGTGTTGTAGATTTACTTATATAGAGGGCATAGAAAATGGAAAAACTTGTGAAAGAACTTTAGAGGTGGAGTACAAACAGTCTATCTTTCAAGATCAATAAAAATGGATGAATGGAAGCAAGAATGACCAGACCTTGAATTGTTTACACATTATATATGGCAAAATTCAGCTTCAGTACTTATGGTTGTATCTACCTCAATAGAATATGTTCATGATCCAAATCCAGTTTCTTCAAATGTGTTGACATTTAAGTCCGTATAGGAATTAGTAATATTCTTGAACAACGCTGAAGACTCGTTGGTTGGGCAGAACTTAGCTCTGAAATGTATCCCTATAAATTTCGTATGTAAAATTTTAGTCTTCAATGAATATAACACTAATGCAACGTTAGTTTGTCTAAGTTAACAACTTATGGTAGTTCACAGTATTAGTCTATGGTTCATAGGCTAAATTGAGTGGGTTTGCAGAAGGATGTGAGGATGTAATTGTGTAATGCCAAGTACTTAAGGTGTCCTTTGATTAGTTAATTATACAATTACAGGGTGGGTGGTTGTCCACCGACACATTCCTTCACATACAAACCATGATGTTTTCTATTTCAGGTCCTGCTTTATTTTTTGTTTGTACGGTCAGAGTGGAAAGGAGTATTATATAAGACAACCCAGAAGACTCATCTACTATGCAGTAACCAATCCCACTTCCTGGTCCCTGCACGTATTCTTTTCACTGGGTGATATAATGACCATTGCAAGTATATTTGTTATTTGTGGAACAAGTTTTGCATATGTAAAATTATGATTTTGTGTGCACACTCAAGTTTTATCATATAATTGGGCAATCCAAATCAGATTTCCCAAATATATGCAGGGATACACTTTTCCTATTATCTTTGGTGTGCCTCTAAAGGAAAAAATCCATTCTTCTAAATGCAAGTACTGACAAGTAAAACAACAGTCTAAATCGCCAACCTCTATATAAATGTCCTTACCTTGATTATAACACAAATTACCACCTTCGTATGCCAAACTGTCCCAATATTCACCAATAGCAAAAGCAGGATTTGATGCTTCAATGTATTCTTTCACATAGCCACCCCAAAAACCTCTGCCAAAAATAATATGATTTTGTTTTCCATTAGAACAAGCTTAGAGACCACCTTCTTTTTGAAAAAAAATCAGTTTTTGAGGAACTAAACTTAGGCGGGACTCAGGGCCCAAAAGAACAAGAAATGAATGGATTCTGAACTTCTAAGTACCAACAATGCTTGACAATTTTCAATGTTAAGTGAATCTCTTTCGATTTATGAAATGCTTCCATGGAAGTGGATGCATTTTTGTGGTAGACAATTTCCATCATGGTATGTCTCTTTGCAGAAAGTCAGAAAATGTGATACTACATCAAAGATACTCAAATTGGACCGGAATAAATCACACCCAGTGATATTTTCTCAGATTCAGGTAAAAACTGTAAAGCTTCAGACAAAAAGTACCTGACAAAATCAAGACGCCAGCCATCAAAACCAATATCAGTCCGCAGCCAGTTTAACCATTCTTTGATGTCTCTCCGTACAAACTCCTGAGAGTGGTCAATATTTGGCGCTGCGTGGAAGATATCACCTGTACAATGCCTTTAAAACATCAATTGCTGAGAAAAAATAAGCAACAGATGCAATATATTCAAAGATATATTAACTAGCAGTATGACGACTTTGCCAAGAAAACAGCTCAATAACCTACTCAGAAACATTAAGTATTTTATATTCCTCAATTGACTCAACTTTTCCTGCATTTGAGAAACATATAGGCTGAGACCAGGATAAATGGAGGGTGAGGGTGTGAGGAATATGTTCTTTTCAACTGTGTTCATTCAAAGAAAAGAATCTGAAAAAATCAGAGTACTGCATTTCTCACAACATTCCAAATGAGATCAGAATGAGATGCTGCAAAATGTAAATAGAATGCTCAATATAGAAAATAATGGGGACACCTGGAGATCTAAAGATGGAATGCACCTGCAAGTTCAGCCGAACAATCTAAGGCTATTTCTAGCTAAAGCCTCAAAACAGGACAAGGAAAGACAACTCATAGACCTAGGTTGTTGTCTCCATTATTATCTTGACGTCAATGCCTCATTCTTGCTAATAAGGCGGAGTTTTAAACAAAGAAGCATGTTACCTTATCTGAGTTCTCCTCAGAAGAAAAGAATTAAAACCCTAACATAGAAGATTATCCCAAAACATTACAGGTATTGCCAAAAGAATTATGTGTACAAACCTACAAGCTGACCAATGATCCAACACATCTCAGAGACTTGTTAGTTGTTGCTATACATATTGTACATGAGAGATTGCTCAGCAGTAAGACCTAAAGACCTTCCCGTTTCTGCCTTTACATGATACAACATGGCACTGTCTTTTTTAAATTTAAACATTCATGTCATCAGAATTGCGATGGACACCTTTGTGGGAAAGAAATACCTCAAAAAGAAATTGAAAAAGAGCAATGACTTGAATAGATATCATTCTGTTCTAGAAGGTTCTGAAACATGTTTTTTACAGACCACCTTCCCTGTACCTGCATACGCATATTGTGGAGAACAAAAAAAAAAATAGATAGATAGATAGATAGAAAGGGTTGGTGTGCAATGCATCCTATTCAAGTATATGCATAAAGATACAAAGAATCCATGTTGAACATCCAAGGTAAGGACTACAGCATGACCATCATCACAGATGGGCACCATTTAACATTTATCACTGGTATCATATTGAGGATTAGGATCACTCGTTCATGGTTTCAACCAATATTGCCATATCCATCATGTCCTCAAGATTAAAAAGTTATAAATAAGAATCCTCTTTATATAATATCTATTGTGGGGTACCAACACAACCACCAAGAGTGGGGGCACTCTACAGAATATCAAACGATGGCCATGATTAAATGATGTAAAGCCATTCAAGCCCTAAACAGTCAAACTAGTCAGCAGTATTGTTTGATATATGTAACAGTATTTCAGCACACACATGGAACTATAACAGAAGATATAAACAGAATACATCAGTAAATGAATTCCACTATAACAGCAACTCTATCGAATGAAAGCTTGGTGACTAAAAGATAGAGATGCCTCAATATAAATATTACAACCAAAGGTTACCTTAAAGATAAGCTACCTCTTGACGGTACCTTCCAGGAAATAAGCCTTTAACTCCTCATTGACATTACTACTTTCCTAAACTAGATCTTTATTCCCAGCCTCAATAAATCTTAAATACCCTCCTATTAACTATTCAATCTGTAGTCATATAAGTCTAACACTACCTCCTTCCCAAAAAAGAATAACCAGCCTCTTCACTGGCATAATGTCAGGAAGGAGGTGTATCTTTGGTGGATCCAATTGATGTTACTTCCAGTGCCGCTGCTTTTCTGGTTTTCTTTGTCATGTTTATATATTGTTTTGCATTTCAGGCATGGTTAACTGCTTTAAAATTCAATCCTGGTTTTGCACAGTTCAGCAGCAGACGAACAACATCAAGAAAAACTAGCAAATGAATTTGACAATGGTTTGTGTACTCGGTTGTCATATCTCTTTATCTTGATTGTATTTAATACATGCCTTTTACTTCTTTCTGGTCAGCAGTATTTTGTCATCGTTCACTGCATCCAAATATCTATTGCTTGCCCACTTGCTCCAACCATCAGATTCTTTTCCCATCATTTGGTTGTGTATGCATTTGATAATTGGTACCATCACCCTAGATTTTCTCCCATTGCTTGTTTGGTAATGCAACAAGGCAATGTCATTGCCAACCGTCACCGTCATGTTTCCCTTTCATACCCAATGAGTACCATGCTATGTTTGGGTACGGATACGGGGACGTCTCGGGTACGCGGGTACGCCATTTTTCAAAAACCTTGATTTGGATACGTCGTGGGTACGTTTGTATGTACATATATATATATATATATAGATTGTATATTACTCATTTTTTTAGTAAAACACTTGAAACTACATAGTATGAAAATATTTGTCTGTAAATGATAAAACACTTAAAATATATATAATATTCATTCATTCATTACTTCAAAGACAAAATGTGCATTCAAATCTAGAATAAATCATCTCGATTGCCCACAAAATCATGAATGCCACTCCCATTATTTTTCAACTTTATCATTTGACACTTTCTCTCACAAGGGCTCATCGGATCATTGAATCTCACAGAGTGCATGCCTTAAGGGGTGCATAGGGAATGGGTTGGGATCGGCTTGTGGCACTTTGCGAGAGATATTCTCATACTATTCTATCACGCATACATCCCTTCATGCAGCCTTCATACCTCCTATGATGTCTCCTTGAAATCTTGAAACCCTGAAATATGGCTAAGTCTGAAAACCTGAAACCCTGGAATCTGACTAACTCTGAAATATGATAGGATCCTCCAAAACCTAGGATTTGCATTATAGTTCCTAGCGGTCCGAAACCCCTCTCAAACATCTTGAAAGTATATAAATAAAATATAAATTAAAGTATACTTAAATGTTTATTTTATTTATATACTGTTGGGTTCAAACTGGATTTACATTTTTTTAAATTGTTTTGTTGACTTCCATTGTTTCTCCCTATCGGTACCTTTCCAAACGCCTCCGACAGGTACCCGAGACGTACCAGTACCCGAGGCGTACCGAGACGTGAAACATGGGGGAGGGGGAGCGATTCCTGCAACACAAGTACCATGGTAATGCAACAAGTTTGAGGCCATAAATTCAATAACAAGCTTGGTTTGTTTTCCTTCGCCACCTATAGGTCATTGTTTACCAGTGTTGGTTGTCGATCACTTGATACCCTATGGCTAAGTCACCACATTCACCGAACTTCAAGGGATAAATTCAGAATTCTCCGAACTTGAAAGAAATCCATTAAAATCATTGAAATTCATCCATAAATTCACCACGAATTTATAAGATGAATTTAATAAAAAAAACCCAAAAAATCATTGAAATTCATCTAAAATTTGCCAAAATCATGTTTTTAGGGTTCATTGTTAATTCCTCCTTGTTTTCTCTCGAGTCGCCGCAATTTGTTTCCTTTTTACCATTCGCTCGATATTCTTTCCCCGCAACTTCTAGCCTTCGATAATCTTCATAATCCATGGCAATTCACTTGACATTGTAAACTACATAGCGATTCATTGTGCAGTTGCAGCCTGCGTGACGTGTCCAACTCCACGACAACATCAATGAACAATCTACTACTAGTGCCAAGTGCCAATGGCCCAATGGATACATTACAACTTACATAGTATTTCCTTCATTTTTTCATGATGAACATTGAATATGATACTATGAGTGCGGACTACCTATGTAGGATAAGTATAAGTTTAAAACCTGTAGCTTGTAGGTCTTAATTTTTATTTTTAAATATAGTAATTGTGCCTGTAGACTAATCTGTGATTCCGCAAGGTTTAAACTTTAGAGTCTAGACTCTACAGTCTACACTTGCAAATAATTTCGTCTATAGTTTTTTTTAGTCCATATTGTTTTTTTCTTTAAAATACAAATGTTGTATAGTGTCTGTGTACAGTGTAACTATATATTGTAATCTATATTTGTAAGTTTTCAATGCAGTCTATGTCTCTATAATACTATGTAACTATAAGTGTATAGTTTTCAAGGTAATTTTTTTTGGTAAATAAATAATACATTTGATAATAGTTAATAATAACTTAATACAGCCAAAAGTTTGTAATTTGTTAGTATTTTTGAGTTATAGTTCAATATTGAGTTTTGTTGATAGTCACATTGCAACTTGCAGTCTGCAAACAACAATGACTGATCATAAAACATAGACTTTTCTATAGGCTACCTTAGACTTCAGTATGGCACCCCCAAAATCATCAATGGAAGGATGGAAATATGTGAACTGTGAGAGTCAATCTAACAACGTCACTTGCAAGTTATGTCAACACTCTTTTAAAGTGACATTAACAAGGGTAATGGACCATCTTCTTAACATATCAGGGGGTAAAGGAGGTGGTGTTGAAACATGTTCGAATATGACACCTGAAATAAAAGCAACATTGGAGAAAGACTACAATAGTTCACTAGTAGCAACTCAGAAAAAGGCACAAAAAAAGCAATGAATCCAAGAGGAACCTTCTAGTTCCAAATATCACACATCTTACTCCTTTGTCATGTCCACAAGCTCAGCAATGCCGCAAAAAAGTAAAGGGGCAGCCACAACAACACTGAAAAGTTTATGGAAACTGTAGAAAAGGAGCAGGTTGATGCACGGGCTAATTTCTTTTACGAATCAGCCATTCCATTTAATATCACTAGGAGCCATTAACTCAAAAATGTTATTCAACAATCAATAACATTTTGGCAAAGGGTACACAACACTAGGTTTAGAAGCTATGAGGACAACTCTTTTGAAGAGATCAAAAGGTAGGGTCACTGATAAATTGGCAAACACTAAAGACTCTTGGAAGTCAACATGATGCACAATTCTGAGTGAGAATTGGTCAAATATATGTCAAAGGCCATTGATCAATGTGTTGGTCTATTGTCCTAAAGGCATTGTGTTTCTTAAGGTAAATGATGCCATAGAACATACAAAAACTTCTAAGTATGCCTTCAACATTCTGGATGAAGCAATTCTTGAAGTTGGTGTACAAAATGCGGTCCAGGGTGTTACTGATAGTGCCAACAATTGTGTGGGAATAGAGAAGTTGTTAGAAGAAAAGTATCCACATATTTATTTGAGCCCTTGTGCGACGCATCGCATTGAATTACTACTCTCTGACTTAGCCAAATTTCCTTGGGTACACGAGGCAGTGCAAAGAGGAAGAACATTTGTGAATTTCATAAAAAAACATCGCCTCACATTGAGCATATATAGGAGGCATGCAGGCAAGGAGTTGTTGAATCCATGTCACACAAGATTTGTCTCTTTCTTTATCACTTTGAAAAGAGTGGTTGAGCAAAAAGGAGCTCTTCTATTTGTTGTTTGTAGCAAAGAGTGGAAAGATTTTGTTCTTGCAAAAGGTTCTAAAGATAAGCATGTAAAGCAAATCATCCTAAGCCATGACTTTTAAGAACTTGCAAATAAGGTTCTAGAAATGTGTGCACCCATAGTTCACATGCTTCGCATAGTTGATACTGACATTCTTTGTATTGGCATGGTTTATGAGGGTGTGGACCATTGCAAAGAAGTCATTCAAAAGGCTTTCAATAAAGTGGAAGTCGAATATAATGAAATATGGGATATTTGTGATGGAAGATAGAAAATGATGCATACCCATTTGCATGCAACAGCATGTTATTTAGAGCCAACACTATATCACGTTGAAAGAGAAAGTGATCATGAAGTCACGAGTAACATTTATGCAATGATTGAAAAAATTGTTCCTAATCGAGATACTATAAAAAAAACAAGAGAGCAACTCAAGGCATACAGGAGAGGAGATGGGTTATTTGGAACCCAATCAGCGATAGATGACAGGGAGGACATGGATGGAGATGAATGGTGACAATTCTATGGCACATACACTTCTTGAGCTACAACATTTTTGAAATATTCCGAACCAATTTTTTTTTTTTTTTTTTTGTTGATATTTTGGATTACAACATCACAAGCAAGTTCCGTCAAGATTAAAAGTTAATCTCAAATAAACTGAAATAACTTTGCCACTAGAATGCAAGAAATGGAACTCAACGTCCAGTATGTGCTACCCAGTCCAAGGCGGAGTAGGGGCGACCATAAGACAGAGTAATTACAAATAAGGAACTCTACATCCAGTATGTGCTACCCAATCCAAGGCGGAATAGGGGCGACCATAAGACGGAGTAAATTACTTAACAAAGGAACTCTACGTCAAGTATGTACTACCCATAAGGGGCTACCATATGACGGAGTGAGCTTAATAACAATGCTTTAATGGAAATACTGAAAAGGAAACTACTCCACACCCAGCATGTGCTTGCTAACCCAGAAGGGAAGTAGCTACCATAGGGCGGATGCTCTACACCTAGAATGTGCTTGCTAACCCAATAGGGAAAGTAGCTACCATAAGGCGGAGCTGTAAACTATTACAATATTCTAAAGGAAAATTGAACCTTTAAAATCAGCTTTGAACAAATAGAGAAGGGCTGCCAGTACTACTGTCAGCTTACAAAATTAAGAGAAATTTGCTCTTAGAAAGAAGAAAAACCAGCCACCTATTAATTTCTTCAGATGTTCATAACTCACACAAAATTTGCTCAATCTTCCTGATTTCTGTTGCAAAGTCTCTTCTTAAAGATGGCGCCCAAGCTAACACCCAAGATCTGATCCAATCTGCATCCAATAATTAATACACGGATTCCAATGCAAACCCCAAGGGGCGTCCTGGCTGAATGGGGTGATTTGCTCTAGGAAATAAATGCAAGCTTTAAAAATTTCTGAAAATATGAGACAAGGGGCACCTAGGCCCAACCAAGACAATGAGATGATACCCAGAACTATTTTTTTTGTATTTTTTATATTTATGAATGAAAACCTAGGTCTGTCTTATACAGAATACAATATCTGAAACTCTAATAATACCAAAGGAACTGACAATGAAATAACTGAAAGCAATACGTAAGCAAATACAAATATCAATGACTAATTCACCCCTAGATGCTGTCTTGCAAGCATGAAGAGATGCCCTTGCTAGGAGGCCTTCATTCCCCGAAGCAGTTCCAGAGCCAAAGCTGCAGCATAACAATGCATTAAAACCCAGATGGAGAAATGATAACCCAATGCCTTCTTTTATAGGCTTCAATTGGCTTTCCCTTGAAGCTTATCCCCAAAAGTGGCGCCCCCTCCATGTCATGATGGCGCCCCCCCTTCAAGTCCCTCTTTTAAAACAACATTAAGTTATTTTGTCTAGGCCAAGGTCAACGTTAAAATATAACGTTATTATTATTTTTTTTAAGTGAAATTCACTTATTCCACCAAGACCGAATTCTGAAGCCCAAAACTGAATGAGTCAACTTAAAAAGGACGGTTAACTCCTTGACAATCCTGCTAGCTGCCAAAAATAGAATTTACTAAAAATAGTAAATTCCTGGAAATGCTCAGAAAACTGAAACAGACATACCTCCGCGAAGCTCTCGAAAAACCCAGAAAGAATTTGCCATCAAAACTTCGAACAAAGACATCCTAAAAAATAGGAAACCCTCATTTGCACCTTCCGAATAGCCTACGGATTTCCAGGAATAGGCCAACGGTCATTATGAAATCAGATTCGAGAAGGGGTCATTACAATTTTGCAATTCAAATCTTGAGTCAAGAAGTGCATCAGCATGTGAGAGGAACTGGAGCAACTTTGACCATGTTCAACCAAAGAAAAGGAATAAATTGTTATCAAGAACAGTTGAAGATCTTGTTTATGTTCACAGCAATTTGCGATTGACTATGAAAAAAGTGACAAGAGATGCATGTTCTAAGAAGAAGAAGCTTCAACATTTTCTAGAAGACTCTTCTGATGAGGATGACACTAATTTTCTGTGTTGAAGAAAATGAAACTAATGAAGTTGATAATGATGAAGCATCTGATGATGACATTGAGCCATGCACTCTTGATGATCTAGAGCTTTTTGATTTAACAAGTGGGCTTTTGCCCATAAAGAAGTATAATACTCTGATGGTGATCTGTAACTTTTTAAAAACGTTTTAAACATCGGTATTACTATTCAGTCTTCAACATGTTTTTCATAGTTTTTTTTTATTTCAATCAATTTATGATAAATTTTGGAGTCTGAAATTTTGGACAGAATCTGTTCTAGACTCATGTTTTGTCTTGAGCATGCCTTATCAGTAGGATGCTTTATGTTTAGTCCAGGTTTTCTTATCACTTCCTAAATGTTAGTTCCAAGTGTCAGATTCTGTATTTTCACATTTAAAGTTTCAGCTGTAAGTTTCTATTTTTTCTGAACATCTACCAGGCCCCAATGTTTTCATATATATTAGTTATAACTTATAACTTACACCTGTAGACTGTAAGTTTCAGTTGTAAGTTTTCTGTTTTTAGCTCAGATTTCAGTCTCTTTGTTGTTTTCAAGTTATAAATGCTATTTTCAGTCTGTTTAATAGCAGAAATTAGTTTAAGTTCATTATAATGTTTGTACTCAGCCTACCAGAGTTCTGGTATTCTTAGAAAATACCATTAGAGCCCATATATTCTCTAAATTAGCATTGTTCCTTGTTGCACAAATATGGTATTTCTTGTAGTGGAGCCATTCTATGCATCTAATCATGATGGTGTTATTGCTTTCTCCCTTCATGCATATTGCTTTTTAAGGCTGATCTGTTAGAAGTTACTTCTAGTTCTATTTGACAGCACGGAGAGAACACAAATTGATATGAATCTAAATTAGCTTTTATGTTCTGATTTTCCTTGTATGCTTTTATTTTGAGTATATTGAACAAACTAGTTTGTTCAAAGTTATTATGACATGTTTATTCATATGAAACATTGAAATGTGATGTTTTTTGAATGGTAGTTTGGTATATTTTAAAAATAAGTATATTTCTATTTGTCGAATTTAATCACGAATTTAATCTCAAATTTTTTAGTTCTGATTTTTTTCCTTGGTGAATTCGAACATGAATTCGAATGCGGTGACTTAGGCCTTTGGTGTTGTTTCTATTCTCTCTGACAATTCTTCGAATTCAATAACATAGGCTGAGTGCAACATTTCATAATCACTCATTTGCAAATGTAACAATCCCCTATTGAAATACCTGCTATGTTCAGAGCACTTGTCTACATGGAGAACACCCTCTTTGTCTAGTTCAAATTGTTTTTCTGAATCAAAGTCGCAACCTACGCTTTGATGCTTTTTCCTCAATTAATTCTGTAGTACTAGTATCCAGAAGGTATAATTCTTTCTTGATTTGATTTGGTGTGCCATATTTTCAACATAAAAAAATGTTTTGTCCCTCACTTTCTGGTGTTTTTTGATCTCTTTATTTTCTGAATTTCATTGTACATGACATATTTTGTTTACCTAGATATGTTCTTCATCTGACTCTTCTTGTCTTGTTGCTGTTTTTTTCCCTTCATAGGTTCTTCTCCATTTAGTGGTTGTCTCCATAAGGGACTGAGTTCTATATCTATTTATTTAACGCCTTGCACCACTTCTTGTATTCTTTGTTTTTCTATGTCCATATCCATTTTTTTCTCTTTGGCAACTTTAATAACAACCATAACAGGATGTATCTGTCATGCCCAAAAAAAATGTCCCAAAACCCATATTTATTTATTTTCTTTTTTTTGTTAACTTAATTCAACGGTGCATACTTATTAACTGTAGTTGCTTAGTGGTTTAACTATTGTGAATTCGGTCAATGTGCAACTGAAGTGTGACACACAATTATTATGTGATTATTTAATTCATTTATTTTCCACCGCAAGACGTCCCTAAGAAGCAGAATACAAACATATTGGAGTGAAGTTAAGATCAAAAGTGGTTTCTGAAATCTTTTACTTAATGTCCTAAATAAGGAAGAGGGTCAAGTCACCTTAATATTATGTCTTGAATAGAAGGTCTAACTTAATTATATTTTTTTGATTTATAAGATCATGACATTAAAACATCTACATCAAGTCAACACACACAAGGGAAAACAATAGCGAACTAAGGCAACAATTTACTTTATAGTAGAGTTATCATCTAAGGCTCACCAAGGGAGAGTCCTTACTAAAACACCAAGGGAGAGTCCTTACTAAAACACTACACAACTCTACCTCCAAGGGCACGCAAAACAAGGGGAGTTTATAACATAAAATTTATTGAGGCAACTATCGTCAAAGCAAATCAAACTTAATATATAAGGATTAGCGATAATCAAACATAGATTAATCTCACATCTTATTACTATGTTACACAAGGATTAATTCAACGATGTAGAAGACTAGCTCGAAGGATGGCAACAAGGCAACCCTAACCTAGCCTATGACGTAGACCCAATGCCCCAACCATAACGTGAGAAGCCTACATATTCGCTCCTCGAATCAAGGTCTGATATAGTTCTCCTTGAACTTGTGATGGCCTCCTCTTCGAGATGTCATCACCAAAAGAGAATTGGCGATCTAAGACAACAAGGGATCTAATACATCTCTCAAGCGAGCTTCTAAAGCTCTCGTCACCTACTCAAGGTGAAATGATGCATCCAAAGCTCAATTATCACAAACACTTTAACATCCCAAAGTGTGTGTGCTTACCCAAAGCACTCCTGCGCAATAACACATATGAGAGTCAATGCAATAAAAAGGAACCTTCGTTCCTTTGATCCGACGAGACCAAAGTCTCAATGATCTCTGGCTTATACTGCTCGAAAAAGCTCCGTCTAACGAGTGGATCTCTAATAGTTACCAAGGTTATGTCAAAAGAAAACAAGTTTACTTGCAAAAGAATTAAAGAGGGTCACTACCCAACAACAACTATACATCTAAGCATACCAGGCAACTAGAAACTAGAAAGATACACATACGTGAAGAAGAACGCTATATAATTCGCACTAATGCGAGTGCTCTAAGGGTTAGTTGTTTAAGCACATGCTCCAAGAACACCCACAGTTAGTCATAACGCTCACTCTAGGAGAGTGTAGTAAGGGTTAGTTCACTATGTCTGCACCCACTTCCTAAGCTACCTACATATCTGTGATGTTCACCTTCACAAGCAAAATCAGCGTTGGTTGTTGTTCCCCTGTTCTTAAACGGTGTTAGATCAAACACGAAGGCATTTGGCCTTTACCAAATAGTCACATGACTAAGCTAACGTAGCTACCCCTTACAGGTAACACTACAGCGACTAGTTGGCCCTAGCATATTTAAGCACTACTAAGAGTTACAAGGGCATCCAAACTGTAATGTCCCCATTTTTTATTGAGATCCTTGTGGGACTCTTAGCCCATTCTTGTTTCCGATGGCTAAGGGTAGAAGAAGGTTTTGGAACATGGTGGACCACTTGTGAAGAGTTACTAATGAAAAAGGTACTTTATAATTCTAATTTTGAGTTATGTTTTGAGAAAAAGTACTTTATGTATATTTCACTTAAATGGGGGAGTTTTGGGTCTTGGCTTGACTTAAGTGATTTTTAAATTAAACCTCTCTTTCTATTTTGGAGTGCTACACTTGGAGGAAGGTATTTAAGGAGGAGGATTCATTTGAAGATTATGTGCATATGATATTTGGATTTTGATAATCAAGTATGTCAAGCTTGGTTGTTGAAGGTAGATGCTTGAAGAATGTTACCCTTCAAGTTCTACTAATGGTTCTACAAATGGTGTCTATCAACACCACTTATTGAGTGGAAATCGTGCTAAATTCCTTAAAGAATTATTTGAGGTTTTTATCTAATATTTGCAGCTTGTAGCGAATTGGCTAGGACTAAAGCGAACCACCTAGAGGGCATTTTGAGGCCACCAAAGGTTGGCGATTTGCTTAGAGATTGAAGATTGTTGATTTCTCCTTGGGCAATTCACCTAAGGGCTTGGCAAACATCATTTTGAAGGTTTGTTGTTGGTAGAAACCCTCTCCTAGAGTTTTCATAATTTCTATTATATTTTCCTTGGTGGAGCGAGCTATTTTGAGGTATGTTTGCATGTTTTTGGGGCTAATTGTTGAACACAACTATCTACTGAGAGGGGGGGTGAATCAGTAGATCAGCTAAAACTAGTTCTTTTAAACCTTTTAGAGGAAATACAAATTCATATGCAAGTCAAAGAACAAATGCAGAGATTACACATACACACTAAAACACATTACTCAGGATTTTTACGTGGAAAACCCAAAAGGAAAAATCACGGTGAAAATAACTGCTAGAATCTACTGTTCTAATCCAGCCTCACTGTTAAATGCCTCACTGGTTACATTCAAGAGTACCCACTCTAAGGAAGCACCTACTTCCTAAGGAGACATCAATCCCCTAACTAAACACCAACTCAGTTTTCTGATGGCACCAACCAATCAAAATTATGAAGCTACAACTTCAAAATACAAGATGGATTCACAAATGAATCCAGATCAATTTTTTTGTTACAAGTCTAGTTTGTAACTACTCAACCTCTACACATTCTCTGTGTGCTCTTTCTTCCTCTTTGCCTCACTCTCTGCTCAATCTTTGAACATTCTCTGTGTGCTCTTTCTTCCTCTTTGCCTTACTCTCTATTGCTCTATCTTTCACGCTGTGTCTGCATACATTTTAAAGTGACACTCTTCTAGTTGTTCTACAACACTCTCTCAAATGCAATAGCAGCAGTTAAACAGTGTTTTGAAGTCGTGTATATATAATGGATTTTAGGGTTTCACATCTTCAATTGAGTTCATATTCCAACTCCACTTAACCAATTCTCATTTAATGTGACTTTGACATACACGTTTTCCGTGTCTCGATTCATGCTTCACGCCGTAAGTTCTGGTTTCTTTACTATATCTATCAACTGCTGGATTCATGTCATTACTGTGTTGTTTCCTTTTCACACTTCAACTCACCTTTTTTGTTTCTTCATTTAATGCAAATTTGACATATACCCATTTTGTGTCTCAGTTCATGCATCACGCCGTAATGTTCTGGTCTTTTTACTATGTTTGGCAACTGCTGGATTTATTTCATAAATGCACAACCTCCTTAATCGATGATTGATCGGTCGGATCGATCAATCTCAGGCTCTGTGTAGACTTTTTGAGCTCACCGTTTATCTGGTCATGTCTTTAAACAAGGATTATTCATCTTGTCTTTGGCGCCAATCACTGTCTATCTTGAACCATCAAATGTATGCCCTATTTCAACAGAACCGTCGATCTCTCTTGTATCAACCGTCGAGCTCTTTCTCGCATCTCGATATCTTCTACATGATTGGTTCGCTTTCGCTCCTTTCGATTATATTCGATATGCTCGACCTTTACCCTTTCTATTGTATCGGTAAACTTCGGCATGTTGACATGATCTCATTTTCTTCGGCATTCTTGTAATGATTTTGCACCGTTGATCCTTGTAGACTTGCTCGATCTTTAACATGCCTTGTCCCTTTGAGAATGCCCTATAAGACTTCCACACTTTATTTCGGCAAAGTTGCAAGTGACCTTTCTCTTCGGACAATTTGTTGCGGGCTTTTTGTCAAGGGCTTTTCAGGACAATTTCCCCGAAGGAATTATTGCGGACAATTTCCCCGATGAAATTGTTGCAGACAATTTCCCTGAAGGAATTGTTGTGAACAATTTCCCTGAAAGAATGTCTAGGTGCCCTTCGGATTTTCTTTAAGGGTCCACATACCCTTCGGCTTTTTCAAAAACTACCCTTCGGCTTTTCTGCAAGGGTCCACATACCCTTCGGACTTTTTGAAAAGATCCCTTCGGACTTTCTACAATGGTCAACTTGTCCTTCGGAACTTTTGCAATGGTCCACTTGCCTTTCAAACTTTTTGAAAAGATCCCTTCGAACTTTCTGCAACGGTCCACTTGCCCTTCGGACATTTTGAAAAGATCCCTTCGGAATTTCTCAAAGTGTCCTTTCAAAAACTTTGTTTGGTCCACTTGCCCTTCAAATTCTTCTCAATGCTTTGTTCATTAGATTGAAAGAAGTAAAGTCGTTTGATAAACCCGATCAACTCCACTAGACCAATTCGGGTTCTCAACATTGCTCAACTTATAAAATTGAACGAAGTAAAGTTGTTCCATAACCCCAATTAACTCTTTCTTGACCCATTTAGGTTCTTCACATTGCTTGACTTATAAAGATGAGAGCAGTTAAGTCATTCCAGAAACCCGATCAACTCTGCTAGACCCATTCGGGTTCTTGAGACTGCTTAGTTTATGAAACTTTATGAGTTTAAGCAATTGAAGTACACAAACCCGATCAACATTCTCCTGACCCACTCGGATTTTCGACACGGCTTTACTTATGAAACTTTATAAGTAAAAGCGAATGAAGTACATGGACTTGACAAACCCGAATCACTATGCCTTGGTCATTAATGTTTGCATATTTGACATCAATGACAATCTTACAAACAATCTCCTTATACACCATGATACTCAAATTGCCAACACTAATCTATGCCTAGAAAATACCCAATAACTATTTGCTCAATTTTGAGAGGGAAACTAGGGTTTTCAGAACTTCGGGACATCATTCGGGAGTCTTTCAGTGGTTATAAAATTTCAATTTTAATTTCAATTGAAGGAGCATATTTTTATCTTCAGTCCAAGTTATTATTTGCTCAAAAATTCCAAGTATTTTGCAAAATATTGAATTTACAAGTTTTAGCTGTATTTTCACCATATAAATTCATAAATTTGGTTTTTGCCAAATATGATTGAAAAAAAAATCCATTATATTTTTCCCTACGTTCCTACAAAGTTTCATAATTTTTGGAGGTGTTTTAGGGGCTGAACTCATCATAAAACCCTAGTCGCCTAGGGTTTGGGCAATTTGTGTGTGAAGGGTGAAAATTTGCAAATAAATTATGACTTGTGAAGTTGATTTATATTTCATAATTCAGTTTATGTCGGGGTTTGAAAGAAATTACTTATTTTTGTTTGAGTTCCTATTTGAAAACACTACAGTGGTATCAAAGCCAATTTCTTGGCCATTTGTGGGATGGAGAGGTTATTCAGGGATATAGACAATGCTAGGTTTGAGAGGTTCTGGCCATTTGTGGAATGGAGAGGTTATTCAGGAATATGGACAATGCTAGGTTTGAGAGGTTTGCTCAAACCCAAGAGCGGTTGACAGAAACTTTAGACAAGCTCCTTCAAACAATGAAGGGCTTGAAAGGGGACCAGTGCCTTGAAAGGGAGGAAGAACCCTTTATTAGTTGGGAATTGATGGAGGATTATAATGAATATTTGACACTTGCACCACCGTACATGAAGGAAAGAAGTTTTCAGTATTGGCTAGGTTTGAGGTATGGAAAAGGACACAATGGGCACATAGTTATGCATGATAACTTAGGGAGGATTGTTCTCCCAACCTTTGATGGAGATCTAGGTACTTCAGTCAGAGCATGGGTAAACAAGGTTAATGAATACCTTGAATTAAGGCTTAGAGGTGAGAAGCAAGCTCTAAAATTCGGCACACAACACTTAGTAGGGGCTGCCCTTGATTGGTGGAAACTTGAGTTGAGGACACAAGGACATAACTTCATCAAAACTCATGAGGAATTAGGTGAGAAGCACATCAAACGGTTTAAAGAGAAGAAGGAAGAATCTCTAAAATTTGGGATAGTGGACCATGAAGAACAAAAATCATAAATTTTGGAGCAGCCAAGAACTAATATTCAGTTATACGAGGGGCAGCCATCATATGAGTGTGTTGAACCTCAAAAATCTGAGTCTTTGGAGCAGCAAAGAGGGCTGCAAGTGATAGGTCAACATAGAGAAATGCTTGGTACATTGAGGCAGCCAAGTAACCTAAATTTTGAAGTTCAAAAAGAAGACTTTGAAAAAGTCAAGGAAACCGAGTTGTGCATAAATGATCCCATGATGAGGTATGTTGTGGATGGTACTATTGATTTTGGTTCTAATAATTGTTATCCTTGTTGCATGACTCTAAAATTGATGAAAGAGTTTTGAAAGAACAATTGTTAATCACAAGTGAAAAGGAAGTATAAGCTTTGACAAGGTTGGTTGGCACAAAGGAGATTCATGATAGATCAATGCATAATGAAATGAGGGAATGCTTGAAGGGAAAGAACACTACAATGGGCTTGCATTCAATCAAAATAGATATGGTCAGATTTATGTATAAGCGAGTGATCACCTTGGCAAGTGTTCGTTATCTTCTCTTCATAATTGATTCTTTCATTATCTTGGTGATGTACCTTGTACTACCATTAAGGTGGAGGTGAAGGGCACTCAATGGGAAAAGGAAGTCTTCAAAGCAAATTCAAGGAAGAAACATGACAAAAATCCATCATGGATATGGGAACCAGGTGAGCTCTACAAAATTAGTAGGGCTGATATGTTTTGGGTCAACATAAGGGAGGAGGTAAAAAATAATCATCATGGTCCTTGGATCAAGGTAACTACTGTTTTTAATATTTTCAGTTTGCATTCTTTGAAGTTCCTTATCACCATGGAGAGCATGGGCCCTAAGAAGGTGTGTTTTTCACACCTCAACACCATAGGATTGGTTCAAGTATGTAGTAGTGGATTTCTCACTACAAGGAGGAGAAATGGGGAGGAAAAAAAGGCACACTACAACTATGACAAAAAAAAGATAGGATATGAAAAGGAGATCCATATCATGCTCATGAGGCATGATAACATCATTCTATAAGTGTTGCTAAACACTAAAGTTTTTTCTAACATGATTGCCTCATGTGTAGGGTCAATAAGGGAACCAGTTGCAATAGACATAAAGGGTGCAAGACATTTTTTGATTTTCAAATGTGAGCAAACATTTGGGCATGTTCAAGGTATGTTGGAAGCATTTCACTTGTATCATTTGCATACTCAAAAGGCTTCATATTGGCATGAAGAAATTCATAAGGTTTGTTGGAGCCTAGAAAAATCAGAAAATGGAGAAGAAAGTATAGATGAAAATTCTGATTTTTACCATTCTAGAAAATCAGATTTAAGCATGCATATACAGCAGCCTTTTGAAGAGAAGAATATGAAATTTTTTTACATTTTCCAGCACATAGAAGGATGGACAAATGCAAGTACGAATTATGAGTTGGGTGTCCCAAAAAAATCAGAATTAGAAGGCCATCTACAGCTGTGTTTTGAGGTAAGAAATTCTGAATTTTGTGACATGTTACAGCTTGGAGATAGAGGAAAGATTGCATATGTTAATTTTGGACCTTATCATCAAGAAAATTCGGAAATAAGCATGTACATACAGCAGCATCATAAGGATGAGAAGTCTGATTTTTTTGATATATTCCAGCCCCTAACACATTCTGAAAATGCTCATAGTTGGGAACTCCTCGTGCATGACATAAGATGGGAGAGCATAAGAAAGGTGCATCACCCTCATGGTTGAAGGAGATGTTTTGTTTGACTTACAATATGTTCTTTATATGCACCAAGATATCAATAAAGGGAAACCAATAAGAGGATACATGACACACATAAAAAGGTTCATACAAGGAGAATTGCATCTATATGACACTCTTATCCAAGGTTTAATTCAAGAGAAGTTCGTTGTTTCGTTTCTCCAAACTTACCGGGTGAGTTTTTGCGGCACTTGCAAGGCTGGAAGGTCTAATTACAGCTCTCTAATCATTAAGTTAAGATTTCAGTATGAAGAAAAGTGTGCATATATCAATTTCAGATTTAGCCAACATGAAAAATCAGGGATATGCACGCATGGACAGCTATATTTGATGAGTGTTTGGGAGCTATTGAGAAGTTTTTGGAGTGTCTCATGCATGCATGGGATGATTGACAAGGAGCAGTCTTTTGGAAGGTACATGGGTTGCACAAAGATGCCCATATATGGTGAGTGGTATGTCTTTAAGGCCTATCATCATAGTAAGTATCTTGCTGATTTATTTTAGAATAATTGGAAGGTTATAACATGGCATTTGGGAGGTCTTAGTCCATGGGGAAGCAAGGTAATCATATCTCTCAATTTTTTTGTTGCAACTTTGGATCACATAACACTCCCTTTGAAGCTATGAAGGAAAAGAATTTGCTTATCTTCCTTTTGGTATTGAAAGGGATGATTGATTGGAAACATGTGGAGCCTTTGGAAGGCTATGATGACACTTCTAGCACTTGGAGGCAGCCCACAAAATACAGGTACAGCAATATGAAGAGACCAATTGAGAATTCTTTTCCATGGAAAGATATCTCAAGTGGACATTGCATCATAAGGTATGTTGGGACACCTCTCCAGATATTGCAATTGCATTAGGACAAAAAATTTTGGGCGGCGAGGATTGTAATGTCCCCATTTTTTATTGAGATCCTTGTTTCCGATGGCTAAGCATAGAAGAAGGTTTTGGGACATGGTGGACCACTTGTGAAGAGTTACTAATGAAAAATGTACTTTATATTTCTAATTTTGAGTTATGTTTTGAGAAAAAGTACCTTATGTATATTTCACTTAAGTGGGGAGTTTTAGGTCTTGGCTTATAAGACTTAAGTGATTTTTAAATTAAACCTCTCTTTCTATTTTGGAGAGCTACACTTGGAGGAGCGTATTTAACGAGAAAGAGGATTCATTTGAAGATTATGTGCATATGATATTTGGATTTTGATAATCAAGTATGTCAAGCTTGGTTGTTGAAGGTAGATGCTTGAAGAATGTTACCTTTCAAGTTCTACTAATGGTTCTACAAATGGTGTCTATCAACACCACCTATTGAGTGGAAATCGTGATAAATCCCTTAAAGAATTATTTGAGGTTTTTATCTAATATTTGCAGCTTGTAGCAAATTGGCTAGAAGGACTAGAGCGAAACACCTAGAGGGCATTTTGAAGCCACCAAAGGTTGGTGATTTGCTTAGAGATTGAAGATTGCTGATTTCTCCTTAGGCGATTCACCTGAGGGCTTAGCAAACATCATTTTGGAGGTTTGTTGTTGGTAGAAACCCTCTCCTAGGGTTTTAATAATTTCTACTATTTTTTTCTTGGGGGAGAGAGCTGTTTTGAGGTATGTTTGCATGTTTTTGGGTCTAATCTATGCCTAGAAAATATTCAGTAATTATTTGCTCAATTTTGAGAGGGAAACTAGGGTTTTCAAAACTTCGAGACATCATTCGAGGGTCTTTCAGCGGTTGGAAAATTATGATTTTAATTTCAATTGAAGGAGCATATTTTTATCTTTAGTCCAAGCTATTATTTGCTCATAAAATTCCAAGTATTTTGCAAGATATTGAATCTACAAGTTTCAGTTGTACTTTTGCCATATAATTTCAGAAATTTAGTTTTTGTCAAATCTGATTGAAAAAATAAATCCATTATATTTTTTCCTACGTTTCTACAAAATTTCATAATTTTTGGAGGTGTTTTAAGGGCTAACTCATCATAAAACCCTAGCCACCTCGGATTTGGGCGATTTGTGTGTGAAGGGTGAAAATTTGCAAATAAATTCTAACTTGTGAAGTTGCTGATTTATATTTCAGAATTCAGTTTATGTTGGGGTTTGAAGGAAATTACTTATTTTTGTTTGAGTTCCTGTTTGGGAACACTATATAAACATATGGAAAGTTTGTGCATTGAACCTTCTTAGTTCAAGCACAAAAAGCGAGCTTTACTCCAAAAATATGCTCTAATTCCATTACGAAAAGGGGCCCTTATGACCTAACAAGGTGCAACTAGGGCCTTTGATGTTTAAAAGCATTTACGACTCAAAATCTGACCTACAATTATAACAATTGTATAAGGCTAATAACATGCATGATAGCCACTAATTTATTTAGAAATGGAAAAGACACACTTAAACAAAGTTTCACAACCAACGATGCTTCAAAGTGCTACAGGACACACCAACTCCAAGTTGGATAAATTGAATACGAAAACACCCTTGTTTTTAATTAAGCCGAAGGCTTATACAGCGGACCAAGCACATAGATTAGTCTCACGTGACGACAAAACAACATATTCTAATGTAAACAGCCTGGTTTTGAATAATATTGGTTTGGGGCGAAAGTGTTTTAAAGAGATTACTAGTGTTGTGTATGTGTATGATCGTATTGTCTGCAGCAATGGATGGTGGGGAGCATTGGAGGATGTTGTCTACTCTGGTGAAAGAGGAGCCTCTTGATCTAAAATATCACAATGGCCCCTACACAGTGTGTTATTATGGCAGATTTTGTGCAATCATTGGGCCCAATGAGAAATAGCAAGTTGGGCTCTCCCTCTGTGTCCACCCGATGGAAAACAATAGCGGGATACAAAGGCTCTGCCCACTCTAACACCAACGCCAAACTAGCGCTATCCTTAGGGAAACAGAAGCTATATGAAGGAAATTTCATGGGCAAGTACTTGAATAGAAGTGACATTGTTGCGTTGGTGAAGAGTGGTATTGAATCCGGAGCTCTGCCGGCAAGCAATGGCAATGGCAATTGCAATGTTGGAGGATGTTATGGTAGAGAACTTCTGCAGGAGTTCATGTTGATTCCACGCCAGTGCCAAGGCAAAGGGCATCCCATATGCGTATGTGTGGGTGGGCAACTTAGCAAGTCAGTGCCCGGGGCAATGCACATACCCGTTTCATCACCCTGTGTATGGTCCCCAGATCCCTCCTTTGTTGCTGCCCAACGGTGACGTGGGCATCGATGGGATGGTCATTGACATTACGACAAGCGTTGCGGTAGCAGTCACCAACCCATTCAACACAGGCTACTTCCAAGGAGATGCAGGTGCTCCTTTGGACGTGGTGTCCGCGTGTCTTGCCATGTATGGAAAGGGGGCTTATCTAGACTTCTCTGGCCAAGTCTTGATAGGCAAAAGAAACAACCCAATATCAGGTTTTGATCCATGATGTTTCAGTTTTGGCTATCTTAAAGGCGAATGATCCTCCATGTTGCAAAACTGGTATTTCGAAGTGGCAAAGCATAAGAAGGCGCTAATTGAGCCACAAATTCGGTGCTTAAAATTGCTTCTGTCATGGTTCGAACAAGCGACCTGCTGCAAACCAAACATATTTCTATTGGATGAACGTGCAAACAACTGTTTAGATTGATGATGATGACGCTACCTAAGAAAATAATACGCCCCAAGCGGCCTTCCGTATCCAACAGGATTAACGTTGTTGCCATATCAAGTTTTGTGCGTTTTGTGCTTTTCTTTTCTTTAACTCAACCCAAGAGCAACACCGCCACCATTCTTTTTATCTCATTTGTTTCAACTCAAGCGGAACCACATTCCATTTCAGTCAAGGATTTCAACGAACTCGGAAAGCCCCATTGCGCTTTCAACAAACTACAAATATGCATTTATCTCCATGTTTAGACAGGACATATATATAATGTATATGTACTGTGATCATGTTTCTTTCTAGGAGTACAAGCCGCTTCACATCTGTTTCCTGCATTTAACAATTATATCGTGAAAGTGACTTTCTTCGATTCCGTCACGAGTTTCATTGTGTTTCATTATACGTTGGCCGGCGCATATTTGATTTTACGTTATTGTGAATTGATGGGAAGGGTAGAGGGAAACCCACGTTTAGTTGGTTAGTTTAATTTATGATTTGATATTTAGTTGGTTAGTAAAATTTATGATTGATTTTGGAGGCTCTATTTGGGAATTAAATGGCAGGGTTAAAATCTTTAAAAGGGGTGATAGATAATAACATTTACTGTTACTTTGATAAGTTATGGATGGTCTCTTTCATCCTTTCAATTGGTTGTTGTGGGTTGTTTTGCTAGGATCTTCACAATTACGTTTGGCAGGGTTAAAATTCTGAAAAAGGGTGATAGGTGATAACATTTACTGTCACTTTGATAAGTCATGGACGGTCTCTTTCATCCTTCCAATTGGTTGTTGTGGGTTGTTTTGTTGGGATCTTCACAACTACGTTTGGTCTTTGTTTATTGATCTAATCAATCTCCCATTAGCCTTTAGTTACGATACATTGGAATTTCAGGAGGATTTTGTTTTGGCTGAAAATATTTATTCTTATTTTGTAAATAAAATTTTGCTACTTGTTATGACTGTTAATTCTTGTTACATAGATTTACATAATTTTAATGTTTATTTCTTCTAGAATGTAAATACTTAATAAATTTCTCTTTGTAGTGTTTTTGATTAATCAACAAAGATTGGCGAAGTTGGTGCTGGGTCAAGGAAAAAAAAGTCAACAGATGTTTTGTATGAACAGCGCAACAGTTGTGGGGTCATTGCCATTCATACGATATATATATTATATAAGATAATATTTGTATATATTTGATATATTATATATTAATACAAACTAGATATAATCGCAAAACAAAAATATACAATTCCTCCGGCTTTCTTTGCACCTTCGAGGCAATTGCTAGTTTATAACAAGATAGATAAAATTTTCAGTTGTAAGAACCTATTTTCTAAGCTAGAATTATTGTATTTAAGGCATAGGAGTATTTTAAGTGTGAATAAAACTGCAAATTTGTTTACCATTCCAAAGTTAATTTATTTGCTTAAAATTGTCTTACAAAAATTCTCTATAAACCGGCTTCAAAATTATCTTGCTAAGAATAGCAATGCTTGCGATAAAATTTATTTTATTATTATACAGGGAATTTCAAGCTATTATAAATTGATTACAGCTTTTAGTTTTGAGAAATTCCATTTCTTGATATTTTAATTATGTCGATTCTAAATCAACTTTGAAAACAAGAGGGAAATAAAAGAATTTTGCCCCTGCAATTGTCTCCCAAAATTGGTCGAAAATGATGATCCCTAATGAAAATTAAAATTATTTGATTACTGATTCCATATTTTGTATCCAAAAAATAATTATTTCCAAGTCTCAAATTTTGAAAATTTTAAATTTTAATATTTATTTTACACCAGATCCGAAAAGACTTTGGAGGCAAGAAAAGTAATTGTAATTTTGCTCTTGAAAATGCAGTTCGGAATTGATCAAAAATGATAGTTTCCGACAGGGTAATAAATTGTCTAAATACTATTTGCATATTCCACAACCTAATAAAATTAGTTTCAAGTCTTAGTTGCGACAAATTCGGGCAATGTAAATATAAATTTTCCTTCGATTCTGAATAGCTTTTAATCAAGTAGGAAGATATTAGAGTAACTTATTTGATTCACCTTTTAGAATTTATTTATCGGAATTTGATTACTTTATTATTTAAAATGCAAAAATAGTTTTGTGGAACCAGGGCTACTAATTAAAAAGGTTAATTAATTCATAACTCAGTTTAATGGCGTGTTTGAGGGATTTCATTATAAGGTGGGTTAATAGAGGAGGGCTAAGTGTTAAGTAATTAATCAATAATAACAAAAAGTTCCCACTTGACTTAAGTGGTGGTGGGTCAAATCCCTACCCATTGGATTGGGTGGATCTCCACCATTAGATCTAGGTTTCAAAAGTTTGCCCTAAACTTCCTTATGGACAAGATAAAAAGTGATACTCTTTTATTTTATTTTCATTCTCTTTCATTTTTGCAGGGTTTGGAAATGGAGCTCCAGAAGGCAGAGCAATTAATTGAAGATCCATGTATTTTTTTTTAGAGTATATAGACAATGTATATACTTAGTATTTAGAATATCTACATTTTTTTCTTTAATTTCCTTTATCTCCAATTTTAGATCCTCTTACAAAATATATTCTTATATATATATATATATATATATATATATATATATATATATATATATATATATATATAACCCTGTACATATGTATAGTTTAAATAAATTCAACAATATATATAATATATATACCAAACCCTTGCCTCCCTCCTCCGCACCGCCCACACATCCCCTTGCCCCACACACACACTTAACATATATATATATATATATATATATATATATATATAGTGTGTGTGTGTGTGTTTGGGGGGGAGGCGGCGGAGGCGCTGGGTTTGAATATATATATATTCAAACCATGGCACGCTGTTGTGAGCATAGGGAGAACGAGGGCTAAGGGTCATGGCTGCACCACTGAGATGGCGAAGCCATCCCACCCCTTGTTCATTGTTTATACCAATATGGGTTGCAGTGGGCTTGGCTGCCCTGACCCCATGGAAGGGGGACGAGGGTTGGCCAGCTGATTGCTCCCTCCCATAATAATTTTTTATTGTTATTATTGAAATAAAACATAAAACAAAACAATGGGTTTTGTTATTTCTATTTATTATTATTAATATATATATATATATATATATGGAAGGGGGACAAGGGTTGGCCAGCTGGCTGCCCCCTCCCATAATAATTTTTTATTGTTATTATTGAAAAAAAACATAAAACAAAACAATGGGTTTTGTTATTTCTATTTATTATTATTAATATATATATATATATATATATATATATATATATATGGAAGGGGGACAAGGGTTGGCCAGCTGGCTGCCCCCTCCCATAACAATTTTTTATTGTTATTATTGAAAAAAAACATAAAACAAAACAATGGGTTTTGTTATTTCTATTTATTATTAATATATATATATATATATATATATATATATATATATATATATATATAATTTAATTTATTTACTATTCAATAAATATTTTATTATTCAGTCTTACGTCATAAATTATATATATAAATATAAAGGAATATATATAGCCACTTATTTTTTTATTTCAATTGTTATTATAATATGTGCGTGTGTATAAACATAAATAGATGTGTAATTTAGATAATTTCTTTAATTAATTATTCATTATATATATGCACTCACACACATATGTCCACTAATATATTATAGAGGTAGGTTTAAGTTTAACAATCTTCATATGTAGATTTGTAAACCATAACTTTTAGAATAAACAAATTTCTCTACCAATACATAATTTTCAACAAAGAAGAACATTACGAGAGATAAGGAGATACATATTCAAAATGTATGAAACGAATATAACATAGTAAAATTCACATTTCCAATTGTAAATATTTTAAGATAAATAAATTTTTATTTTTTATTTTTTATTTTTCTTTCCCAAAAATAAAAAATTCTTAATCCGTTTGTCAAAAAGAGATAAGTTACATCTATATGCAAAACGATAGCTTCGTTTTCCATATTTCATTTCAAAAGCAACAATACAAAAATCTTGCATTCTATCAATTAATCAATTTCACTCAATAAGTGCATAAAACAATTTGTGAAGAAAAGGATATTAAAAGTGCACATGTTTCATTTCAAGAGTATCAACATATTGACTTGTTCGTTTTAATCTAGACACTCTAATCATTCAACAATATTTGAAACAACCTATGAGGAAGAGATAGCAAGGTAAATATGTTTCCAATCATCAACCTATTCTTAACAAGATAAACCTTTGTACATATGTAAAAGACAACTGAGAGAGGAGGGAATAATATATCATTTTCAATATTTTAACACAAGAAGATTGTATTTAGGTACTATACTAAATCCTAATAACGTTCATCAAAGAGGGAGAGAGGAAGGGCAAGGAGAGAAACGAGAGTTCAAACATATATCAGCTACTAGTTCTAACTTCCCATTTTCATTATTGGATCGCCTAACTCTTTCTTCTACACAAGATGTGTTAAAATAATACTTACCTCATCTCCTCCATTTGCCATGCATGCAACAAGCTCCATGAAGACCTCTTCCTTCCAACAAGCTCTTCCTCCCACCGCCAAAAGAATGAACCAAACAATGACCAAGAATTTGAAATAAAAAGAGAGTCATATTCCTCTTCCCCAAAATTTATTGAATAAAGGGAGGTACCCTCCTTACAAGGGTCATACTCATGTCATAAAAGCATCCATTTTTCTTGTATACTTAAGACTTTCTTGTAAGCAACATGTCTTACACAATAATCAAATCACTTACATGCCCACATGGGCTTCTTACATGCAATTAATTCTCCTTACACAACTTCCAAAACACTCAATCAAGTGGATCAAGCCTACCAACTAGGCTAGGACCCTAAGGGTTGTAGGTTTCCTAGAAAGCCTACTAGATAGGGCTCATGCCCTTTCTAGGAGAACTATGACCCAGTTATCACTCTAAGCTTGCACCCTTGAGGATAATTCGTGGCATGGAAGCTTGGAGCTTGATGCGGGCACTAGATCGGAACAGGCACTTACGCAGGCATGTTCGAAACCTCTTGCGCATGCCAATAGTTCGAGGTTCGGTGCAATAATGGAATCGTCCCCCAAGATGTGGGATTCTTGGGCTCCTTAGGGTGAAACTCCATAGAAGGTTGGCTTCCTTCTAATCTAAGAGCATCTAGTTTAGGACCAGCATGCAAACCTACAAAGAGTAGAAAGGAAATCTACGGCTAATGCTAAACCTAATCTTGACAAAGAAAAAAGGGAGAGAGAGGGTGAGGGGTTTGCTAAAAGGAAAAGTGGTGATGCACCAAGAATAGAGCGAGCACCCCTATGGCCTTAAAGAACAAGAAGTAACTACAGAAAACAAAAAACTATTACATAGTCCCCAAAATGGACACTACTTGCATAAGTATTTCACATGGAGGTGAGGGAACACAATGCAGCACTATGGGGATGACAAACGGTCCACAAATAGAGCGCGCATAGACCCGGGTGCACATAGAATGCGACTTGCAAGAGAGAGCCAAGTTTTACATGGGTGCGAATGGATGGACAACAATGCAAGGGAAAATACTTCCACAAACAAAGATCAACAACCATTAAAATACATACAGAATGCAAGAATCATAGAGAGAGGTAAACTCAGTCTTTTCATTAGTCATTGGTTTCAGGCAACAAAGGGCTCACGGAGGACAAATCTTAGCAACATTTTTGTGCCTAAAAAATGTTCACCCTTTTACAATGAAAGACCCGACTTTTATAGAGACGAGAAGTACATGGGTCATTAATTACATTGGAGAAATATAGATGAGAAGATTAAATATTAGTCAGAGCCCATGCCTATTGAATTCTGATTGAAATTTCGACGTGGAGGTAGCTGGAGGGATTCCTTAGGATCTGTTGGATGTCATGTCCTGTTGTTTGTTGTAAGTCCCCATGCTCATGCTATTAAAGGAATTGAATGCTCATATTAGAGGATGGTTGAGATCTACATTGGGATTCATTCCTCGGCCATGCCCTTTTGTCTTTTTAGCCATTGGTCCAATCATTATGTCAGTTAGAGCCGATCACTCATGATTCTATGAATCAGATTGGATTTGTCCTTTTTGGCGGGGTCTAGCACCTAACAGTTTACTGCTTAATCACCCATCCAAGTGGCTTTCACCTTCGAGCACTGGCCACGAACGGACACTGGGTCAGAACAGGCACTAGGCCAGAACGAGCACTGGGTTGTGTTTACTGAGTACTTGCACAACAATCCCAACTCCATTTTGAATGCACGCGCTTCCTAATGCCCTTATATTTGAGCATTCATCCTTGGGCACAGATCCTTGCGAAGGCCAAAACCTTAGCAAAGCACAAAATCTTGATTCCTTTTAATCTAGACTCCTGGTGAACTCCCTGTGAACCTTGAGGAACCATGCTTCATGAAGCATTGAGTTGAGTATGGGGGTGGTTTTTCTCCTTGCGTGCGTGCTCATCGTGTTAGAAGAGTTCAAGGTCATGGTGACTTGAAGGGTCAACATTCTGGCGACTTCCGCAAGCTGCTTGCTTGCTAAGCGGGGACCAATAGTCTGTGAAGCAATCCATTGGGCACGGAGTTATTGAAGCCTAGGAGATCTGCCTGCTCTGAAAGTGTAAATCCCATACACGCTAGAGTCTGATAAATGCCTAACCCATCGTTGAATATTCTAAGGAATCGAGACCTTCCTAAAACAAAACAAGAAAGCAAGGAATGACAACAATGTGCGAAAGCACTTAGGGAACAAAAAAATAACTATTGTGCCAAAGCACTAGAGGAAAGAAAAGAAGCTAATCTACTATATACAAAGCTCTGGGGAGCTTTCAGGAGTAGTGCTTGAGATGGATCCCATTGACTGGGATATGCAACTCCTCTCCATTTAGCCTTGAGAGTTGAAAGGCATTGGCATGTTTGCAACTAGTTATGACATAAGGACCACTCCATATGGCATCAAACTTGGTGTGCCTTCTAGTTTTTGCCTTGTCTTCATCCCATTTGAGCACTAGGTCCCCTTCTTTGAAACTTATATCAACAGCTCTTTTATTGAAGGTCTTTTTCGTCTGTGCTTGTTGAAACTCTAAAGTGTGCATCACTTGATTTCTAGTGTCCTCCAATTCCATTAGCTATGCTACCCTGACTATCATAGAATCATTTTCAATCAGCTCTAGTTGGTGGGCTAGCTCCAATGATGGCAACTCAAGAGACATAGGCAACCTTGCTTCTCTCCCATAAACTAGCATGAAAGGGGAGTTGCCTATCACTCTTTTTGGCGTTAATCAACCCATAAGATTGTTTTGAGCTTGGTGTGCCAAGTCCTTTGATTCTCCTCCAAGGTTCGTTTGATGATACGTATTAGGTTCTTGTTGGTGGACTCGGCCAAACCATTACCTTAAGGGTAATAGTTCGAGGAGGTGCTCAAATAGATGCCATACTTGACAGTTCATTACTGATTCTGGTCCCAACAAAGGCCATAGCATTATCTGAGATAATGGTGGTTGGAACACCAAATCTAGTGACCATTCCTTCACAAAATTCTAGTATGGATGTTTCATTTACCTCCTTCAATGCCATTGCCTCTGTCCATCTTGTGAAATAGTTTGTGGCTGTACAGATCCATTTGTGTCCGACGCTTGAGAGAGGGTTGATTGTGCCAATGAAGTCAAGGCCCCATTGGGTGAAGGGTTGATCAACTTTTATTGGGCACAGGGGAAAGGCGGCTAGCCTCTAATTGCCTGTAAAGAAGGCACACTTCGTGTAGTTCCTTCCCACCTATGGGCATCTCGAAACAAGTTTGGCCAATGATAGTCGGCTCTCATAATCTTGATAGCATTAGTCTTTGGCGAATAGTGACCTCCTAATAGTCCATCATGGAATTCTTGAAGGACCCTATCAATCTGATCTTGCTCTACACATCTCAAGAGGACTCCATTGATATCCTTTTTGAATAACACATCATTAATAAGCACATAAAGGATGGCTTGCAACCTGAAGTGCCTTCTTTGTGCCTTGTCAAGCTCCTATGGATATGCGCTTGTTTGGAGGAAAGCCTTCATGCTTTGGGTCCAACTAGGGGAATCATGATTAGGATAGGCGAAGTGAGTTGGTCGGTCTTCTTGAAGCACAAGGACTGTCCTGTCGTCAGCACCTAGGTCCGTTGCCATTTGCTCGCATAGACCTTTACCCCTTACAAGCTTGGTGATTTTGATGTCAATGTTATACTCCATCACTTTAGTGATCCAACCAGCACTTTTCTCGCTTATGTCCCTACTCAACAGGAACTCCTTCACACCTAAGTGTGAGACCATTAGCTGAATTTTGTTGTTAGAGAGCCTACGTCTGAACTTCTTAAGGGATCTTATGACCGCAAGGACTTGCTTTTCCACAAAACTATACTTCAGCTTATAATCCTTGAGCGCTTGGCTGAAAAAGGCAATGGGTTGTTCCATTTGATCATCATTTTGTTGTACTAGGACAGCCAAGACACCTTCATCTCCTCCAAAAGTGTAGAGGATGAAGTCCTTATCATAGCGCAAATTTACAGGGGTAGGAGCTTGAGAGATGGCTCTCTTAATTAATTCAAAGTTATTCCAGCCTTCTCTTGACCAACTAGAATTGGTTTTCTTCTTGAGCATAGAGGTCAGTGGCTTGACTAGGGTGGCGAAATCCAGTATAACCCTTCTTACTAAATTTATCTTCCCTAAGAAGCTCTGTAGGTTCTTGTGGCATGGGAGGGAAAGCGACAAGATAGCTTCCATCTATTCTGGATCAATGGCATGTCCTCCTTTGGAAACAATGTGCCCCAATTGTTGGCCCTCATGGACAGCGAACACGCACTTGCTTGGGTTTAAAGATACCCCAAACTCCCTGCACCTGTCGAAGACCTGCTTCAAATGGCTCAAATGATCGGCCGCGCACATGGAGAAGACAATGATATCATCAAGGTAAACCAAGATCATATTGTTGATGAGACCCTTAAAATCCATATCCATACCTCTTTGGAAGGTTGGCCCAATGTTTGTTAACTCGAAAGGCATCTTCCTATATGCATAGGTGCCCCACTTGGTAGTGAATACGGTTTTGAACTGATCTGACTCTTGTAGAAGTATTTGATTGTAGCCTGAATAGCCGTCAAGAAGTGAAAACCTCTTGGTGCCTACTACTGTTTGAACGTTGAAGGATCTGCTCCATGGGTGGAAGAGGATAGTGATCTTTGAGGGATGCTCTATTTAATTCCCTAAAGTCCACACCTAGCCTAATTTCCCCACTTTTCTTTCTAATTGAAACCAAGTTAGCTACCCAAGAGGAGTGCTTGATCGTAAATATGATATTGACCTCTACGAGTTTGGCTAGCTCCTTCCTCATCAAAGGCTCAAGCTTGGGGTTTATAGGCCTTTGCTTTTGCCTAACTGGTTTGTTGTCAGGGTCTAGCTCAATTGTGTGTTGGGCCAAGGCCAGGTCAAAACCTTTGAGGTCCTGGTAACTCCATGTAAATATGTCATCATAGTTTCTACAAAGGTGGGTAAACTCTTCCTTCTTAGGCTCAGTACATACCTTTCCTATCTTTAAGAGCATGCCATTAGAGATGACCACCTGCTCACAATTATCCTCTTTGACCGTTATGTTCCTCTTCTTGCCCTTGAGCTCATCGTTGGCGTTGAAGATGTTTTCCAAGGTGACCAGTCCCTTGGGCAGTGTGTTGCTTTTCAACTAAATGATTTGATCTTCATATTGGGCTTGTAACTATGACTGGTTCCCCATGGAGAACTCTACTTCATCTTGCAGGAAATTGACGATTTGCTCATCACTATCACACACTTGCCAATTGCATGCATTGTCTAGGACTGGTGGTCTTACGACAAGCTTGACAAGCTGTCCTGATCGTTTCATAACCTCCTGAGGCAAATTGTGTTGGGATCCCACCATTGAAAGTCTGTCAGCATCAACATTATGCGCTCTTGGGGTGGATTGGATATTGAAAGCACTGAAGTCCTCAATTAGATCCCAAACCCTATGTTTGTATGCTTTTAACAAGGGGTTCTTGGAGACATCAACCTGCTCCTATATGCGTGAAAGTACTTTTCCTTTTGAGGGGAGATCAGTACAATGCCTGCTCCAGTGCCATTCTTGCTCCTAGAGCCATCAAAATATAATTGCCACATTCTTTCAAGGTCCTCTTGACCATTCATGAGGTTTGGCAACACAAAGTTCTCATGGATGCATTAAGTGCCCAGCCCCGTTTCTTCTATACAATCATACTGATCAAACTCATAATGCTCATTAGCCCACTCGTCCAATGCTACATCGGGAACCTCCTCTAAAGGCGTGGTAGTTTCGTGCATGACTACACTATCCTTTGGGTTATGCATTGTACAATTCATGTCAATGGGATTAGGTGAGTATGGTTCTAAATGATCCCTACAAATAGGCTCAGCTTTGATGGTTACCTTGGTCCCATATCTGATCCTCAGCAGTATGTGTGACCAGTCGGATGACATGTACCCACCCATTTTTGCAATGAAGTCTCTTGAGAGGCAAATGGCAAAATAAGGAGGGAGGTCTATAACAGAGATGTCCTAGGTGATGGAGAGACTAGGACATGCATGTAGAGTAAGGCTCAAGTCCTTAATGATCCCGATTGTTTTAACAGTTGTACCATCTAACTGGACAATACCTTATGTGATCAGGACATATTCTATGCCTAACATGTCAACAATCTTCATAGGCATTATTGATCTACTTGCCCCTGAATCAATCATACAGTTATGGACAAGGCGCTAGCCAATGATCAAAGATATATAAAATGGTGGTGGCTTGCAACTTTTTCTAGACTCTCCTTTTAGTTGGCACAAATTTGTGGAAATAGCTGAAGCACCTTTTGTTGCCTCGTGTGGGTTGAAGGCCTTCAATGCTTCTTGCAACAAATTCCTTTGAGAAGCGATGGAAAGAGCCTCCCACATAGTTACACTAAGGTTTGCTTTCTTCATTTGATCTACTATGTTAAAAGGGATCTACACCCCTTTTGGTTGAGACTTTGAGGCGGTAGCATATTCCTTCGAGATTTGGCTGGTTTGAGGTTGACTCCCCTTTTGAACAGCTAGACTCGCTTGTCCTTGGGTTGTCCCAGTGTTTATTTTTCCTCTAACAGCTTCACTTGGAGCTTGGGAAGTAGACGGCCAACCAGCTGAAGGAAATGGTTCCACTTCCGTCGCCCTCCTTTTGGTTCTCGTGTAATATGCCACGGATTACTGATTGCCGGTACTTGGTTCTAATTTATGGCGCAAAAGTCATTCTCATGCCAATTCACCAAAGTGGCTTCACCTTGTATCTACGCCTATACATGTACCTCCTCCCCTTGTGAGGTTGGCTCCTTTGCTGGCTCGTGGGGATATGATATGCTTTGGTAATTTGTACCATCAAGGCTTGGTTTAACACTCCATTTGCACAAGTAGTCTGAATGTGTGGCTGATTGCAGGGAAAGCACCACTCATAATCTTGGGCTACGTTGTTTTGGACAGGCACCATAGCTTTTGAGGTGCTAGCAGCACTGGCATTCTGCGTATTAGATGGTCTAATATAAGTGAGTTGGACTTGGGCTTGTGGGTTGCTTTGATAACGCTACCTAGCATGTTGGTAAGACTTATTAAATGGCTAGTATGGTCTAGAATGTTGGGCTTGCTACCTCTTTAAAGCTACTAGCTCATTCCCAAAATTCTGCAGTAGTGACTTAACTTCATGCAGTTCACTAGGAGGGGCAACAAATGTAGTTGGTGGGCTGACTGAAATAGGGATAGGTACCAATGAAGGTTGAGCATTAGGCTGATTGGGTGGTGGTTCTAGAAAGAGAGGCATGGGAGGCCTGGGAGCAATTTTTCAAGCTTGAATTAGACAGTTCTCATCCCTCACAACAATGTCATACACATCAGGAAGTAATGTTCCTCCCAGGGATTGGACCATTACTACTATATCAATGTTTAGAGCCCTCAAATAATATAAGAATGCAGTATTTGGAGATGGTTCTAACAAAGGTGGTATTTTGTCCCAGACTCTCTGAAACCTGAAATTAAAATCAACCATCATCTCATGTGGGGCTCTCTTAATAGTGGTGAGCTACTCTATCAAGGATAAGTAATCACTTTTATCTTCAAATTGATTGCATAGTTGCTCTCCTAGTTCATCCCAATTATGAATGGAATTAGGCCTCAGACTTCTATAGTTATACCCTTGGAGAGCTTTACCTTTCAAAGAAGTTGCAAGTAGTCTAACTGCCACATTATCTTTAGTAACATGGTGGACTGAGCAAATATTGGCAATATCTTAGATGTGTTCTATGGGGGTGATTGTGTTCTCACCAATAAAATATGACAAGCTCTTAAGAGCTGCAACTAAAATATCGTCATACTGAGCTAGAGCCAAAGGACTATCTCCAATAAAGGGCACGAACAACTGGTTTCTTGGAATAGCCATGAAAGGAATGGGAAAGAGTCTCCCTCTAGGTTGGGGAAATCTTCCAAAAGGCGGAGTAGACTGAGCTCTAGAGGATGATTGTCTTGAATCACTAGATCCCCAAATAGGGGATAAGGATGCTCTAACTCTTCTTCTTCTAGGGGTACAGGTAATTCAATAAACTGGAAGTCATAACCTCTTGAAGATCTCGTCTGTCTTGGCATAAGACGAAGAACTGATCTCTTGCCAACTAGGAATACTTGGAGTCGCCAGGTGCTTGAAAGGTGTCTTTAACACTGCAAACTTGCTAAAGGCCACACCAAGCTCTTAGCTAAACTGTATAAAGTTGTCCCATCGGGCATGCCAAAAACTGTTATTACCCAAAGCTTGCACCCTTGAGGATAATTCATGCTGCGAAAGCTTGGAGCTCGGCACGGGCATTGGGCATGAACAAGTATTGGGCGCGAACAGACACTGGGCTAGAATGAGAACTGGGCGCTATCAGGCATTGGGCTGGAGCAGGTACTAGGCATGAACGGGCACTGGGCTCAAACAAAGACTAGGCTCGAACGGGCACTAGCCGGAATGGGCACTAGGCCGGAATGGGCATTGGGCGTGAAAGGGCACTGGGCCAAAACGGGCACTGGGCTAGAATGGGCACTTGTGTGGGCATGTTCAAAACCTCCAGCGTGTGCAAATAGTTTGAGGCTTCAATGCAACGATGGGATCGTCCCCCAAGGTGTGGGACTGTTGTGCTCCTTGGGACAAGCCTCCGGAGAAGGCCGACTTCCTTCTAATCTAAGTGCATCTGGTTTAGGACCAGCACGCAGACCTACAAAGATCAAAAACAAAATCTACTGCTAATGCTAAACCTAATCTTGACAAAGGAAAAGGGAGAGAGAGGGTGAGGGGTTTGCTGAAAGGAAAAGTGGTGATTCACCAAGAATAGAGCGAGCACCCCTTCGGCCTTAAAGAACATGAAACAACTGCAAAAAATAAGAAACTATTACACAGTCCCCAAAATGGACACTACTTGCATAAGTACTTTGCATGGAGGCAAGGGAACACAATGCAGCACTATGAGGACGACAAACGGTCCACAAATAGAGCGTGCATAGACCCGAGTGCGCACAAAATGTGACTTGCAAGAGAGAACCAAGTTCTACACGGGTGCTCAGTCTTTTCATTAGTCATTGGGTTCAGGTAACAAAGGGCTTATGGAAGAGAAGTCTTAGCAACATTTATGTGCCTAAAAAATGTTCACCCTTATACAATGAAAGCCCTGGCTTTTATAGATACGGGAAGCCCATGGGTCATTAATTACATTGGAGAAATATATATGAGAAGAAGATTAAATAGAAGTCAGAATCCATGCTTATTGAATTCCAATTGCAATCTGGACATGGAGGTAGTTGGAGGGATTCCTTGGGATCTGTTGGATGTCATGTCCTGTCGTTTGTTGCAAGTCCCCATGCTCATGTGATTAACAGAATTGAATGCTCATATCAAAGGGTGGTTGAGATCAACATTGAGATTCGTTCCTCGCCCATGCCCTTTTGTCTTATTAGCCACCAATCCAATCATTATGTTAGACAGAACTGATCGCTCATGATTCTGCGAATCAGGGCAGATTTGTCCTTTTCGACAGTGTCTGGCACCTAACAATTTACTGCTTAATTGCCCATCATTGGCTAACACCTTCGGACACTGGGCCAGAACAAGCACTAAGCAAAAATGGGCACTAGGCACAAACGGTCACTGGGCAGGAACGTGCACTAGGCACGAATGGGCACTAAGCCGGAATGGGCACTAGGGATGAACGGGCACTAGGCCGCATTTATTAAGTACTTGTGCGGCGGTCCCAACTCCATTTTGGATGCGTGCGCTCTCTCGTGCCCTTGTCTTTGAGCATTTGTCCTTGGGTACGAATCCTTGCGAAGGCCAAAACCTTTGCAAAGTGTGGAATCTTGATTCCTTTTAATCTAGCCTCCTTGCGAACTCCTTGTGAACCTTGAGGAACCATGCTCCATGAAGCACTGCACTGAGTCCGAGGGTGGTTTTTCTCCTTGCGTGCGTACCCATCGTGTTAAAAGAGTTCAAGGTCATGGTGACTTGAAGGGTAAACAGACCCTTATAAATCTATTTAAAATATTATCAATTTTAGGAAAATGGAAATATATGTTTGAGGTGTGCAATTTTAATTTAATTAGTCCTACTTAAATTACTAGCAAACATTAATGCATTAGCAATGAGGGAAAACACAAATTCAAATTTCTTCACCACTGCAGTTGTTGCACTTGGCAAGCACCTCAAATCACCATGGAAAGATGGATCCTCGCAAAGGATATTATAGTATCAGATTCTACTGTTCTAAAATCCTTGGATTTGGTCTATGTGCTTGGCATGCTCGTTCAGCAAAAGAATAAGAATAATAAATGATGAAATTTATTTTTAACCTTTCAATGATGGCATGCTTATTCAGCAAAAGAATAAGAATAATAAATGATGAAATTTATTTTTAACCTTTCAACGAACAAGATTAAAATTGAGAAATATCTTGAAGCTTGAATGTTAATCGACTAAAGGGGAAAAAAAGACATTTGAATGCATTTTGGAGAGATTTTAACTTTGCTTTGTGTCAAGCCCATTGTGCTAGGAAGATGTCTAAAGGTCTACAATCATCCTTTACTTTAACTTTTTGCGTGGGTCATTTCTTTCAAGAAAACACCAAATGAGAATCCTACCGAAGGATTAAAAAGATGTGGAGCTTAAATAACAACAAATAAAATGATTTTATCCTTTAGTCTTCTTGACTTCCCACTTGATCTTATATAACTCCATGAGTCGCCTATCTTCACATTTAGTCATTGCCCTTTCATTGCATTTCTATCATTTCTTGATCCCTTTTTAAATCTTGAGCCACTTCACGATTTCTATGCTCGCCACCTTTCAACTCTTCATCCTTTCGCACACAGCATTTTTAATTCATAAAAAAATTCCCACATTATGCCACTTGATCATGCTGAATCATGTTATCTTCTATTTAATTTTTTCCAACAAATCACATGCCAAAACCTGTCAAGCTCAAAGAACTCAAATTTAAAAGGCTCACAAGGCATTAAAAGTATTCATTGCTTCTCTATTCTCTTTCATTCAATCACATTTCCCATTCATTTATGGTGCAATGACTCAGATTTTAAAAAACATAGAATACTGAAGCTTAAGTGGGGTCAAATATTTTAAACTTTAACTATTTGCACTCTGTGAACAAACTCACACATCACTCATTCATTGGTCATCGACTGCCACTTCTTCATATAGGAAAAGCTCATTGTTAAGAAATGAAAAGCACATTTTCTATGTTTATAGTTTTCTATCATAAGACATTCTGCATCTTCAAGACATGGAAAATTTAGATGACATAGTTCCTTAGGTGGCCTCTCGATGTAATTTGTGACCTCTTCCACCATCTGTCCACATAGGTCATCTTAAACTTTTATTCACTTGCATACAACAATGTTTGTCATATGTCGAACAAGAGCACAAAAAATATTAACGCATGAGAGTTATGTGAAAAAGGATTTAATGCTTTAAGCCTTAATCTCTATACATTCCAATGATCAACCCTACCATCCACTTCTTCTCCGAACGTGTTCACCCATCCATCAAGCTAGGAGGAAGGCTGGGATTACAAAAAATGCAAAACACAAGATCAAGGCATAAAATGTTCCGTCGACACATCTGCTTGCTTTGCTAAGAAACATCCTCAACCTTCCTCCATAGACAAGCCCAACATAAGCCTCTCCTCACCAAGCTTGCCATTTTTTGTCCGCCAATCTACTTCTTAGCAGCTACTAAGAATTGGACATATTTTTTCCCCCTTTCCTGCTATTCCATAGCTAAAAGTCTCTATGGCAAATTACTCTCTCGTTGACTCACAATATGCAACCAACACACGCTTCTTGTGATGTCCCACTTAGGACAAAAATAGATGAATCCAGAAATCACTGCAAACCCTAACTGAGAATTTACAGATTTCTGAAAATAGCTATTTCAGTAATTAAATAAATTTCCAATATTCAAAATCCTCAAGAAAATTGCAGAATATACAGATTAATTATTTGAATCAAAACCCTGATTTTTACATCCACTTTGAGGTCTGAAAATATTACAAAATATTGTCCAATGGAGAACAAAAAGATCTGAATTTTTCCACCAGCCAGTATAAGCTGAAATGGCTCTTTCGAACCCTAGGATGCAACTCGCCACTGCTGGAAATGCAACGCTGATCCCCAAAAATTGATTTGCTGCTCATCGCTTCTCCAAACGCAGCCCTACCCGTGTTCACCCTTCCAAAACCCTCCAAATAGGTTCGCTCAACTCCCATAGCTGATAGATCTGGTTCACTGCCCTTTCTTGGTGACTGTTAAGCTGAAATGCTGATCTAAAGTCCAAACGTGATCTTTGAATGAGAACACCCGATGAGTATGAAGGGCTTCCGTCCTTCAATACCGAAGCAAGGGTTTTTGTCCTCCAAGCTAATTGATCAAGCAAACGTGCTTTGACAATAAGAAATTTGATTGAATAATGATCATTGTCCCCAAAATTAGAAAACTCCACTTCTTTTATATCCCTTTTCCCTCCTCCCAAGGGTGGCATTCCAATTGAGGAGGGAAAATATTTCAAAAGCACCCACTTAAAACTCATTAAGGGCTGACTTTCAAATAAATTTGAAAGTCCCCCTTCTTATTTTAAAAATCAAATAATTGAAGTTTCCAACATTTTACTTTTTTAGTAACTTGAATTAAAAGAAACAAGTTTCCCATCAACACTTCCCTTAGCCAACGGGGAAACCACAAAGGTCGGCTAAGGGTCTCCAATCCTCATTAATCCCAAAAAGGGGACATCACGCTTCTCCAATCATGATCTCTGCCATCAAGTTACAAACTTCCACCTGCCAGACATGTAAAGTGTGTTGCATAGGTCAGTGCAGATTTCAATGTTGAAGTTGTATGCTATCTATCATTAGTAGACATTCACCAAACACAAGGAAAGGATATGATAATAGTTATAAATTGTCACCTCCATGCCACTCTCATGTCTGAGGTGAATTTTCCATCTATCATTTTCGGGTCAAAGCACTGCCTCTTTGTCGAACCATAGGCTGACACTTGTCACCTTGGGAAGACTCAATAGGAGTTGGCCAACATGGAAGTCTTCGCTGCTAAAGTAACAGCTTTAACCTTTCATCCTCTACACCCAATCTTGCTTTTCCATCCATCTTATCGAAGCAAAAAAACTATCCAAAAATCCAAACACACATTTTCCATTTCGATTTCCATTGTTGAACCAAGCTTCTCCATGTGGCACAACACAGTGAAACTAGGAATAAGGAACACAAAACCCTCAACATATTGGTTTTTCAAGCCTAAACTCTCTTGGTTTCTGCCGTCCAATACACTATTCATATCCAGCAAACTGATCTCTACCATCTGTTTTAAAAACAAATCTTTTTAGAAAGCACAAGATTAAAAGCTTCTCAAACTTGCAATATAAAAGCAACACATTATTTGTTCTCTCATATCCACCCATTTCTCGCCACTCGGCAGTCTAGGAGAAGGCAATTTTTAAGAAAAGGCTCAAGCACCTTCGATCTTTGTACATCAAATTTCCGTAACCAAGCATCCCTCTCCACCAATGATCATCTCCCACTCATCGTCCAACTCCAGGGTGAAAGGAAAATTCAAAGAAGCTGAAAGATTAAGGAATTTTCTGAGAGAATGAATTCTAAAGACTTTATTAGCTTTATGACCAGCCTTGAGGGAGGAGTTCATTCTTAAGGAAGACAAAAAAATTCATGTGTGTGAGTTTAAACTTCACCATCTCTCCTCTTTACCAAAAAGCACCAGCCCACAGTTTTTCATCAGCCATCTGTCTAAAGTGGAAAATTGGAGATGATTAAAGCTAGAATTTTTGAAAACCAAAAATCTAAAGATAAGCTTAGGGTTTAAGAGGGAGGTGAAAGAAGTGCTTATGAAAATGGGCCATTAAATTGCTGCTCTATAGGATTTGGGAAATTTCAGAAGTAGTCATTCATACCACCAAGTCTTCTTTTGCACGCCCAGTTAATGATTAAACCCATTTGCTATTGTATTAAGGTTGAGTTTGATTTTCTCATAGAAGCGGTTTCATCCAAATAAGGTTTTTTATTCAATTTTTTCAAATCATTCCCATCACATTTCCCACCGCACAATTTGAGCCTGGCCGAAAGTTACTATATATTTACTGCTTGGTATCTGGGTTAGTTTCCTCATATCAAGTCCTTGAACTCCCTCACAAAAACATTTTACAGAATTACAAGGAAATCATTTTACTGCTTCAAAAGATACATGGCAGATTTAAAGTGATGGATGAAGATTGAGGATCATGGCTATCAAGACAACCAAGCATCTTAATTGTTTGCAGGTACAATTAGTGTAGCCAGACTTCGATCAATAAGACTTGGATGATTGTCATCAACGTTGATGAATGAGAGGAATGGTTTTAGCAATGACTACACTATAGGCAAGTCACATGTGCGAGATATATCTCTTTTGATACAGCTAAAAGTCAATGATGTGTTTATAGAGTTGCAAAACTTTATAAAATAGTCCTTGAGGGGGTTTTGTCACTATGGGTAATTTTGAACTTTATTACCTTTTCAAAATGGGTTATTAGTGAAAAGGCATTTGCGTACAACTTGGAAGGTATACGGTCACCTTGGTTTATATAAATAAGAATCAACAGAAAGTGTGAAAGGGGAAATTTCAAAGAAGTTTTGCTCTTCGTAGTTGCATTTTCTGGAAGATACTATCAATATTGTCAATTGAAATGCATTTGTTGAAGCCATGCTCTCCAAGTGGCTTTATCAATGTTTTATTTGCATGGATGAGTGATTTTATTTATACAATTTCACTAGTCCGTGAGAGGAGATTTTCTTGCTTCCAATTTATGCACATCTACCATGCTATGGGTAGGATTGTGAAGTCTGCTTGCATTCAAATTTATCGGCTACACACAAATTCGTTCATCTTCTGGAAAAAAATTTGCTGTAAATTTCTTTAGAATTCTTTTAGTCATACAAATTTAGATTTTTATCATTTTTCTATAGCAATCACAAAAGCTTTAGATTTAGGAATTTCTTTTAAAACATAAATTTCAGTACTTTAATTTTAGTTTTCATTGCTTTCAAATTTATTTTCTAGGAAATTTTACATAATTTTTGTAAATAAGGAAACTAGTGCTGCTAAATTGGAGGGTAAACCCGCAACTGTTTCCAAGGATTAAAATTCATGTTAACAGTTAGCATCAAGTAGACTAAATTATATTTGTTTCTGGACAATTAACTATATTTGTTATATATGAGTTTATTCAAAAAGGGTATCACCGAAGGCAAAATAGCCTTTGGTGATAACCCTTTGTTGATATTTGTATGGACAATGTGAAAGTAATGATGGCACATCATTACTAGAAATTGATAACTTCCAAAAACACAATACACCTTTATCTATGTTATCAATATAGCAGGAGGTTGAAGATGCGTGAAAATATTGAAGACCTAAAAAGAAGTTCAAGTACAGAAGAATGATACATAAAGGGCTTGTTGACCAAATACAAATTGAGGTGGGCTTCACCAACATCATATGATTAAGAAGTTATCATATCTTTGAACCTAGAAATGAAAGATACGACACAGTCCGCATTTAAAAATTCCAACTCAGCCAAAAAATGACATGGGATTCAACAAATCTTGCATCTGGAAATATTAGGCAGAGCAAGTCATGCAATAGGAAATAGAAGTTAGATTTGGGACACCTATTATTCTTTTGTATGATTATGCTCTAAATCCGAAAATATTATAGTATACTGATGTCTAATGTCATCGTAGAATGCAGGTTATTGAATTGTTCTTTTAGATGGAATATGTCGACCCAAATTTCCTCCTAAATTTTGATATCATATTGATGCATCTTTCATCATGAGGTTGTTATATTAATTAGTTTGGTGTTTGTATGCTTATGTTGGCTAGGATAATATGAGACAACACAGAGATACTTCAGCTGTACATCAGTTTAAATTACATATAATTCTGTGTGTTTGTGGTGGTATATGGTTACTGTTGACATTTTTGCCCCCACAGGCCAAAATTGTCAACCTTACTATTCGGAAGATGGTCTTATGGTCCCTGTTTGTCTTGTAAATCAGTTTTTTGGGGTCCTTAAATAGACACCTACAGCCATGTAAATTGGTAAAGACACCTACAACCATGCAAATCCCAAGGAGCCATCTACAGCCATCATATAAAGCATGCAGCCTGTTCGAGGGAAAGACACCTACAGCACGTTCAAAGGCCATATCCCTTATTCAAAATGTCACATACAGTCTTAAAGCTCCAGCCCTGTAGAAGGAACGACTTTGTGAGGTGTATAGGAGCCAATGAAGAATTAATAGCTACAGCCATCCTTGAAGTTAAACTACAGGCCTGTACGTTCACTTTCAATGAAAGCACGGGATCAAAGGCAACATCATGCAGGTTTAGTTTCTCAGATTTTTCCCCAGGTGGTTCAACAAAAGGACGTGGGTGGATTTATGGTACAAGCTTTGTTGGTGGAGTGGTTCCAATACTTAGCCCCAAGTCTCATAAATTGGCTCGATACATGTTGAAAGTTTTCGATAAAAATACTATTTACCGTGCTCTTGATTCTCTACAACCTTCACATAAAACATGGGATGATCTACTTGAGGATGTTACAGGTGCCCTAGGTTGCGACTGAAGATACATATGTTCTACTTGTTGAGACATACTGCATATCTGGACTATTTGAAAAGGCAAAGGTTGTTTTGCATGCGATGCGCAAACATGGTTATTCTTATAGGGTTACTACATACAATACATTAATTAATGCCTTAGGCAAGGTTAGAAATATGCACAAAGCAAACTAAATTGAAGGAAGATATCCTTCGGACAAAAAGTCCGAAGGAATTCCTTCGGACTTTTTGTCCGAAGGAATACTTCGGAGAATTTGATAACAAAAACCCGCATCCAACAAAGAAATAGGAACAAAATAAGGATGGTTACAAAAAACCCAGGTGCCTTACAAAAATCCCGGGTGACTTACAAAAAGCCCAGTTGTCCTACAAAATGCCCAGGTGCCCTTCAATTCTTCCGAAAAGCAAGTTCCGAAGGACACCTACCCTTGCGGAGGGCACTTGTTCGGTAAAGTGGACTTTTCCAATTTTCCCAAAGGGCACTTGGTCGGTGGCAGGACCCTTCAAAAGTTCCGAAAGAATTCAAGAAGGACACCAGCCCTTGCGGAGGGCACTTGGTCTGTAGTGGACCTTTCCAACTTTCCCAAAGGGCACTTGGTCTGTAGTAGACCTTTCCAATTTTCCCAAAGGGCACTTGGTCAGTAGTGGACCTTTCCAATTTTCCCGAAGGGCACAAAGGAGAGACAGAAGCCCTTGCAGAGGGCAGAGACAAATAGTGGAACCTTCAAAAGTCCCGAAGGGCATGAAAAGATAAACAAAAGGAGACGAATTCCTTCGGACTTTTTGTCCGAAGGAATTCGTCTCCTTTTGTTTATCTTTTCATGGAAGAAATTCGGAAGAAAGAAAAAACCCACTGAATGGAAGAATTACGAAAGAATTCATGAAGGGCAGGAAACAAAGAATTTCGAAAGAATTCAAGGGAGATAAAATAAAGTCTGAAAGAAATGTGAAACAAGGCAAAGAAGAAAAGGAGGGAAGATATCCTTCGAACAAAAAGTCTGAAGGAATACTTCAGGAAAATTGCAAGCAAGAAATACAACCAAAAAAAAAGTGCGCAAAAAAGAATAAAGTCCGTAGAAATTAAAAGGAGATAACAAAAAATCCGAGACCAAAGGAAATCCGCAGATAACAAAAGAATATCCAAAAGAATTAGGCCAAGGGGTTGAAACAAGATAATAGACCAAATGTAGATAAGATTATCAGAAAATAGAATCCCGCCAAAAATAGACAAGCCATGAACAGGCCAGACCAAAATAAGAGAAAATACATGCAAGCAAAGGCTATTTTCTGTTGACTGGTCAAAGCTTCAGTTAACTGGTTGTTGAAGTCAAGCTCATCTCCGGGTCAAACTCGTGCTTTCAAACGATCAAACGGCTCAAGAGGAAGTCCATATTTGGAGGTGGGCGTAGCATTTTTGCATGATAAGAGTTTGACTTCCAACAAACCCACCGTCCATTCTCTAACACCAAGGAGCTTCATGCAAGACAAATAGACTTTTTGTAAAGGCTGAGTTGGACGGATTTAGCCTCTCTCCTATTTTTCAAACACCAACTCTTGGCTGTTGTAATTTTCTATATAAGTTGGTTTTTCAGCGTTGAATTGTATCCCTCTCTTGGTAAGACCAGACTCTGCCATTGGTGAGTTGTGTAACCTCTTCAATCAATAGAAGCACTGTACTTTCAGATTTCAAGTGCTGACATAGTGTACATTCATTCAACATTTTGCATACGTGGTAGATTTCTCTCCCTTCCCAAATTCTGATTCGTACCTAGTTGCTAGCTCATCATATTATGCAGGTCATGCTCAGTGTTTTATATGTCTTTTGTTGAAGCTGTAAGTGGATGTTAGGTGGCTGCAAAGTGTCTTGTATCAGACCTCTCACCATCGTTTTTCCTCATGTTTTGGTCATTGGATGGAACCTTGTCATGAAATATTTATGCATAGTGATCAATTGAAATCAAAGGTCTTCTTTTTCCCTTGTTTGATTCAGTGTTCAAGGTTCCAAGTAGAGTGGATCAATGTTTTGGTGTATCACCGTCATTAGGTAGGATTTCCCTTTCAAGTTTCTTTCTCCCTTTCCCATGGTAGATTCGCAGCACAGAGTAGAAATCCATTGATACATCTTACAGGAACCAGCGTTCTCTGGAGGTTCTTCTCACCATTAAGGCACCCACCCTCGTGAGAAGATACCATTGTTTTAACCGGAGAGAGGATTGGCCATTTCAGCACATCTTCGATTCAGGGTGCGACTCCAGGTTAACAACAGTTATTGCAAACAAGACCAATTAAAAACTTTGGGGGCACAAACTAAACTGAAATTCACAGTTTCTATCTTATATACCTTTTCATGAGTAAGATTTTTATTGGTAGAGAAATTACTTTGATTAATCACGATAAATCACGAGTCAACTGCAGAACAATTAAGAGGCTGGAAAATCACGAGTCAACTGCATGGCGTTTAATCGTCGATTTTTTCCGAGTAATATCGACGATTACTCGGCAAAAATAGCTAACTAAATCACCAAAAACCAGCCTGTGAAATGATAAAATGCCCAGAACAGAAATAAAATCGATTTTATTGTTATTTCTGCATTTTTTACTCTCTCTGCAAAATTGCGAATAGTGCACTGGCAGTGGAACTAGCCTGCTAGGGTTTTATCTTTTCATTGTTCCTCGGTCCTCTGCTCACGATTTTCGGAGTTCAAACTTCAAGGAGTACCCAATGCATGCAGCGATTAACAGTTTAACCAAGCATTTTTGCATTTTCAAATTTCAAGCCTCAAGGAATACATTATTACGTACTGAATCATTGATACAGCCTACAACAGCACAGCCTGTACAGGTATTTTAATTTATTTTGATTATCTATGAAGTCTGAACTTTGTGGATCGATTTCTATAATCTCACATCTGCATTCTTACCTACTTGGTTGGAAATCTGAAATACAGTAATCTATTTAGTAATTTACATTGGCACTAGGCACTAGAAATGAAATGTAATATGTATATTTCATATTTCATATGACTCTATGAGTATTTTAGTTTGTAACTTTGTACCTTGTACTCTTTTTGGTCGAAATTAATAGAAAATATACTTATGGCATTCTCTACATTCATTTCTCATGTCATTTAACAATGTTTTACATGCTATTTAAGTTTATTTTATGAATTTATATGTTTTTTAAAGTAGCGGTAAAGTAGCTGAGAGATGCCAAGTAATTGCCGAGAACTCCCGAGTCTGAGTCAAAATTTTGGGCTGCCAAGAAATTGCCAAGTACGATTTTTTGTACTATGAGAAGGATATCAAAGAAAAATTTGACCGAATACACAAAGGGATAAGGAAGAATATTTCAAGCATTAATTTCACGAAGTTATATAAAACATTTTCTATGTTGGCCCTACACATTTATTTTAAAACAAATCATTTAAAATTTAAAACCCACTTGATCTAGACACAAATGTCTACCACTTCAACTTATGGATGACTATATGAATAGTAAGCATGGTAGCTATAAAGATTATATATCCATTGATGCAAAATAGAAGAGACTACTATTTGCAGACACTGCATATTGCAATCTATTATGGTGCATATAACATACCACTTGAAGGATGGCCGCGACCTTGAAACTTGGGATCATCACAAACAATAGCCTCAGGACCCCAAGAAATCTTGCCACCAAAAATATTCCATACACCATTTGGACTCTGATACGAAAGAAACAATCCATGCAATCATTCAAACATGATCATTTTTTGTGACTCTTAATAGATGAATAGCCATAATCATGTAAACATAGTAAATGTGGAATTAACATGGCCCATAAACTATAACAATGCAAAAAAAATTGTGACTCCTAATAGATGACTAGCCATAATCATATAAACATAGTAAATGTGGCATTAACATGGACCATAAAACTATAACAATGCAAAATTCTCTCTCTAAAGAGAAAACAAGATTGTCACAAGTTTATGCCAGTAAACAATATCATCTACAAATACCATACGAATGCCTATAAGCAGCAACACAAGAACTCAAAAAAAAAATCCAGATGAGCCAAACCCAAGTGGAAACTTTCGTCAATATAATGGTAGATACTATATTTTATCAATATATTCAAGAAATCCTCCACAATTAAACTTCTTCTGCTCTTCATGTTAAGTAACAAAGTTAATTAGTCAGAGGCCCAAACATTTTAGTTGTATAAATCCTTTTCCAATTTGAATCTTACGTCTGGTATGACTTGCATAGAACAAATTTTCAGAATCTACCTCAATAGTAAGTTGGGTTTTGATGGAAGGACTCCACTTTTATGTCTAGGTACATTTTTTTTTTAAATATATAAACAAGGAATAGGAAACGATAAAACAAACTCCTGCTAGTAGATAAAATCAACAAACCAAAAAATCATACCAAATTTTATCCCTAAAGAGAGAACAAGATAATCAAAAGGTTATGCAAGTAAACAAAATCATCTATAAACACCTATAAGCAGTAACATAAGAACTCAAAATAATTCTGGATGAACCAAATTAGAGTGCAGAAATTTGTCAAAATAATTGTGGATGCTTTATTTCATCAATACATTACAGAAATCCTCCACAATTAAACTTCTCCTCTTCATGGCAATAAAAAATTAATTGGTCAGAGACCTAAAAATTTTAATTCTATAAATCCTATTCCAATTTGAATTAATCTTCTGCTATGGCTCGCATGGACCAATTTTTCAGAATCTACCACTGGTAATTTGGTTTTTGATGGAATGACTCTTTTATGTCTAGGCACAAATTTTTGGAAATTATATAATCAAAGAATAGCAAAAGTTAAAAACAAACTACCAGTAGTAGGTAAAATCATCAAACAAAAGTGTTTACAAATATAAACGAAGCCTTTATGTGAACAAAACTCACCACATAAACTATATAATACCATGGCATACATGGTGAAGAACATTTTTCTGGTTACGAAAAGACAACTTAGAAAAAGTCAATCAAATAAATTTTCAGATAGAATACTTTTTCTCAAGCATACCTGTTTCTGAGCACAACGATGATTCAAAACAACATCACCTAAAGCCTGCAAAAAAAATCATTTAAATAAATATACACAGATCAGTAAAAACTAAAACAATCACCTTGAAATCATTAGGATACTCCAGGATTTACAATTGCCAAGCAGATAACATGATTGAATCATTAAATGGCATCAATAAGAGTAAAACATGTCACGATGTGGTAATTTGTCCCCAGATAGATAAATATTATATAATCTTCTTTACTTGGAAAAGGAAAATCTATGATGCTCAAATAGTAGTGGACTTGTTAGGTGAAACAGAAATTTATTCAAGGGTTTTTGATAAGACCACAAACTTATTGGATGTAATGGAAATAACCCAGAAAGGATTTAAACCAAATTATTGATCAAAATAGCATTAGACATATGTGCTTAAAGGACCAGCCAGAGCTAGACTTTCCATTTCTATTTCTTGGTCATGCAAACTGAATTCTGTTGATCATAGAGCCTTCTCTAGAGAGGTGGTCAAAACCGTTCATGCCCAAATCGCATTGAACAGTACCAAGATGATGTAAAATAGATATGTTGCTTTTAAATGCAGCAAGGCATGGTTACTTCTATTTTCTGTTCTCTATAATGGCAATTTCCACATGATGCTATGTAGCTGAAATGACTAGTAAACTGCATGGAGTTAAAAGACCAATCTAACTTAAGAATGAGCACCAATTAAAGACTCTCTGCACCTAAACATATAACTTAACATGAATAGAATGCAGATAGCTCTTGCAGATAGCTAAAGAAAGTTGATAAAGAACCAAATGTTGCATCCTAGACAAATCCCACATCGCAAGAGGGGCAGGGAGAAAAACCTAAAATGTTGATAATCTTTTATTGGATAAATGGTCATTACATAAAACCTACTTTTAAAATTGTACCTGCAATTATTCCAAATATTCCTTTAGGTAATTGGAACTACTTTTATCCTTTCAAAATTAATCTATGAATATTCAAAAGCCACCTATATCCATCAATATGCTGCTTGTAGCCATTAGTAGGTCACTTGTTACAGCCCAAAGCTGAGAAGTTGGGTTCAGCACTTGCAAGGGACCGGTCCCAGTACGTAGCGGTCATGTACATTGCCAGGTTCAGCATGCCAGGGTTTGCTATGGATGTAACCACAAGCTGAAACAGGAGTTTTCCTTTTTTTCTATTTTGAACTATTTTTCAGTCATTTAATACATTTCAAACAAAAAATACATACAATGTGATTTAAAAACCTAAAAAAAAAACCCTAAAAGCTAACTTGTTTGTAGCACCCCCATGGTGTCACTTACTTAAAACTCATAATAAACCAACGGAATAAAATACAAACTGAATTTTTCCTTTAGAGCAATACATAATACCATACATTCGCACTGAATAAACACACAAGGAATGCATTACACTTTCTCATGCTAAACATTCTTAGTTTACGCATAAGCTAAGAGAGGCCTTCTTCTGAAACCTCAATTTCTATTCATCTTAAAATTATAAGATATCACCAATGAGTATAGAATGCCCAAAAACCTAGAAATTTGACCAAAATGGACATCGGATGTGTTATCAAATAATGTTATTAAACCGTAGTATTGCTAAATACATGGTGAAATAAATAAAGCTGGGTGAGTAGTAAATAGATTGAGTGTCAATTAAACGTATCATAGTGTGTTTGTTTGGTGCTTATAACACCCACGTAGAATAGAAGTTGTTGGGTGTTTAAATAGCTTGAAGATATGTTATGTATCCTAACAATAGGTTCATAACCAAGCATGAAATATGTATAAATACCCTTGCCATCAATGAATAATTTAACCTGTGTATTGGCTTAATTCGCCAACATTTGTATCAAAGCAGGTTGGCTTGGGGGAGCAGGAAGAAAGGAAGTAAGAAGAAAAGCTCCATATGCAATCTTCACATCAGGCGGAGGAGCTCCCAATGCTCAACACAAAAAAAATATTATTATTGTTTTTAGATCAAGTGAAGCAAATAGTGGTACCCAGCAAAAAGAGAAGAGACATTGAAGTGGCAAAGGAGGGCCAATTTGCTGAAAAATTAATATATTTGTTGTTTTCCTAGAAAAGTTGTACAAATGTATATAAAGTTTGCTAAAGAGAGAGAAGGCGCTGAAAGAAAAATAGAGGTGCCTAATGAAAAATGAAAAGAGGCATTCAAGGTTACTGGTAGTAGTGCCTCAGAGAAAGAAGCGATTACGAGGCATCTCTACAATGGACGCACAAGCAGAAATTTAATTAATAAAAGAAAACTGTTGTAAGGAATTTACTTGATGTATGCACCATTGACCCAAAAAATGCTATTTTGTATAGCAATTTTCCTGTGAGGTGCCGCTTCTTGGAGTTGGGAGGCATTTGAAAAGTGCCCATAAAGAAGCACAATACAACATAGCAAGTTATATCGTAAAGTTTTTTTAATTAAATTTTTAAGGAAAACATCTTTTAAAGTCTATTAAATTTATTAAAAAAATTATAAAGTTTTAAACTTTATACATTTTTTAATTAAATGTTTGTGTATAGTGCCTAGAATCGAATTAAGTTGGTTTCTTCTCCATTGGGTCAAAATGTTTGACAAAATTTTGCCAACTTATGTAAAATATCATTGTAATTCATCCCCCATGAGCGTTTCGCTTCAGTTCTTGTGGTGCGCCCATATTAATTGTTTTTATAAACTAGGTGATCTAAGTCTATGCAAATCCATGAGCCACATTAATTCAATATCTTTTGATCGAGGCTAAGTCAAAAGTTGTAGCTTTGCTATGTTGTCTATTTTTACTATGAAAAACTCATTTGTTAAGAAAGATTGGATTTTCCATTGCAAAGTTTCTTGAAATAATTGTTTTTTGGATTTTATAATATAAAATAATGGCTCCTAGTGCTCCTAAACTTTTCTTGTCGGATTTCCAACTTCTAAGGGGGAATAAATATTTCCCTTGTAAGATTAAAGTCAAAACTCATCTTGAGTTTGAAGACTTGCACGACATATTTTCCAACAGCAGCACCATCACCATCACTAGACACGCAACTAACCGAGATCAGTAGTAAAATTTCGACAAGGTTAATCAAAAAGCAAAGTTGATCATCATGTTCAATGTAATAGATGAGGTCCAATCTCATATCGGAGATTCTACAACCACCAAAGATGCATGAGACAAACTAAGCACCATGTACAAGGCTAAGAATTAGAAACAAATGCTACACCTGCAGAGCTAGTTGCACTACTTGAAGATGAAGACTATAGAGAAAGTTGAATCCTTCCTTCAATAGGTTATTGAGTTGTGGGCCTCACTACAAGCATTAGGCAACACAGTGACAGATGTCTCTCTCATACCCATTGTCTTGAGCACTGCAACCTTTGCATACAAAGTTTTTGCGACATCCCTAAATGTGTCCAATTAGAAACCCCCTCTACATACAAAGTTTTTGTGACATCCCTGAATGTATCCAACCAGAAATCCACATTCGAGTAACTAGTGAAGATGTGTTGACAAGAAGAATTCATTCATGAAGAGCACAATGAGGAGGATCGTGCCTTGGTCACACACCAAGAAAGGCAAGAAGCCCATCAAGCATGGAAACAGATTCCCCAAGCAACAACAACAGCAAGGGAACAACTCTTACTCCTAGAAGGTTTGCCTAATTTGTGGGAAGAATTGGCACGAAGTTACGAACTAAAGGATTGATGGTACAACTCATTCATGAATGGGTCATCCAACATCAAGAGGCCGCATCCATAGCAAAACCATAAGATCTACAGAAGAAAAATTCTCGATGGAAGAAGAAGAATACCACACAATAACATGGAAAATTGCCAAGGTCGACAACTCTCAAGATGAGGAGTATGTCTATGTTGCACATACTCATGTGGGGATCCCTCATACAAATTCAGTGTGGTACATGGACTTATGTGCTACAAGGCACATGACTGGATAGACGCATTGGTTCATCAATCTGAACCATACCTCTTTCCGTGGCCAAGTAACTCTTGGAGATGATAAGACCTACAACATTCAAGGTCTAGGTGATGTATCTTTTCCACCTAGCACGTATTCTTGTAAGCTTACAAAAATTCTTCATGTTCTAGGGCTTGCAAATAACTTATTGTCCGTCAATCAAAAACATGATCACAACCTAACAGTTGAATTTGATAGAAATGGTGATGAAGCGATGTGTCTCATTCGAGACCAATCAAGGAGTTCCAAGATTGTTGTGATTGCTTTTGGAATTGGAAAGATGTTTGAACTTGATGTTTTCCACCATGACAACCAAGCCTTGGCAATCAAGATTAATGATTTTGCGACCCTATAGAATTGGTGGTACAGTCATCCAAGCATTGGCTATTTGCTTGCACTCATCAAGTATGACATGGTGAGAAGACTTCTCTCACTCAAGAAATCTAATTATTTTTTTTCTAATTTCCTAGCTAGAAAACAACATCGAGCCACATTTGACCTAGTAGTCATTGATCAACCGGCCCATTGAATCTAATGTAAAGCAATCTTTGCAGACACATGACCCTTAGAATCAGCAGTTTTCAATACTTTTAACTCTTTGTTGATGATCACACAACCAGCTTATGGTCTTATATTGTGACAATAAGGAAGTTATGCAACTTGTTTGTAATTCAGTAATCCATGAGATCACTAAACACATTCAAGTTCAGTGCCACTTCATACACAAGCATATTCCACAAAACAATATTGTAAAGTACCCTTCTCGGAATGTGTGAAATTTTTGCGATTGCTAGTTTGATAGATGTTCCATTTTATCAAACGTTTTCCATGATATTGCATATAGTACGTCAAGATGACACAAGAAGAGTGTATATATAAATCTGATAACAAGCTTGAAAATAAATCTTTCACTAATGTCTGATATTCAAAGTGACTCACTACAGCTAGCAAATTACAGTCTCGAAAAAACCCAGATTGAGTGCTATGGAACTCAAATACAAGCTATATTTTCAGACTTAACCAATACCCAAATGCACTTCCAAGTATAACAAAAATTAAAGTCTGATTACAATTTAATACACTCAGAAATTCATTTCAGATTGAGCCCTTTTAAAGTAGCAGAAATATATGTATCAGACCCTAGAGTAACTTGTTACAGTTTGGCATTGAGCATTTCAACATAAGGTAAATGTTGTCAACCTGGAGCTGCGCCCTGATTCGAAGACGTGCACGGAATGGCCAGTCCTCTATCCGGCTGAAACAATGGGATCTCCTCACAAGGGTGGGTGCCTCAACGGTGAGAAGAACCTCCAGAGCAGGCTGGTTCCTGTACGATGTATCAATGAGGATCTCTACTCTATGTTGCGAACTACCGTGAAAAGGGAGAAGGAAACTTAAAGGGGAAATCCTACCTAAAAGGGGAGTGATACACCAGAATTTTGATCCACTCAACTTGGAACCTTGAACACTGAACGAACAAGGGAAAAGGAAACCTATGATTTCAATCAATCACTTATGCATAAATATTTCATGAAGAGGTTCGATCCAATAACCAAAACCTGAGGGAAAACGATGGAGAGAGGTCTGATAAAAGACACTTTGCAGCCACCTAACATCCACTTACAGCTTGAGCAAAAGACATAAGGAACACTTTAACATGACCTGCATAAGGATAATCTAGCAACTAGGTATGAAACAGAATTTGGGAAGGGAGAGAAACTACCACTTATGCAAATTGCTGAATGAAATATACACTATGCCAACACTTGAAATCTGAAAGTACAGTCCTTCTATTGATAGAAGAGGTTACACAACTCACCAATCGCAGAGTCTGGTCTAACCAAGAGAGATTGGATGATTTTTAATTAAGGCTGAAAGCCATTATATAGAAGATTACAAGCGGCCAAAGATTGGCGTTGGAAATTTGAAGAGAAGGATTCACTTAGGTTAACTCAACGCTGTCTTGGCCTTTCAATTAAATATTTTTCTTTTGTCTTTGCATGAAGCTTCTTGCGCTTGAGGAAGTGAACTTGTCTTTGTTATGAACCGCCCACCTTTATTTGCATGGAAATCCACGCCAATGTCAATTTTAGAACTCTAAGTGAGCTGCTTGATGCCGAACTGGAACGTTGGAAATGCTGAGTTGGTCGTTTGGTAAGCTGAGTTGACTGTTTGGTAGCTGAGTTGGTCGAAGAGATCATTCTCCTTCGCATGGAAAGCTCCTAGTGGATGCGGCGTTTTAACAATTAGTCAACTCGACATTCGAATTCAGAACTCCAGTTGAAGCTGAGTTGGACCCTCGGATGCGTGAGATGATCTCGAGACGAGCGGGACTTTAATAACCAGTCAACTGAAGCTTTGGATGGCGTTCGAAGATAGCCCCTGCCTGCATGTATTTTATCATGCTCTGGTCTGCCTGTTCATGTCTGATTCTATATTCGGATGTATTTGTCTATATTTTCTCCTGTTTGGCCTTTTCTTTTGGAATTCTGGCTTTACCCTTGTTTCAACGGTTACTTCCCGCGGTCATAATTTGACGGCTAACAGGACGTCACCCTTTAGCATTTATTCCTTCGGACTTCTCTTATTTCCTTGAATTTCCTGCGGCATTTCTTTCTCTCGCTTTATTCTACGAAGTATTCCTTCGGACAAAAAGTCCGAAGGAATTTCTTCGGACCTTTTCCTGGGGTCCTTTTCATAGTCGGGTTTTCTTTCTCTCGGCTTGATTGGCTTCGCATTTCTTCGGGTTTTTTTCCGCGGCCCTTTCTCCGAATTTTTTCAGACTTTTTGTCCAAAGGAATTCTTTCGGACAAAAGTCCGAAGGTCTCTTTTTGCTTACCTATGTTTCACTTGTTTTTATGCGGATTTTCTTATCTTCCGAATTTCTTCGAACTTTTTGTCCGAAGGAATTCCTTTGGACAAAAGTCCGAAGAAATTCATTTCCTGCCTTTGCCTTTTAACTTTTCCGAAGCCTTCTGATATTTTGCCGTCGGCTTTTCAATGGGCCTCTTCCTATGTATTCTGAATTTCTTCGGACTTTTTGTCCGAAGGAATTCCTTCGCACAAAAGTTCGAAGGTCTCTTTTGTGCCTTTGCTTTTTGAAATGTGCCCTTCGGAAAAGTCACCACGGTCCTCTTGCCGACCAAGTGCCCTCCGCAAGGGCTAGTTGCTCGTGTCTGTGCCTTTTTTCAGAAGAATTGTAGGGCACCTGGCCTTTTTGCAAAGGTTTTGAATCTGTTCTCTCACCTTCCCGAAGGGTAGGTGCCCTTCGGGATTGTTGAAAGTGACCCTTCCGAAGGGTACCCTGCCCTTCAGGATTCTTGTAATGGACTCTTTTTCGGCCTTTTACTTGGTTTTTCCTCGGAAAAATTGCAACTGGTCTCTTGGCCGATAAAATGACCCTTCGACAAATTTGTGAACCCTTCAACTGCTTGAATAAATCCGTTCTTCCTTTTGGGGAAAAATTGTCAACAGTAAACACTCAGAATGTTAACATCAGACCACTCATCGTATACAGTCCCTTTACTGAGTTACATAAGCATGAATCAGATATTATAAAAAGGAAAACCCAACCTGGGCCAAATCAGAGTCACAACAACCTACAGATAGAAGAAACCCTTGCAAATGTTATTCGCCCAACTTCAACACTCTTATTTTGATCTGTACGCCATCACTGAGATAAGTGAGCAACAACAAATAATAAATATTAACCCTGGTTAGGGCTTCCATCCAACTTCCGCACCTTCAACGCCTTCATAATAGCAAGATACCATCTCCAAGCTCCATGTACAGGGTGGAGTTGTTAGCAGCAAACCCACTGATGATGGAATCTCAAATTTAAAACCTTCGAATGGCTCTTCTAACTTGGTGCGACCTCCACAGACAACACAAACCACTCCCAAATCCTCATGTCCAGATTTCACTATTCACGTCACTGTAGCAAATCACTACTCACGTCACTGTAGCAAATCACTCAAAATATTTTGTCCAGCAACATGAAGTCTCCAATATACAACATTAATAAACCTCCAAACCAAGAAGTATTTTGAATATCTGCAATCAACAATTTTGTGCATACACCTCAACTGCAAAAATTCTTCAAATCTGAAAGTTATCATTAACCTTGAAATCCTTCGAACAGGACAGAGAAGATAATCGTTAATCTTCAAATTTATCACCGAAGGCGACACATAAATTTGCCCTTATCGTGCAAGTGTGAATCTTGGATAAATCCACCAACGCCAGCTAGGGAAGAATCTTTCACCACCGAAACTGGACCCTGTAGGAATGCCCACCCAGGATTTCAAACCCCGAAGAGCTCCTCCAAAATACAAACCCCAAATAAAATAATAATCCAAAATATGATGAGAGAATGAGCTCTCAAGTACTTTTATAACACCTTTTTAGGGTTTTCCCGCCAAATCCACTTAATACATTATCATAAAGTGACTTTATTAATTTATCATTAAAATATTCCCCATTGTCACTTTATAACCTTTTTAATATAATTTTTTAATATTACCTTTGTAATTTGCACTTTTTGATAGGCAACATTAAATAATTAAATTAACTATTATTCATTAGGCGAACTGGAAAACGGGGACATTACAGTGCTCCCTTCCCAGAGATTGCTTGCCCTCAAGCAATCTGCAACTGCAAACCAATCCAACTGCCCCAGTACCTGAAGCCAGAGCAAAATACCAACTGCATCTATCCACCAACCACCTGGATCCCAAATGATCTTGCAGAATGCTCCAACCCTTAACCTCTATATGCAGCTGAAGCCCAAGACACTGTCAAGCTCTGTCCATCGGTGAAGCCAACCACCCAACATTAAAATTCTTGGATCCCAAATCTAAAAATCATCCTCATCATGCCCACTCCAAGTACTGAGGTGATAAACCTCATGTATCATAATTGTCCATAGGTGGGCTCCACCTGGGTCCCATGGACAAATTGGAAGTCCAACATTCCCAACGCCTGTTGACTTTCGTTGTGCCAGTCTGATAACCTCAAAAATCCAATTGAAACAAGTCTCAAAACCCTGCTTCTAGAGGCAACCAATGGAAGAAAACAAAGTAGGAGACCTGTAAAATTTGGATTCATACCTTGTGGTTGGAAACATATCATACCAGAGTGAACTAGAAACCCCCTTATTTAACCCACCTCTATGTGACATCAAAGACATGGTCAAATCTTGTGTATGTGGGTTGAAAGTATACTGATGAATACACCTCATTATGCAATCAGGTTGAAATTCTGTCTGGGTCAACAGAATCCCAAAGTAGTCATGAGAATTCCCTCTTTTGCTACCATCATCAGAGGATGACTCATGGCTCAGAACATGCTGGACCAAACTGGCAACAACACCATCCACTCCCTCTGCAACCCTGATGGCAAGGTTTCTATCTGAAAGCAATTGCAAGTAACCTGATCTTATGTCTTCAAGGGTATACTTGATAGTCTGCAAATTTGATGCCTTAACTTCTTCCCTTGGACCTTCTTGTCCGCTTCAAAATTAATTATCCAAATGAGATATTCGATGAACTTATTTGTCTTATCGAAGTGAACCAAGATTTGCTCAACCTCATCTTCAGTAACCTACAACTGTTTCTTCCATTCATGCCTCTCACTAGGCCAAAAGTCACAAGCAACTGCATAAAATGAATTTCCTGATTTGCTTTCAGGTGTAAGAAATAAACCATCATGAATGCTAGGTTCCTCAATGGAAGATGCCCTGCCATCCTCCTAAAAAGAAGATGGAACAATGCTATGGTCCAGCATACAAGACTCAAATGAAACCATCTTCTCTGTACATGGCTGTCCAACAACTATCTCTACACTACCAATGTAGAGCGTTGTGCCCATTTCACAGGTGACACCTAAACCTGTAGCCAAGATTGAAGTGTCTACATCATCAACAATCCATCCCACACTGAGTGGTCCACTGTGGATGTGAAAGATGCCCAACACTGGTGCATAGAAACACATACCAACCCCTACCATGCTGCTGGTATAAATCAGAACAGCACCATGCAATCTGTAAATCATGTCTATGATGGAGCAAAAGGCATCTCCAATGTCATATGATGATAGGGACTCATCATCAAACCAATCTCTGACACCATGGTGGTGACTCCAGTCCCTCCTATCCATCCAAACAGCTGTTGTCCTCAAAGTGTACCCTGAAAACTCTTTAACCAGCAAAGTAGGACAGCCATAAATCAACAAAGTAGGAGGTAGAAACCAATGGGTTACGGCTGAAATACTCCTGCCCTCATGCATAACTCCACCAAATGACTCCATGACATGAATCACTTGTCCTAAAATCCAGGGGGCCTCATACCCGTGATTGACTAACACAAGAGACACTTCACTCTCACCATGTGTATCGCCTTATCCTTCGGAGATATGGCTGTCATAGACAACTGAGGCTCTGTTGTAGGTGATGAACATTGAGCCAAACTTAACTCCAAGCAAAGCTCATCAACATGGACCTCGAATTCTTGAAGGGCCATCTAAGTGCTCTTCAAAGAATCCATGGTAACCTTAAGCTCATGAGAGAGCTTATCAACTTCCTCTTCCCTCCCTCTCAATGCATCTAAATACATTTCAGCGAGGTTGAGGATATGGTCATGATCTGAAAGAAGATGTAAGTAGTTCTTTGATTACTTGTAGACTATCCAGAGAAGATTTTTCTTCAATTCCTTTCTATCTTCTTTCAAGTTGAACCTTCCAAAGGTGATCCTCAATCAGTTTGTGCATTCTATCATAATGAGACAAAGCAGCAACAATTTTATCCTCACTCACCTTCAACTGGTTCACCAAATTGTGTGGACTATTGGGTTTAGGAACAACTTCTACTGCACATGAAGAAGCATCGGATTGTCCCTGAAGTGATTGAGTCACACAACTATTTTCTTTTGCGATATCATCCATGCATACATTCTGATTTGGAACTAGGACAGCACTAATTCCACCTATAAAATCATCATCAATACCCTCATTAGGTGTTGCAACACAAGAGGGCTTAGTTTGCTCATTATACTCATCATCTGATTCAACTGATTCACTGGATGATGGCCTGTTTTCTTCCTGTAGAGAAAGTGGAACCTATATACCAAATGAGATCAGTTCTTTTACAGACAACTGTTTCTTGAACTTCTCAAGTTTCTGCTCAACCAATCTTCTTGTGAAATCATATGCTGCGGTTGAGACATGTTGCTCTTTTCTCCAAATGAGCAACAAATCTGATTGCAACTGCTTGCAAACATCATCACCTTCATCTAGAATCAAGGACAATATAGTCAGCATACTTGTTTTAACATTGTCTGAATGGCGTTCCCTGATTCTGGTTATAGAGCAGTAAAACATCTGAAGAATCAATTCATCACACCTCAGATCAATCATAAAGAAGCATAACCTAACCTTCGCCATAATTTCCAGTATTTTAACTCTCTAACCAAAGGTAGGGCTTTTGACATCATGTAACCCTTGAAAACACTCCACAATTAGCTAAAGTATTTCCCTCATGATGTCATCATCATAGGGTGCGTTAGGAGCTGCAATTCTTGCAACTTCACTAATACAAGTGAAAACTGCAAATCTTATCTCTTCACCCTAATGTCTCATAAGCACTGGCTTAACCAAAGAGCGCACCAATGAAGACAGCTTTACACATCCGTTGGCAAGGTAATTGACCAACCTTGCATAGACTACATTCCACTTCCTTCAACACGCTAAGAAGAACTATCTTTGACTCAGGTAAGTGTTTTAGCTTCTTACCTATATATTTCAGTTTCTCTTGAAGGACTTTGGTAGCCAACTGTTCTTTATTCCGTTTTCACTCAAAACCATGCTGATCCTGCATCATAGATTCACACAACAAATCCATTTGATCACTGGTAGTAGCCATGATACCGAAACTGAAATTCTGATCTGTAGCTAATTAATTGAAGTTAAGCTTTTACCGATCACCCTCAGGCTGGCAAGATGCACAGCTCTGATACCATTGTAAAGTACCCTTCTCGGAATGTGAAATTTTTGTGATTGCTAGTTTGATAGATGTTCCATTTTATCAAACGTTTTCCATGATATTGCATATATTACATCAAGATGACACAAGATAAATTATAGAATTTTGAGATTATAACATTATTACGCCATAGAATTGCTAAATACATGGTGAGATAAATGAAGTTGGGTAAGTAATAAACAGGTTTAAAGTTAGCTAAACCTATCATAGTGTGTTTGTTGGGTGGTTATAACACCCATGTTGAATAGAATTTGTTGGGTATTTAAATAGCTTGAATATAGGTTATGTATCCTAAATAATAGGATCATAACCAACCATGAAATATGTATAAATACCCTTGGAATCAATAATAATTTACCTTGTGACTGGCATAATTCGGCAACAGGATGCAAAAGTTATGTTGTGTCAAATTTTGGCGAAGCCTAAAGGTTTGCGAAACAAGGATCGCAACATCAAGGGTGTTGTCGGGTATCCCGCTTCAAGACCCTTATGAGATTAAGTGTTTAGAATGAACTTTGGAATAATAAGTGAAATGTCCCCTTTTTAGGATAATTTCTACATTCTAAAATTTATTGCAAACCCTAGATAAAAATTAGTTTGTTGTTCTTCCCAACAGTAAACCCTAGCCGAATTGAACCCTTCAAAAATAGCACAAAATCAGGATAAACCCAACGCACCAATTGAGGTTTTCAACAAACAAGTTTTGTCCTTCAAAAATATGAAATTGCTCTCAAACCCTAGGCATCCCAATCTGAAATATTTATTTTATTTTATGGTTGATTTATCATGCAACAACACTTCATGGACATTCATAAATTGCACAAAATTGACTAAATAATTATGGAGAATTTATTATCAATTTTTTGAATATATTTGAAGTCCAAATGTCCTCCAAAATCCTCATAAAAATAAAAAATAATAATAGAAAAATACTGAATAATGTTTAGGTTTAGAATAGCCTATCAAAACCTCATAAACAACTCCCACACAATTCACCCTAGCTGGAATTGATCGTTCCCAGCACTAAATCCAAACACAACCCTATAAAATAGGGGTCTTCAACCTGAAAATCCACTTTTGGCCTCCCAAACCCTAGTCGCCACCTTTCCAAGCTTTTCGCCCCACTTGGAAACTCTTATTTTTGTCTTTTTTTGAATTTTAATGAACGGCACCTCCCAGATGAAGTTCCATGAAAGAATGAAGGTTTTCATCCTCAATCTCTTTGCTTGAAGGTTTTTGTCTTCAAGTCCAAAGCACAAGTTTTTTCATGCTCAAAACTTGTAAATTCAAATAATGATCCAAGATGCCCTTCAATAAGAACTCTCAAATGTTTTTATACCTCTCCCCAAGTGAAGCGCCCAATTTGGAAGGAAAGACCTTTGTTGATTTTTTTTCAAATTATAAAAAAATACCTTTTTATAATTCACTTAAATGGATCAATACTCATGACCCTTAGAAAGGCCCCAACTTAAGTGAAATTATAACAATAAAGTGTTTTTACAAGTATTCTTTACAAAACCATATGTTTCCCTTCTTTTTCTCATTTTCTCTTAGCCCTTGGGAAACTAGCCAAGGCTAAAGGTCTTCAAAAGTGTCATGTTCAAAAGAGAGACATGACAATAACGGATTTTCGTCCTCTCATTTTAGGATTGCATCGAGAGCAATCCAGTACACAGGCTACGGGTGTTAGACTCCATAATATAGCTTGCTTAAAATATATCTCTGAGAGATGCAACACTACCACCGTAAAATCAATACACAACCTGACAAAAAAAAAATCCAACATTCACCTAGTACAACCAATTCCAATCTTAAGCGCGACTAGGCTTCGCTTCACCAATTTCTAATAAAGGAGATGGACTTGCTTAGCTCTTCAACAAAAAGGGGGAGGGGGAGGAGTAAAGCAGGGCCATAAAGGGTGTTTCCTGGCTTGAGAGGATGTTAATGCTTCAAGAACCAAGTTGTGTGCCCAGCCATAGTTACACCACTGTGTCGAGTTTCATAATGGCCTCAAACTCATCATCAGAAAGAGTCTAAGGAAAAACAAAAGGGAATGCTTAATTTGTGAACTCTCCACTAAATATAAACACACAGAAGGGCCTACAGTAAATTACACACATGATCTTTACAAATGCTCTGTAGCTTCAATGTAATGTCCCCAAATTAAAGATATTTTCTGAGATTTGATTTTTATGTGAAACCTTAGCAAAAGAAGAAAATATGATTTACACAATAGCAAACCCTAGCTACAAATATACTCCAAAATTAGAATAGAAATACAAACCCTAGGAGTCTAGATTTAGAAAATTAATATGATTTGTGGCAGCCCTTTTGATAACGATTTCTATAGTATTTCACCTTCAATAGGTCTTCAAAAATAATAGAAAAATACAACGGCAATCAAATACCTTTTTATGATGTTTTCCCTTCACAAACAAGTTGAATTTACCACAAAAAATATTTATAATATGGAAAATTCTAGAATATTTTTAGAATCAATTTTTGACCTCCAACCCTCACTCAATTAGGTCCTTTTTCCAAATCGCCCAAAGCTGAAAATAATTTATAAAAAATACATAATATTACTAGGACAAGAAATGGCCCTCAAACACTAGCCAAAACCCTCCAAATCAAGTCATCAACATCCACAAGCAAGTCGTCACCCTCCTAGAGCAATTTGAAAACATTCCAAGCTATTCGCCCCACTTGGAAACCCTTCTTTTTTGTTTTTTCTGAATTTTGATGATCAATAGCAGCTCCAAGATGAACAAGTCCCATGAAAGAATGAGGGTTTTCGTCTTCAATCTCTTTGCTTGAAGGTTTTCGTCTTCAAGTCCAAAGCTCAAGCTTTTTCGTACTCAAAACCTGTAAATTCAAACTATGATCCAAGATGCCCTTCAACAAAAGCCCTCAAATGTTTTTATACTTCTCCTCTAGTGAAGCACCCAATTTGGAGGCAAATACCTTTGTTGATATTTTTTTTCAAATTATAAAAAGAATACTTTTCATAATTCACTTAAGTAGATTAATACTCATGACCCTTAGAAAGGCCCCAACTTAAGTGAAATTATAACAATAAAGTGTTTTTACAAGTATTCTTCATAAAACCAAATGTTTCCCTTCTTTTTCTCATTTTCCCTTAGCCCTTGGGAAACTAGACAAGGCTAAAGGTCTTCAAAAGTGCATCTCAAAAAGGGGGACATGACAATCCTCCCCGCCCAAAATTGTTTGTCTTCTAGCAATAGAAACATCTTCTCAAGAATGATAACATGGTGATGGCTGGAAAAGTGTTTTCCTGCACAAAAATCTTCAAATTTTTAGGCCTTGATTGCCCTTATATCAAATTTTGGAAGGTTAGAAATATCAAATATAATTTTTGCCCTAGTCACCTTGGGGTTTGGTAGATGAATTATTGAATTATTGCTTTCATTTTCAAAAAAAAAAATTGTTAGCTGAATTTGTATGTTCAGATTCTTCATAGGAAAGGGTTTCGGATTTGATAGGGTTATGTTGGCAAACCCTTATTTTCAAATTTGTCCTTAGTTTGGGACATTACAGTGGTATCTGAGCCAATTTATTGGCTAAACCGTAGGATAGACAAGCATATATCAAATAGTGATATGAAAAGGGCTAGGTTGGTGAGAGTTATTCCATTGTATAAGAGGCAGCCATTGAGGCACCTAATTAATCCTAGTTTTCAACTGTATAAAGGACATCCACCCCATGAGTATGTTGGACATCAAAACTCAGTAGCTCCCAATCTCTCGGGCAGCCAAAGGCAAATTTTCAGACATGCAAAACTAAAATTGAAAGGTAGCCTATTGATGCAAGTGATGAGCTTCAAAAAGGGGAGTCTTTGGGACAGCGAATAACTGAATTTTCTGAGCCATAAGAACCAGAAATTTAGGGACAGCCAAGCAAAGGTTTCCAAGAAACTATTGAACAACAAGAAGGGCTGCAAGCAAAAGACATCAGGGAAGAAAAATCAAGCATCTTGGGGCAGCCAAGTGTGAAATTTTTTGAGCCTCACAAACCTGAAAATTTAAAGCAGCAAGAAGAGTTGTTTTAGCTAAGTAAAGAGCAGCCAATGAGTGAACTTTCTGAACCACAAGACCCAGAAATTCAAGGGCAGTCTAGTGAAGGTTTCCAGCAAGTTATGAAGCAACCAATGGGGTAGCAAATGGTAGGCACTAAGGTGGAAGTAGCAGAAAAATCAAAACTTCCAAAGGTAAAGCAAGGAGAAGTTGTTCAACAACTACATGAGCAACCAAAAGATCAAGAAGAAAGCTTGGATATGTATAAGGAAACCATAATGGGAAGGTATGTCATGAAAGAAATTTTTTGCATTATTTCTTATCATAGACCATTTTCTTTGCTTAATTTCAGATTCCAATAGGAAACTTGGAAGAAACAATTAACACTTGGAAAGGAAGCACAAGTCCCAAAAAGATTGGACAAGGCAAGTGGGTCCTTTGAAGGAGTAATGCCAAATAAAAAGAAATAAGATTTCATTTTGCATTTGGAAGAAGGAAAATCAAATTTATGTATGGGTAAGCAATTGAGTTGTCATCTTGGTAAGTGTTTGTTGATTTCTCCTCATACTTGGTTCTTTCATTATCTTGGTTGCAAACCTTTTGCTATCATTAAGGTTGAGGTGAATGGCACTCAATAGGGAAGAGAATTCTTCCAAGTAAATGCAAGCAATGAGCATGACAAGTATCCATCATGGATATGGGATTCAGGTGAGCTCTACGAGAGTAATATTGCTATCATGTCATGTGGTGAGACAAAAAATATAAATTGGGCCAACATAAAGAACGGAATAAGCAAGGGTTATCATGGTCCCAAGATCATAGTAACTGTTGTTTTTAAAATTTTCAGTTTGTTCTCCTTGAAGTTTTTTGTCACCATGGTGAGTATGGGCTCTAAAAAGGTGTCTTTTACACCTCAACACTGTGGGAGTGACTCACACATGTATGAGTCAATTTTCAGCCACTATCAGGAGAAAATTGAAGAGGAAAATAACTTGTTACAGCTATGTCAAGAATAACATGAATATATCTTTTGAGATCCAGGTGAAAGAGAGTTGCAAGGAAGAATCAAGGCATCAAGAAGGGATGCACTCCATGATCATAGAGTTTGATAGGATGATCAAAAAGGTGTTATTAAACACCATTGTTTTTACTAATGTGTTTGTTCCATGTGTAGGATCATTCGGAATATCACTTGCAATGGCCACAAGAAATACTAGGGATAATTTGATTTCCGTACATGAGCAGCCAAGTAGAGGTGGTAGAACCCACCCACCTTCATTTTTGGGAAGCTTGGGGAATTCTGAGAAGGATGAAGGTAAAAGAAGAGAAAGAGATAGGCAAACTCAGCCAATGGAACACTCATAAAATCATGAGAATTTTGGCATATTACAGCCCTACACAAACCCTGGAGATACTTGTGCCAAGTCTGATTTTATTGACTTGAAAATTTCTGAGTTAGAAGAACAATTCTAGCAACTTGTTGGGGACCAAAAAGTGGAAAATTGGAGCATACTATAGCCCACATGGAGAAGGGAAAGGATACCAATCAAGTCTGATTTTTGTCACTCAGAAAATTCTGAGTTTTGGGTGCAATTGCAGCCACCTCATGAAGGTGAAAAGACTGATTTTTTGTCCATTTACAGCTGCTATCAAATTCTGGAAATATTTATGTTCAACAGCACAACTTGAATGAAAGGTGAAGATATGATAAAACACTATTTTGTTTATCATAATGAATTATCTGTGTACTCACATTTGGTTACACATATGCATGAGAATGTGGAGAAAGGGCAGCCAATGATGATACATATAGCACCCCTAAAAGAATTCATCCAAGAAGGTTTGCAAGTTGTTGTAATTTCTTTCCAAGGTATGTTGTTCAAAGAACCCAATTTTGCCAATTGTTTGCAAGCTTGGAAAGTTTTGCCAAGGTATGTAGGAGCTACCAAAGAGTGGTTGAAGGGTGGCCATAGTAGTATGCACACGATAAATGACGAGCAAATGGATCTTTTCATACGGAGCAGCAAGGTATCCTTTTTTGGATGCATTTCTTTTTTCCACTTCATGAGGGCCTTGAAGAAAATAGTTTCGTCATCTACAACTCGGTATTGAAAGAGTTGGTAGCATGGGGTCATGCAAAGCCTTTGGAGAGCTGTGATGTCACCTTTTGCACTTGGGGGCAGCCTCCAAAAGATTTTTTCGACTGGTTACAGCTTGTAACAAATTCTGGAAATACTCATGATTTGGGGCACTTCTTGCATAGCAGAGGTTGGGAAAGCACATGTAAGGTACAACACTCTTTCATGGATGAATTTGAATGTTTGTTGGCCTTATTTTGTGATGCATACATGCTTGAAGATGTTGACAAAGGGCAGCAAGTGGAAGAATACATGACACACATAAGGAGATCCATACATGATTGCTTACATACCCATGACATTCCCTTACAAGGTATGCTCTCAAATTGGTTCGACTTTGTTTTCTCTTTGCAAGTGGGGAGGCTACAATTTTGGTTACGGGAAAGTTTGGCATGGCATATAAAAGACCCTAACAAGTTTTGGAATGCATACCATGGGAGCACACCCACCCTAGCACTCTTTCAAAACAGAATTTTCAAAAGGAGCAGCCTTGTCATACATTTCAGTTTGATTCATTTCTGCAGCCCTAGCCCTTTTTGCATAATATTTGAGTTCACAATGGCTTCCTTGAAGAGTTTGGAGATGAAGGGCTCATTGGAGATCAACTTGGTAATGAATAAGTTGACATTTTGGAGCAGTCGCCTGGCTGTACATCACAATCATATCCCACATATCCACATATTCATTCTGGTTGATGAGGTAATTTCTTCTTGGATGACGGAACAAGCGTCCATGGCTTCACCATGGAAAATTCCAGCTCGTGAAAGGACCATGCTGAAGAGTTTGGGGCATGAGATGAGACATTAACAGCTGTTTTGAGTTGCGTTGGGCAACATATGTTTGGGGCAGCAAATTGTTTGAAAGAAGATGCGGTTGGAAGGCTATTTGGGAAGGTGTTAAGGGCTTGTGGCTTCTTAGCAACAACAAGTACATGCATGGCAGTTGCATATAGGGGCATGAGAGGCCTATAGAAGATTGTTATGGTGCTTACGACACTTGGGGGCAGCCCTCAAATCATAGGTACAGCAAGGGGAGGTTTTGGATTGAGATTTTTCGTTCCTTGGGAAACATTTACAGTTAGACATTGCATAATAAGGTATGTTGGGACGCCCCTTTGGACATTGCAATTGCTTGAGGACAAGCAATTTTGGGCAGGGAGGACTATCATGTCCCCCTTTTTTATCTAACCATACATGAAGACCCTTAGCCTTTAAATTGTTCCCATGGGCTAAAGAAAAACAAAGAAAAGAAAGAAAAGGGAACGTTGGGGACGTTTTTAAGAGCAATAAGCAAAAAGGTACTTTATGTTCTAATGTTCACTTAAGTTGTGTTTTTTTAAGGGTCATGGGCGCCCAAGCACTTAAGTGGGGAGTTATAAGGATTGATCCTTTAATATTTGAAAAAAGGCTTCCCTCCAAGTTTGACACCCCTTTTGGAGAATGATTATAAAATCAAGTGAGGGGATCATTTGAAGGCATGATATATTTGGATAATTGATTTGGAGAAAGAGCATGTAACGCTTGGCTAATCTATTGTAAAGACGAAAACACTTCAGTAGATGTTGAAACAAGGACGAAAACCCTTGGACTAACTAGGGCATTCTCTATTCAAGAGTTTGCATTGAACTTCATTGGATTGATTTGCAGAAAAATATTATTTCTAGGGTAGCGAATATACATAGGGCAGCACCTAGGGTTTTTGAGAAGAAATTGCAGTGAACTAGGGTTTTGAGAATTTTGGGACAGCTTTTGGTGGACTCCCAATGGTGGAAAAATTTCGTTTCTTGTTTTGTTTGATAGCTGCCATTTTTATGGTCATTTTGAGCTATCATGGGCATTACAACGCCCAGTATTTCGGGAGATATGAATTTATAAAATTTTAGCTGTATTTTGTATTAATAAATTCCAAAACTCTGAGTTTCGACTTTTTGAGTGACTATTTGGACTTCTAAAATTAGTGGCTGCAATTTTAAACTCATTTCATAATATTTGGAGGGTTAGAAATATCAAATCTAATTTTTGCCCTAGTCACCTTGGGTTTGGTAGAGGAATTTTTGAATATTGCTTTCATTTTCAAAATTCTTTTGTTAGTTGAATTTGTATTTTCAAATTCTTCATAGGAAAGGGTCTCAGATTTGATAGGATTTTGTTGGCAAACCCTTACTCCCAAATTTGTTCCAAGTTTAGGACATTACAGTAATTTTGTGTGTACTCTCCAAGTGAGTGCAACTATTGCATGCTTAGAACAAGATTGGTTTCTTCAATGCCAACTACATAAAAGCCATCCTCTATGGAGTGTGTCTCCAACATGGTGCTAAGCTTGGGAACCTTTATGGTGCAAGGGATGGTGAAGCCATTTGCCACAGTCACACGGAATCCCTTGAATTCAATGGGTTGAAGCCAACATGCAACAATCAAGCTTTTATCAATGAAATTGTGAGTGGCACCACTATCAATGAGAATTGTAACATCCTTACCTTTCAATTTTCCCTTCACATGAAAGGGGTAGTATCTAGGAGTCCTCGATAATGAAGCAAAGGTGCCACTCATGTCCTCTCCTCCAATGATTTCCAAATGCTCTTCCTCATAGGTGGCTGCCCCTTCCTCTTATTTCTCCTCCTCTTCATCCAAATGCACCTCAATGTAGTGCACTTGTCCCTTCCCACAACAATGATGACCCACTGTCCAAGGGTCTCTACAATCAAAACAAAGCTTTTTCCTTCTTAGCTCATTTCTCATTTCATTGCTTCATCTTGGAAGCTCTCTTTGCTACCCCAAACCATGCTGGTTTGGCTTACCAAAATGCCCCAAACCTTGTTGGTTTGACCTATCAAGTTGCCCCAAAGGAGCTGGTTTTTGCGGCCCAAAGTGCTGCCCCTTGGCTGCCCCCATTTATTGTCTCTTAGTTGTCCCAAAGGTCCAAAACACTTAGTTTTTGGTCAAAGGGCAGAATTTTACCTTGGGGTACTGAAGACTCAAGATCAAGGGCTTTTGAATGGCTCCTTCAAGAGAAAGTGGGTCAAAAGCCTTGACTAAACCTCTAATGGAATCAGCCAAACCCTCCTTGAATAAAACTACTAATCTCCTTTCCGAAATATCCATTACCATGACCGAAAGCCTCTGAAATTATGTCACATACTCTTCTAATGCATCCTTTTGTCTCAATTGAGCCAACTCTCTAAAGTGTAATTCCAGATCAACGCTATAAAACCTCTCAATGATCCTTTTACTGAATTCCTCATAAGATTGAATAAGTTTATGCCCTTGGGTGATCAACCCATGATACCACCATTCATGGGCAGACCCTTCCAAATGCAAAGAGGCAAATTGAATAACCTCTTTTTCCATCATAGGCCTAAGTGAAAAGTAGGAGTCTACCTTTTGAATCCAAGCCCTAGTCGAGCTCTTGGGAGAACCATCAAAATTGGAAAGTGAAAGCTTTCCCAAGGCATGATGAAGTCCTCTTAGGCTGCCCTTGTGCGTTTGGCCAGCCCTATTGCCACCAAGTTGCCCATGCTTCCATGATGTGAATGCAGAAAAATCCATTTGATCCCTAAAAGGAGCAGGATAAGTCATGTACTCATCATAGTCCTTCAATAAACTATCTTTCAATGTGGGTTGTTCTTCCTTTTCCAGAATGGCAACTTCGTGCAAAAAAGTAGGCTGGTTAGACCTGCGTGTGGCTCCTCCATTCCCTCTAGGGGGTTGATCCGTGCGATTGTGACTTCCATAAGCACTACCATCCCCATTGAATGGTTTAACGCCTCTCATTTACTTCATGGTGCAGACAAACTCCACTCTCATAGCTGTCATTTGTTCTTGAGCCTGTGTATACCTGTCAAACCTTTGTTACTCTCTATGTTCAACGTCATCCCTTGGCTGATCCAAGTGAGACATTGGTTCTGCTTACTGATTTTCTTCAACTTTTTTCTTGCTTCTAAGGTAATACCTTAGTTCCTTGTCATCCTCGTACGTGAATCACTTTAAAAACCCATGGCTAGCCAAGATATGGCTCTGATACCACTGTAATGCCCCCAAATTCGGGATATTTTTTGAAATCTGATTTTTCTGTGAAACCTTAAAAAAAAATGATTTTTATAATAGCAAACCCTAGCTGCAAATATACTCCAAAATTAGCATAAAAATATGCTAAACCCTTCAAATCAAATATGAACCCTTTCAACAAAGATTAATCCTTTTCAAATCCAAATCAACCCTTCACTCCCTAGACGTCTAGATTCAGAATATTAATATGATTTATAATATTAGCCCTTTTGAGAATGATTTTTATAATATTTCACGTTCAATAGGTCTTCAAAAATAATAGAAAGATACAGCTGCAATCAAATACCTTTTTATGGTGTTTTGCCTTCACAAACAAGTTGAATTTACCACAACAAATATTTATAATAATATGGAAAATTCTAGAAAATTTTTAGAATCAATTTTTTATCTCAAACCCTCAATTAATTCCTTTTTTACAATAGCCCAAGGCTGGAAATATTATATAAAACTTGCAGAATATTACTAAGGCAAGAAATGTCCCTCAAACACTAGCCAAACCCCTCCAAATCAAGTGGCCAACCTCCACAAGCAAGTCGCCACCCTCCTAGAACAATTTGCCAACCTTTCAAGCTATTCGCCCCACATGAAAACCCTTATTTTCGACCTTTTCTGAATTTTGATGATTAATGTCAGCTCCAAGATGAAGTTGCCCCACGGAAGAATGAAGGTTTTTATCCTCAATTTCTTTGCTTGAAGGTTTTTATCTTCAAGTTAAAGCTCAAGTTTTTTCGTGCTCAAAACTTGTAAATTTAAATTATGATTCAATATGCCCTTCAACAAGAGCCCTCAAATGCTTTTATACTTCTCCCCAAGTAAAGCGCCCAATTTGAGGGGAAATACCTTGCCGATCTTTTTTTTCAAATTATAAAAAGAATATTTTTTATAATTCACTTAAGTGGATTAATACTCATGACCCTTAGAAAGGCCCCAATTTAAGTGAAATTCTAACAATAAAGTGTTTTTATAAGTATTCTTCATAAAACCAAATGTTTCTCTTCTTTTTCTATTTTTCCCTTAGCCCTTGGGAAACTAGGCAAGGCTAAATGTCTTCAAAAGTGTCATGTCCAAAAGGGGGACATGACATTCAAGCACACAGATAAAAGAATGTTGCAAAGGAAACAAGAAGAATTCATAAACAAATTAGAATAGCAAAGAACATTCTAACTACTGCATTCATTATCAGTAACAGAGCACATTATCAATTCTTTAACACAATCATTCATTCAAAATATGGAAGTTAATGGACCACATTCATAGACAAATAAACTGGTTGATAGAAAGCAAAAATTTTGCATTCATTTCAACAAAGTTTCTTTACATAAAAATGCAGCCCTTTACAAAGGAAAAGCAGTCCACAATATATAGAGAAGGATGGGGCTCGCCTCCTAGTAACACGCGATTCCCATCCTTGGCCATGATAGCCACCCAAGGTTGTTACAACTGCCATGACTCAAAAAAAGAAAGATTTCCCACTCCGCAAAAAATGCTCCGAGGTCCACTCAAGTGATATGCTAAGGAGGTTGAGAGGAACCACCTCCCAGCTATCTAGGTTGCGCCTCCTTCGCTGCCAGCACGGCTGTCACCAAGTCGAATTCCTAGTCCAACCTTTTCAAGTTCCTAGGGGCCTCGCAATAGATGACCTCAAACTAAGATAGCAACTGCTAGTGAGCTTTGAGTGGGGCTTCCAAGGAGAGCTTTACCTCGGACACCTAACTGATGTTGGTTGTGGATTGAGTGGCTAACTCCATAATCGTTTTTGCCCTAGTGTTATTAGCTTTAGCCACTCTTCTGTGCATGACTCAATCAAATTGAGCCAGGTGGACACCAAATTCCTCCCTGTCAAGCAGGTTGTCTTCTGGGTGGAAAAGCACCATGATGTTGACATCCCAAAAGTAGGTCAGCATTTGTTCTTTAATCTTTTCCAAGGGCTTGATTACTGCCTAGGTTGCCACCAACCACTCTTCTAGAGATGTTCACATGTTTCTGGCATGAGTTTGGTAGAGGCCCAAGTCTACCAAAGGCATTAGTTTTAACTCCGAGAACTTGTTTTTGCTGACTAGCACCATGAACTTCCTACACTTGGTTGTCCATTCGAACTACTCGGTCCAAATAATCTTGAGTGCGTTGTAGGTGGTCTCCACCTGTGGATAAGGCCTTGGTGACCTTCCTCAGAGCTTCGAATAGTTGTGTCAAAGCATCGGCCACCTTTCCAACTAGACGCATAGGAAATGAGCTCTTCACCTATGATTTGAGTGTCAAAACCTACTCTTTCGTGTCCACGAGTTTTTCAAAAAGGTCATGAGTAGCTCAGAGCACAGAGACCGAGTCCTCAGCCATCTTCTCTTCCCTGCTAGATGTCCTCACTTTGGTGAGGGAGAAGAGGCCGTGTTCGGTTTTCCATACCACCAGGGCTCCCTCTTGAGTGAATCTCTGTGTAAGAATCATCCTCATGTTCCCGGACTCCCTGTCGAACTCCCATTGGACCTCTAGGTCACCTTGCAAGATCATCTCTTGTCCCTGTGATCCTGAGGGTGCTAGGGATCCAACCCAACTTGATCTCACGGTAACTCCCAAGGTAGAAGAGGATGAAGGTGGGGTGGTAGAGATAGAGGTGGAAGGTGGAGGCCTGGGAGGAGGAAAGGGTGAAGTTGAGGGAAGGAAGAGAGTAATGGAGGAGGTATGGGGGCGAAAGGGGGAAGGATGAATGGAGAAGCCCACGGGAACATCTATAGGCATGCCATTGGCTTTAGGTCAAATTAACTTGTGGGTTAATGCCACTAGGGAGAGGGGAATTCAATAGGAACGAGTAAATTGGTTGGTTAAAGACAAAACCTCGGGCACCTGGGGTGATGGTAAAGGAAGATCAGGGAGGGACAAGAGCAACTAGGAACTGAACAAAATGTTGGGAGGGAGTCACTTTTTGTTTCTTCTTGGGCCTTTTGCCTAGATCAGCTTGTGTCGAAGTACTAGGAGTTTTGGTGGGGATAGTAGATGGATCAGACTGGGGAGTCTGTAGAGTGACCGCAAGTGCCGCCGAGGTGTCAGGAGGCGGATGAACTGTGCACACAATGTTGGGGTCGCCATCAAGACCATTGAAGTGAGAGCGCCTGAAATTGATTTAACCTGAGGAGGGATCAAAGGGGGTGCCAATGCGGAAGCCACCATTGTTGCCGGTGTTGTAAAGCTGGGGGGCACGGAGATTTGAGTTGACGCAGGTCTTGCAGTAGCCACTTGTTGTGTACTGAACATTGGGGGTCTTAGGGGTCAAGCAACAGAAGCTCCTAAAGACCAAAGGCGAGCTGTAGGTATTCTTGTGGATGGAATGGACTGAGTGGAGGGAAATTGAAACGTGGGGATGTTGTGCATGGCCGAAGCCATAGGTACCTAAGTGAATCGTGAAGAGGGTGTAATGGGAAACATGGGAGGCACAAATTGTGAGCCTAGTAGGGATAAGGAAACCAGGGGGTGCCCCATTGGGTCATTGACGGATGGAGGTAGCGGGGGAAGGAATCTCCATGGGTGCCTATTGTTGGTCATACTCTGGGATTGATTCGAGTCTACTATTGACATCAAACTACAATACCTATGCAATTGGTGGTAGAGTAACCTGAGTCGCGGGAGGTGGTGGAGCTGGAGAAGAGATTTGGGGAGGCGAAACCCATGACGAGGAGCTAGCACCCCATGGATTATCCTCTTTAAAATTCGAAGCATAGTCGCTTGAATATCTCCCTTAGCCTAAGTTGGCACAGGTGGAGAAGGGCTACTCTAAGTAGATGGCCCGAGTTGGGCCCACTTTCCCTTCTTCTTTGCCTCGACCCCGGCCAACACCTCGTTGTCATCAACAAGATTGAGGTGAACCTTGTCATCACCATGGGGCACATGGTTGTAGGTGATGTTGAGGCGTGATTGGTACTTCGCCACATGGACCCTTATGACACCATGAGGGTCCCATTCTCGGTGCTCTGCTCTTCCCAAGGCGTAAGAATCCCTACCCACCGCCATCTTCTTCAATGAAGGCAGATTCTTGTATACATCTTGGCAGATGATGATGGGGAAGGCCGGGCAAGCTTTTTGCTAGCAATTGAGGGAGTGGTCGAAAACGCCTTCCACAAATTGATAGGCTATTTCTTGCTCGACCAATCGATCTGAGACTTGATAGGGTAGGAGGAGGGGGACATGTTGGCCATTTTGGGCCTACATACCAAAATTTTGCCCAAGGGTGAGAAGATGGACATGATCAAGCAGAAATGGCAAGTCTTCAATCTTTGAGCTCTCTCAGAAAGAGGACTTCGGGTTTTCAGAGTATTAAGACTTCAGGTTTTGACATATCAGTTACTTCACCAAAGAAGCCCAAAGTAAGTAGAAGTTGAAAACTCGATGGACAAGGCTCGTTTCTTTCGGGACTTTTTCACCAAGTATTTTCTTTCAAAGTTTTTGTTCAGGCTAAGTGTTGGTATTTCCTCGGACATTTTGTCCGAAAGAAAGTTTCGAAAGGCACTTCTATAAAAATGGTTCATTTTAAAAGTTCCCGAAGGTTCTTTTCTTGAGGAAATGGTCCACTACACTTTTTCGAAAGGCACTTTTCAAGGCTCCGAAAGGTCTTTTGGCTGCAAAGTGCCCCAAATAGTTTTTCCGAATGGTCTTTTCTCAGGAAAATTGTCCTTTCAAAGGCTCCGAAGGACACTTTTTGTGCAAAGTGTCCTTCCCAAAGATCCAAGAAAATTCTGAAAGAATTCCTTTGGAAGGAATTCCTTCGAGAAGAAGTGTGGAAATAAGCTTGAGGGACCATTTTCAAAATGCCGAAGGGCACTTTCTCGGCATCAATAGGGCACTTAGCAAATTCCCGAAGGGTCTTTTCCTTTCGGAAAAGATAAAGACGATCCCCACGGACAATTTGCCTGCAGCAAATGGTGCAAAGGCAAAGAGCCAGGAGAGAGCCGAAGGACCATTTCCTTCGAAGAAAGTGTCCGCAGGAAAATTGTTCGGGATAAGTGCCGAGCAAAGACCCGAAGCAATAAGGGACCCGAAGGAATTGTCCTAGTGAGTGACAGTTGTATGGACGTCAATTTCATGATGGAGGACTAGCCGTTGGGATTCAAATGTCCAATGACAGGCCCGTGAACGTCAAACTTCGAGGTGATAAACTAGCCGTTGGGAAGCAATCAAGCTGAAAGAACCCAAAGACATCAAGCTGGAAAAGCCCAAAGTAAACGAGCTCCGAGAATCCGCAGTAATCCAGCGTGAAGGCTCTGAAGTAAGTAAGCTTGGAGAACCTGAATTACTCTTCTTAGTGTGATTCGGGATGGTCCAAGTACTTTACTTAAAAAGACTTTATAAGTGGAGCAGTTGGGAGAGTCCGAAGTTGGGGAGCTCAGAGAACCCGAATTACTCTGCAAAGAGTAAATTGGGATTCTTCAAGGACTTAGCTTATAAGATTATAAGTTAAGTAGCTTAGAAAACCCGAATTACACTGCGAAGAGTAAATCGGGTTTCCAAGGCTACTTAATAATCTTGGTCCAACAGCATGGTTCTAAGAATCGATGGTGCATGAGAGTCATGATCAGACGAATGAGAGGCTGCCACATGGCATATGCGAATCCAGCTGACAGGGAGATCGACAACTCACAGGCATCCATGTCAAGAAGATCTACGGCGCGAGTCAAGGATCCAAGGCAACTTCTAAGGACCAATCAAAGCAAAGGAGAGCCAAAGTGACTGGCGGGAGCTGGTAGGTGCAAATTTATGAAGGTTTTGTCCTTCGACATGGCTCTCTCTCGACGAACGGCCACACAATCAAAAGCAACATGGTTCGACCATGAGTTTAAAAGTACGAAGACCTCATCTGTTGGAAATATTGTCATTGATGTCAAAGATCTAGCAGTATTGGTGATAAAGGCCCCATTGCATTTTATACTATTTTTAATATTTATATCTTGGCTAATCTGTGTTAATATTTATTTAATATTAATGAATATATTTTTAGTTGCATATAAGTCAAAAGAGGGCCCATGGAGAAGTCAAAGAGTCATGGGGTAAAAGACAAGAGGAATGGGACGCATTTTCAAATGAAGAGTCATCTTGAGGAATTTCAAGAGTCACCATGTGAAGACAAAAGAGGGTATGGCGTATTTTTCATGAAGAGACACTTTGAGGAATATGAAAAGTCACCAAGATAAAGATAAAAGAGGAAAGGACGTTTTTGCTTATGAAGGGTCACCATATGACTTTTCAAATGCAAGGATACGAAAGGTCATACAAGTTTGGCGCCATTTTCCATGAGGATTAAAGGGTCACAAAGAGTGAATGCCAAAGGTCATTTGGAAAGCTATAAATAAAGGCTTGAGAAGCCATTTCTAATATGCAAGAGTGCATGGTTTGTATTTGTTTTCGAATAGAGAAAAGCATGAGATATTGTAAAGTTCTATCATTTTTTGAGTAAGCAACATTGAGAGATAGTTGCGTTTTATACACAAAAGGGGTTGGTGCTCCTGTGGGTTGGTGCTCACAAATCTTTGCAAGAGGTTGGTGCTCACAAATCTTTGCAAGGAGTTGGTGCTCCTGTTGGTTGGTGCTCACAAATCTTTGCAAGAGATTGGTTCTACTATGAGTTGGTGCTCACAAATAGTTATTGTGTTGGTGCTCAGCAAAAGGGTTGGTGCTCCTACAAGTTGGTGCTTGCGAACTTTGTATTTTGAGTTGGTGCTCATTCATATACTTGAAATTGTTCTCCGTGGTTTTTCCCACTTTGGATTTCCACGTAAAAATCTGGTGTCTCTCTCTCTTGTATGGTGCATATTATTGTTTCAGTTTTATTGCATATCTTGAATGTGTGATTAAGTGGTTAAACAAAAGAAATCATATTAAGTAAATAATATATAATATACTGATTCACCCCCCCCTCTCAGTATATTTTGTGTTTAACAATTGGTATCAAAGCAGGTTCCTTTTGAAAAAGTTTTACAGCTTGAAGGTAGTTCGGGAAAGCACGATAGCTGGATCACATGAAGGATTTTGTACAAATAAGGTACCTTTGTTTGATGGGACGAATTATATTTTTTGGAGCATAAAGATGAAGACTTATTTGATGGCCCTTGGATTCAACATTTGGCAAGCAATGGTGGAGGAATATGAAAAGCATCAGACACTTGTAACTACTCCAGCAGAAAAGAAAGCAAATGAAAATAATGCTAAAGCTTTAAATGCTATTTTATGTCGTTTATGTGAATCAAAATTTGTTAAAGTTATGCAATGTAAATCTGCCAATCAAACTTGGATAAAACTTGAGAATATTTACAAAGATGATGAAAAGGTTCAGCAAGCTAAGCTTCAGACTTTCAGAAGACAGTTTCAGAGTTTAAAGATAGAAGAGGAAGAAAATATAGCAAGTTATCTTTTGCGGGTTGATCAAATAGTTAATTAAATTCAAGGGCTTGGAGAAAAGTTAGAAGAATCAATTATGGTTCAAAAAGTTTTGAGATCTCTACCATTGAGATATGATGCAAAAGTTTCGACAATTGAAGAAATAAAGAATTTAGCCAAGCTAAAGATGGATGAGCTACATGATATTCTTACAGCATATGAGATGCGGACCGAACAAGAGAAACCCTCAAAGAGAGAAGTTGTCTTCAAGACATCAAAGAAAGAGAAGGCTAAGATTCAAGAATCAAGTGATAGTTCTAGCGATGATGAAGATGACAACGGAGCTCTATTCATTCGCAAGCCCAAAAAAGGCACAGATAAATATCAAGAAAAATTACCTTTTAAATGTTTTAATTGTGGAAAAATTGGACATTTTGCAGCTAAGTGCCCAGATAAAGGAAATGGTGAAAATGAAAAAGGAAAATCTACATACAAGAAGAATTTCAAAGAAAAATTCAAGAAGGGATTCAAGAAGAAGAGTTTGTATTCTAAAGATCCTAGCTCAGCCGAAGATAGTGGAGTTAGTGATTCAAAAGAAAACGAGATTTTATTCATGGCCATACATGAAGATGCCTCCGCAAGCAAAAGTACAGTGATCAAGAAGAACAAGATGAAGTCGAAATAAATCTGGAAGAACTCATTTGTGTCTTAGAAGAGTTAAAATCTCTTGAGAAGAAGAATCGAAGATTAAAGCTTCAGATCGAAAAAAATGAAAAAGAGTCAAAGGAAACAATTGAAGATCTACAAGCACACTTTGAAGAAGTCAAGAAAAATGAAAAAGATTTAACGGCACAGTTGCAAAATATAAGTAAAGAATGTGAAAGGTATGTTATTTAAATTGCTTCTTTAAAAGCAAATCTTGAGAAAACAAATAAAGCAATCAATGATAGAGCAGCCAATAACTCAAAATTTGAAAATAGCACTAATATGTTGAATAAGATATTAGAAAGTCAAAGATCAATGTCAGATAAGATAGGTATCGAATTTTAAAAAAAGAAAGGGGAGTCCACTACTTTTACAGACAAGAAAAAAAAAAAAGCTATGCTGAAGCTCTTACAAAAGAGAAAATAAAAAGGGAAGAAGCTAAGAATACAAAGGACATCTCAAACAAAGAAAGTTGGAAAAAACAGAGCTATAAAAGGCAATCACGTAGAGATATACAAATAGGTCGTATTTTTATGGTTACTATTTTTATTGTAATAGATATGGTCATAAGAAAATAGAATGTCGAAAAAGGGCTAACAATTTTAGAAATAAGAAGAAGAAAAGTCATGGAGTCAAGCAGAAGCCACAACTTTTTTGCTCTTTTATCAGGCTTTAATGAAGAGGCCATAATATACTACAAGTGCAACAACTTCGGACACATAGCTCGACACTGTAGAAGCGTGTTCGAGTCAGTAAAGAAGGATCAGAGTTTCAAAACTCCATTCATAAAGAAGAAATTTTAGACATGTTCATAGTAGAAGAAACAACTTGAAAAATCTATGTTGGTGCAGACAACTTTGCATGCAAAAAATAAAAAAAAGCCATAGTTCATTCATAGTGGATGTTCGAGGCACATGACAGGAGACGAGCAAGTTCATAACCTTGAAGAAAATCAATGGTGGCATAGTGAAATTCGAAGACAATATTACTGCAGGAATTGTCAAAAAAGGTACACTAAGTTTGGATAATGGTAGAACTAAAACTGAAAATGTTTTGTATCTAGGTCTTAAGCATAATCTTTTGAGTGTAAGTCAAATGTGTGATCAGGGACACACACTAAAATTTTATGCATAAGATTGTGAAATTATAAGAAAAGATTCAGATGTGTTAGTTGCAAATGCTCAGAGAACAGACAATAATTTGTATATGTTATCAGACATCAAAGGTCAAAGATGTTTAAGTCCGATTGAAGAAAGTTGGCTATGACACAAGAGAATGGGGCACATAAATTTTGACAACCTTGTCAACATGAGCAAGAAACAAGCAGTCAAAAATCTTTCAAAGATTACAAAGCCATCTGACACGCTTTGTGAACCTTATCAGCATGAGAAGCAGGTTAGAAGGCGGTTCAAAACAAAAGAGTACTCGACAACTCAGATGCTAGAGCTTGTTCACACTGATCTGTGTGGACCTATGAGAACTCAAAGTACTCAAGGTGAGAAATATTTCATGTTGCTTATTGATAATTTTTCATGTATGACTTGAGTAATGTTTTTAAAGAAAAAATCAGAAGCTTTCAGACATTTCAAAGCATTAGTTGAGAATGAAATCAATTTGAAAATTAAGTGTCTAAAATCAGATCGAGAAAGAGAATTCATGTCAAATCAATTTATTGATTTTTGTGAAGACCATGAAATAAAAAGACATTATTCAGCAGCGAGAACTTCACAACAAAATGGAGTGATTGAACGGAAAAATAGAACAGTTCAGGAGATGGCGAGGACAATGCTAAATGAATCCAAGATAACATATAAATATTGGAGAGAGACAGTTGCTACATAGTGCAAATTCAGAACAAAGCATTATTGAAAGTCAATAGTGACAAGACTCCTTATGAGCTATGGAAAGACAAACCAGCAACAGTTGATTATTTTAGACTTTTTGGTAGCAGATGCTTCATAAAGAGAACCGATGAAAAACTTGAAGAGTTTGAATCCAGAGCAAATGAAAATATATTTCTTGGTTATTCTTGCAAAAGTAAAGCTTACAAATGTTATAACAAAAGAACCAAAAAAATTGTTGAAAGTGCAAGTGTCAGAATAGAAAAAGATGGAACACAAAGAATCAATGATCCAGTAGACATTCCTGAAATCATTGAAGAGAAAGATTTTGAAGAATCGGATGAAGATGAGAAGAAAGAGAAAAAGGACACCAAAACACCATCCAAATATGTTCAGAGAAATCATAATGAAAGTGACATCATCGGGAACATAAATGAAGGAATTCGCACCAAAAGAATGGTGGTAAGTGAATCTGAGCAATTAATTTTTCTTTGTTATCCAAAATTCAGCCTAAAACTTTTTCAGAAGCTAGACATGATAAGCATTGGGTTAAAGCAATGGATGAAAAATTAAATCAAATAGAAAAAAATGATACTTGAGAATTAATGCCTAGACCAAAAGATCACAATGTGATAGGAACAAAATGGATTTACAAAAATAAGTTGAATGAAAATGGAGAAGTGACCAGGGATAAAGCAAGATTAGTATGTAAAGGATATGCTCAGATTGAGAGAATAGATTTTGAAGAAACGTTTGCACTAGTAGCAAGGCTAGAGGCTATTAAAATGTTTTTTGCATATGTAGTGTTTAAAATTTTCAAAGTGTTTCAAATGGATGTCAAATTTGCTTTCCTAAATGAGAATCTAGAAAAAGAGGTCTACATTGAGCAACCTGAGGGATTTATTCTCTCAAATATTAATAGCCATGTATGCATACTGAAGAAAGCACTGTATGGATTGAAACAAGCTTCCAGAGCTTGATATGCAAGACTTGATAAGTACCTGCAGGATCAAGGTTTCAAGAGAGGATTTGCTGATAGTAATCTCTACATCGAAACAGAAGGTGAGCATCAATTGATTATTGTGGTATATGTTGACATCATTTTTGGAGAAAATATTGAAAAGATGACATAAAAATTGATAATATGCAAAAAGAATTTGAGATGTCTATTCTTAAAGGATTTTCATTTTTCGTAGGATTGCAAATATTTCAGTCAGATAAAAGAATTTTCATATCTCAAAGTAAATATGCTAAAGAAATGTTGAAAAAAATTGGTTTTGAGGATTTGCACCAGTTGACACACCAATGTGTACAGGAAATAAGGTGACCAAGGTTGAAGATTCCCCTGTTAAAAATCAATCTTTGTATAGATATATGATTGGTAGTCTTCTATATTTGACAACATCGAGGTCAGACATCATGCATACAGTAGGTGGGATGCAAAATATCAGTCAGCTCCAAAAGACAGTCATGTTCAGTTGGTGAAAAGAATATTTAGATATATCAAGGGGACATTGGATTATGGATTGTAATATCCCACAGACAGGGTTATACAGATTTAGATTGGGCAGATTGTTTGGATGACACAAAAAGTACAAGTGGAGGAGCTTTCTTCTTTGGTGATAGCTTAGTATCATGGCTAAGCAAAAAGCAGAATCCAGTATCACTTTCTACAGCTGAAACAAAACATATTGCAGCGATATTGTGTTGTACTCAAGTGCTTTGGATGAAGCAAACTTTGGAAGCTATCAAAGTAAAATATGATGAATCTATTTCTATTTTTTGTGACACCACAAGTGCTATTAATATTTCAAAGAATTCAATGATGCATTCAAGAACAAAACATATTCCCATTAGATATCACTTTTTGAGAGAGCAGAAGATCAACAAAGTAAGATGAAATATATCAATACTACGGAGCAGATTACAAATATTTTCACAAAGACACTACCAAAAGACACATTTGAGTATCTGCGAAAAAAGTTGGGAGTAATATTCATTGAGGTTCAGCAACAGTTGAAGGGGAGCTAAGTGTTAGCTCCAGGTAGGCCATTTGCCATTGATGTCAAAGGGAGAGAATAACAGATACAAATACAGGTACAGATGCAAAAATAGATATAGGGAACAGGTACAGATTGCTACAGTAAAAAAGAGTTACTATATTTTTTTTAGATGGCAGTATGTGCAAGTTTTAGGATGTGGCAGTTTTAATTTGAAGTTGCCATCAATGACAAAGGGGGAGATTGTCGAAAATATTGTCATTGATGTCAAAGGTCTAGCATTATTGGTGATAAAGGCTCCATTGCATTTAATGGTGTTTTTAATATTCATATCTTGGCTAATGTGTGTTAATATTTATTTAATATTAATGAATATATTTTTGGTTGCATATAAGTCAAAAGAGGGCCCATGGAGAAGTCAAAGAGTCACGAGGCAAAAGACAAAAGAAGAATGGGACGCATTTTCTCATGAAGAGTCATCTTGAGGAATACCAAGAGTCACCATGTGAAGACAAAAGAGGGTATGGCGCATTTTTCCATGACGGGACACTGAAAAATATGAAGTCACCAAGATAAAGACAAAAGAGAAAATGACGTTTTTGCTTATTAAGGGTCACCATGTGACTTTTCAAATGCAAGGATACGAAGGGTCGTGCAAGTTTGGCGCCATTTTCCATGAGGATTGAAGGGTCACAAAGAGTGAATCCCAAAGGTCATTTAGAAAGCTATAAATAAAGGCTTAAGAAGCCATTTGTAATATGCAATAAAGTGCATGGTTTGTATTTGTTTTCGAAGAGAGAAAAGCAAGAGATATTGTAGAGTTTTATCATTTGTTGAGTAAACAACATTGAGAGATAGTTGTGTTTTATACACAAGAGGGGTTGGTGCTCCTGTGGGTTGGTGCTCACAAATAGTTGTGTTGGTGCTCGGCAAAGGGGTTGGTGCTCCTACAAGTTGGTGCTAGCGAACTTTGTATTTTGAATTGGTGTTCATTCATATACTTGAGATTGTTCTCCGTAGTTTTCTTCACTTTGGGTTTTCATGTAAAAATCTGGGGTCTTTCTCTCTTGTGTGGTGCATATTATTGTTTCAGTTTTATTGCATATATTGAATGTGTGATTAAGTGGTTAAAGAAAAAAATCATATTAAGTAAAAGATATATAATATATTGATTCACCCCCCCTCAGTGTATTTTGTGCTTAACATTGTCCTTTTCAGACAGGACACGTGAAGGGGAAAGTCACCACGACGATGTGTAATGCAGGGATCGGCTCAGTCGTGCCAAGGGGAGACATCCAGTTGTCCACGACGTGGCTCTCTCAGCTCCAATAAAGGGAGACTTGAATGCGCGAAGGGCTCAAGGAGATTTTACGGTGATCTTGGACGGTCCATTTCATGGTCTAAGCAGTTGCAACAGCAATGGCTCCCATCATCAATGACTTCTCCCCTTTTTCCGCTCTCCCATGTAAGTCCCTCTTCTCTCTTGTCCCCTTCTATATATACGGGCTTTCAAGCCATTGTAATGGTTCCCAGTCTTTAGACTTTTTTAACTTTCTGGGATGCGAACAATCATTGATATACTGCAAAGTATGCTCTGCTTGATTAGGCTCGACCCTATCAAGTCTATTGTAAGAACTACCTCTTGATGTAATAAGATGATTTCTTTGCCTATCTCTTGTCATTGATCAGTGCCTTAGTATTTTTGTGCTTGGTTGATTCGTGAAGGAGATTCTTCCTAGTCTATCAGCCTTCTGCTTGCCTCTTTAATGTATTTTCAAGCTCTTGCAGGTCTGGATTAGTGTTCTGCCTGAACCTCTTCTAGTGTGTTAACTTGATCTCGAGATTTATAAGCCATAGTTGTCTTATGACTTATCTAGTGTGGGTTCAAGCATAGATGAGTGTCCATTTTACTTTGGTGCATCGCCTAGTTAGCTTTCTTAGGAGGCCTTATCCCCTTTCTAACCCTTTTCCCTGTGAATCATTAGTTTAGGTGAGCATAAAAGAGGAAGGCAGCCTTCTTCGGAGGTTCAACCTCACTACAGGATACCCACAGCCTAAGGTTGTCCCAACGCTTGTAACTAGGAGTGAGAGAGCCTGAAAAACTCTCCCACAAAGGGTGCAATTCTAGCGCTACAACAGAACCCTGCAAATGCCTACTACCCAGATGATGGTGTCATCCCCATAATACCAATAATCACCAATGGGGGCGATGGACTGTTTGATCTCGTTCGAAAGTTGAGGCATGGTCGTCTCATTGATGGCCATGTAGACCATTGGGTAGAACGATTCACATATCTCTCGTATGTGATTTTTGTAGTGGTGGCCATATAATTTGTAGAAAACGACATGCACCATAGCGCCCTCCAAAGTCCATGGTTGGAATGTAGAAGGTTTAAACACAAGGGTGGCACAAACGGCGTCCACCAAGTAAATCATGATGAAGAAAGTTACCACCATCCCAGGCTTCCTTGATGCAGTGAACCAACCAAAAGTTGATAGTGCTCCCGAGGTCCGGGATCTCCTCCTTTGAGGATGATGTTGAGCAGGGGCACCCAAAGAAGATCAACATGCACACACCCAAAGAAGATCGACATGCACACGTCACTTTCCCTAAACAAGCTATTCAGCAACATCATCCCGACATGAACCCCTTCCCAGAAGGTGTGAATAGTGTACGAATCAATGTCCTCCCTGTTGACCCACTTGACATTGGCATCGGTTGCCTAGTCCTCCACAACCTCAAATATCTCATGGGTTATGGCCCATGCATCTATGGTGGTATTGTTGTAGACAACCGTGTAATCTGGGAGATTGTAATATGCTTTGGTCGCAACCCCAGAAATGTCTGCAATTCTATGCTTGGACTTTGCGAAATACACTACATCCTAGGCAGCATCTTGCACTTCTATTGGAGGTGATCAGCATATTTCCATAGAGGTCAAAACATGGGAAGACCTATGGTTTGGTTGCGGCCTTGAGCAACCCGCACCTCTCATATGCCCTGAGGTCATCCAAGAACTCAACTTCATCCTCATCATCACTAGAGGCAAGGTTTAAGCACAACTTTGATCGCTCTAAACATTTCATTGTAGTGTTTAAAGCATGTTAGGTCTGTGGGGAAGGTGGTATCCCTATACTCATGCTCAAGCTTAAGGTTGGAGGAAGAAGCAGCCATGACGAAAAGGTTAATATTGACAACAATGAAATCTAAGTAATGAGGGCATGGAGGGCACAAGAATGAGCTAAAAACAAGGAGACGAACTCTAGGAAATTGGGAGCAATAATGATAAATCAGTATGCCTTTACGCACTTATAGGGCTCTGCAAGGATCTCATGCATTAATGGTGTTTAGTGCCCATATTGGGCGAAATCGAAATTGAGCTGGTGGCAAAATCTACTCAATGGTTCCTAGATTTGGCATTAATTCAAGAATTTCAAATATACACTCCCCGCTTAGATTTGGCAACTGTGATGAGACATCTTGAATTGTCCAATCGAGGCCCGGTTTTTCATTTAATTAATGTGAGAAGCATGGTAGGTACACGTTTATCTTGCCCATATGGTTTCCCGAGTGGCTTCAGCTCATGCCACGTCTCTGTCACTAGTTGGTTTTGTTTGTAACGGAGGCCACCTAAGCATGACCAAATACCGCAATTTCTCATGTTTGAGAGCCAAAACTAGTTGCTGGTGTAGCGAGGTGACACATAGCATCCTCTGATTGGCTTTTGAATCTGACTGTACCTCATTCTAAGTACATCGAGTCCCCCGAGCCTTCTCTATGTTATGTACGACCCTGCCACTTGGTGTTTTCTCATTGGTCGAGCTCTCCTGGGATCTGATATGGCTAGGAGACTGACACTTTTGCAAGTCGAGCGGTTTCACTGGTAGGGCTCTCCCGGGATCTGATGCTTCTAACAAGACCAGGAAACTAACAATTTTGATAACCGAGTGGTCTCATTGGTCAGGCTCTCCCAGGATCTGACACTTCTAATAGGTCCGGGAGACTGACACTTCTGATAGCCAAGCAATCTCATTGGTCGGGCTCTCCCAAGATCTAACACTTCTAACAAGTTCTGTGTGGTTCTCTCCTATTCATTGGCATCTCCTATGAGATTTTATGAAAAGTGACTATGTTAAAAGAAAGGCCACATATGCGATTACAAGTTCACTTGCCTGTTGTCGAAGCTTTATGAAACACCGAGTAGGACTCCGGGAGACTAACACTCCGAGAAAAATGACACGAGTCCAATTTTGCAAAAAAACATAGTTACCGCAAAACAATTCTAAGTATGAAAACTCCTTGTTCTTTTAAAATGCAACAAAGAATAGACTGTCTTTAGACCCAAAAGACTATAGGGATCTGCAACAAAGACCAACTCGTCATCACAAATATCGTGAAATGTTTGGTAGATCAAGGCAAAACAGAGGTTCAAGTTTGACTGTAAAGGGATTGACGCTCCAAGAAATCTTTGAATTGAGAATTTTCAGAGGGGTCCCCCACTTCTTCGAAGACGGGGGGTCATGTTGGCCACAACAAATGGTGACTTTGCAAGTAAAACGTTGCCCTAGCATTTAGAACCCAAACTGCAATCATCCACTATTGAACATAGAGATAAGCAAGCTGAACTCTGTTTGATATGCTTTAAGTATGAAAAGTGCTCAAGTCTGCTTAACTTGAGGCCGCTTTGTGCATAAGTGTTGGATTCCTTTTTTTAATTGATGGACCACTTCAGTAAACGTAGGTATGTTTCGGATATTGAAGGGCTTCTGAACAGATATGCATTTCACAAAATTTTGGCTAAAGGGGGAGGGCTTGAGCATTGCTCCCTGCCAATCAGCCGTTAATAGCCCCAACAGAGATACTTTTGGTCTCACTCCTAGCCTTGCTCCATTGCCATCCAGGCCGGAAACCGTGTGATGGAGATTGCTGAAATCACCCTTTTTGAGGAAGAAACTCAAAAAAAAACAATCGTAAGAAATTTAAACTTCCTTTGATTTGATATTTAATGTTTGATCTGAGAGGGTTGGATACCAAAGTAGCCGTGGTTGATGGTAGTCTCAATAGGTTTCCAATATCTAGGCAACTGTTCACTTATTCAGTTATTCATAATATCTTTGTTCTTTTCTTTTAAAGTTCTTGTGATGGCCTTGGCTAGAGTAGAGCTTTTCGCAATTCACTTAATCAATGTTGAATTAGTGGCTTTAAATTCCCTTAGTGCTTCTTGGAGAGTTCCCTCTCTACTTTATTGCATGTCCACTAGACTGTGGAGTAATTGGTCAATTATTTGACTTTGTTCCATTTATTGTTGTATAAGTTTGTTTGTTTTTTTTAAAAACATAAGTTTTTATTTTTTCTAGTGAAACAAGTACATAATATCACATGAAGTCTCCCTATTTGTGTATGGTAATGTCATGCTTACTCGCTTTCAACTCACTTAAGCTTTAGGATTGCTCCTAATTTAGCAAAGGTATCCACCTTGTCATTTAGCTCTTGAATATATGCTTAAATTATCATGCATGAAAGAGCTATAAACAATCTTCTATCTCTTCAAAATAATATTTTAAATTAAGTCATCAAGGATCCATTATCTTTTAATACCTAAGATGACTAGCAGGGAATCTTTGTAAATACCAATATAGCACATTCCATATTCTCTAGCCAATTTTAAACCTCCAAGATGAGTCAATGCAGCAGCCATAATATTTATGACCTAGCCAGTTCTATCTGAAAGCCATCTTATAATTTTACAAACATTCAATGATCGTCCCTCTTGCACCGTCAAATCAAGGATTGCCCAAAGACAAAATGACAAAATTAAATGTGGGGCTCTTAATCAGCAACTTGATTACACCTCTTTTTTGTAGTTGCTTAAGAAAGAAAGATGGGATTTATATTAATGTCTATGAATGACCATATGTCAATGGGACTCAAAAGTACCAAAAGTTACTGCAATAGCTAATCTGGGGTGTTAAAAGGAACAAAAACTAAAAATAGAGTATCTGAAACTATATCTAGTAAGGCTTAAGCAATAGAAGCGAATAAGAGGGGGGCATAGAGAATAAATAAATATTCAAGAGCCATTGCATACAAGTAAATCCTGTGAATGGGAGGTCCCTTACCATAAAAACAAATGACATCCAAAATAAAGGAGCCAATGGAAAGCAAAGCTCTTCCCTGCAAAGTTAGAAGCAGAATTTGGGCTAGCATTCTTGTCAACCACCATGAAAGGGATAAATATAGAGTCTGATGATGTCTTTTGGAGAATACCCTTGGCTAAGAGAACCAAGATAAACAATCCTGGGAAGAAACAAGGTACTCCTAATCATAGGTAGCATATTCGTCGAGTGGGCGAGTGATTCGAGCTCCAACAAATCCAAGTACTCACCTGAAAAAATTGTGGCTTTGTTTTAACTGAACCTTGGCAAGTACTCATCGAGGCTCGATTACAAGCTCTCGTGGGAAGAATGCGTCCAAAACATGAAGAATACGTGAAAAAAGCACAAATTTTCATATTATAAAAACATGCATAACCCCATATTGGAATCACACAACATTTGGAGCATTTGAAGTGAATTGGAGGGAGCAAATTTAAGCAAACTCGATTTCTATGTAAGTTCATTTGTTAATGTTTTTATTTTTTTCCAAGCATTTATGTAAATTATTTGTAATTTATTTATAAACATGTTTAACAAATTTACATGCATTCCATTCAATTCCATAATTGTTATTCACGATTTATGCATGGTTTTCACATTTTTTGGGGAAAAAACTGTTTTCTTTAATGTTAACGTAAAAATTATGCTTTATGTTTGTTGTAGATGTAATTATAAATGTTTTTAATATTTTTTCGTATGCATAAGCCCCAGGGTTTAGCATTTAAATTTACAATTTTACATTATAAGGTTTTTTTTTCTAATAAATGTTGTATTTTAAGTTTTTTTAAACATTTTTATTTTTACTTTTTTTAATGTAATTTTGAACATGATGCAAGGTTACCATTAGTATACAATGTATTTGGCACTACATCAATGTCAGAATCAGTCAATGGTAGCCATTTGACTCCCCTAATTCTCGCACCATTGCTTGGAAGTATGTCATATGGGTTGGAATGTCCCAGACGACTAAGATTTGTACATTTTGCTCGAAGGTAGTTTCTAGAGACATCAATCACTTCAAGTACCATCTTGCATGCATTTCTAGCTATGACATCACACCTTGTCCCAGAAGAAGCAAAACAAAAGATGGTAGCAGAACTTGTATTGTTAGATGAAAATAAATTAGAGAAGACAAAAATGCAAGCAACCTTAACAAAAGTCAATGCTCTCACATCGAAAGAGGAAATTGAGGCAACTATGATAGAAATTGTGGGATCTAGTCATGGTCTATGCAAGGCACATCTACCACATCAAGTTCGAACAAAATCCAAATACAAAAATTTTGTGTGCCTAGAAACATACCTAGAGCAAAACCTTCCTTACAAGGTACAACATGAAACAAAGAGGCACATGTGGAAGCAGATAAAGCATGTGAAAATTTTTTATTCTTCAACAACCTTCCATTTAATGTGATGAGGAGCCCATACTGAGAATATTTGGTGATGGAATTGACAATTGCAAAGAACGAGTACAAGGCACCCTCTCCAGAAGACTTAAGTGGGAGGTTTCTCAAGAATGCAGATGAAGATGCAAAGTTATTTGTGGAAGATCAAAAGAAGTTGCGGCGAATGTTCAAATGCACCATTCTTTATAATGGGTAGACAAATGAAAAAAATCAAACCCTCATCAATTTTTTAGTGGCTTCAAATGGTGAGCTAGTTTTTTTTAAGTCAACTGATGCCTCTAACAAAATAAAAAATGTAGAAACTTTGAGCTTGATGCTCGAGGAGGTTGTTTTAAAGGTGTGCATCAAGAATGTTGTGCAAGTTATCATTGACAATACAACGGCATATGTGGCAACTTGGAGACTTCTCAAAAACAAACATCCATCACTCTTTTGGATCCCTCTCATGGCCCATTGCCTTGACCTTCTTTTAGAAGACAAAGACAAAATTGATTGGGCGAGACCGATTGTAGAATAAGTCAAAGACATCATAAAATATATTTATAATCACCCTTAGGTTCTCAACTCGATGAAAGATTACACCAAAGGGAAAGAGTTTGTACGAACATGGGTACAAGGTTTGCAACTAACTTCCTTAAATTGCAAATTATTTGTAGTTTGTTGACAACTTCAAAGTAGATGTTTGTGAGTTAAGCATGGGTGGACTCAACATATTCAAATAAAGTTGGTAGAGTCAAGGTTGAAAAGGTAGTTTTTTATGAGGCCTTTGCAAAAAGAGCTACAGAGATTGTCAAATTAAATTAAAATTTTAATTTTAATTTCCAATTAATTCTTTTATTTTAAGTTTTTTAGAAAATTTACTTTAATTATAAGTTTGTAACTTTAATTTGTTGTAACTTTGTAGGTGACAAAACCTTTGGTGAGGGTTTTTCATTTCATGGATGGAGAGCAAAACCCAAATGGTTACATTTATGAGGCCATGGATAGGTCCAAAGAGGCCATCTAAAACTATTATAGAGAGAATAGTGTCAAATTTGATTCCATTTGGGAGTTGATTGATCAAAGGTAAAACAATCAACTCCATCAACCCATCCATGTAGTAGAGTATTACCTTAATCCCAAGTTTTTATACTCTGATAGCTTCACAGATGCTAATGGAGAGGTTATAAAAGGCCTATCAACATGCATTAAGAGTACGACACCTGACATTGAGGTAAGAGACCTCATTATTTCAAAGTTGCATAACTACAAGCATGCCAGGGGAAGGCTTTTTTCTTCAACACTAGTTATCTGAGGGAAAACAACATAGTCACCAAATAATAAAAAATGAAGTCTTTACTTGTGTTTAACCATAAAAATGGATGTAGAAATCTTAACTAAGTGTTAATAGAGTTAAGAATATAAAAATGATAATACACAAGGGTGATAATCAGATCTACATCAGGGCAATTAAATATTAAACTGAGATATAAACATACACTAAATTTATTATGTTGAGAATAAGCTAAATATAAAAAGTAGAACTAAACTATGCATGAAAATGACAAAGCATTAATATACTTAGTTGGTTCTGATGCTAACATAGTTTTGGATTTGGAACAGGTAGAAAGCACGCTGGGAGGAGATTCTGGAACAATCATCATATTTTGGATCTAACGCGCAAGAATTCCTAAGTATAAACCTAAAACCAAATGGGTAGTACAACATCGCCACATGGTAATTATAATGGTAGTGTAAAATGTGTTCTAAGACTCAAATCATGAGTTATACATAAGATAAATTGAGTCCACCAAAGATGATAATGTGATGATGCATCTATAAATGACCCTCAATTCAAATGGGAACCCAAATTAAAATGAGTCAAGTGCAAATGGTGAACCCAATTTAACATCAACCTTTAAAAATTAGAAAAGTCTAACTCCAAATTTAAATTATCAATGAGGGACTTAAGAAAATTTGATAAATGATCTAGACCCAAACGGGTAGCATAACTACACCAAAATGGATGATATGACACAATGCTTCATATGACAATTTAAACAAGAAAAAAAATGATTTTCACTTGGACAGTGTAACACCTCCTTATTCAAGAAAATTATAGACAATGTTTTTGGTTATGACGTTTGGTTAACAATCAAGTTTTAACCCAAAACAAGACCAAGTAATCTAAGACAAAGACAAATCAACTAATTAATCATTTTAAGCCCTAATTTGACAAGGTGTGGCAAAGTGAGGTTAACCAAGCTAATAAGTTTTTGAATGTTTCTAGATGGATCAAATGATTACAATTTTCACATCAATATACAAAATAAGCACACATCATTTGGGTCCACATCATATGGATTATTGTAAAAAAGTCTTGACCTTTTTACAACCACTACATCCATCACTTGCTCAATGTAGTACGACGTCCAACATGTTTAAATGTCCTAAGCTTAGCCTCTATTAATGGAGATAGTTTAACCACTCAAACCACTATCTTAGTTAAGGGATGCCCATTTATATACCCCCCATGGAGAGGGGTTGAAGATGATTCTAGAAGATGAATCCCCGAATCAAACCTTACCTATAGAACTTATGGGTGATAATGAATTCCCACTGACAAGCCAAGATGCAATGAAATAAAAACTAAGTAAAAGAGCTTTGAGGTTGTTTCTAGATCATCCAATCCATATGGGTCTTGGGGAGATCCTTCAAAACATCTCATTTATGCCTTTGGACTAAGGCAATTTGTAATGAAGATGACACTTTTGATCCCACAAGTTCCCTATAAGGGATGGGGGAAAACATACATACAAAACTTCCTTTTTAATCAAACAAATTTAAAATAAGAAAACAATGATAAATGAATTACTTAAAACAAAACTTTGAAGTGAGTTTGGTTTTAAAGCACTAAATTGAAATGTTTGGTGGCATTTTTTGGCCCCTTAGCCTTAAATTGCAAAAATTTTGAAGCAACAATCATAAAATCATTCAAATAAGCATATAAGTTTTTCTCTTAAGAACCAAATAAAAGTTACTAATTATTTTTAACCACCCATAAGAGGTTTTAAAAGAATTAATTAAGCATTATTTTATCACTTTACAATTAGTTCTTGCAAGAAAATTATCAGAATGTTGTTTAACTTTGAAGCTCTTTTTCAAATGAAACAAGCAAACTTGAAAAGTATGCTCTTGGGTTTGGATGACCTATCAACCCGAAGATAAAAAAGTTATTCTCAAAAATACTTGTTATCTCAATAAAACATAAAAATTAATATGAAACTTATGGAAACATGTAAACAACAAGTTAGAAGGCTAAAAACAATAAAATTGAATACACAAAACATAAAAACCTATAGTTAGTATGTTGATCATAACTTTTACAATATATACTATTTTGACATGAAATTTTAATAAGTTGTTTATAGGTCCAAGTATCACCTCTTTAAAAAAATTCAAATAAAAAAAGTGAATAATTTTTTTTATTAGTTCTGTACTAGCCGTTTTTACCTAAAAAATAGAAAACAAAAAGTGACAGTCACTAAAAGAGTCAACTTCTAAAATACAAATCAGATTTTAATAAATTTTTTATATATTTAAGATGAAAATATTAAGAAAAACTTATCAAAAATTTAGAAAAAAAAATAAACGGATTAAAAATAAGATCTTTTTTAATATCCATTTTTGTTCAAATATGTGGGGTGCATAATCATGTCCCACTGGGCACGCCAAAATGTAGAGTGGATTATGAAGAGGATCAATTCAAACGTTAGTCATGAAAACTCATAAAAAAATGTATAATAATTGAAAATCTAAGCCAAAATATTCAGGCAGGGCTTGTTAATAATAACAAGATAAAAATAAAAGAAAACAATCAACCATTACCTTCCCAAATGACTCCATTACTCAAAAGTGGCTCCAAGCATGTTCTCCCCTTGATCTAGAGCTCTAATATTTGTCAACAATGGCTTCTTTGCTCCTCCATTGCCTCAAGAATTCTATGAAAAACCTAGGATCATGATATAAACTATCTATTTTGATTATCAATGAAGCTAATCCAAATGCAAATGTCACAATAATCAAAACACAAAGGAATTGTGAAGGGATTTTAGCATTATAAGTTTACACAATTTAAGCTTAAAAATGGCAGTGTGAGGCCTTATATTTATAGATTTTTGAGATTAGTCAGGATCAATCATGACTGTCCATCTCAATATTTAGATGTGTGGCCATGAATTAATCTAATATTTGTAAATAAATTCATAAATATCCTCATCATGGTTTGGGAAGAAGGGGAATTGATGAGGCAAGAGAGGCATTAAAGAGGTATGGGAGGCCATAATCATGATATTTGTTTCAATTATGGATTTTGGATGCCACACCATAGATGTCATTTAGGTGATGTAGATATTGAGAGTTTATTTCCAATAAATAAATAATCAATAAACTCCATAAAAAATCCACTTAAGCTCTTGATTTGATTTAATTAGCCTTAAATAAGATTCATCAATATTTGTGCAATTCTTTGGAAATTGGCCCTCAATTAATCAAAACGATTAGATATTCATATTACTTGGTCATAATTTGACTTGGGAAGAATTGAAAGGTGATTTTAAATACATTGGAATCATATTCCCATTTAGGATGTTGTCAACACAAAATAATAAAAGTGCGTGATGTGTACTAATGAATTTAGAAGAAAAGAGTGATCCAGAGCACTAAAAGGTGAAATCATCATTTTGAATCAAAATGAATTGATCAAAATTAGGTATCACATAAAATGCATTTCCCCATTTAGGGATATTTTAGCCTAAATCGACACTTGTAAACAACAAGTTTGAACTATTTAGTGTGTTTTAGTGATTTTGACCTAAATTGGGTATTTGAGTGCAATTCGAGTAAGATTGACAATTTCAACACAAATGGTGTTAAGAATTGGATGTATACATATCCCTCCATAAAATTATGATAAAACCAAATAAGCCTTGTGGAATCACCTTTCTGTAGGCAGATCCTTATGCATAGTGCTTGATTGTCAATCTGGAAACCACTTGGAGAGGTTGATATAAGGCAATTAGATATGTTTTAAATACTTAAATAGATTAAGAGGATAATATAATACATTGGATAATAACTTGGATATATTATGCTCTATGGATAACTTTGAAACATAAATAAACAATGATAATCACCTGTAATGTATGCAAAAGAGTAGTTTTCCTTTCCAAATGGCCTCCCACACGTGTTAACCTGGTGGATGAAGGTGTATGATGAATTTAAAGACCTATGAGGAACCATTCTAATTGATTTCATGTATCTAATGAGTTCACACTTTCACTAGAGTTGCACAAAACTTAGCCTATGGGGATTTAAGCCTCAAAAAAGTAGTTTAGCTCCTTAAAATTTGTTTATAAAAATGAGGATCTTAATATAATTACCAATGACACAAATTGGAATCCCATAGGTGTCCCAAACTTTAGATAAAATCGTATCCCCCAAATCCACTTCTATGGCCTATACCATGCATCTGAAAATAACCTTCATGAGCTTGTGAAGGAAGTGATGGAGGAGAGAGAGAGTTTAGTGAATATATTGAAATTAAAAACTGATCCAAGGCTACAATATTACCTATCAAATCTCAAGGGACACTTATGCAATGTTTTCTTCTAAAAATGAGTTTACAAGTCTATACAAGTGAGTGAAAACTACCCTCTAAAGTGTTGAAATCAAGATTCTAACCATTTTATGACATGATGACATACGTGAAAGTTATGTAACTACTCCAAGAACCTTGTAAAGTGTTATTGTATGGATCATTTTCTTTGGTATATTTTACCATACATGAAATTTAGCAAAAATCACCTTCTTTCTCATTTTCTCATACCTTAAAGTCTAGAAATCAACCGTAAACATTCCAAATCAACATGAAACACTTTTATAAGATTATTGAGGCATGAAATTACATTGAAGGATAGCTAAGGACATAGTACACCACTTTACTAAGTTTCATGACTTCATGACAAGGCTAGACCACTATATGACCAAAACAAGACATTAACTTAATTTCTCCAAACTTACCTTAAATAATTCTAATAAGGTTTTATGAAGACTTATTTAAGGATATTAATGCATAAAAAATATTTGAAATATGTTAAAAAAATATGAATTTTTCTTTTTTGCCTATAGGGGTTGACATTTTGACCTTGGGGATCAAAATTGGTCAACAATGACTGCTAGTAATGATCACAATGATAAAGTTTTAGATATAACATTGAACAAGCTTGAGAATTTAAATGCATATGCCTAGGAATACTACAAAAAATGGGAAAATAACATAATCATTATGATTATTTCTAATGTAAAAAAGGGAAAGTTGTGGTAAGTTATACTCATTCTAAGTTGTTTATCATTTGCATTTAATTCTTGTAAGTTTTTATCTAATTAATATTCATCATCTAATTACAGTAAAAAATATGATAATTTTAAGAATAAAGTGAAGGTAATCAAATTAAACCTCCAAAAAACATGAAAGCTTTTAAATATATTTATTTCCTTGAAATAAAAACTTGTTTTGTTGAATAATACATTGAAGAAAATCATCATAGAGCATGGATTGGATCCAATTTTTTTGTTCAAGCAGAAAGCTGATGTGAGTCCTTCATTGATTTGTGCAAGATATGAAACAATGTATGAATAGGAAAATATTGAAAACATTCATGCTGCAGTCAAAGATCTTCTCCAATTATAAATCCTAAAAGATGATACAAGCCATAGAGAGGAAGTGCCTTCTAGATAGTAAAGTAGACAAACACTTCACATAAAAAAATCAATATTAGTTTTAATATTTATTTATAGTGGAAATATTGTAATATTCTAAGATAATCAATTTCAAACTCAATATATATTGTATTTATGGATTTTAGAAGATGCATTATATTCCTACTAGTTAGATGGCTTGTAGTTGATGATGTGTTAGATATTATCTTGAAAAGTAATGATTTTTTTAATTGATTTAGGTACACTATATGTATGATATATCTTTTTAAAATGTGAGTGTTTATTTTAATTTGATTTATAGTAAACATGTTTTTATGAATGGGTTTTTGGGAAAATGAATCAATTTAATTGAAATGAAAATGTATAATTGTTAAATTTACTAGCATTAGATTGGTCTACAGACTATGGGATACCTGTATCTTAGACAAAACCTCTATATTATGAGGCTATATTCTATGATGTATAAAATTTTCTCAATTTACCAAAAACTACTTTGCTTTGGGGGTGAAAAGAGTTAAAAATATAACTGAAAGGGAATCCTATTCTAATGATGGTGATACACCTATATTTTTGGTTCATCCACCCAAATTTGTACTCATAATGACACTAATGAACTAGAAAAACATTGAAGTTTTAGCTCTAAAGATCCTAAGAAACAATGTTTCATATGAAGATCTGATGGATGAATATGACTTGGAGGTGAAGGATGAGAGGCTTCTCCTAAAACACTTTCAACTAGATAATAACACTTCAAACATGATCATCAAAATTTTGACACTTCATACAACCTACATATGACAACTAATCATCATATAGGTGTGATAAGGACAAGCTAAGGGAAGATTTATACCACTTTTACATATATAAACAAGCATAAACACACTATAAACTAGTAATGGAGCTACTGTAATAGTTTCTTTATTGACTCAAGGGGTTACAAAGTTTAATCTTGGAAAAAAATTCTCATGCCCAAGACAGGGACCCTAAAATAAGGCTTAAAAGCCTGAATATATAGAGCATGAGAAGAGAATAAACCAAAAAAATGGAGTAGAGGAGAGAAGAAAGATTCATCTAATCATTAACTCAAGTATAAATTTAGTTATAACTTACTACAAATAGCCCTCAAGACATCTCTCTATGTCTAGTGCCTTGCATGCTCCTTGAATGAGTTCTTTGGTGTTGAAAACAAGGTGGTGGGCCATCATATGCATATAGCTACTTTTAGTACCTTTAACACAAGAGCAAGTTAAGGGAGTGAATCCTTCTTGCATGAATACTATGGAATATACATTGATTGTTAGTTAAGGATCAATTGACTCAGAGTGATTATAACTTAAGATCAATCAACTCATTCATTGACACTTTAGACTAGTTGTGCATGGAATATCCACTTAAAGATTAGTTAAACCATTGATTTCCACTCAAAGATGAGTTATAAAGTGTGATAACTCCATATGAACTCATCCAATAGTCTCCTATGCCCTATTCCACCTTACTTGATTGACCAAGTAGGTCTAGTAGGCCAATTAGGCCTAGTAGCCTAAATTCTTAGACTTGATGACCATGAAAACCCTATATGAAACCTTAGAAACTTGTGTAAAAGTGAGTTTGAGACCTAAAACAATGCCTCACACCATGAAATAGTTCCATTTGAGGAAGAAACAACTGTAAATTTATCAAATTAGGTGACTAGGTCACCTTGTCCTTCACTTCCTACAGACTGGCTAATTAGATGAAGTTTATAGAGGCATTTATATACATGGTTTTGATCATATAATGATTTGAGGATGTATAAAAGTTCCAAACAAGCATCTCTAATGATTGAAATCATCTTAAAATGCCCTCTATTTTTGAACTTTTTCCTCAATAAACATTTTTTTGACAGGTTCGTATAGTTAAGTACATAATGGTACCATTTCTAGGACCCTCTCTGAGTGTAATACATGTTTCTAGTGGTTATTAGGTGATTCATGGGTGTTTGGATGTAAGAAACTTCACTTTTCTTAAATCTAGTTTATAAGAAGGTTTAAGGAGGGTTTTGGAGGTGAACTTTCTTAATGATGGTTCATAAAGTACAAAAATCCAAACTAGAACTTCTTTCCATGTATATTTATTCCATATACACCTTTAAATTTCCTAAAAATTTTGGGTTCCCATGAAAAATGTGTGTAAAGATATGTATGTAGAGAAGTTTACTTTTAGGGTTTTAAATGCATTCCGGACACGCTTATAGTCTTAGTGATGGTTATTAAACCTCAAATCCTTAATCAACCTCAATATTTCATGTATTTTAAGTACATAAGGGTCCTTAAAATAGGCTATGATAATTTTGTCCAAGTCCTTATGTGGTGAAAGATCTGAGCTCTTGAAATAGGTGGTTCAAATGACTGTCTTGACTACATAGTTTGAATTAGTTCTTTAAGGAATAAAATGACCTTTATTTTATCTTTATCTTCTTGAAATAATATTCATGGGACCTAAAACATCCCATTACATCTTCTCATGATGTCATATTTTATTTGTAAAGTCTGAAGGTGCCTTAATGTGATATAGGCCTTCTAGGCCTAAAATTGGTTTCTAGGCCTAATTTACCAAATTTGAGTGTTGGAGGTTTGAGGCACCTGTAGATTGTTTGGGATGAAAAATATCATTAAATACCTCCTTTCACTTATTTTAAACCTTATACAACTATTCAATCTACTAAAAACTCCTCATGTCTTCATCACCTCATGATACTGCATATAGTGTTGCACTGCTTGTTTGTGTATGGATACAACAAAAAAATTCAAGATTATTACTCCTTCAAGGACATGTTTATGTATTTTTAAACATATAACATATGTTCAAATAATGTTAAACTTATTTAATCTGAGTCTCTATCCTCTCAAATCCCTATACTATCTTGTCTTTTTACCCTAGGGTTTCAAGAAGTCATAGCTTATATAGCCATTGGGTCTTGTGTTTATCTCTCTATCATCTAAATTAGAGATTATAAAAATTATTAAAACATGTTATTTTCTCTCTAAAACCCCTCTCATTATTTTAAATCCCTCTATCATACTCATAAAACCTCAAATAGGCATCATATTCTCAATTATGATTATCAACAGATTGTATGAGGTCTGTGATAAAATAATGCCTACTTCCACTGTTAGTGTAACCTCTAGGATTGTATAAGAAGATTTATATAGTCATAATAATAATTTTTTTTATCAAATTTTAAGGAATAATTACACTTATAGATGCCTCAAAATGACAAATTCTCTCAAAACTAACTTCCTACATTGACTATGACTGTGTTTTTCTCTTAGGTTCAACTATACCAATTGTGTTATGATCCTTTTCATGATTGTAACAAGGTATAAGTGATATAGATGTGTTATTTAATTTGTGAAATCATCCTCACTGAAATTCTTTTCTTCAACATACTAATAGTCCTTCTTCAGTCATTGTAAATGAGGGTTCTTTGAGAATAAGTGTACACAATAACTTCTTTGACTATGTTTTCATGATTTTAGGGTTATCCACATGTTCATTAGGATATTAACACTCATTTAAATATTATTGAAGTTTTGGATAGGTTTTAACCACCATTAATATGTCCTTTCCAACACTGTTAGTCTACCTCTTACCCTTTTTGCATAATAAAATACTTAGAAAATACAGGTTGTCTTGGCAAGGTTGATTGAGTTTTAACCATAGCTATAGGTGGTCATTTCAAGTTTTATCTTGGAGATTAACTTTATTGGAGAAATATTTTATATACCCTGACCTATGACACATTTCCATTATTTTATGAAACTTCCATTTGATCATGAAACTACTTTATAGACTATTTTGCTCTCATCTTCTTCATGCTTAGAGGTAGGCTTGTCTTGGCAAAGCTGTAAGTGATAGTTGACTGAGGTGAATGACTATGTTACCTTGAAATTGAACCTCATTTTTATTCAATACTAAACATCTTAAATAAATCTCAATCTTGGACATAAACTCCATTGATATTAAATATGTAACAACACCTTCTTTATCATCCATTCATTTGATCAAAGACACATATACTTCAAGATTCTTCAAACACTATTGTTGATGAAGTTTCATATGAAAATATGTTTAAATATGAGTTTTATCCATCCTTAGGGTTTAATATGATCTAATTTTCATGTCCATCTCTTGGAAATACTATGTTCTCCATACTCATCACTCTACCTTATAGACATAGAACTTTCTTCATCATATACTTGACTATGTATGAGACTTAGAGCCTTGTACTGACTATGGTAGAATTTTAGATCTTGAACTTGTAGTAATAGACATAAAAGGTTACTAAAATTCTCCTTATCTATCTTTAAATTCTTCATTTTATCAAATCTCACTTCAAGCACCCCAATCTCTCCTCATTTGCATCTTTGATCTCACCTTTTTCTAACATGGTTGTAGGTGGATATTCTTATATGTTTGTACAGACTATGATAGAAAAAGATCTTGATAAGGTCAAAATATTGTTTCATAAACCTCTTATTAATTCAAAAATCAAAAGGATAAAGTTAAACCTTATTTCATATAGATATACATGCTTTCTAGCCTCTTCAATATAATATTTTCATGAAATACCTCTTGACTGTAGGTGATCATTCATCTCAGCCTAACAAGGTTTAGGATTTTTAAAACATTATTGAAGACCATGGTATTTATCAAACATTATTGACTCATTTCATAATGGATACATGAAATTAAAGTGAGTGAATAGTGATAATATGGTTATTGACATGGGAATGAAAATGGAGATGGAGTGAAAGGCTTGAAATAATGATGAAAGGTAGTGTGAAGACTGTGCTAAGGTATGAAACAAAAGAGAGGTGAAATGAGCATATAAAGTGTATGTCAAGACCATATTTAAGGGTATTAATCAAGAATATGTAAACCCTCAATATTATATAATAGTTTTGAGGCCTTTGGAAAATCATATCATGCTAAAATAGAAATTGGATTCATCAAAATCCTTAACAAATGCTAAGTTTCCTTAATTTTTACAAAACTGAGACTCCATGAAGATATTGAGAGCAAATTGATGGATTTTTTGTTATGGATCATTGAGAAAAATTTGATAATATTTAAATAACAATACATGAACATGAAGGAGTCATGCAAACCATGTCATAAAGAATCTTTAAATCCATGGATCAACCTCTGAACCATACAATCTCTCCAAACTGCCTGTAGACTATAGAATTGGCATTAATTTATCTTATTGAGATCCATATTAACTAACACATTTGGAAGGAATATGAATAATTTCATGGGAAGGAGGATCATGGTCCTGATAAAATCTATAAACTTGATTTTTTCTATCATGATGCCCAGATGAGGAGAAATCTCAGAAAACTGATTGCCTGCTTGAATAAAGGAGGCATAGTGAGTGCCTTAGCTAGTTAAGTATGGCTAATGAAGGATATATATAAGTTTTGAACAAATTACCAAATATTTAATCTATCTCAAACCTATTTTTTACCCAAAATTCTAGACCTTGATTTTCTCTCTCATGGTCGTACCATCTACACCCCTGAAGGGCTCTCTTGGTGTGCAAAGAAGCTAGGTAGAAGAAGAGAACTATTTTTGAGAATTATTTGGATCATTTTGACTTGAATATATTGTGTAACACCTATAATAACCTCAAATTCAAACTCATAATCTTTATTATATATAAAAATCCATACAAATCCATACTCCTCGCATGAAACTACATGAAAATGGCCTTTTTCTTGCCTTTTCTCTAAAATTCAAGATTTAAAATACAAATTTAGGGAATAAAAAGGATGAGTATGAGTCATGAAGGATATTATAACAATTAAAAATATGTTTTACATCAAAATAGGAGCAAATTTGGCTGATGGGAACTTTTGAGGGTCAAAACTATGCTTTAGCTTGCATGAAGAGACAATTTCAAAGTATGAAACTTTTAACTTGGAGTAATAATGAATATGAATATTATTAAAGAAATTATAAATTATTTTGTGTATTTTGTCTCCATATTTAACATTTAAATGAAAAAACTTCTCTTTTAGGTAGTATACACATAGTTTTACAAAGGAAATTTGCCACTAAGTACCATAAAAAATAACTTTTAGCCTTTTTAAAAGGCTTGAATGAGACTTTATGTATTTTTATCTCAATTATAAGCTCATATACATCCAAATACCTTTAATATACCTAATATACCATGAGGATCCTCATCACAATTTTTATATGAGATATGACCATGACAAAACATTGGAACCCAATCCCTTGACTTGATGGAAATGAACATTATGCTGATCAAGCACATCATCTGAAGACCAGGAAACTAGGACATGAAAAGTTTATAGTGTAAGGGTTGGAATTTTGCCTTGATAGGCCAAATTTATAGCATTTTTGGTGACTCACAGGGGTTGACTAGCCTACTAGTCAAAAGAACTCACTAAATTTTCATATGATAATGATAATTTTGAAGCATAACAACATGGTTTTGATGACTACCCTAGACTACCAAAAATATTTTTGCACTTTGTGACACTTTTTATGACTAAAACAACAATAATACAGAAATAGAGACACCAAACACAACCAAAATAATAAGCAAACCAACCTAACCTAAATAAATAATAAAACAATAAAAACACAACAACAAGGTAATAGACTAGTGCTTATGATATTCACTTATTGAAACATGACAAACAACATAAAATAAATAACCTGAGATCAAAATCTTTCTTCCAGAGTGAAATGGAAAACTTTATTGTACACTGTGGCTCCTTGAAGTATGATTTTCACATTTTGATAGCTCCTTCTTATAGCTAGGAGTATTAACACATTCATGACCTCTTGGGGAAGCATCTGGGCTTTCTAGGTCCACTCTTAGATGCATGGATTATATATGTGAGTCTAAGACCCAATCATACTCATCCCATATCCATCTTTCTTACATCAACAATGTTAATTATACCTCATTCATGGGATGATGATGGTTTGTCACATTCTCATACAATGATTGTATTAGAAACTCAAATGATATACTTTGATTAGTGTCTTAATTCTACTCATGAGACCAAAAAGGATCAATTACCATAGTTTTCCTTATACTACCTTTCTTAAGCTCCTTATGGGGTAGAGATAAACTATCAAAACTTGAAAAAAAGCTCTTCAAGTCTTCCCAAAAGGCCATTTATTTATAATTAGTAAGAAAGACATGGGTTTCACTACCATCCTTACCATTTACTTGTGAAGCATGATGTTGATCACACATTTCCAACCCTTTGATAGAGTCATAGCAAGGCTCTTGATCTGCTACAACTTGATCATCTTCATCTTCAGTAGATAATGGAATCTCATCTATCCACTCAATCTCTATCTCATCTTGCCTTGGTGTCTCTAGATTTACATTTCCTTCTATAAGATCCAAAACATTAGTGATATCTTCATGTGAAGTTCCACTAAACTGTCCTATTCCATCATCTAAATCTACCATACTGAGATCTTCAATCTCACTCAAGAACTCATGGTAAAAATATTTCCAATAGTTATCAACTTCAAGTATGTTCTCAACCTTAAAAATGGTTCCATGTGAGTTATCTTCATGGCTTCCTCCTAGAGAAGGAGTTGTTTGTATCTCATATTTAGTAACCACTACAAGTTCTTAAGAAACATCTTCCTCTTGCTTAATTGAAACCTCTTGGAACTCATCCTCTTTTGCATTTTGGAAGATTGAATCATGCCTATCCTTGCCAAAGGGTATCCCAATGGTGATGTCCTCTTCATGTTCACTCAACTCACTCTCATTACCTATCACCTCATTTGTATCTTCTTCACTTACCTCACAAAGCAGAGGCTCCTTCTCAAAGAGTGGCATGGTGGATCCTTGAAAATACTCAAGAAGATGAGATAAATCTAATGGTGATACCATGGATACTTATTTTTCCTTACTCAACTAGTCATCCTTGACAACCATCACTTCCTCTCTCTACTAAATTTGTCATTGAATATATTTTCATGAGAGGAAGGCCTTAGTCTCTTAAGGAGGGAGGGGTCGGGGATGATTTATTTCAAGCGTATCCTTGACTTCAACACTTGGGCCAATGCTTGACTACTGCAATTATTTCCACATTGGAAACTTGGGTTCAAGATCCTCTTGCATTGAAGATATTATAGCTTGGGGCATGAAGGGAAGCATTTCCTATTGAGATGGAGTTACAATCCATGGATAGTGGCATGGAGTAGTAGGAGGTAGTGAATCTTGAGATTGTTTACATGTTTATTCTTTCTCAAAGATAAAATTTAATCAATAATGATTTGGTTCATCCTCTTCATCTCGTCCAACTCATCATAAATGTTTTTTTCATCTTGGAAGGGTGGTTGGGGAGGGAAAGAAGGAGAGAAATTTTGGTAAAGAGGCTGATCTTGAAATTGATATGGCTTATATGGAGGATCACAAGGTTCATGAGGGGTATTATAGGGTTGGTATGAGCTACCATACTACTGATTACAAGGTTGATATGGGTGAATGTATGGATGATAGGGGTCATAATGAAATGGGGATGGATCATGGGGTTGTTGATAAGGAGATGAATGATAGGAATTTACTCCATAGGCTGCCATAAACTATTAGAAGACACATGAAAAATAATGAACTGTGACTAAGAGATGCCCTTTACCTCAAAGATGATGACCATATGAGTGCTTGAAATTTATTGTGAAGACCAAGATGCTACAAATGAGTACTCCAATGGCTATATCTATGTCCCACTAGGCATGCTAGAATTGTTAGCAACCCAAGTTGTACCCTACTAAAGTAGATTTCTCAGATTTCCTTCAAACTTGGACTAACATTGGATTAGTCTACAGGCCGTGGGATACTTGTATCTTAGACCAACCTCTATATTATGAGACTAGATCCTATGATGTAACAACTTTGCTTAGTTTACTAAAACCTACTTTGCTTTGGGGGTGAAAAGAGTTACAAAGATAACTAAAAGGGAAATCCTATTCTAGTTATGATGATACACCTATATTTTTGGTTCATCCACTCAAATTTGTACTCATAACAACACTAATGAACCAAAAAAAACTGGAGTATTATCTCCAAAGATCCTAAGCAAAAATGTTTTATATGAAGGTATGATGGATGACTATGACTTGGAGGTGAAGGATGAGAGGTTTCTCCTAAAACACATTCAACCAAATAACACTTCAAGCATGATCATCAAACTTTTGACACTTTATATAACCTGCATAAGATAACTAATCATTATATAGGTGTACAAGGACATTTTAAGGGAATATTTATACCAATTTTACACATATAAAAAAACATAAACACACTATAAGCTAATAATGGAGTTACTTTAATAGTTTATTTATTCAAGAGGTTACAAAGTTCAATCTTGGTAGAATTTTCTCATGCCCAAGAGAGGGATCCTGAAATAAGGCTTAAAAGATTGAATATATAGAACATGAGAAGAGAATAAACAAAAAGAATGGTGTAGAGGAGATAAGAAAGAGTAATCTAATTATTAATTCAAGTATAAATTTAATTACAACATACTATAAATAGTATTCAGGACATCTCTCTATGTCTAGTGCCTTGCATGCTCCTTGAATGAGCTCTTTGGCATTGAAAACAAGGTGGTGGGCCATCATATGTGTATATACTTCTCCTTCCTTTATAAAAATACCAAGTTAAGTGAATGACTCCTTTCTACATGAAGACTATGGAGTATACATTTATTGTTAGTTAAGGATCAATTAACTCAGAGTGATTGTCACTTAAGATCAATCAACTCATTCATTGATACTTCAGACCAGTTGTGCATGGAATATCCATTTAAAGATCAGTTATGCCACTAATTAACACTTAAATATTAGTTATGAAGTGTGATAACTCCACATGAACTCATCCAAAAATCTCCTATGCTATATTCCACCTTACTTGATTGACCAAGTAGGTTTACTAGGCCAATTAGGCCTAGTAGCCTAACTTCTTGCACTTGATGATCATGAAAACCCTATATGAAACCTTATAAACTTGTGTAAAAGTGATTTTGAGACCTAAAAACAATGCCACACACCATGAAATAGGTCCTCTTGAGGAAGAAACAACTGCACATTTGTAAAATTAGGTGACTAGGTTACCTTTTCCTTCACTTCCTACAAATTGGCTAATTAGAGGGAGTTTATAGAGGCATTTATAGGAATGGTTTTGATCATATTATTATTTTAGGATGTAGAAAAAGTTATAAACACACATCTCTAATGATTGGAATCATATTAAATTGCTTTGTACCTATATTTTTTCACTTTTTCCTTAAAAAAATATTTTCTAATAGGTCCGTATAGTTTCATAAATCATCGTACCATTTATATGACCTTATCTAAGTTTAATTCATGTTTTCAGTGGTTATTAGGTGATTCATGGGTGTTTGGATGCAAGAAATTTTACTTTTCTCAAAATTAGTCTATAGGAGGGTTTAGGGAGGGTTTTAGAGGTGAACCTTCTTAATGATGGTTCATAAAGTATAGACCTCCAAAACACTACTTATTTACATGGATATTTAGTCCAGATATCATTTCAACTTTCTTGAGAAGCTTGGGTTCCCATGAAAAAGGTGTGCAAATATAAGTACATAGAGAAGTTTACTTGTAAGGTTTCTAAATGCATTCTAGACCTAATTACAGTCTTAGCGATGGTTTATAAACCTCATATTATTAATCAACCTAAATAATTAATGGATTTAAGTTAAATAAGGGTCCTCAAATCATGCTATGATAATTTGGTCCAAGTCATTATGTGGTGAAATATCTGAGCTCTTGAAATATGTGGTTTGAATGACTTCTTGATTGCATAGTTTGAATTAGTTATTTAAGGACTAAAATGACCTTTATTTTTTATTTATCTGATTTAAATAATCTTCAGGGGACCTAAAACATCCCCTTACACCTTCTCATGATGTCATCTTTATTTTATAAAGTCTGAAGGTGCCTTAATGTGATATAGGCTTTCTAGGCCTAAAACTAGTTTCTAGGCCTAATTTGCCAAATCCTATAGATGAATTTGGGATGAAAAAATATCATTAAATCCCTCATTACACATATTTTCAACCTTATAAAACTATTCAAGCTACTCAAAACTCCTTATGTCTTCATCACCTCATGAGACTGCCAGTGGGGTTATATTGCTTGTCTATGTGTGTATGGAGACAATAGAGGTATTCAAGTTTATTAATAATTAAAGTACATGTTTATAGAGTTTTAAACATATAATATATGTTATAATAATGTTAACCTTATTCTATATAAGTCTCTATCCTCTCAAAGCCCTATACTTTCTTATTTCTCTACCCTAGGGTTTCAAGCAGTCATAGCTTGTATAGCCCTTGGTCTTGTGTTTATCTCTCTATCATCTAAATTATATATTATAATTATTATTAAAATTAATTATTTTATCTTTAAAACCCATCTCATGAGGTTAAATACCTTTTTCATACTCATAAAACCTCAAATAGGCCTCATAGTCTAAATTGTGACTGTCAACAGACTGTATGAGGTATGTGACAAAAAAATGTCTACTTCCATTATTAGTATGTATTATATAATTGCATAATAAGATTTATATAGTAAAAATTATCATTTTTACCAATTTTTAAGGCATAATTACGCCTTTAGATTCCTCAAAATGATAATTTCTCTCAAAATTAGCTTCCTACGTTGACTGTGATTGTATTTTTCTCTTAGGTTCAACTATACCAGTTGTGTTATGAGACTTTTCATGTTGTAATAAGGCGTAAGTTCTATATAGGTTTTATTTCATTGGTGACATCATCCTCACTTAAAATTTTTTATTTAACATACTAACAATCCTTCTTCATTCATTATAAATGAGGGTTCTTTGAGAATAAGTTCACACAGTAGCTTCTTTGACTATGTTTTCATGCTATTAGGATTATTCACATGTTAATTAGGATCTTAATAGTACTTTAAATATTCTTGAGTTTTTATATAGGATTTAACCATCATTCATATGTCCTTAGCAACACTGTTAGTCTACCTCTTACCCTCTATGCACAGTATAGTACTCAAAAACTATAAGTTGTCTTAAAAAGGTTGACTGAGTTTTGACCATGGTTGTAGGTGGTAATTTCAAGGTTACTATTGGAGATAAAATTTATTGGATAAATTTTTTCTGTACCTTTAAATATTTCACATTTCCATTATTTTATGAAACTTCAATTTTATCATGGAACTCCTCCATATACTATTCTACTCTCATCTTCTTCATGCTTGGAGGTTGGCTTGCCTTGACAAAGCTGTAGGTGATAGTTGACTAAGGTGAATGAATATGTTACCTTATAATTGCAACTAATTTTTTTTCATTACTAACCATATTAAATAACTCTCAACCTTGGATATAAACTCTATTGATCTTAAAGATTCAACAACACCTTCTTTATCATCCATTCATTTGATCAAAGACACAGATACTTCAAGATTCTTCAAACATTGTAGTAGATGGATTTTCATATGAAAATATGTTCAAATATGAGTTTTATCTATCCTTATGGTTCCCTTTTATCTAAATTTCATTTCCATCACTTTTCAATACTGTGTTCTCCATACTCATCACTCTACCTTATAGACATAGAACATTCTTCATCATATACTTGATTGTGTATGAGAATTATGACCTTGTACATACTATGGTAGAACTTTAGGTCTTGAACCTATATTAATATACCTCAAAGGTTATTAAAATTCTCCTAATTTATCTTTAAACTATTCATTTTATCAAATCTCACATCAAACACCCAAATCTCTCCTCGTTTGCATCTTTAATCTCACATTTTTCTAGCATGGCTGTAGGTGGAGATTCTTATATGTCTGTACAAATTATGGTAGAAAGAGATCTTGAGAAGGTAAAAATATTATCTCATAAACCTATTATTCATTCAAAAATAAAAAGGATATATTTAAACCTTCTTTCATCTAGATATACATACTTTCTAGTCCTTTCAAAAAAATATTTTCATGAAGCACCTCTTGACTGTATTTTCATTGGTTGTAGGTGACCATTCATCTTAGTCTAGAAGGGTTTAGGATTTTTACAACATTATTGAATACCATGGTGTTTAAAAAAAATTATTTACTCCTTTCACAATGGATACATGAGATGAAATTTAGTTAATAGTGATAATATGGGGATTGACATGGGAATGAGAATGGAGATGGAGTGAAAGGCTTGAAATAATGATGAAAGGTAGTTTGAAGACTGTGCTAATATGTGAAACAAGAGGGAGCTGAAATGGGAATGTGAAGTGTATTTCAATAACATATTAAAGGTTATTAATCAAGCACAATCACACCCTCAACAAGATATAATATTTTAGAGGCCTTTAGACAAGCATATGGTGCTAAAATGGAAACCTAGGATTCATCAAAAACCTTAACAAATGATAAGTTTCCTTAATTTTTGTTAAATTGAGATTCCATGAATATATTGAGAGAAAATTTATGGATTTTTTACCATGTATATTTTAGGAAACTTTGATAATATTTAAATAATAATACATGAATATGAAGGAGGCCTACAAACCATGTCGTAAATAATCTTTAAATCCATGGATCAACCTCTAAGCTGTAGAATCTCTCCAAACTACCTATAGACTATAGAATTAGAATTAATTTGTATTCTTTAAATACATATTACATCTCACATGTGGAATTAATATGAATAATATCATGGGAAGGTGTCTCATGCTCCTCAAAAACTCTAAAAACTTGATTTTTTCTGTCATGATGCCTAGATGAGGAGAATTCCTAGAAAACTAGTTGCCTACCTGAATTAAGAGGAATAGTTGTTGATCATGGTAATATATGGCTTAGGTTGTCATTAACATCAAATATAGCATATTATTCTAGTGCATGAATGATAAATAAGTTGTGTTTGATAGCTTAGAGATATATGACACATTTGCAGGTCTATAAGGACAAATAAGAAGTTGTGAGGCATCCATAGATGTCTTGGTGAAGTTATAGTGTGTCCCTTGATCATTTGAAAAGAAAAAAAATGCATATTATATCTTAAGAGAATCCAAACCATAAATTTACATCATGCATATATGAATGAACCAGCAATTTTGTGCATTTAATTCAGGTACTCAAAAAGTCAACTAAGGTCAAAGGTTTTCATGGAGATGTTATCTATAGTGCCAAGAAAGTAACTTAAAGATTTAGAATATTGAAGTATTTTATAGCTCAAGTTATAAACCTTAAAATTTTATCTTACAGACTATGATGGGCTAGAGGCCATCAAGTTTAATTCTGTTGAAGTCTGCGGTCATTGTGTTCAATATTGGAGGTTTGCCTTCTGTTTTCCAATTCTGGTACTAGTTTTCATTGTTCAGTCATCCTTTAGAGTAGTCATCATTTCCTCTAAATTCAGTTCCTCCTTATGAATCATTGGTGTGAGGGTTGCACTCTCATGAGGGGAGACTTGGAAGCAAAACTGTGGCAAGGTCGGCAAATCAAGCACAGGGCACACAGACACACAAAACGAAGAACAAAACACCACAGAAGCAAACACACAACAAAAGTAAACTAACCTAAGTCTGATCCAATATATACATTACCACCCTCATGGCGATCTTATTTTGAGATTGTATTAGAAGGGACAGCCGAGAAGTAGTGCTTCAGGAACTATCTATTGACAGGGAGAGGGAGTTCATTGCCCTCGAGGTCCTTGAGGCAGAATGCATTCTGTCCAAGTACCTCTGATATCTGAGATGGACCAATCCATAATAGGTTGAACTTGTGTTGGCATTTCTTTTCATGGGTTTTATCCCATAGTAGTACTAAATCAGAAATCCTAAAGGACTTCACTTTCGCTCTTTGTCAAACCATCTTTTGACTATGCCTTGGTGCTTACTAAAATTTTGGAGGGCCTCCTCTCGAGCATCTTCTAGTTGGACAAATTCCAATAGCCTTCAGTCTACCTTCTCATTGCTTTCCATGTGCTCTTTCAAAAACTTATAAGTAGGCAATCTGAGGGTAACTAGGAAGACGAGCTCTAAGCCATATACCAATAGGAACGACAAACTTTTGAGGGCCTATTTGTACCGGGTGCGATCAGCCCAAAGGGAGTATTTTAGCAACGAGTGTCATTCCTAGGGCTTTCTTTCAGCAGATTTCTTGATCGCATCAATCAAGTTCTTGTTTGAAAAATTTTCCAAACCGTTCCCTTGCAGGTAGTAGTTAGACGAGAATCTCAATGTGACTCAATGTTCATATGCCCACTCGGTAAACTCTGCAAATTGGAATGCAAATCCACTATCACAGCCCAATGACATCGGTGTGCCAAATCGAGTGATTATGTTTTCTTCTTGAAATTTGATCACTTCCTTGGGAGTACTATTCTTGGTGGTTGCTACCTCAATCCATCTTGTAAGAACCCTTAATCTGCCCTGATTTTTCCAACTTTAATTGTTTGACATTTCGTCAAACATATCACATGCAATGGAACTGAACTCTGATTTATGAATATAAATGGGTTTTATTGTTGCATTTATGATAAACCAATGAACAAATATGATGCCAAACAACACCATAAAGCATAAACCAATAATGAACACAATTTGAACCTTATTCTTTCTTGAACGAAATTAAATCAGACTTAAACTAGTACTGATTTCTTACAACAGCGAAAGTATATTGATTGATTTTCAAAAGAGAATGCAATATAACCATCAACACTACATACCCGAATGCATAGGTGTTATTACAGCTTGAAAAATGTACATGTAATGATGATTACAACTGAAGTATGAAAGATATCAGATCTGCAACAACTGATATAAATTTCTAGCCTTCAAGATGTCACATAACCTCCAATATGGATCGATTGGCTTGAGAATTGGAGGCACAAACCACTATACTGAAAATGTAGAAAAATGGTGCCAAAATATTCCTCAAACCCTTGCCATAAATAAACTGAAAATGATCCTCAAGAACCTAATATAATCTGCAACTTCCCTATCAAACCCTAAGCATCCAAGATGGCAAATTTTCCATATCTAATTAATGACACCTCCAAAAATTATAATACCACTTGATTTGGATACCCAATATCCTCAAAGTAGGTCACACACCTTGAGAAAATTCAAGAAAAATCAAATGCTACTCCAAATCCTCAAATCTCAAAAAATGGGTATGAAACCCTATGCTGCCATGAAAGAATAATTCAGATCTGCAAGTAAACTCTTCCTCATTGGCTGCAAACTGCGATTATGCACAACTAAAAACCCCGTATGGATCCCTCTCAGCCAAAGTGGTATTGGGTTTTCATCCAATCCACGATTCCAAGGGTTTTCGTCCTCAAAATAAGCTAAGCAAGTATGAACCAGCTCGACAATAGAGAAATATCAAGTATCATAAAATTACATAATGAACCCTTGATGTGGTAGAGTGACCTTTTATAAACCTCCATAACAAGTTTGGACTTCAAAATCCAATTAATTCTAATTTTTAGAAAACTCTAGAACCTCCACGGGTGGCATCCCATTTTGGGGAAAATTTATTTATTTTTATTTTCTAATTTTTACTTTTTCCCCAACATAAAATTATAACATAAAGTCACTTTTATAATTTTTTCTATTTTTCTCATAAAGTAACTTTATAAAAATGACTTTATAAAATAACTTTGTAAAAAGTCATTTGGTCACCTTGTCGAAAATAAAACTCCTCCATGGTACAAATCATAATTGCCTAGCAAATCATTCCCTTAACTCCATTGTTAGCCTACGGAAATGTTGGAATAGGCTAACCTAAAACTCTACGATATCTCTTAGGAAAGAGGGGACATTACACATCTTGTGCAGTAGTCAATGGTTGTGAGCACGAATCTGTGGCCGACTGAGGAGTTTGGATTGATAACTCCTATGAAGTTAAGTCCCCATTGCGTAAACAGATTTCCTTCAATAATAGGCTATAACAGCATTGCAGCATAAATCTCTCATTTGGCAAAGGCTTGGCATTGGTGACATGAGCTTACATGGGCATGCACATCCTTGAAAACAGTGGGCCAATATTACCCTACTCGCAGGATTTTGTGTCGTTGCATTCCCAGAGAGATGGCCACTACCTAGCTTCTCATAGAAACTAATCATAACATCCTTGGCTTCTTCCTCAAATAGGCACCTGAGATAGATGCCTTCGTAATTCCTTCTGTAAAGGACCCATTTCTTGAGCATGTAATGAGTTGATTTATGCCTTAGGGCCCTTTCTGGGTCTGGTTTAGTCAGGGGGTGGACTTCCATGGAGAAGGTAGCAAGTGATTGGAGCACACCAATATTGAAAAAGTACTGCTTGGTCCACATGATGTAGTGTAATCCAAGGATCAATCTATGTGATTACCTAAATAAGACCATGGTCTTGGACAAGCTTAGCAGATCTGATCTCCAGATCATATTCTTGTAACTTGGCCATCCACTGGCCCCTGCACTCTCCTAATTCATTCTGCCCGAGCATTAGTTTTATTGTCGGATCTGGGACAATGGTGTGCACCTTATTCTTAAGAATGTAATGCCTAAATTTCTTCACCATCTTGACCAAAGCATAGGCATGTTTGTCAACGGTAAAATAATTGAGCTCTGCATCTTTAAGGTTTGTGCTCATGAAAGCAATTGAGTGTTCTCCATTCCGCTTATGAGTGAGGACAACGACAATGGTATTCTCATAAGCAAAAGAGTAGAGGTAGAAATCCTTGGTGTAGTTCAGGCTTATCATAATTGGTACCTACATGATGGCCTCTTTGATGTCTTGGAAAGCCTTCTTGGATTCAAAGTTCCATTCCACTTTAGCTTCCTATTTCAACATGGCATTTAGAGGTTTAACAATATCAACAAATCTAGAAATAAATTTGCGCAAAAAATTAATTTTCCCAAAGAAAGACTTTAGTTTCTTTTTACTATTCAAGAGATGTATCTTAGAAATAACATTAGCATGCTCAGCGTCAATAGAGATGCCTTCCTTTGTGATAATGTGACCGAGAAGCTTACCTTAGTTAACACCAAACACGCTCTTCTTTGGGTTTAAGGAGATACCATACCTTCTGCATCTCTCAAATATCCTCTACAGGTGACGAATGTGATCCGACCTATATTTTGATAAGACAAACAAATCATCCATATAAATAACAATTCACTTCCTTATCAAACCTTCGAAGGCGAAATCCATGGCTCTCTGAAAAGTGGCTCTTGCATTAATCAAGCCAAATGGCATCCATTTGTAGGCAAAGTGCCCCACTTCATTGTGAATGCAATCTTGGTTCGATCTTCTTGGTTGACGAGAACTTGGTTGTATCCCAAGAATCCATCTAAAAAGGACATCATCTGCGATCCACTCACCATCTGAATCACTTCATCCAAGGAGGGTAACAGGGAATAATCTTTATCAGATACTCTATTCAGATTTCACAAATCCACACAGCCGAATCTCTTCATTCTTCTTACGAACGAGTACCAAATTGGCTACCCAAGTGGAGTGGCAACTAGAAAGATGACTCCTGTTGAAACGAGCTTGTGAACCTCTTTATGTATAAGCGGTTCTAGAATCGGATTCACAGGCCTATGCCTTTGTTTGAAAGGCTTCTAATTTGGTTTGGGAGGGATAGTATGGGTTATCACACTCGGGTTAAAGATCTTAAGGTCTCCATATGCCCAGGCAATTACATCTCTATATCTCAGCAATAGCCCTTTGAGTTGCTCAATCTCTTCCGATGTACAATCGGGGCCAATTTTAATGGTCCAAGGGCAGTCACGGGATCCAAGATCGATAGTCTTGAACTTTGTGCCTTGGTACCTTGGCTTCTCGGATGGGTGTTCAAACTTATCGAGGTCAAACACTTGCTCAAAGGAGATCATAACTTTTGGGACTCGATTTTCTCTAAGGCTCATTATGTCGTCCCGGTCATAATTTGCATCTCCCAAATCATCTCTTTCCTTCTCATTAATAATTTGAGCTTCAAACACCTTGATGTTGCTAAGGAATTCTAGGATATGTTGGTCGTGTTCGAAGAACTGGAAGTTTTTAACAATATCTGGGATAGAGGGGCAAGGAATTAACTCGATAGAGAACTCCTGTAATCCTGTGTCATCCAGAGGTTTTAGAATTGCGATAGAAGTTGCCAATGAATCGGCCACTCAGTCTTCCTCTCAAGGGATCAAAATAGCATTAAAGGTAGTGAACATTTCTATCAAATCCCATACCCTGTATTTGTACTTCCTAAAATAGGAAAGTTTGCATTGGAATTTGCTCCTAACTTGGTTTATGACCAGCTCAGAATCCCAAAACACTTTGAGCTCCTTCATTCTATGTTTTAAGGTCAATTGCAATCCAAAGATCAAGGCTTTGTATTCTTCCAGGTTGTTAGTACAAAGGAACTAAAGTCTGTAAGCAACTAGGTGTCGTTTTCCCTACAGGTCAATCAGAAGGACTCCTACCCTAGAACCTTGTTTAAAACGGGCCCCATCGAAGAATAGGGACCACAAACCTAGCATCTCAGTATCATTAGTCGATTCTGTAGACAGGGTGTAGATTCCTAGGTCTGAGGATACGAAGTTCACCTTTTCATTCACGGTGTTGTATTCCATGATCCATGTGTTTCATCCTAGGTTCTCTATCTATTCTATTTTGATTGGCCATGCCTCTTTAGGACAGCCACATATGAGAAAAGTCAGTAGCTGTGTACCCATTCAAGGTTTTAGACCGATCCCTATTGAGAAGCATTCGGTAGGCTTCAGGGATTTCTGCCACTTGGATGTCTATGAACTGTTGAATCCTATGCTCAAACTCTAGCTGCATATGGATATTTAAAAGCTCACCAGCTACCTTAACCTCTGATTTATCTAACTGGACCACCACCTTGTCTGATTTGATACGGACTAACCCTAACTTCTCACAAATTCCTGTGAGCATCATATTAGCTGAAGTTCCCAAGTCAAATAAGTTGTTATGCAAGTTCTTCCTGAATAGTCTGATAGTCAAAAAGAAGAGAGGAACTTCAATTTTGTTCTTGTGGATGACCACATTGTTGTTGGCAATTTTTGTTTAAGTTGGATCGACCTCTCTGTAAGTGACTTCAGCAGAAGGTCTCATTGTTCGATGATCTGGGCGAGCTCATAAAGCATTATATAGGCTTTTATTTTATTCATGTCTTCTACTATGTTATACCCTACTTTATTCTAAATTGGTTGGGTCTCTATAGAAGCCTTTGACTCATTGGGCTTTGGGGGTGGTGGGTCATTCCTAACTTTGGGATCAGGAGGGGTGGCACCATTATTTGGAGTAGAGGTGGTGAGGGCTTGTTGATGCATCCAAGTCCTGGACCGCGTGGACCTCACTTGTACTCTCCTCTAGTTCATTGTCTTCTTCGCTGGGGAACTCCATAGTCTCCAATACAATTGTTGTGCTTGGAGGTCTAGTAGTGTTAGGGGTTTTCAGAAGGTTTAGGACCACCTCATATTCCATTTCTCATTAGAAGATATCGAAGGCACTACAAAATTCTATGCAGTCGAGTTCCCTGTGTTGGGTTGTGTTGTGCACCCAGTACCAGTTTGGGAGGGCTATCTCACAGATGTTAATCTCAAGTAGATTGTTAGGTGATGGCTCTGGTTGATTATTTGTAATGTCCCCCTTTTTGAACTAGTCTTGGGAAGAGACCCTTAGCCTTTTTGTTCCCAAGGGCTAAGGAATTCAGAGGCAAAAAGGGGAACATTTGTGACCTTCAAGAGCATTTTATGGAAAAGCACTTTATGATCTAATTTTGGGATCTTTTTAAGGGTCATGGTCACTTAGGCCTAAAAGTGCTTTTATAAGGAAGCTTGTAATATATCTTTTTTTAAAAGGAAAAGGTAGGCTCTCCCTCTCTATTTTGGGCACCACATTTGGAGGAGGAATAAAAAAGGAAAGGGAAGGCTCATTTGAATGATTATGTTCATTTGGATATTGAATCCTATGCTCAAGTATGTCAAGCTTGAACAAGTGACTTGAGGACAAAACCCTTCAAGTGCACAAAGGAGTTTACGGACGAAGACCTCCATTCTTCCACATAAGGCAACTCTATTCAAGGGTTGTATTTGCACTTCAAATTTGCTTGAGTGCATGCAATTGGATCTACAAAGGTGTTTTATAACACCACCGTGTTTAGGAAATTGGCGAGCACCTTGGAGGCTTAGTGATTGTAATTTTGCAGGTCAAGAGGTTGGCGAATTGGCTACAGGCTTGGAAGACCCCATTAAGGGTTGTTCTACACTTGCAAACCCTCTTCTAGGGGTTGTGGTAATTTATGTGGACTTCCTAGAGCAAGGAAAATTACTTTGAAGGGTTGTGAGGTCATTAAGTGGTTTAAATTATGCCCTAGGTTTATATTAATAATTCTGAAAATTATTATTATAATATTCTGAAATTTTCTTGCAATTGTGGGGGCTATTCAGAGCCTAATAAATCTGAATATTAATTGTAATATTTTTCAAGTGGAGCGATCCACCTTGGGGAATTTTTGTGGATATTGTAGGGTGTTATTTGACCCTAACGCTTGGCAATTTGATCCCTATAATTTATGCCTATTTTGATAATCAGTTCCAGCTTGTTTGGCAAATTATATGAGGGCTTGATAATCAGTTCCAGTAATTACTGCTGCTAACATTCTGGGGGGAACAATTTGATTAGAGAGGTTTGGAAGTGGATGTGAGCATCTAACAAGGGGCATTCAAGGCCACAATTTTTTATAATATTTTTAGTGTATTTTTTTTAGTGTTGTGCAAGGGTTTCAAGGTGTTTGGAGCAGGTAATCAGCTGGCTGTGAGTTCATATAAATCAGACTTGAAGGGAGCAAAAATAGGTGATAAACTCATCTCACAAGGATAAGCTAAAGTGGTATTTCATTACAAGCCTTTATTGTGAATAAACTGATATTAATTTGGCATGTTTATGAATGAAAATCTGAATTGATTACTGACTGGAAATTAGCATTTAGCCTTGGTTCTTTGGCGCCCAAGGTTGGTGTTTGAATTAAGCATTGAGGATGATATATTTTGCATCTTGATTGACACTAGGGTTTGCTGGTTTTGGGGGACAGATTTCAGTATATTAACATATTTATCTTTAGGGTTTGTTGGAAAACCCCTCTTTTGCATTATTGTCCCAATTTGGGGACATCACATTATTAGGGCGAATGTAGGATTTGTTGTGCCTTTGGTAGGTAATTTTTTTGTTGGAGCTATCACCATTAGCGTTACGCATTTGTTTCTGAAAACCTAAGAAATCAATGCTTAGCCTCTGCACCATACATTGGATAGCATCCAACTCGTTCTTGGTAGACTCCTAGGATATGCTTTGAACATTGTTCACAGCGGGGAGCAGTGCTTGATTGTGGGCTTGGGGTGTTACCTCATTACTTGCTAAGGTAAGGAAACCTAGGTGTTGTTTGGGTGTAACATGTCTCAGTGGGAGCTGATTTGTCACCGGCACAGTTTGGAGCATTGGGACATTTTGGTTCGCACTAGGAACAAGGTTTAGGGTAGGTAAGCTTGGCAAGGCATTCAGAATGGGTGATAGCATTTCACCTTGGGGGTTAAGCTGTCTGTCCACCTTAACGGCTTCAGCATAAGCCAGGGGTAGATCTATTATTAGGGGTATCCCATCTCAGAAACATGGCCGTCTAGGGGTCTAGGGCGTTCTTATACATTTCGAGTGCTACTTGAGCATTGGGTTGATAAAGCACAATGACCTGGTTGTACATCTTTTGGAACCTAGTGTTGAAATTTCTGATGGGCTCATTGGTTCCCTCTTAATACATGTGAACTGTTGGTAGAGGACATTGGGGTCAATGACTTGCCCGAACTGAGCCAAGAAGGTGTTGTTAAATTGCTTCCACCCTATGATGGAGTCTTTGGGGAGATTGAGGAACTAGTCATCGGCTGCATATATCAAAGTGAATGGAAATAGCCTGCAAGCTACATCCTCATGTTCCACATTCAGAAGCCTTATGGTGGTCTTATATGAAGTCACATGCTCTTCAGCAATTCGTCACACACTAGGAGTGAAATGCAGGAGGTACCTTTCCAGGTTTCTCAGAAGGTCATGAACAACTCCAGGGATATTAACAAGCAAACTGGCTAACCAAGCCATAGGGACAGCCATTGGTAGTGGTCTGTTTGGGGCAGATTGGGAGGACGAGCTGGTGGGAGTGACTATAGGCCTCAATCTATTTCTACAAAGTCGGGCTCTCCTATGGAATTGCAAGGGTGAGATAATCAATCTACCACGATCGGATCGATATCTGGTGATCTGCACAGTAGGCTCCAAATTGTTCAAGGGTAGAACAATGGGTTAAATTTTCTCTTGTCAAGTAGGCCCTCCTAGCACTAGCTGTTGTCTAGTCCAAGATCCTGCTCCAAGACACCTATGATATTAAGTGTTTAGAGTGAACTTTGGGACAATGAGGGACTTTCATCCTCCCGTTTTAGGATTGCATCGAGGGCAATCCAATGCACAGGCTACGGGTATTGGGCCCCATGATATAGCCTACTTGAAATATATCTCCGAGAGATGCAACGTTACCACTGAAAATCCAATACTCAGCCTGACAAAATAGATTCCAACCCTCACCTACTTCAACCAATTCCAATCTTAAGCACTACTGGGCTTCACTTCACCAATTTCTAAGTAAAGGGCATGGACTTGTTTAGCTCTTAAAACAAACAAAAAAAAGGGGAGTAAAGTAGGGCAATAAAGGGTGTTTCATGGCTTGAGAGGATGCTAATGCTTCAAGAACCGAGCTATGTACCCAGCCACACTTACACCACTGTGTGTCGAGTTTCACAATGGGCTCGAACTCATCATCACACAGCGAAAAAGTCCAAGGAAAACTAAAAGGAAATGGTGAACTCTCTACTAAATATAAACACACATAAGGGCCTGCAGTAAATTACACAGGATCTTCACAGATGATTTGTAGCTTCAAGCACATAGATTAACGAGTGTTACAAAGGAAACAAGAAGAATTCATAAATGAATTAGAATAACGAAGCACATTCTAACTATTGCATTCATTATCAGTAACTAACACAATCAATTCTTTAACACAAGCATTCATTCAAAAGTTGGAAGATAATGAACACATTCATAGACAAATAAATTGGTTGACAGAAAGCATGAAATTTGCATTCATTTCAACAAAGTTTCTTTACATAAAAATGACGACCTTTACAAAGGGAAAGCAGTCCACAATATATAGAGAAGGATGGGACTCACCCCCTAGTAGCACGAGATTCCCATCCTTGGCCATGACGGCCACCCAAGGTTGTTACAACTGCAACTACTCAAAAAAAGAAAGATTCTCCAATCCTCAAAAGATGCCCCAGGTCCCACTCAAGTGATACGCTAAGGAGTTGGAGAAGAACCACCTCTCAGCTATCTAGGTTGCGCCTCCATGATGCCAGTGCAACTATCATCAAGTCGAATTCCTGGTCCATCTTTTTCAAGTTCTTAGGGGGGGCTCATGAAAGATGACCTCAGATTGAGATAGCAACCACTCATGAGCTTTGAGCGAGGCTTCCAAGGAGACCTTTACCTCGGACACCTGGCTGATGCTAGTTGTGGATTGAGTGGCTAACTCCAGAATCACTTTTGCCTCAGCGTTATTAACTTTAGCCACTCTTCTATGCATGACTCGGTCAATTGAGCCAAGTGGACACCAAATTCCTCCCTGTCAAGCAAGGTGCCATCCGGGTGGAAAAGCACTATGATGTTGACTTCTCGGAAGTAGGCCAATATTTCTTTACTCTTTTCCAAGGGCTCGATTACCACATGAGATGCCACCAACCTCTCTTCTAGAGATGTTCTCATGTTCCTAGCGTAAGTTTGGTAGAGGCCCAAGTCTACCAAAGGCATTAGTTTTAACTCTGAGAACTTGTTTTTGCTTATTATCACCACAATCTTCTTACACTTGTCGTCTATTCGAATTACTTGGTCCAAATAATTCTGAGTGCATTGTAGGTGGTCTCCGCCTGTGGACAAAGCCCAGGTGACCTTTCCAAGAGCTCTGAACGGTTGTGTCAAAGCATCAGCCCCTTTCCAACTAGATTCATAAGGAATGAGCTCATCATCTATGATTCAAGTGCCCAAACCTGCTCCTTCATGTCCTCCATGAGTTTTTCAAAAAGGTCATGAGTAGCTCGAAGCATGGAGACCAGGTCCTCAGCCACCTCTTCCCCATTGGATGTCCTCACTTTGGTGAGGGAGAAGAGGTCGTGTTTGGTTTGCCATACCACTCAGTCTCCCTCCTGAGTGAATCTCTGCATAAGAATCCACCTCATGTTCTTCGACTCCCTGTCGAACTCTCGTTGGACCTCTAGGTCACCATGCAAGATCATCTCTGATCCCTATGATCTTGAGGGTGCTAGGGATCTAGCCCAACTCCACAAGGAAGCTCTGGCTACAAAATTTTGAGAAATGGCCAAATAAATAAAAAAATTGAAATACAGCTGATAGGCCATTTTCAGATATATGAAAAAGTTGGAATAAAGCTCCAGATGTGCGAATGGTTATTCCATTATAATCCCCTCACATCCCACTACATTCTCACCAACTTCCGTAAAATTTTGGGTCCCACTTGATGTTCAAATCAATATTCAAAATTATGCAAAGGACATTTTCTGGGAACTGTAAACTGTCAAAACGTGACTTAGAGTCCTCTTTCAAAGGCAAGCCCAGGTTGGAATATTGATCCAAATGTGGGAAAAAACTAAACCGCGTACTCCCAATATGACCTTCTATAACCCGATTAATATTTATATAAGTATCATTAATATTTGAGGTGCAAATCACACTTCAAAATAACGGCTGCAACAATTTCTTGAAAGCTACAAAACGCCGATGTACAGGTTTGTGAAAATATGGCCAATTCGCCATGTTCAGGAGTACGCATCTAATACATAAAGAATGATGAGACCACAAGGATTTCATCATAGTATTCCTATCTCATCCTTATAATTATCCACAAGCATTTACCGTAAAATACATCAAATCACCTTTGAAATCACATGGGATCTGTGAACAACACAGTCTTACTGCGAATTTGATGCAATTTGCTGCGAAATTAATTCCTTACATACTAATGAACATCTTCATACGTTTTTATAGTTTAACTCCTTATGGTTTTCTTCCAGTTCAAAATTTACCAAATTGCCTATGATTTTCCTTTAAAAAAAATTGCCAGTTTACAAGGGAAGAACTGCGAATATTGCAGATATGACTTGGGATCTAAAGATGAAACGTTTATCTGGACACAAATAACATTTCTACAAGTTTTCATCCCTTGAATCAATGTATTTCTCACAACATTCTCATTTTACAGCAAACTTGACCCTCTTTCTCACCAAATAGTGATTTTCAAAGGAAGAGCTGCAAATCTAACGCATTGGTCTATGAATAAAGATAAAATATGTAATATAGTCTGAATACGCTATTTGAAAGTTTTCATGGGCATTGGTTGAATCATTTTTCCCCAGATCTAAAAATACTATAGAATCAGATACTTTTTCTCACATGCTTTTAAGCAAAGGCATTGCGCAAATAAAGTATTTTCTTTTGAATTCTAAAGAATGATATTTAGAACATCCAACAACTCAATGAAATGGAAATATACTTTAATCCTTCTATCTCATAATTCATTCCTTTGGTACATAGTTCTACAAGGCTTATAAGCCAAATACGAAACATGATAGATAATGCATACAATTCAATAATTTAAGCTGTGAATTTACGTGTATTCATACTTATCCTACAAATGAGTAACTAATTACTATGGGTTCAATTCACCCTGATGTTCTCAAACCAATTCTACATTAAAGAAAGCAATCCAAATAGGTCTCTTCGCTTCTCAAGTTTCTCAAGTAGGGATCTGCTTCATGCAGGCTCCAAAGTAAGCATCAAAATATGTGTGTCACATCCCAAATTTGGTGATTAGATGATGTTGGTTAAGTATTCAAAAACTTAGAACTGTGTAACTTGTCGAGATTTGTGGTAATTTGGACTCGATTAACTGTGTTGAATTTCTAACTCGTGTTGTGACATTAAGATAATTTTTGGTTCTTAATCAAACAATTTGAACAATGCAATCATAATTAAATGTATTTTGAAATGTGTTCATTGTCATGCTTTGAAATTGATGTGATTGTATTTATTTACTTCATTAATAATGATAAATGATGTTTATTGTCGATTATTGACGATAACAACACATGTATTACTAATTATTTTAGTGTCGGTTTTGCGAGGTACAACACCAAGATGCAGTATGAGGAATGGAAAGGGCAATGATGATGACAACAAGATGGCAAAAGCTAAAAGGGACTAGTTGAGCAAAGGGATCATGTGGATGGCACATCACCGTGTTGTTTGTTGTTTATTTGTGTATGTTATTTTATTGGCTTGTTTAGTGTACTTGTATTTTTTGTTTAAATGAATTGTGAAACCTCTTACTTAAAAATTTAATAAAAAATAAGTAAATAAATAAATAATTTTAAAAAGGAATTAAAATAGTGGAAAATAAAAGTAAATAAATTAAAAATAAAAATAACAAAGAAGAGGCAAAAGAGAAAAGAAGGGGGAAATGAGACAAGCGTCTCATGCAATTGGACTCTTGTCATGGAGGAAGAAGGAAGGGAAAGAATAACATTGGGGGTTGCGAGGAAGACATCCATTTTTTCCTTTTGGCAATGTTACTCTGCTAAAATTTCTGAGAAAGGAAGAGAAGAGGAGGAAGAAAGGGCCCTTGGGAGAGGAATTTCTGCTGCAATCTTATTTCAAACAATATTTAATCCTTTTATTTTATGTTGCATGATGCAATCTGCAATTTTCATGGCTGTTCATGCTTGGAAATAATTTATGTTATGCTCTTCCTCTCTCACAAACTGAAATAGCATTTTATGTTATTGCTCTTCCTCTCTCACAAACTGAAATAACATTCTTATGTGTAAGTTAGACTTGCATTTTTCATATTTAGACACAACACTGTCCTTCAATTTGTTGTAGATTATCTGTAGTGAATAATGAAGATTTTAGTGTAAATTCTGGTTTAAATTAATGGCCAAAGCCCCAAAATGGGTTGCCCATGTTGAGGAAAGATTATGAAAAAAATAATGTAGAAGCTAGGGTTTCAGAGTTTCTTGAATAGACTATAAAATTTGGAGTATTTTTATGGGTTAAAATTAGTACGAATTACTGAAAGCAATATAAGAATTTTTGAAGTGTGAAACATGTAATTTTTGGACTTAATTTTCAGATTTGGTCGTCCCAACTAGAGAAAATATAAATTGAAAACAAACCAAGCAATTTAGTGGGTTAAACACACTTTATTTTGGAAAATTTCTGTGCAAATTTAGTATATTTGTAAGTGTAAATCTAAGTTGAATCAATCCGCCCCTTTATGGGATTAATTCTACAGTTTAATTTTTAGATTATGGGTAGCAACCCATTTGCCCATGTAGAGATAAACAGAAATTTTCTAGGATGAATTTGAAAAAGAGAATTATGGAACCAGCATGTTGAATAAAACTAAATCCAATGTTTCAGGTACAATATCTTTATCTCAGGAAGTTTACATAAAAAAGACACTTTACCTTTCCTTGATGTCCTTATCTCGAAGAGACTGGATGGCACTTTATCTCATGAGATTTACAGAAAAAAGACACACGAATCTTTATCTACAAGCAGATTGACACCATAATCCTTGCCATAAAATTGCTGTCCTTAACTCTCTAACAACTAGGGCTATTAGGATCTTGGACCAGAAACACCTAAAATTGGAGAAAGATCACCTCATTGAAGTCTTGATGGCAAATGGATATAAAAGGTGGGAAATTGAAAGAGAATTCCATAAGGCAAGTATTCAGAGGCAAAGAGAATAATATTGATTTAGAAGCTCCTAAGATCACCATCCCTTACATAAAGGGAATCTCGGAGAAATTACCTGGAATTGTGAGGAGGTTGGTATACAAATTGCTTTCAAACCTCATAACACCCTTCGCACTTCTCTGGACTACACAAAAGATCCTTTAGACCCTTAAGTACAAAAGGTTGTTTATATCATTCCTTGTGCCTGCAGCACACCCTATGTAGGTGAAAATGGTAGGTCTCTTCAAACAAGGTTCAAAGAGCACGGCAGAGACATTCATAACTCTCGGCTTGAAAGTTTGGCGTTAGCGGAACATTCCCATGTCACAAAACACCATGTTTGAATTGATGATGCAAAATTAATTGTATAAGAATAGAATTATTGAAAAAGAACAATACAGAGACAATTGAAATTGAAAAAAGACCAAAAAATCTAAATATTGAAATTGAATGAAGATGAGGGAAATGGGCTTGGTATTGGTAGTTCTTAACGACCAATTATGAATCATTTAAGGAAGCGAGACAACACATTTATAATCTAAGGTGACTTTATTAATGAATTGTTCATTAACTCATGGTTGGTAAGGTGGTTTATTTACTTTTATGTTTGAGGTGAGCCGACTCACTTTCCTTTGATCATATTTACTAGAATGATTTAGGTTATCCACTATTGCTGTAATTCATCGAGGCAATTATCATTTTATTTTTCCCATGATGATGGGTACACATATTGTACCAAAACGTCGGCTTTAAATTTATTCAACATGACGGTTCAAAAATCTCTTTTGCAAATTCACAGCATGATGGAAATCTACATAATATTTTCTAGGTTGAATTTGGGGGTTTTCCGGAAAAAATCTGGGTTATGGGATTTGCTTGAATTATTTATTTTTACACGCTGCAGAAATTTTGGAAGATGATATGCACATCGGAATGCCTTAGCTGATCTTCAAATCCTGAAATTTAATTGGTTCTTCAAGAGCAAATGGGACATTCCCATGAGGATGTTAGATTTCAAAAAATCGATCAAATACTGTTGTGGGATTTTCGAAAATTAGCATAGAATAAGTAGAATTATTTTGTGATAAATCTTGAAGTAATTTGATCAATGGAAATGAAATATTTGGATTGTTTTTCAGTTTTGTCCATTTGGCCTATCGAGGGAAGTTAGATAAAATAAATAGTTGAAAATAGTGTTTTTAATTACTTCTAGTATCTAGGAATAATTTAAAATCATTTTATTTTATTTTGAAAAATTTTGTGGTTTTGATAAAAATCTTCTCCTAATGGTTCACCTAGGAGAGAGAGAAAATATCAATTTAATAATAAGATAAATTGCCCTTTAGTTAAAATAAGCCTTGTGAGACTTGGTGGAAAGTAGCGATTTCTGGGCTAGGATTGTCAGAAAAAGGCCATTGGATAAATAACATTCTCCAATTAATTATTTTGATCGTTTTAATAAGGCCAAAAACCTTCAATTTGAAATGTAGGTTCCCAGATAATTCCATGTTGAAAACAGAAACTATATTCATTAACAAACATGCATTTACTGATATTTTAATTAATTTCGACAAATTTCACACTTGATTTCAATTGCAATTTATTCTAATTTTTACCAGTAATTTGTGTATAGTTTTGACTATAACTATTACTAAATTTCATTAAACCTACATAAATCAACTATTTAGTATATATTAAACCCTTTAGCAAGTAGCTGCAAACAAGTATTGAACCGAGTTGAAAACAAAACAATTGCTTGAAAAATTGGGTACATTTGACTACAGTGTAAATAGCCCATAAGCAATTTAGACTCTAGTATCCAAGGTACTTGGCATGACCCACGATGTCTATTGAAAAACACAACTGAAGGACTGAGTAAGACCGTCAAGAGCATAGGCTGGGTTGATAGCTCATAATTGACAGGACCCTTCTCTTTCTTAGGTGTACACCAGATGTTAAGGCCTATGACCCATTTAAAATGATATGCATATCTTAAACCAAAACTAAGACACCACAGAGGAGCAAATGGAATAGTGCATTGTGTCTATTCCTGAGATGCTTGTTTACTATAAACATTATAGCAGTGTCAAGGTTAGCCAAGAGGATGTCCGAGAAGTTGGCAGAGTTAACTACTTTGTAACCAATTAGTGGCATCGTCATAAACTAATAAATGTAATGGGTTGATGACCAGCAATTATGCCTTAGTGATAGAAATTAAAGAGTGAACCTAGAGCAGATATATGACAATACTACATGGGACCGGTTATCTATATGGGTGGATTACATGGTCTACATGTTAACGGTAAACATGCAAACCTTGTCACCGTGGACCCCTGGATCAAGGTGTAGCACTATGTCATCATGTTTATTGAGCTTATAATGCTTCTAAGTGCAGGAAAGAGACTTGGCAATACTACTTGTGATCAGTTACCTGTATGAGTGGGTTACACAATCATCATGTTGATGGTAAACGCGATAGCCTTGGTGGACGAGAAGTGGCACTATGTCATGTTGTCCATCGCACTCATAAAGAACTTGGAATAGTGAGTTTGAAAACTTAGTATGTCACCTAATGCTTAAGTTTGTGATACTAAGACTAGATGAAAGGTTAAGTACACCTTATGTTCCTAATGTGGATCTTGGTACTTTTGTGGAAAAGAATAATATTGTTATTTAACATTATAGCTTAGATCTATAAGTGAATTGAAATTCCTACTTGGGAGGAATATTACGTGAATCATTTGAATAGGTGAAATAACTTGATAATCTAATAAATTAATTTGTGAAACGAATATTTAATTGTGACAATAATTATGTTAAGGTATATACCTTGTATGTTGTTTATTGTCATACCTTTATGACAGGAATCTATATACTTGTAAATAAAAGAATGTTGTATGCTCACTGGCAAATATGTGTTATTTGTGTTTGGTGATATGGTTGACCACATGATCCCCTGCAACATGGAGCTCCGTTTGCCTTTTGCGGCTGTCTTCGAATAAGATGGGGCGGGTAGGGATTCTGCTTGCCATTTGGTTGGGATCATCTTGCTCCATTCCTTCATCTCGACAACAAGCTCCAACATGAAACTAGAAGAAGACTGAAGACTTCATTCTTTTCTCTTATTCTTTTATCATGTAGATGTATTTCCTACGGGAAAATAAATTATGTACTTATGTAATAACTCTGATGATTGACTTAATAGTCAAATGTTGTATACTCATTTTTTTTTTCACATTTTAACGATGGACTTAATTTGTATGATGAAGTAATTAAATTATTGGTTGTACTCTGATAAATTTAATTGAATGAATGTGGTATTAAAAAAAATAGTTTGGTTTTTGGCCGCACTTTACAATGAGAACACAAGATACTACTTAAAATCACTCTCAGCTGAGAACACAATTCATTGTCATACTTTCACACATTCTCCTTCAATTTAAATGACAAAAAAATAAGTAATGAGAGAGCAAAGAACTTGTGCATCAAGTCTGATGTTTGACGCTGTGAATCCACAACTCTACCCATACCGTTACTATAAGAGTGTGTGTTGTTATTCTCCTATCCATCTTCACAGCAGATGTATGGGGTTCATAAGAGGCAAAGAGGAATAAACGAACACTCTTCTGCTCTTACACATGCTACTTAGATATGCACATCCTAACTACTCACAACTTCTTACTGCTAACTGCAACCTTTCCATATATACTTTTAAATCTAATCTTTCTCATACCCAACTCTCAAGCGCATTGCTAAAACAGAGAGGTTTGCATATAAACAAGTTAACTCAGAAGCAAGCAAGTTCATGGAAAGCAATGACAAGTAAACAATGAACCTCTTACAATTTGCAGACAAATCAAATGTGGTTAAACCAGTTCGTAAGCATATGTAAATAAAAGCAAACCACTAAATAAACCAAGTGGAATGAAACAAGCATTTCCCATTCCCTTTTATTTTAATTAATGTTTGCTTAAATGTGCATAAGAACCGCATAAGGAATGTTCCTTCTCCTATGCATAAATTCATAAAGTTGCGGTTGGACTTTTCCCCCTCTCCACACCTAGCATCAAATGTTAAACTTCAAATAGAAAAACACATTTGTTAGTAAGGACTTTTCCCCCTATCCTACAGCTCACCAATGAATAACCGGGTTGAGCCTTTTCCCCTTCTCTCACAAACAAAAAGACCTTGTGTGCATATATTTAAAGCTTTCCAGTTTAAAAATAAAAAGAAATAATGCAGAGTTTGCATTTTGTATACAATTTTCTTTTTCTCACAAACCACCTCACACAACACAAGTATGGAAATAGCATAATCATAAAGGGAAAAAAAAAAAGAACAACAGCAAGAGTATTTCACAGAGGCATATAAGATTCCCAAAAAAATGAATTTGACATTGTTGAGGAACGCAAAAAACCAGAATTATACCTCTAGTAAACAAGTTGTTTTGGAAGGAACGAAGAGATGTAAGAAAGGATGTAGCCTTTCCAAACTATTGTCACTCCAATGGGCTGAGTACAAGCCCTCTTTTCTTCCTTCCCAATAGCTCTATTGCTCTGTATTCCCTTGTCTCAATTAGTAGGAACAAAAGTGATGTTTCTGCCAATTTTACAACTCACCTTCTCTTTTATCTCCCCTCTTCTATTATATTCTTCTGGTCTTTCCGATTTACAAGAAAAATGATTTGTCATTAATATGAGGATGGCTCTGACATCCTTCATTCATCTGTATCTATTGAAATAGTAGCATCTTCCCATAAATGGTTAATGGGCTCCTAGATATTATTCGCACCTTTCTTTGACTTATGCAAGGATGTATTAAATAAAATATCTGATTTCTACCTTCCTCCACACTCCAAGACTCTCATTAGATGATCAAATCACTTGCAAGTTGATCCCAACGGTTATTGGATGAGTGAGATATTCTTACAGACTACAGATTTAATTTCTGTCTTATTCAATTCTATCACTTCCATATCAAACCCACCGCCATTCTATTTGAAAATTAATACCTTTTCTTTCCTAATGTTGAATTTAAATATTTAACATAAATTAGAATCAACTTTCCATGTTGGCTGCCTCATGGATTCTTGCCAATTCCTTGTGCCGTTTCACCATACTAAATCATCAATGTTTAATTAATTCGGTCAACCAACTTTGACCAAAATTTTATTGCCATTGAAATATGACATATTTAGAGTCATTGGAAAGCATTTTTCACAAGGATTTCAATGGTTGCATCTTATATGTCCCAATGTAGCTTTGTCTTTGGAGTTGCCTTGTTGCTTGGTCGACTCAATTACCCTTTTATGGACCATGCACTCCCCTTAAACCTTGCTCGGTGTTGGTATGGATCTTGTGATTTGCACATAACCCAAATTGGATCACAATACCTCGTATAACATACCATAATAAATCAGTATTTATATGAAAATTAAATAACATGAACCATTGCATGTGTATTTAACATGCTGAAATGTAAATTCCGCATTAATACGAAATAACACATAATAATTGATATCAATCTGGTATATGAATATGTCTAAGTCAAGAACTATATCATGTCACAATATGTTTGAAAAATGAAAAGTCGTCATACAACCCAATCTAATCAAAATACAAAAGAACTGATGAGTCAAAGCAATAATAATATGGCTCGGAGACGTATTAGATGTGTCTACAAAATGGGTGCCACATAGCGGGGCACTATATTGCCTCTCATTTTACCAAAGGCTAAAAACAAAACAACACACTTATCTCTCATTGTACACTTACCTTGTATGAATGTTTAGCACTGAAATTCCATCAAGCTAAATTCCAACTGCATGTTTTGATATTCCTATGCCACTACAATAGTTCCAACTGCATTATTTTGATATTCCTATGCCACTACAAGTGCCCATTTGCTGCCAAGGAGATTGAGGAGCTTGCAACAAGGAGAATTCTCGGATTGAAACTTCTTTTTTTTTTTTTTAATTTAGTTTCAATCTTCAAATGGGTTCTTGTTTTCTTATTTTGTTATTTTTAATATTTTTTCAACAAGTGATGGTAGCCTAGGGTTTCTTTTTTTCCTAATAGTTATATTGTGTTTGTTTATAAACTTGTAGCTACAAGTTTAAAAAAATGGCAGCAAGTGCTAGCTACGTGGAACAAGTGACAACAAACACCTTAAAAATCTATCCTTTTCTCCCATTTGGAATTATGCAACGATGCTACCACAGGGTCCAGCCTGAGGGCGGGGGGTGGGGGGCAGACGAGGGCTGAAATGTTATATTCGACACTACAAAAAGAGAAATATCAAAGACAAAAGCTCGTCTAGTCAAGTGAAAGCCTGTTTGTGTGTGATTCCTGGTCACGGAATCAAATCTTGTGTTGGGCCAAGCAGAAAAGAGTTGCCAAAAAAAAACTTGAGTATATCAAAGAGCAAGAAGATGAAAATATAACAGTTGCCATAAAATTGAAGCATCCTTTGGCAAAGAAACGATGTCAATCGAGCAAGCCACTTGTTGATCCATCTTGTAGGCCAATCATGGCCACCTCGCATCCTTTTCTTTGTTGGGAATAACTTTGAAACACAAAGGAGAGCTCTGCTAATGCAAATCTTACAAAGGCAAAGAAATGACAAGCACACACAGAGACCGAATTTCACTTGGGAAATCCCTTCAAGTAAAGAACCTAACACAACCACCTTCTTGAATTATAACACAAACTAGATGTCTTACAATGTCATGATCAAGTCACAAGGTTATGTAACCTTAATACAATGCTTTATTGTATATTAGAATGCACACACTTGACCATGTGTATTCAACATTCAACAACCTTTATTACATGTATCCTATGTCGTTGTAATCTCTCCTCTCTCCTTCAAAGAATAGTGTCTTATAACAGGCACTTCACTTGCAACATCTACATTGCAAAAGAATCTGCATGCACCATCTATTGCGCCAAGTGAATATGTAATGCTCCATAACAGGTTCGTTTCAAAGTGCCACCAACATGTTGCTAACACCTCTTTAGTCTGACAAATACAGTTAAACAAGTGTTTACAGTGCCTTCAGATAACCTTTCATTTCTCTACATGTTGCAAATATCCTTGCAACACCTTATTGCAACTCAACCATTGAGCACCATTTCGCAATCTACCAAAGTGCACTAACACTACGCAAAGTGCCCTATGGAGCGTTTCCATCATCTTGCATGCTCACAACCTTGCGCAACTTCCAAAGGCAATCTCCATGCAAGACTATGCAACCATCCCAAATAGTGCAAACACCCTGTGCAATCAAGTACTTGCACAAAACACTATGTGCAGCAACTAGTTTGCGCACAAATATCATTTTGTTGATCCATGCAAATTTGAGCCATTTCCAAACAATCTCCCACTTGATGAACACTTTGCATAAGGGAACACGTATTCATCTGTAATGTCCCCGATTTTCGACCAGGATTAAATTAATTATTTATAAAGTTGTCCACAAAAATTAAATCAAAAGGATTACTTTATTTTTAATTAATTTAATTAAAAGTGACTTAAATAAAATAATAAACTATTATAAAGCCACTTTTTGAAAATAAAATATTAAAGTCACTTTTAAAAATAGAAGAAAATTATAAAGTGACTTTATAAGGGAAAAGGGGAAAAGTAAATTAATAAAATAAGTGTCCACCAATGTAGCCACCAAAAGAGGGAAAAAAAAGAATTATAAATAGAGGCTCTTCGGTTCATTTGTATCATCTTGAATTCTTTGGCAAATTGATATTGCAGAGTTTTCTCTTGGCTGAAAATTATTTTCAGTTGTATCAAGGAGATGATCCCTTGATTTCGAGTGGTTTGGAGATGATCTCATTCCACATTGTGAGGTGAATTCGTGTGGAGCTCATCATAGAGCTAATTTGGTGAATTTTGAAAGAGTTTTGGCTTCATTCCAACTAGGGTTTCTATTGACTTCATTGCAGATTTGACTTCAAGGAATTTTGTTAAATTATCCAAGCTGGGCAACTGAATAGAGGACAGCATTTGGAGTATTTTGAAGTGATTTCATGAATTTTGGACATGTGCTTGATTTTATATGAATTTTTGAAGGTTGAGACGCCTAGGGTATGCAGAGTTTGATTCATTTTTAGTTGGCACATTCTCAGATTTGAGGTTGCAGGTCTATATCAGCTTATATCATATTGTTTGGCTAGGGTTTGAGGAGGTTTGGCATCTCATATTGGCACATTTCAGTATTAGGTCATCTATCATCATTCCTAAGAAGAGGCCATACCAATTTGTGAAGTGTTTAGAGCTGCATTCAAGGGTTATTATTAGCTTCAGCAATACTACATCAATATCATCAGCCAAACACATGTGTTGCAGCCATTTCCATTAAGAGTTTCAGACCTGATTTATATCAATCCATTTTGAAGGTGTTCATAGCTCATATCAACCTTATAAAATCGTGTACAATGCAAGCATACAGCTGCTACAACTTCACTATATGCCCTGGTATGTTTGTCATAGATTTGTGAATGTTTATGACATATTGTTCATGTAATTTCAGTCTGAAAATAATAAATCAGACCTGTTGTTCATGGTAATTAGTAACTGAAAATCAAGGCTTTATTCTACATTGGCAAGTTGTTTATTTATATGCATTTGTACTCTCCATTTGTATGCAATTTTTCTACAATTGGGCATTGAAAACCAATCAAAACCAATCAGCAAAAACACATAAACAGACTCAGAAAACAAATTCAGACCTTGCCTGCCAACTGTTTGACAAAATATCAAACCAAGCAAATTGAAAATTTTAGGTCAATTTTGGGAGAGGTTATAACATCATCCTTCCACAACTTTGAGCAACCATGCACATCTCCTTTCTACACCAAAAGAACTTCTCGGTACTCACTACCTTGATTGATGAATCCGCATTGTTTTCCTTTTTGTCCACCTTCTCCAAAGTTATTTTTCTCTTTGTCACCATTTCCCTCCCAAAATGATATTGCACGTCAATTTGCTTTGTCCGAGAATGATACTCAGGGTTCTTTGCAATAAAAATTGCGCTTTGACTGTCAAAGCTTATCTTTACTGCCAATCATAGAACACAACCATTGAAGCCACACCACTTGCTTGCTTGCATGAGTAAAATGTATTCAGCTTCAGTGGTAGTATGGCTACACTAGCCTATCGTTTGCTCATCCAACTTACCGCTCCAACAAACAATTTGAAGGCATAAGCACTAGAAGATCTATGACAATCGAAATCTCCAATCTAGTCAAAATCCACAAATCCCTGTAGACTCAAACTTTTGCTTCCATGAGATGTACCCTGATCGATAGCATGACAATATGTTCCTCTCACATATATCTAAAGATCCAAACGCTAGCCAATGCTCCTTGCTTAGATTGGACATGAATTTGCTGACTACTCCTATTGCTTGTGCAATATCAGGTCTTATACAAACAATTGCATACATCAGGTTTCCCACCACACTCACATACAAAACGTAGGATATGTCCTCTGACTCCTCTTGAGTCTCTAGACATTGATAGTTGATATCTTCTAACGAACTGGGAAAGGGGTACACACCAGTTGGTTGTCCTACATCTTGAACCTTTCCAAAACCGTCTCAATGTACTTCTAATCTAGCCAGAGTTTCATGTTTGCACGATCCCGTTTGATTTCCATGCCTAAGATGAATCTTGCAGCATCGAGATCTTTCATGTCGGACTACTACAGACAGTTGAGACTTCAATTGCTTGATCATGCCCATGTAATTTTCGATCATGTAATGTCCCTTTTGGGGCAGAATTAGAACAACTAGGGTTTTCCTACAAACCCTTATCCAAAATACAAAATTCTGATTTTATTTCAAACCCTAACAGTTATCTAAAATTATATATATCAAGGCAGCAAACACACAAACAGCTGAAAATAGATGTAGAAACCCTTGGAAATATTTTATAAAATATTTGGTAACCAAAAATTGTATTTTTGGATTTTTCACCCTCAAACCCTAACACCAAAACTGCAAATTTTTGAATTAAACATTCAAATCCTAGCCCTTAATTTTCTGAATGCTGCAAATAAATAGTAGGGCTTCCACACCAATAAAACACTGCCAAAAAGGCACCAATTTATTCTCAAAAGGACAACATGAATACCTTAGTTTTGCTGATTTTTTTGGATCAAATGGCTGGAAAATTATATTAAAAATAGCAGCAAAATATTAGAATATTTATGCAATATTCCCAAGTGTGTTTCAAACTGAAATAGCCCTAGCTGGGAAAAATGAATTTTTGAATGTAACTCCATGCAGCCCTAGAAAAGGGGTCTTCAACACTTGTAAAACCTAATTTCTGCCTGATTTGGGTCTCAAACCCTAGTCACCAACCTCCCAAAGCAAGTCGCCCACCTCTCAAGTCAATCACCAAGCCCTAGGACAAAGTCGCCCCCCTGTTGCAAACAAATTGGTGTTCAAAACACCCTTGGTTGCCAATTACACACAATACAACTCCCTTACGAAGTAGCCCTAGCTGGATATTAAGGGATTTTGTCCTTAATTCCAGTAACTTTGAAGGTTTTCGTCTTCAAAGCAATAAATCAAGTTTTTGCATGCTCAAACTCATCAAATTTCAATTATCAAAAATAGTTTACTTTCCATTGTATAACCATCTCCTTTTAATACCCTTTTCTCACCAATTATCTTCCCAAAGTGAGGCACTCCACTTGGGGGGGGGAATAAAAGTATATTTTTCTTATAATTCACTTAAGGGTTATCTTTTTAAAAAGTCCCCTTCTTAAGTCACAACTCAAGTTAGAATAAGTTGCCGACATATTCACCTTTTTGGCAACTTGAACATATCATTATTTTATATTTTAAGTATTTAAAAATATTTTTTGTTTTAATAATGATATTATTTTAATTTAGAAAATGGAACATTACACATCAGTAGCATGTCATCCACATAGAGGACTATGATGACAAAATGATCACACTTTTCCTTGTGGTAGCCACAAGGATTGACATTACTATGCACATGCCCAAGTCCAATCACATAACTGCTGAACTTATGATTCTGTGATTGCTTCAAACCATACGAGGACTTCTTCAATCTACAAACCAAGTCCTCTCTCCCCTTCACCTTGAAATTGTCAAGCTACAACATATAGATTTATTCTTCAAGCTCACCATGCAAGAACACTGTCTTCACATCCATCTGCGCTATCTCCAAATCTAACGCAACAACAATAGCTAAAATAACCCTGATTGAAATCAGTTTTGCAATAGTAGAAATGGTCTCCCCAAAATCTATTCCCTCAACCTAAGAGAATCCCTTTGCCATTAGGCGAGCCTCATACCTCTCCATCTTCCCTTGCACATTTTGCTTCCATTTGAAAACCCACTTGCAGCCTAAAATTTTTTGTCCAGGAGGTAGCTTCACCAAATCCCAAGTCTCATTCTTGTCCAGAGACTCCATCTAATAGCCTTCTTCCAAAACTTGCTCTCTACGCAACATAAAGCCTCCTTCACCATCTTGAGTTCATCGCTATCAACCACTAAGACCAAGTATGCAAAAGGAAAGTCTAGTGGGCTACACCTCTTATGCATTTTGTGCATCCATTTTGATCTCCTCAGAGGAGAATTAGTTGGTTCCTCCTCTTCTTGTGAATCTTTCGACTCATCGTCCATCACACCATTCTCAGACATAGGGTCTTCAAACTTTACATCAACCTGCATCTTTTTTTGTTTCCTCCTTGGGCTACTTATTTGGTTCTACGTGTGTGGAACCTTGCACATCTCCCTAAAGACTACATTTTGGCTATAGACCACCTTTGTCATCTTGGGATTCCACAACTTGTACCATTTGACACAACCCCTGTACCCAATGAAGATGCACTTTACAAATGTTTTATGCATGCCTTCTTACCAGTCCATGCTTCTTGTGGAATCTAGTTAACCAACATTGATGTCAGGGATCGAATGACTAAGCAAAAAGCAGCAGCCATTGCTTCAACCCAAAATTTATGCTCCTAATATGCACCACTTAGCATATTCCAAGCCTTATCTATCAGTGTGTTGTTCATCCACACTGCAACTCCATTCTGTTGTGTTGTATATGGAGTCATCTTCTGTCTTTGAATACCACTCTGCCTACAGAATTTGTCAAACTCCTTGGAGTAGTACTCACCCTTGTCCATGCACAAGACCTTGATCATTTTCTTCGTCTGGTTCTCCACAAGAGCTTTAAGTTCCTTGAATTTCTTGAGAAATTTGGACTTCTTTAGAATGAAGTATATCCAGGTCTTGTGTAATGTCTCTTTTAGGGCAGATTTAAAACATTTTGGGTTTTCCAGCAAAACCCTAGGAATGGAAATATAAATTCTAACTCTTATTTATTGAAACCCTAACTGAAAATTCCATAATTCTGAAAATGATTATTTAGGCACAAAAATGAATTTCTCCAACATCCAATAACCGTCATAAAATTGCAGAATATTCAAAATATTTATTTGACCTCAAAAGATTGATTTTTAGACAATTTGTAGCCCTGAAAATTACAATAAAATATCATTGAATCAATGACGGATGAAGTGGAGTTTTTCACCCACTAATTGCTTCTCCAACTAAAAATTAAACCATAGATGCCATTCCCCACACCTCTGAAGGTCTACTACCGCTGCAATGATCCACCAAGAACCTGCCCTACTGTTGCGTTGACCTTCCACAGCTGCCAACTAGATTGCCCAACTCCCAAGGGCTGTAAAATTGATTTGCTACTACCTCGAAGTTGTTCAACTGAATCACCCACCCCCTAGGGCTATCAAATCTGATTTGATCACCTTCAAACTGTCCCAAACTGAATCACCAGCCTCCAAGGTGGCCCTTGTGCCGAAAAAAGATGAATTGATGCACAACGTGACTTCTAAATGAAGCCACCGGAAGAATATTGAGGGTTTTCGTCCTTGAATACTAAAGCTAATGAGGGTTTCCATCCTCAAGAGCTGAGAATGCAAGCAAACGTGTTTAACATCAAATGAATTAATTGATAAATAATAGATCGATGCCAAAAATGGACCTCTCCACCTTCTTTTATACCTTTTCCCACTCAAACATCAAACTTACTTTATTCTAATAATAAAACATAAGTTGTCGACATTACTTTTTGGCCACTTCATCATATTATTAAGTTTACTTTAAAGTATTTAAGAATACGTTTTATTTTAATAATATTATTATTATTAAGTTGCCCAAAATATTAAAAATGATCGGGCCCAACTTAAATAATATTATTAATTATTTTAATCTAAAAAAGGGGACATTACAGTCCGCCCTTCCCAAAATTGCTTGTCCTCAAACGATGTTTTTTTCCACTACTTGGATCTCAAATCCACCTTTGAGATTTGTAGTCCCAAACACTTGCTTCATGGTTGTAGCCTTGTGCTCCAACGATTTCCTTAATGGTATGTGGGCTGTCCCCTTCACTTCCTGGCACAAAACAGCTTGTATGTAGGCTGGAAACAATCCATAACAGCCACAAACCTCCTTGCATCTCATCCCCATCAGCATTAGAATGGTTGGGTTGTTCATCCCTAATAGTAGACATCTTTTACTAACATCATCATGCAAGAAAACTCTCCCAAAATACACAAATCTAAAGCTGTTCATGACTGATAAAAGCAGGTCATGATCTAGAATTATCGAAATCAACGGTGTAACAATAGTATAGCAACTGTTAAACTAAAATTTCCTTCCAAAAATCAAAGATGTAAAGGCTGGAAACTGCCCTATACAATTTGAAAATACTTCAACAAGGGTAATGAGCTAGAAACTCCACCATGTGACCACAAACTCTTCATCCTCTAGTTTCCTTTCATCAAATAAATATGACCAATGCATGCCAACACTTATGCTCACCTCTTCTAAATTGTTGTTACACTGATTACCTTTGACTCCAAAAGTTCTTATCACGATGCCCTGGGTACTACCATTTGAAAAACGGTTTGGATAAAAATGTATGCTATCTGATTGGTGGTTGTAAGTTGTAACAGTCACACTTGGCTTTGACTTTCACCCCAATCAGCACTAAAGATGCTGGAATGTTTGCAATTAATGATCTCAATATGTGAGACCTCCTACACACCACATCAAACAAAGAAGCCCTCTCCATACAGGTTGAACTATAGTTTCTCAAAGAGAATATTTTTGGTCCAAGACATGACATTACCAATATCTCATTAAGTGGCCACTTTAAAAAAATTATGTGGAGCACACCCACAATAGCCCAAACATTATCCTAAGAAGTTACCTCATTTAGACCCATGGTAGAGGAATCATTGCATACCTTGTGTCTGCTCCAAGTACTAACAAGTTTCTGTGTCTTATCAAATAAATATACCCCATGCACATCTAAAGCATGATTGAAGTGTTGCATTCCTTTCCTAAAAATCAGAATGGTGGCGGTTGAAAAAAATCTTGTAACAACTGCACATTCATTGAGATTTCCATGAATACTTTGAATTTCACGAGCTCCTTCCACGCTGCCCAAAGCATGACTGAAATGTTGCGTTCCCTTACTAAAAATCAGAATGGTGTGGCTGGACAACATCTTGTAACAGCTGCACATTCCCCATTCCTCCAAGAGTGGCAATCCTGAATGTAGTTTGAGACTTTTCCAACCATGGCATGCTGATTCATATCATTTTGATTATCGAAATTATATCTGTTTGGCTGACCACCTTTCCTCATCAAGCATTCCCTAGGAACTATCTCCATTTTGTCAACATCTATAATCTCATCTTCATGTAGCAATATTGTATATAATTATTATTAATCCTAGGTGTCTAGAATAGGTGTCTTGTTTTTTGTCTTATTCGATAAGTTCTCCATTCCCATAGGAATAGGAAGAGTCACATTGAGAATGTGAAATGAATAGCCTTTTAGGTTTTTATATTGTAATACTTGCTCTCATTCGAACTTGAATTGTGAAATAGAATTCCATTGTCATTCCATCAATAATATTTCCGCCCTGTCACTACCGATGAGATGGGAGTGCATTGATAAAACAACTTGATTGTTATATGCACCACCCAGGTTCAAATCTCGAAGGTATTGAAAGGCCGGTTGTGACCGTTTCGCTAGTATTGGCCGGTTGTGGCCGTATTAATGGTATTCGTTGGTTGTGGCGGTAATGTTATTCACCGGTTGTGGCGGTAATGTTGGTTTTGTTGGTATTCCTCAGTTGTGACGGTAGTGTTGGTATTGGCCGGTTGTGGCCGTTAATGTAACCAGTTATTTCTCCGATCAAAAGCTTCGTATCTATCTAAAAATATTTCCAACCTGTCATTGGTATCAAACCCTGGATCTTAATAAATCATTTTTTCATTGTTTCTCCTCTTTTAAAGTGGTACGACCTACATAGGTGGCATTTCATCTTTACTCAGATTGTCTAAATCTGTAGACTTGTTGGTAGCGTATAATCTATTTGAAGAAGGCGCTTCAGGGATTTAGAAGCATTCTCAGTGGATTCTTTGCTCTTCTTGGACTGCGTACTACACATTTTGATGGTGTTGGAGGTGGATTTGTCTTTCTCTGACTGTGTTTGGCCATATTTCTCTAGAATCTGACATACTAGACCTACAAAGAGCATGTTAGTTGTATGCTTAAGGTGCTATGTGGTACTTTCTACGTTTCAAGGTTTTTACAGAACTTATTTCATTTGGATTGTGCATAGCATAAGACCTTTTCTTTCTATGTTCCAAGGCATATTAGCACGTGGCAATTGGTAAAGCTACTCTCTTTGCTAAATAAAGGCATTCGGGTTCAAATCTTTGGCTAGCGTACTACCTAGCTGGCACATTTTGGACTATGTGGAAGCTTCTTTCTGCGACATTACATCTGTCAGTCTTCATATTGCGTGGAATCCATGAGGTGCGTGGTGGTTAGTTGAGATGGCAATGCATTTTTTCTCTCCTAGGACGTGTGTATGAGAAGTTAGTCCGGACGTGGCAGCATATGATCTTTCCCTTGTTACATACCTCCAAAAAAGGCATATAAACTTGTCTAATATCAAGTTGTTCAAAGATTGGACGTGTTATTCTTTGGAGACTCCTTTTCACATCTATATCCAATATTGGAAATCAGTCATATAAAACAAAAGGAGAGGTACAGATTTCAAGCTTTTTCATTAAAAAACAAAATTTCTATTTTTTTTTCAAGTGCTCATTTTTCATATTTTGAAAAGCATTTAAAATTGGAGCAATTTGTTTTCATTGAAATTGCTTCGAGCAAGCTACTTTCAGCAAATTTGGCAAATAACCAAATTTTACAAAATATAAGGAGAGCTATTCTTATACCCATTTGTCACTGTCGAAAAACGTAATTCCGAAAATTAAAAAAAAATCAAGTATATTGATGTATGAGGTTTTCTTGTTAAGCCGGTGTTAATGACAGAATGAATCATTTTCATGTGCCACCTAGGTACCACGTACCACTCTGCTCTCATGTACCTTAAGGCCTCTTTCACGTACTGTCGAGTATATAGAAAAGACTAGCTTCTTCCACGTACTAACGGGTGTATAGGAAGGGCGGGTATATTGAGAGGTTTGGTATATCGATCTGGTGGTATATAGAAAAGGGAACCATTTTGGAGTGATAAGGATTCAATTGGGGTTAATAAAAACTCAAAACCATGCATTCAATCAAATCTATCATTGCCACAACATTGACCGGCAAAGATAGCTGGTTAGAATGGTCTCGGCAAGTGCAGAACACACTCATCTTCAATGATCTATGGTTCGATATTTGTGACGGGGATACACAACCAGTTGAGCCAACAGAGAATGCAAAGGATATTCAGGAATGGAGGCAAAAAAAAAGAAAGCATTGGGCTTGATGAGGGCCTCAGTTGATGGTGTTGTGTTTCGTCATATTCAAGGGTGCAATACTCAATGGGAAGTGTTTCACAAACTAAAGGAGCTACATGATTCCCACTCAAAGTTAGAATTCATTCAGTTGCAGTTGAAGTTGTTCAACCTTGAGTTGAAAGATGGTGATATGATGAGATTGGCTTCAGGGATAGATGCCATCAAGCATGATGTAGAAGCAATGGGTGTCAAAATCGACATCTATATGACTGCATTCATAAAAGTCCTTCTCAACTACTCAACCTACCTGGAGTCTCTACAAGCGAGCAATCAATTAAAGACTCACATTTGATCAACTGGTTGACAAGATGGCAGAAAGAGAAAAGGCCTTTGGAAGAAAAATCAAGTCCACAATAGATGAAAGTGTGTGCTATGTCAAAACAAATTCTTCTAAAACATCCAACAAGGCCACGTCTTCCAAATATTAAGGCAATAACAAGTACAAGAAGTACAAGGAAAAAGGTGGCAAAAATGAAAACCAAAGTGGTCAAAAACATAATGATAAACAAAACCTCTATTGTGAAGGATGTGGCATAAAAGGAAGTCATGAGACTCATGAATGTAGAACTCCATGGGAGAAAATTGAAGCATACTGTAAGAAGAAAGAAGGAAAATCAAAGAAAACAAGAGTCAAATTCCCAATTCACCAATGAATGTGTGTTTCACAGTACATATGATGAACTAGTGTTTCGGTCAGTTCTTCATGGTTTGATGCTTGGGTTCTTGATATTGGTGCCACTCTACATATGACTTTCTGAACAGACTTATTTGGGGAGTTTAGTGAAGAAAGTTGTGGTACGGTATATCTCGTAGATAGATCTAGTCTGCAACCACAAGGAAGAGGTACAATAAGACTCAAGTGTCCAAGGCTTCCAGATCTCAAACTCCAAAATGTCATCTACCTTCCTCGATTGAAATGAAACTTGTTGTCCCTTGTGCTCATTAGGAAACAAGACCATTCCATTTTGCTGGATAATGGTGATGTCAATATCAGGGGAAAAAGTGGCAATGCAGTCGTCTTGACTAGATATGAGGAAGGGAAAGTACTCAAACTCAAGGGTGAGCCATCAAATTCAAGGAATTATGCTCATCTTGTGGAAGACAGAATGTCTCCAAAAATGTGGCATGCTAGATTTGGGCACACTCACTATAACAGCATTCGTGTATTGCAAAAGAATGGGGTTGTTGGCATGCCTACATTGCCCACGAAATCAAATGAAAAGTGTGAAGCCTGCATCTTGGCTAAACATACAAGAGAACTGTTCTCGAAGTCACAGTGGAAAGCTAACAGAAGATTGCAACTGGTTCACTCAGACTTGTGTTCTCTTCCAATCCTCTCCGTTGGTGGTCATAGGTACTTCTTGTTGCTCATTGATCACTACAGTCGGATGACATGGATATACTTTTTCGCGAAAAAATCAGAAGCCTTCAAGACTTTCCAAAAGTTCTGAAACATGATTAAAAATGAAGCTCAAACCCCCATTGAGACACTCATGACAAACAACGATGGTGAATTCACTTCATAGAAGTTTGAATCCTGTCTTGAGCAAAACGAGATCAACCACCATCTCACAATTCCTTACACTCTGCAACAAAATGAAGTTGTAGAAAGAATGAATAGAACTGTGATGAATATGGTTTGTGCTATGTTTTACTACAAAGAGGTAAATCTACACTTTTAGGCCGAAGCATCTACAACAACAATTTACCTCCGCAACAGATCACCATCAACAACTCTTGAATCCAAGACTCCGTATGAGATGTGGTGTGATCATCTCCCTTTAGTGGGACTTCTTTAGATTTTCGGATCCACTTGTTACGCATTGATTCTAAAGGAGAAAAGAAATATGTTGGACCACGTGAGTCAAAAATGCATCCACTTGAGTTATTTTGAGTCCTCCAAAGCATACAGGCTATATGATGAGAAAGAGAAGAAGTTTCTTATCTCAAGAAAAGTTGTCTTTTGTGAGACTGCAAAGGATAGAGCATATTGAGCGTCAGTCGAGTTGACTTGACAAGTATGCAAAGTTTGATGTCTATAAAGAGAGTGATTTGGATGTTCCGAACAATGAGTGAGGGACACAGTTGGGAATCCATTGATTTTCTATTGTATCCTATACAGGAGATTGAAACTCCTGAAGGGGAGAATGAAACTTCATCAGACAATGAACAAAGGCCACTAAAAGAAGAGGACAAAAAGTGATGGAACTTCAAAGGATGAATTTGAAGCACCTAAAACACGAAAGCAAATGCCTAAGTGGGTCACTCAAACATTGAAAGATGTGAAACCTAATGAAGTTGAAAAAACAGACACACGAAGTGCACATGTAGCGACATCACAATCAAACAAGTCCCTTGAAGAAATTCAAAACAGAATTGAAAAGTCCACCTTGAATGATTCTCCAAAAGAATAACTCAATGTTGTGTTTGATTTAGAACCAACATCTTTCAAATAGTCTGAGAAGCTCGAATCTTGGAGAAAAGAAATCAAAGATGAGTACAATGCATTGGTCAAAAATGGGACTTGAAAATTGGTTGATCCTCCATATGACTGCAAACCTATTAGCTGCAAGTGGGTCTATCGCAACAATACAAGGCTAATGGATCACTTGACAATCACAAAGCAAGGCTTGTTACAAAGGGGTATGCTCAAAAATAAAGAATTGACTACAATGAAACCTTTGCACCTACAGCAAAATGGACCACCATTCGAACCATGTTGGCTTTGGCAACTCACAACAGATGGAAAGTTCACCAAATGGACGTCAAAATTGCAATACTGAATGGTGACCTCAAGGAAATTGTGTACATGACAAAATCTGAAGGTTTTGCAGTAAATGGACAAGAGCAGAGCACAAGGTGTGCAAAATGGAAAAATCGATGTATGATTTGAAACAAACCCCTCAAGCATGGTACGACAAACTAGCTGAGCCCCTCGTGAACATGAACTTCAAACGTTTTGAGTTTGAAGATACAACTATTTTCGTCAAAACAGTTGACAAAACAATTTTATTTGTGGTATTGTATGTTGATGATTTGTTCATCACAGGGAACAATGAACGTACACTACAAAATTCAAATCAAAGTTGATGAAAAGCTTTGAAATGACTGATTTGGGTTATCTTCATTACTAGGGTATTGAAATAATTCAAAAATCAAAGTATTTCTTCATCACTCAGTAGAAGTACATTGGTGACATTCTGAGCAAGTTCGGAATGGAAGATTGTAAGCCTCTCAGCACGCCCATGGAACAAAATTTTAAATTGACATCTGAAGATTCAACAGATTTGATTGATGCCACTAAATACAGACAACTTATTGGGAGTCTAATTTATGTGACCACAACTCGACCAAATATATCATTTGCAGTTGGTGTCCTCTCAAAATTCATGCAACAACCCAAAGATGGTCATTGGGTGACAACAAAAAAGTACTCAGATATCTCAAAGAAAAACAGAGTTTTGGGCTCAAATACTCCAGGACAGGAGACTTCAAACTGTTGGGTACTCAGATTTCGACTAGTGATTATGAATATGGAAAGTCCACCTCGAGTTTTCTGATGAATTTGGGAACAACAATTGTTAGTTGGAAATCCAATAAGCAATTAGTGCCAACAATTTTTTCAGCAAACTATAATATATGACTGTTTCAGAGGCAACTAGAGAGATCTTGTGACTCGAAAGGGTGTTCTTTCAAATTTGCAGGAGCAATAGGTTTCATCAACACCTCTCATTGTTCACAACACTTTTGCAATCCAAATGACAAAGAATACAATTTTTCACGACCGAACCAAGCATATCAATACCAAATTTCATCTGATTCAGCACTATGTGATAGATGGCAGTGTCAAGTTGCAACATTGCCCAACAATAGAGCAACCAGTAAACATCCTGAAAAAAGCATTTGGATGAAAAAAAGTGAAAAGTTCAAAGGAATGCTTGGTCTGACAATGACCCCTACAGATTAAGGGGGGGATGCAACAATATTGTATATAATTGTTATTAATTCTAGCTATCTAGCATAAGTGTCTTGTTTTTTGTCTTATTCAATAAGCTCTCCATTCCCGTAGGAATAGGAAGAGTCACATTGGGGATGTGAAATGAACAGTGTTTTGGGCTTTTATATTGTAATGTTTGCTCTGATTCCAACTTGAATCGTGAAATAGAATTTCATTGTCGTACCTGTTGTAGGCTAGAATTGCACTCTTTGTGGGAGAGTTTCTCAGGCTCTCTCATTCCTAGCTACAAGCGTTGGGACAACCTCAGACTGTGGGTATCCTGTCATGAGGTTGAACCTCTAGGCTTTTTAATGAGGCTATTTCCTCAGATGCTTCACTTCAGTTGTCATTTCCCATGCTAAAATCTATTGTTGACTAAGGAAAAGGGATAGGAGGATAACATAAAAAGAAAAATCTAAGGGGGTGATGCACCAAAAGAGAGTGATCCACATTTAGACTAGAAACCTTAGTGACTACTACTGAACTTAGACAAGACAAGTCTAGCTGATCCTATTTCAGAACTGCAAGCAAAGTAGCTATGTGGAGGTCAAAGGGGAAGATGCACTTTGAAGGGCAGGAAGAAATAGGTCTGCAGGAGAGACACTATGACTCGTAACGCTTTAGAAAGATACCAAAGGCTAACACATCACACAACCTACAAGAAACCAAGAAAATTGAAGGATGAGGAAACACATACATTCTGCAAGTTAAACTGCAATAAAGCACACTTGACTTCAGCAAAAATCAGAAAGTTGTCGTGTATTGATTCAAGAGAGTGTTACGAGGAAATTTTGACAGAGTGCCTCTATCACCAACTGTGGGATCCATTTCTAGGCCCAGAAACCTGTATATATAGAAGAAAAGGGATGAAAGAAGAGGGACTTTTTTAAAAGGACGAAGAGGTGTGGGGGTCTTAATGACTGAAAATCCTTTTCCTTTTCGAGCGCCTGATTGCGTTAATTCTCTTTTTTTGTGAGGACGAAATCTCAATGCTTGTGTAGCGTCATGATTGGACCTATTTTGGGCGATGGCTTGTCGAGGGCATGATCGGAAGCATGGCTCTACATCTCCATTCAAGTCGCTCACCCACTTTGTACAAGTGGGTGCGAACAACTCTTTTGTTTCCTTTAGGAACTTTAATGACGGGGTTGGTTCTTGTTGCCGTCTTGGTTCAACTTGGGTTGTCTTTACTTCTGCTACGTTTGCCTTAGTCGTTTGGTCCTTTATGTTGTTGATCTACTTGGTTTCACTGACCCCACTTGTGTATTCGCTCCATTGGATTTGAATGCATGATCAATCACAAGCCCTTGGATCCTTCCCCTGACTTGTCGACACATTCCATTTCTTGCCACATGCCAAATCCTAGAATCCCCTAACCATCTGACTTATTTTGCTCCATTGATCTGGGTTTGCGTGATCCTGACAAGTGTCGCCTCTTTATTTGTTGTTCTCCTTACCGCTTACTACTTTGGACTTCTCATTGCTCGGCTTTTCTTGAAGATCCTTTTCTTTCGGACTTTTCTCCCGAAGGAAATCCTTCGAACTTTTTGTCCAAACCAATCCTTTTTTCCATGCCACTTTCCCGAACTATTTCCTTTGGGATTTTTTCCTGCGGAATTTCTTCGGACTTTTTGTTTGGCTCAACTCCCTCGGGGTCTTTGCTTTCAGACATCTTCTTCAGGGCTTTTGAACTTGGGCACTTTTCCAAGGGTAAGTACCCTTCAGCTTCTTGACAATGGACCTTTCCGAAAGGAACATACCCTTCGGAAAAATCAAAAAGGTCCCTTTCTTTTGAACTTGGGCACTTTCCTTCGGAGAATTTGTCCGCGGCATGTCCGCGGCAATATCTCCTCGGACACCTTCCAAGTGCACTTCAGAATTCTTTAGGTGCCCTTCGGAACTTTGCAAGTGCCCTTCGGATTTTTTAAAATGGACCCTTCCGAAAGGAACATACCCTTCGGAAAAATTGAAACTGGGCCATTTCCTTCGGGGAAAATGAAAAGTACCATTCGGAAAATTGTTTCGGACAAAATGTCCGAAACAATTCCCAACATTTTGAACAAACACTTGTCCTTCGAAACTTTTCTTTCGGACAAAATGTCCGAAGCATTTCCTTTCCTTAGCTCGAACAAAAACTCCAAAAGAAAGCACTTGGTGAAGAAAAGGAGAGTCTCGAAACAATTATAAGGCAATATTTCTTCTTGCTTCATCGGGTTTTTTCACACTTGCCTACTTTGGACTTTCCATTGTTTTCAATTTATAAGGCAATTTAAGTAAAGCAGCTCTACTGATGGAATCCGTAGTTCTGATGGAGTCTGTAGTTCTTCTAACGGAGTCCATGGCTCTTCAAATGGAGTCTGTAGGTCTGATGGAGTCCGTAGTTCTTCTGACGGAGTCTGTAGTTCTTTTGATAGAGTCCATAGTTCTTCTGATGGAGTCCGTAGATCTTCTAAACTCATGATTGAAATGCTTGAACTACTTGGTTTTGCCATGAAAACTGCTCAAGAACCTTTTTCTTTGCTCTATAGACCTGTCGCTTAGAATTTGACAAAATACGCTTTAACCAATCTTAAAGTGTTTCAAAAGCTTTGTGAGAATTGTGAGATCTCTCTAGTCCACTCATTTCATCCAAGACATATGTTCATTTGCTCATCCATTAGCAACTTGATCCACCTAGACGCAGCTTGGTATATGGGCCAAAATTGGCCAACAGTTCCATCAATAATATTTCCAACCTGTCACTTCAAATGTGGAACTTAGCTCCAAGGAACAATCTATGGATTGATCCTTCACAACTTTGTTTGAACACACTATGTATCATATATGACTCCTCATGAACCTCCTTTCTAACCCAATTGCCAAATATGAGGAATGCCAGAGTAGATTCAATGCTTCTATTCGCTTCATCACTCAGAATTTTTCCCAAGTCCCATATGCCAACATAATGTCTAAACATCACCATACACTTATTCGGAAAATCATGAATATCAACATAATGTTTAACTAGTTCATATCTAAAAATATCTTCAAAACTCCATATGAGGATATTGTTGGCCATTTTTGGCCCACATACTAAAATTCTGACTGATTTGAAAATTTACAGACTCCATCAGAAAATCTACGAACTCCATCAGAGAAGCTACGGACCTTGGAAAAGCTAAGTGCAAAATCTTTTATTCAACAAAGTCTTTACTAGTTCTTTCTTTCGGATTTTGTGTGGACTAAGTGTTCTTTCTTTTGGGACTCTTTTTGGCTAAGTGTTGAATTCTTTCGGACAATTTGTTCGAGGCAAAATTCTCGAAGGTATTCTTTTCGTGAGAAAAGGACTTTTCCAAAAACCCCGAAGGGTCCTTCGCAAAATTTTTGAAGGTATTTTTCTAAAGGTAAAGGTCATTTTCAAATGCCAAAGGATCTTTTCAAAATTTTCGAAGTGCTCTTTCCCTTCAGGAAAGTCCATTTCAAGATTCCGAAGGGGCACTTTAAAAATCTGAAGGGTACCTTCCCTTCGGAAAGGGACCATGTCAAAAATCCAAAGGGTACCTTCGCCTCAGAAAGGGACCATGTCAAAAATCCAAAGGGTACCTTGCCAAAAGCCCGAAGGGCATTTTTATAAAGTCCAAAGACATGAATTCCATCAGACAAATTGTCTGTGGGAAAGTGATAAACAAAAAGTCTGTGGAAATTGCCCGAAAGGAAATGTCTGAAGGAAATAACTCAAGGAATTGACTTGCACGCAAATGTCAAAATCTTAACCCTGCAAATAGCCGTTGGCATTCAAAAGCCATCAAAGGGGTCTCTGGCCAAACGCAGAGATGACGCGTGACAGCTTTTCAGGAGCTAGATCCAACGGCGCATATCAATCTTACATTGAAGATCAACGGACATGCAAAATCAAGGACGGTGTCAATTTTAATCTACAGGAGGACCATATAAGTCCAAAACAGCAATAAGGAGCACATCAGGTTTTAAATGCAAGAGATAAAATCACGTACACTTGGCGGGGACATGCAGCTACCCACAACATGGCCCTATCAGTTCAAAAGGAAGGGGCTTGAAGGCATGAGGGGCTTGAGGAGATATGCAGTGATCTTGGATGGTTCATTTCATGGTCAAGGCAGTTGCACGCTTTGAATGCAAGGGAGCTCGAGTACAACAGCAGGGGTCCCGATCAATGACGACCTTTTCTCTCAGTTCTCCTTGCTCCCGCAAGCCCTTTCTTTCTCTTTTCCTTTTCTATATATATCGGATGCTTTCTATTTTGGAGGGGTTCCCAATTTTTTAGACTTTCTTATTTCTCTGGGAGACAGGACACTCTTTGAGATATTGCAAAATATTCTCAGCTTGATTAGGATCAACCCTGTCAAGCATTTGTAAGAACTACCTCTTGATACAATAAAGGATTTTTTTTGCCTATCTCTTGCCTTGGATTTGTGTCTATTGAGTTGTGCACTATAGCATTGTGTGAAGGAGAATCTTCCTTGTCCATGGTACTCCTTTTTGACCTTGTTTAGGGAGTTTTTCAACGTTGTTTGCAGGTCAAGCTGAGTGTTCTTTTCACCATTGATATGAGCTTTCAGTGAGTCTTAGAACTCTTTGTTTGCATTCATTGCTTCCTGAATCTCTTCCATGAAACATTAATGCAACCAGCTTGATCTTGAGGTTGTGTAAGTCAGTATTGTCCTCGATAGAGTTAGTGTGGGTTCAAGCTCATGGGAGTTTTCACATTTTATTTTGGTGCATCGTTTGGTTAAACTTTCTTAGGAGCCCTTATCCCCTTTCTAACCCTTTGCCCCATGGAACATTAGTTTAGCTTTAGTTTTAGGTGATCTACCAAGAGGAAGCCGGCCTTCTCCGGAGGTTCAACCTCACTACAGGATACCCATAGTCTGAAGTTGTCCCAACGCTTGTAGCTAGGAGTGAGAGACCCTGAGAAACTCTCCCACAAAGGGTGCAATTCTAGCCTACAACAGATACATGGGCAATTTTGTGACTTATCTTCTTGATCTTTGACTACCATTGTCGAATCACAGTGATGCAAACACAACCAGTTATACAAAATACAACTCGTTTTATATAGAGAATATCATGCTAGTGTTGAATGGTATATTAGCAATTGAATCAAAACCCTTATAAGAAAAGAAAACTGTTGTTGCCTTGTTTAGCATACCATGGACCTTGTATAGGAGATAGCCATTTGCCAACTTATTACCACTCACCTTGTCCCATATATGATACATTCATTTGCAAATATGACTATTGTTCAGGGAATTGCACTCTCTATCCAACCATCGAATCTGAATCCAACAATGACAGTATTGGTATGAATCCGATTACCTTGTAAATACTGAATGTTTTGCTATTGCAGTCATTGATCAGTGGCTTGTAGCTGAGATATTTGGCTATTGTGCTTCAACCACTAAATCCCATTGTCATTCATAATATTTGTCTTATGCTTCTCTAAGGTCAATTCTAATTTTTTTCTTATCCATTTGTATGGGTTAATGAAATTATCAACAACAATGATATTGAAATCAAAAATTATATCCTTTATAGATCTCAAATTGTCCCCTGGATTCCATACCCTTATGCAAAATGCATTTTGAGCCAAAGGCTCTATCTTTATTCTTTCACCATGCTTGGAATGATGACGGAACTGAAATAGAGTTGTGCTCTCATTCCCATATTGTGAATTGACATTATAAGAGTGCTTACGATGATGACAACAAATTTGAAATGGCATAGTAAGCAACAACAACCCTGAAATATGACTTTCCTTTTTATACTTTGTGCTGGAATCCAATTGTTAACCTTATTTTTCTGATTTAGAAATAGGAGCCTTTAAGAGATTTGTCTTGACACAACCATCCCTGTAATTCAGAATTTCAAAATTGTGGCAACAAATGAAACATTTTCCTTGCTTGCATGCCCATCACTATAGTTTTTGAAAATCACTCTCACACGGTAATAACTAATTTTTGCAATGCTTGAAAGATTGATAGATGCTTCTAGGGCTGAAACATCCTCCATTTTGGATATTCGGCATTCAACATGTAATGCATGTTCTTCCTTAACATTTTTAATACAAACCTTTTGTTTATCAAAAGTCATACTTGTTTCTGTTGAAGATCCTTCACCTTTCATTTGCATGGTGAATTCCTTTATGGGTTGCTCACTAACTTCTTTTTGATCTGAATTCTCTTGCTTCCTAATTTCTTCCTTAGAATTCTTTTGAGCATTTGACCTTCCATCTTTCTTTTTCAACCTTCTATTTTTATTTTCGGTGTATACTTTCAAGAAATCTTCAAAGGTATTATAAAACATGTATATATCAGCCTTCTTATCATATTCATCAAAAGCAAAAAAATTGACCTCATCTCTATCACATTGTTCTTCTAACCATGCTTCTTGAATAGGATCATTATTTCGTGTTCTTCTAAATGACTCTAAGGCTTTATAGCTACTAGAAAACTGCATCAAAAGTTGATTCTTAATATCTTGGCTTTTTGTCTGCTCTTTTTGTATTCGCATCCGCACCTTTTGGATAGGATCTATGTATTCACACCTTTTGGATAGGATCTATGTATTCTTCCTTCGATAAGAACTTAGATCACCAATCCATTGTAGACAACTCAAATCCGACAACTAACCAAGAGATGGCTCTGATACCATTGCAATGTCCCTTTCTGGACAGATTTAAAAACAATTTGGGTTTTCTAGCAAACCTTAGGATTGAAAATACAAATTTGGACTTTATTTATTGAAACCCTAACTAAAAATTCCATAATTCTAAAAATTATTATTTAGGCACAAAAATGAATTTCTCCAACATCAAATAACCCTCATAAAATTGAAAAATATTCAAAACATGTATTTGACCTCAAAAGACTGATTTTTGGACAATTTGTAGCCTTAAAAATTACAATAAAATATCACTTAATCAATGACGGATGAAGTGGAGTTTTTCACCCACCAATTGTTGTTCCAACTAAAAATCAAACCATAGATGCCATTCACCACACCTATGGATGTTTGTTAGGGCTGCAATGATCCACCAAGAACCTGCCCTACTATTGCACTAACCTTCTACAAGCTGCCAACTAGATCGCCCAACTCCCAAGTGTTGTAAAATTGATATGCTACTACCTCGAAGTTGTCCAATTGAATCACCCACCTCCTAGGGCTGTCAAATTTGATTTGATCACCTTCAAACTGTCCCAAACTGAATCGCCAGCCTCCAAAGTGACCCTTGTGCTGAAAAAAGATGAATTGATGCACAACGTGACTCCTAAATGAAGCCACAGGGAGAATATTGAGGGTTTTCGTCCTCGAACACTGAAGCCAATGAGGATTTCCATCCTCAAGAGCTGAGAATGCAAGCAAATGTGTTTAACATCAAATGAATTAATTGATTAATAATAGATAGATGCTGAAAATGGACCTCTCCACCTTTTATACCTTTTCCCACTCAAACATCAAACTTACTTTATTATAATAATAAACATAAGTTGCTGACATTACTTTTTGGCCACTTCGTCATATTATTAAGTTTACTTTAAAGTATTTAAGAATATTTTTCATTTTAATAATAATATTATTATTAAGTTGCCCAAAAGATTAAAAATGACTGGGCCCAACTTAGATAATATGATTGATTATTTTAATCTAGAAAAGGGGACATTGCAGTCCGCCCTTCCCAAAATTGCTTGTCCTCAAACAATGTTGTTTTCCATTGCCTGGATCATAAATCCGCAAACACTTGCTTCATGGTTGTAGCCTTGTGCTCCAATGTCCCTGTCACTTCATGCCACCAAACAAATTGTATGTAGGCTGAAAACAATCCATAACAGCCACAAACCTCCTTGCCTCTCATCCCCATCAACATTAGAATGGTCAGGTTGTTCGTCCCTAATAGCCGATATCTTTTACTAACTTCGTGATGCAAGAAAACTCTCCCAAAATACACAAATCTACAGTTGTTCATGACTGATAACAGCAGGTCATGATTTAGAATTATCAAAATCAACGGCATAACAATAGTACAACTATTAAACCAATAATTCCTTCCAAAAATCAAAGATGTAAAGGCTGGAAACTGCCCTGTACAATCTGAAAATACTTCAACAAGGGTACTGAGCTAAAAAATCCTCCACCATGTGACCACAAACATCAAATAACCCTCATAAAAATGCAGAATATTCAAAAAAATTATTTGACCTCAAAAGACTGATTTTTGGACAATTTGTAGCCCTAAAAATTAAAATAAAATATCATTGAATCAATGATGGATGAAGTGGAGTTTTTCACCCACCTATTGTTGCTTCAATTAAAAATCAAACCATAGATGCCATTCGCCACACCTATGGAGGTCTGCTAGGGCTGCAATGATCCACCAAGAACTTGCCCCACTACTGGGATGACCTTCCACAAGCTACCAACTAGAACGCCCAACTCCCAAGGGCTGTAAAACTGATCTGCTATTACCTCAAAATTGTTCAACCGAATCGCCCGCCTCCTAGGGCTGTCAAATCTGATTTGATCACCTTCAAACTATTCCAAACTGAATCGTCAGCTTCCAAGGTGACCTTTGTGCTAAAAAAGGATGAATTGATGCACAATGTGACTCCTAAATGAAGCCACTGAAAGAGTACTGAGAGTTTTCATCCTCGAATACTAAAGCCAATGAAGGTTTCATCCTCAAGAGCTAAGAATACAAGCAAATGTGCTTAACATCAAATGAATTAATTAATAGATGATAAATAGATGCCAAAAATAGACCTCTCCACCTTTTTTTATACCTTTTCTCACTTAAACTCCAAACTTACTTTATTTTAATAATAAAACATAAGTTGTCGACATTATTTTTGGGCCACTTAGTCATATTATTAAGTTTACTTTAAAGTATTTAAGAATACTTTTGATTTCAATAATATTATTATTAAGTTGCCCAAAAAATTAGAAATGACTGGGCCCAACTTAAATAATATTATTTATTATTTTAATCTAGGAAAGAGGACATAACATCTTCTGAGAGTAGTCATCTATGAAAGTCACATAGAAAAGATGAGTTTATTGATGGGATGTCCATTGGTCCAAACACATCACTGAGGATTATTTGCAATATTTCACTTGCTTGTGCAACACCTTTTGGGAACTTTACTCGACTTTGCTTTCCGTAGATGTAGTGTTCGTAGAAGTCAATGTCTGAGGGACAATTCTCCATTCCTTTTGCCAAATCCTTAGTCCGCAACATGCACAAACCTTTCTCATGAATATGGCCCAGCCTCTGATTCCATAGCATTGTCTCCTTTGTCGAAGACAATGCTCACATTATTGCTTCAAGCTTGGGCTCAAGAACAATAGAGTTGTTACATGTGCTACTTACCACAGTCGCAATAAGCCTGAACAAAGTACCAATGTGCACAATTCTTGCCAACACCATGGCTTTGTGCACCCATTTGCACCCGTGTCTACTAAATGAGACCTAGACACTGACATCATTCATCTTGTTCACAGAGATCAAATTCCTCGCAAGGCCAGGGATGTGCAAATCTCTAAGGAGAGTCTTGATCCTCCCATGACTAAATCTCAGCTTCACTCTTCCTCTCCCTAGGACACAATAGATTGAGTTATCTCCCAGAAATAGATCACCACCATAATATTACTCATATTCGAAGAACCACTCCTTCACAGGAGTCATATGATATAAGGCTCCAAAGTCAATCAACCATGCATCAGTGCATGAGTGCGAGTTTGAGGCTGCGAGATATACATCTTCATTTGCATCACTGGAGACCTTTTCACCTAAGGATTGCACAGTATCCAATGGTTTGCTCTTCTCCATCTCTCTACAATCCTTCTTGAAATGCCCTGTCTTGCCATAGTTATAGCATTTTTCAAGGATCTCTCTAGAGTCTTTGATCTACCCTTAGACTTCAAGCGCTTCTTCCCAATCTTTCGCTTGCGTCGTTCTTTCCAGTGGCATCGCACATCAAGGCATCATTAGTCTAATAACTCTACATAGACTTGTGCCTCATCTCCTCTAATAGTAGAGTTGCAACCACACCTTCCAGCTTTAGTTGTGATGTGGTGCTAGTGATTGCCATCACTAGATTATCCTGCACATCTAGTAGAGAGCACGCAACGTGATACACCTTTCTTCGTCATTCATGCTGACAACCATGGATGAAAACTAACTGACCACCATTTTAAAGGCATTCGGGTGCTCTGCAACTGAGTCACCATCACTCATTCGCAATGAGTACAACTTATTTCACAAGAAAAGCTTGTATACTAACAATTTGACCCAGTACAACATTGACAGCTTGTCCCAGAGATTGCAATATTTTCAATCAAGACATTTAGAAGTATCGAGTCCGACAGACATTATTTGATAGAGCTTCTCGCTTTCCTATAAACTTTTTCTCATTCCTTTGGTTTCATATTGGTGGGTGTTGTTTCTACAATAGCAACCCACTGATCTCTATCTAGCAAGAGATCCTCCATCTTGAGCTTCCACAACTCAAAATTTTGACCATTGAATTTCTCAATTTCTATCTTCGTGTTTCCAATCACTTTCTTCGCATGAGACTCTCCGACTAAAGCTCCCACTTCAAGAAGACTATCTATCACAAGTTACTCCAACTTTGGTAAAGCTCAAAACCAGAATTCATTAGCAAATGTTGGGAATAACTTCGTACATGATAGACAAACACAAAGGAGAGCTCTATAATGTGAATCTTATACAAGTAGATAAGATAACAAACACATACAAACAAAAAAGAATTTCACCTGAGAAAACCCTTTTGGGTAAAAAACTCAACACAACCTTCTTGAATTATAACAAAAATTGGATGTCTTGCAATGCTATGATCAAGTTGAAAAGTTTTGTAACCTTCATACAGCGCGTTACTGTATATTAGAATGCACACAATTGACCATGTGTATTTAGCATTCAACAACCTTTGTTACACACATCCTATGTAACCATAATATCTCCTTTCTCCTTCAAAGAACAGTGTTTTGTAATAGCCACTTCACTTGCAAGTCTACACTGCTAAACAATTTTCATGCACCAACTACTGCACTAAGTGAACATGTAACGCTTCATAATAGGTCCATGTCAAAGTGCCACCAAGGTGTTGCTAACACCTATTTAGTCTGAGAGATATAGTTAGACAAGTGTTAAGAGCGCCTTCGGATAACCTTTCACTACACTGCATGTTGCACAACTCCTTGCAACACCTTACTACAACTCAACCACTAAGCACCGCTTGAAATCTCCTAGAGTGCACTACGCAACTTTTCCATCATCCTCGCACACTAATAAACTTGCAAAATTGCCAAAGGCAATCTCCATGCAAGATTGTGCAACACCCTATGCAACCAAGTACTTGCACAAACCACTTTGCACAACATAGTTATCATTGTGCAAATCCATGCAAAGTTTTGACATTTCCCAACATTTTTATGACATCCTCTATAGATGAATAGAATTCTCTTCTTTCTCACAAAATAACAAAAGGTTTGGGCTCATTAAAAAGAGCATTTCAAAATGAGTCCAAGGATGTTGCCGATGAGCTCATTGAGTGATACATTTATGCCAATGGGCTTCCATCTAACATTGTTAGGTCACCATACTTACAAGGTATAGTGAGAGGAGTCAATGAAGCCCCTAAAGGGTACAAAGGTCCAAGTTATGAAAAAGGCCCTTCCCACCTTATTGGGCAAGGAAAAGAAATATGTAAATAATTCATTGCAACTCATTAGGGATTCGTGGATAGAAGCACGGGTGTCCATTATTTTCGATAGATGGAAAGATTCCAATAATAGAACCTTGATTAATGTGATTGCAATGTGCCTTGAAGGGCAAGATTTTTTAAGGTCATTGATTGTGAGCAGTAGGTGAAGAATGCACAATTAATTGTTGGTATCCCCATAGAATTCATTCAAGCAATAGGGCCTCAAAACGTTGTCCAAGCCATAACAAACACTAAAAATTTCCAAGCTGCAGAGATGTTTGTTGAGGTGAGGTACACAGTTTAAAAACTTCATTCATTCAACCTAATACTGCAAAGTTTGAACAACAAAATCAAGTGGATCACACAAAAGTATGTCGAGGCCAATGAGATCCAAATGTTTGTCACCAACCATCACATGTCACAAGCCTTCTTCACGTCATTCTTGAAGTTGGAGTTGTTAAAGGTAAGTAAAACGATATATTTCTATTTAATTTACTTTAATAAATATATAATTTAACTTTATATTACTTACCTTGTTTTTTTTATTTAAAATTTTAAAACAAAGTAGATATGTTGGGACTCATATATTTTCTAACTTTTTTTAAATTTAATTTGTTTTAATTTCTTACTAGGTTGTCAAGACTTGATTCAACTTCGCACACTCAACTTGAGATAACTTGTGAAGATCTGAGAGGCATTGTGCAACATGGTTATCAGCAACCTTTGGGCTTTATGGAGGTAAACGAACACACACAGACCCAAAAGGTGAAGAAGTTGATCCTAAATGATGAGTGGCGGGGTCATATAGATTACTTTTCATTGTTTGACCAAGCACATCATGAGTATGATCAGATTTACTGTTATGGATCAGCCATATTTGGGCAAGATTTATGATAACATTGACTCGATTGAGAAGATGAAGTCCATTACGAATGCGAAAGAGAGATCCTACAAAAAGTTTTTAAATCAAGTGCACACATATTTCATTGATCGGTGGAACAAAATGACCACCGCATTGCATCTCCTTGCCTTTGCATTAATGCCTTAATGCTATAGCACGGAAATCTTTTCTTTGCCTAGGAAGGTGCCACCATAAAAGGATTTTAACATTAGTAATGCATATAAGGAAGCATTCACTAAACTCCTCCCCAATCCAGTTGTAGAAAACACAATTGTGGGTGAGTTTAGAATTTTCATTGCCTCCACAAGTCACACCCTTAGTGCTCTTACAAGGACAAGAAGAACACTCATACATGGTGGTACCACAATGGCAACAATATCCATGTGCCTGCAACCTCTTTTAAACAAAATTTTGTCACAAGTATGATTTTTAACTCTTTTAATTTCTTTTCTTTTTAAGTTTTTTGTATTTATTTTTAGCTTTTACTTCCATAAATTTTAATTTTGCATTGCCTTTTCTTCATTAGGTGGCAAGTTTCTCTTTCATTGAGTGGAATTAGAGGACATTATTCTTTATCCAGTAGGTTAAGTGCAACAAGTTGAAAACAAAAAAGGAGTGGTTTGTGTCCACTCCAACACATGCCTTCTATCACATAAGTAGGACGAGTACAAGGGAGGGGAAACAATATGTTGGGATATAGAGCCAGAGCATCCTAACTTGGATGCTTCCATTGCCCAACTTTCATTGGCCGACACAAAGTGAGAAGAAACTTCTTTGGAGAACCCACATAGCGCAGCTAATGGGAGTGGCATTGCTACTAAGTGACAGTACCATTGCTTGTGGTTCTAATGAACCACATGATGATGTTGATGTTTTCAATGAAGATCAATATGATGATAAATATTGAGTATACATGTGCACTAAGTAGTTTGACACCTAAAAATTAATTTTTATTTATTTATCATGACATTAAGCATTGAATTATTAATTATAAGTAATGTTTTGTGGTTATTTTGTTTACTCTATGCATATTATGTGGTTAAATTTTCTTATTTGGCTAGAACTTTTATATTTTTTATGTTTTATATATATATATATATATATTTTTTACAATCATACCCTGACGTAGGAACCTTGGGGGAAAACAAAGTGTCCTATCAACGCGCACAACCTCTATACCGGTACCAATACCACTACCGAAACAGGGAACTGAGATGTAATGTCCCCGTTTTTGGTCACCCCAACATCGTAGTTAGCTCCAACTTTCTCGGAGAGTTTTCAGAATGCAATTTAGTTATCGGCATTGAGCTTTGGGGATTTTGTTGAGTCCGTTGATGCTTTCCGAGAGTAGTTTTGACATGTCGAGTGCTTTCCAAACACCTTGGAGGAAAATGTAATTTTTGGAAAGTGTCTATTTTCAGTAAGTCGTATCTTTGGTGAGCTCCTAAGTATATTGGCACCTTCAGATTTCACTTCTGGACTATTTCGGCATCTTCCGTACTTTCAGCTGGTTGTGTGGGAAATAATTAATAATTAAATAATTAATTGTAATTTGTTGAAAAATCATAAATTATGAGACGACTTAAATTAATTATTATTTAGGTGGTTGTAAAAGTGACTAAAGTGTCGTAAATATTAAATATGAAATAAAGTCACTTTATGGAACAAAAAAGTTTATTTAATTATAAAGTGATTAATTTATAATTTTCGGAAAGTTCTAAGAAGATTATAAGAAGGGCTGAAAAGTCTCATTTGAGAGGGTTGTTTTATTTTCTCTATTATGGATTTTGAGCTTCTAGCTTGAGCAAACCCTAAGACGAAAACCCTAAGGGAATTGGTTTCGATGGTGAGACATCTACCTAGCCGATTTGTAGGTGGAATCACACAGATTTCACATTTGTGTTGATTGGAGAATTTATTTAAAGAAATTGAAAGATAGCAAGAAAGATAAATTTATTTAAGTTTTGAGCCAAAAATAAATGTGTTGTGTGTGAAAAGTGGAATTGACAAAACATTATTTGTGTTGTGCCCTTGAAAGAGCTGTACCATCTCATTCCATTCCAAAAAGGGAGCGATAGGCCCAAATAAAGAATCCTTGTTGCTTTCTTACCCAATTTATTCTATCCCACTCCTTTGGTGACCTTTTACAAAAAAATGAAAAATTCGTCTTTGTAACGGACTTATTTTAACTACAAGGCAATGTGAACTCGTGACACTTAAAATTGTTTGAAATGAGAGAATAATTATGGGGTATGAGTTCTCTAGACAAATCTCATAACTATTCTCACACATTTCCCATGTCATACACACCTCAACAAGAACCAGAAATGAAATTTCCATAGATGACATAATTGTCGTTTAATCGTCGATTTGTCGATTAATTGCATATTTTCATGGAAAACGAGTATTGGCCACTCAAAATCGCAGTTTTTTTAAAATCAGTATTGGGTGAGTATTGGCACAATACTCGCCAGTACTGGCACAATACTCGCCAAATACTCGTGATTAATCACGAGTTCTCAACGAATACTGTGCCAATATTCGCTTGGTACTATTGCAAGCCCTGTACGCATACAAAACATATTCAAACCCTACAAATGCATCTTGGACGCTCCAAAAACACTGAAAAAACATTGATTTTTGTCATATAAATGCATACGTGCCCCCTCATTGGATGTACACAGCATTTAGAGCATTTCGAGCGAATTGGAAGGAGAACAATTCAGCAAACACATTTCCAAGTTAGTACACTTGTTTTATTTTTTATTTATTTTTTTCCGAGCATGTAATTTATTCAACATGTTTGATAAATATTCATGCATTCTATTCAATTTCGTAATTGTTATTTCCAATTTATGCATAGTTTTTCTTAATTATTTAATAAAAATATTTTTTTTTACTATTAACGTAAAAAATATGATTTATCATTATGTTTATTATAGATGTCATTTTAATTTTTTAAAAGTTTTTAGTATTCTGTCCATGTTGTATGCAATTGCATAAGCCCTAGGGATAGATGTTTAAATTTACAAGTTTACAATATAAGGTTATTTTTTTAAATGTTGTATTTTAATTTGTTTTGAACATCTTTATTTTTAATTTTTTTAATGTTGATTTGAACATGTTTTTAAGTTTACCAATAGCATACAATGTCATCTGGCACTGCATCGGAATCAGATTCAGTCAATGGTAGCTAATCAGCTCCCCCTAATACTTGCACTGTTGTTTGGAAGTATGCCATATAGGTTGGAACATCCTAGACGACTGTAATTTGTACATTTTGCTTGAAGAAGATTTTTGGAGGCATCGATTGTTTCAAGTACCATCTTGCATGCATTCCTTTCTACGATGTCATACCTTGTCCCAGTGTGACGAAAGAGACAAAACAAGAGATGGTTGCAGAGCTTGCATTGCTAGACGAAAAGAAATTAGAGAGGGCAAGGATGCAAACAGCGTTAACAATGGCCATTAATGTTGCATCGATAGAAGAAGAGGCAATTATGACAAAAATTGTGGGCTCTAGTCATGGTCCATGCAAGCGAGGCATATCCACTTCATTTAATTCAGCAAAAGCAAAATACACACTTTTTTTGTGCCTAGAAACATACCTAAGACACAACCTTCACTATAAGGTACAACATGGAACAAAGAGGATCATGCAAAATTAGATAAAGCGTGTGCAAATTTATGGTCTTTCAACAACCTTCCCTTCAATGTGGCGAGAAGCCGATACGGAGAATATTTGGTGACAGCATTGACAGTTGCAAAGAAAAGGTACAAAGCAACCTCTCTAAAAAACTTAAGTGAGGGGTTGCTCTAAGATGCAGTTGAAAATACAAAGGTAATTGTGGAAGATCAAAAGAGGTTGTGGCACCATTTTTTCTGATAGATGGACAAATGGAAAGAACCGCACACTCATCAATTTTTTCACAGCTTCAAATGGTGAGTTGGTTTTTTTTTAGTCAATTGATGCATCTAACAAGATAAAAAATACATAAACTTTAAGCTTGATGCTCGAATAGGTTGTTTTAGATGTGGGCATTGAAAATGTTGTCCAAGTTAACACTGACGGTGCAGCAACATATGTGGTGGCTAGAAGACTTCTCAAGGACAGACATCCATCATTTTTATTGTCTTGACCTTATTTTGGAGGACATAGGCAAACTTATTTAGGTGCGACCGATTGTAGAACCCAAAAACATTACATAATATATATACAATCACCCTTGGGTTTTCAACTTGATGAGAGAGCACACTGAGGGGAAAGAGTCTGTTCAAGTAGGTGTCACCAAGTTTGCAACGAACTTTTTTACGTCGCAAAGTAGTTGTAGTTTGTTGAATCCTTTGAAGCAGATTTTTGTGAATCAAGCATGGATGGACTCATCATATTCAAAGAACGCTGATGGAGTCAAGGTTGCAAAGGTAGTTTTCAATGAGGGCTTTGCAAATAGAGCTATAGAGATCATCAAGGTAACTTCAAATTTCAATTTAAATTTCAAGTCGATTCTCTTATTTTAAATTTTTTTAACTTAAAGCATTTATTTTATTCATAAGTTTGTAACATTAAATTGTTTGTAACTTTGTAGGTGTCGGAGCCTTTGGTGAGGGTTTTGTGCTTGTTGGATAGGGAGCAAAACCCAATGGGTTACATTTATGAGGCAATGGATAGGGCCAAAGAGGCCATCCAAAACTATTATAAGGGGGATCGTGTCAGATTTAATCTCATTTTGGAGTTGATTGATCAGAGATGGAACAATCAACTCCACCAACCCATGTATGTAGCAAGGTACTACCTTAACCCTAAGTTTTTCTATTCTGATAGCTTCACAGATGCTAATGGGGAGGTTATGGAGGGGCTCTCAACATGCATGGAGAATATGACACCTAACATTGAGGTAAGGGACCTCATTATTTCAAAGTTGCAGAACTACAAGCAAGTTAAGGGGAGGCTCTTTTCTTCACCACTAGCTATCCGAGGGAGAGGTACGCAATCACCAGGAAATAGAAAATGAAATATTTACTTGTACCTTACCAATTACAAATTATTAATTATTTATAAACTTTTGAATATCTTGTTTGTAGGGTCATGGTGGGAAGTTTGTATGACGCCATTCACACAAAGAAGCGCAACAAGTTGAGTCAACAAAGGTTCAATGCCCTAATTTTTATGCATTACAACCTTCGGCTTCACACAAAAAAGTTGAAGAACATATCACAGGGGCCTATTGTTGTGACCAACACGACCTATTTTCAAAATTTCAAATGAGGACCCACTCTGAGCTCGAATTCCATGTTCATGTCTCGTTGTGAAATGAATCAGTCCCAATTTAAGCAAGAGGTCATTGTCTTAAGTCTAAGGTTTTATTCGAATGAAGTCTTGATTTGATTTTGAACTAACCAAACTGACTAATTGTTTCCCCAGTTGCTCTATTAATTCGATCAGTATCTAAATCTAAGGGTCTAAATGGATGCGCTTATTGAAGTTATTCAATACATCTATTTGGCTTTTAGTTCTATGACGTTCATCGAATTCAAGTTTTCATGTAATTTATGGACTAACCGAGCTAACTTGATATTTGCCCAAGGTTGTTTGTTCTAGCTCCATAGGGCCACCTTGCCAAAGCTTACATGATCCAGCTCAAAAAAGTCTTATGTAGTATGAGTGACTTTTCATACTTAGTTGATTTGCTGAAAGTTTCCTCACAATGACCTTCGCCATACGTCTCTCTTGCACTTAGAGTAAACGTCAAACTTAAGAGTGGCAATGCAGTTTGAATCCCAATAGCTAGGTCCCGAGTTCCGAGATCATTCCATGTGTCGGCATCCAACTTCCTCGCAAATAATTTGTGAAGCGACAAGTCTTTTCTTTTGGCAGGTATCTGAGGTCATGGGATTTGAACACGTGTCTTCATCTCGTTCTTCCACAACTCATTTGCAAGGTTCTAAGTCCTTTCCACCCAAGCAACTGGGATTATCCCAAGTGTCTTCATCTCGATCACTCGCTACTATTGACTCCAACAGCTAAGTCACAAACCCTCCGAACAAGCGTGGACCATCCACATGGTAGCATCCCACTCATCTGGATCCTATAGGCATAGGCACGTACTCCAAGGACAAGCGATCATTCGGACAAGCGAGGGTCATCCATGTGGCAACATCTCACTCATCCGGAGCCTGTAGATAGAGACACGACTTTTGATGATCACAATCATCTGGATAAGTGAGATCACTCCACGTGGTACAATCTCGTTCATCTGCAACTTGTCAGACAAGTGTACATAGTCAAAGATTGAAGACCCTCCGTACAAGCGTGGACCGTCCACATGGTAGCATTCCGTTAACTCATGCCCTGCAAACATAGCAAAGAACAATACATAGCCCCGAGTGAACAAGATCATTTCACATGTCAATATCTCATTGAACCGCAGCCAAAGTCTAAACGTGCATGTGTCATGTCCTCCTTTTTGGCCTGAACACGGCCATGACCTTTAGCCTAGTTCTTTTGGTGCTTTCCCTAGGCTAAGGGAAAAAAAGGAAAAGGGGAAACATTGATTCTAATTTTAAGTTATAAAAAGATACCTTTTTTATATATTTTTTTATATTATAACTTAAAAGGTAACTTGTGAGAAAGGGTTATCTTAACCCTTAATGACGGAAAAGGGGAAGGATCTTTTAAAACCACCTTAACCCTCCCTTCAAGTGGAGCGCCCCTTTTTTTGGGGAGGATTTGTGAAGAATATAGTATAAAGGGTGGTATGATAATCATTTGAAGAGTTACTAGGAATTTATGATATTTGATTTTAAGGCTAAAGCACCAAACACTTGGCTAGATGATTTGAAGATGAAAACCTTCAAGGACAAAGGTTTGGGGACGAAGACCTCCACTCCTATTCAGGGCAGCACTACTTTCAAGTTCTGTAATTGCACTTCAGATTTGGTGATTTGGTGATTTGACCCTCCCCTAGGGTGGCAACTTGCTTTGGCAACTGTGGTTGTGTGTTGGGGTTGTGTGGCTTGCTATTGGAAGTCATTTACAAGTTTTTAGAGAGCCCTAGAGGGTGGCAACTTGGCCACTTGTGTTGAAGACTCCATTAAGAGTTGTGTTACAAGGGAGTAACCCTCTCCTAGGGTTTATGAATTTATTGCCAAATTATTCCAACTAGAGCAAATTGGTTTGGAGCTGAATTTTTAGGGTTTGGAGGGTTATTTTGTGCCCAGATAATATTCTAAATTTTCCATTTTTATTTTTTTTTATTTTTATTTTTTTAACGCTTGGTAAACCTTTTAACGTGACCGGCGGCACTGGCTAGACACGCCTAATACTGGTACCACGGGGCGGGGGGGAGACTTCTAAATTTTCCATATTATTCTTGAAATTATTTCTAATTTTTGAGAGGGTTTTGGAAGACATTTGGACCTCAAATATATTCAGAAAATTCATAATAAATTCTACATATTTATTTAGTCATTTTGATGCAATTTATGAAGGTTCCATGAAGTGTTGTTGCATAATAAATCAGCCATAAAATAAATTAAATATTTCAGATTAAGATGCCTAGGGTTTGAAGATAATTTCATCTTTTTGAAGGGCAAAACTTGTTTGTTGAAAACCTCAATTGGTGTGTTGGGTTTATCCTAATTTTGTGTTATTTTTTAAGAGTTCAATTCAACTAGGGTTTGTTGTTGGAAAAATTAAAAAACTGATTTTTATCTAAGGTTTGCAATAAATTTCAGAATTCAAAAAATATCTCGAAAATAGGATGTTTCAGTGGTATCAAAGCCATTTCTTGGCCAACTGTGAGGCTACGGTTTCATGTCAAACAATGACATGAATAGAGCTAGGTTCGAGAGGTTGTCTCGAGCACAAGAGCAAATGGAGGAAGTAATGAACGAATTCTTGCATATAGTAAAGGCCCTGAAAGGGGACCAGCCCCTTAAAATGGAGGAACAACCCTTTATTCATTAGGATTTGATGGAATATTATGATGAATACATGGCACATAAACCCCAACTCGGGAGGTTAATGAGCTTCAATGAGTTTGTAACATAGAAGCAAGGTAAAGGGGGAACCAAGAAAGGAACAGCCCGGAAGATATGCAAGATGACTTGGGGAAGAATGTTCTTCCTACTTTTGATGGGGATCCAAACACACCGGTGAGGGCATGGGTAGACAAGGTAAACACATACCTCGATTTGCACCCTAGGGGAGAAAAGGAAGCCTTAACCTTTGTTATAAAGCATTTTGAAGGAGCTACCTATGATTGGTGGCATGTGGGAATGAAGACACAAAGACATGACTTCATTAAAACATATGAGGAATTAGGTGAAAGGCTCATTAAACGGTTTGATGAGAAGATGAAGCCTCCAAAATCAGAAATCTTGATGACACCTAAGGGGGACTTTCAGTTGTGTGAAGGGCAGCCAAGGAAACATTCAACTAAGCAACAAATTTCAAAGAGTTCAGGGCAGCCAAGGCCTAGTTTGCAGTTGTACAAGGGGCAGCCAACACATGAATTTGTTGGGCCTCAAAAACCAAAAGTTTTAGGGCAGTCAAAAGCAAATTTTCAGTTATATAAAGGGCAGCCAACACGAAAATTCTGAGCAACGAAAATCACTGAATTTGGAGCCACCTTTGACAAGCTTCCAACCGATTTTGAGCCCAACCAACTCAAAAATTTCTGAATTGAATGTAGAAAATCCTGAGTTGTATAAGGCTGAGTTTGATGGGCAGCCAAGTATTGAATCTTCTGAAATGCATAAATCAGAAAATTTGGGGCAGCCATTGACTGATTTTTTTGAGCCACAAGAACCAAAAAGTCAGGAGCAGCCAAGTGAGGGTTTCCACCAAGTTATGAAGCAACAAATGGGGTTGCAAATGGTAGGCACTGAGTTGGAAGTAGCAGAAAAATCAGAACTTCCAAAGGTGAAGCAAGGAGAAGTTGTTCAACAACTTCATGAGAAACCAAAAGATCCAAAAGAAAGTTTGGATATGGATAAGGAAGCCATAATGGAAAGCTATGTCATGAAAGAAAATTTTTGTATTGTTTCTTATCATAGATGATTTTCTTTGCCTAATTTCAGATTTCAAGAGGAAGCTTGGAAGAAACAATGGTTGTTAACTCTTGAAAAGGAGGCCCAAGTCTTAACAAGGTTGGACAAGGCAAAGCGATCCCTTGAAGTGGGGATGCCAACTAAAAAAAGCAAATACTTGAAGGCAATGGTTGCTAAGGTTGATTTGCCTACCATCAAGTATGCAATGGAAGCAACAAAATCGGAAGTGGCAAATGTTGATATTGATATTGCCAACAATGAGAAAGAAATGAAGAGCTCTAATTGGAGAAAGGAATTTTCCCATGTAAATTTAAGGATTGGGCATGACAATTTTTTAACATGGTTGTGAGATTCAATTGAACCCTACAAACATGATTTTGTTATTATGTTATGTTGTGAAACAAAGAACAAAGCTTGGACCTTCATGGAAAGGTGTATAAGCAAGAAGTATCATGATCCAAGGATCAAAGGAAGGATTGTAAGTAGCACATTAATTGCTGTTTTCCCTATTTTCAGTTTGCTTTCCATCAAGTTTCATGTTGCCATGGTTAAGTATTGGCCCTCAAAAGGTGTCTCTTACACCTCAACACCATGCGAGTGGCTCACACATGTATGAGTGGATTTCCAGCCACTATCAGGGGAAAATTGAAGAGGGAAACAACTTGCTACAACCATGTCAAGAATGACATGAACATATCTTATGAAATCTTGGTCAAAGAAAGTTGCAAGGAAGAATCAAGGCATCAAGGAGGGATGCACTTCATGTTGATAGAGCTTGATAAGATGATCAAAACGGTGTTATTAAGCACCCTTGTTTTTATTAATGTATTTGTTCCATGTGTGGGTTCAATACGGGAACCGGCTGCAATGACCATAAAGAGTGCAAGAAATGTTATACATGAGCAACCAATTGGGCATGGTAGAAACCACCCAACTTCATGGTTGGAAAGCTTCGTGAATTCCGGAAATAAGGAAGGTGAAAGAGTAAAATAGTAGAATCAAGGCATCAAGGACGGATGCACTTCATGTTCATAGAGCTTGATAAGATGATCAAAACGGTGTTATTAAACACCCTTGTTTTTATTAATGTATTTGTTCCATGTGTAGGTTCAATAGGGGAACCGGCTGCAATGACCATAAAAAATGCAAGGAATGTTACACATGAGCAACCAATTCGGCATGGTAGAAACCACCCAACTTCATGGTTGGAAAGCTTGGTGACCTCCGGAAATGAGGAAGGTGAAAGAGTAGAAAGAGGTATGCAATCTCAGCTAAGGGAACACTCAGAAAATTATGAGAATCTTGGCATATTACATCCCTACACAAATTCTAGAAATACATGTGCCAAATCTGTTTTTTTGTGCTCAGAATTTCTCGAGTTAGTAAATAACATACAGCCGCCTATTGAGGACATAAAGTTGGATTTTGTGAGCATATTACAGCCCAAGAAAGGTATTGAAAGTGCTCTCATAAGGTCTGATTTTCTTCACTCGAAAAATTTTGAGTTGTTGATGCAAATGCAGCAGTATCATGAGGACACAAATTCTGATTTTTTTGACTGGTTACAGCCCTTAACAAGTTCTGGAAATGCTCATGATTTGGGGCACATCTTGCATAGCAAAGGTTGGGAAAGCATGCATAAGGTACACCACTCTTAAGGGGATGAATTTGAATGTTTGTTGGACTTATTTTATGATGCATCTATGATTGAAGATGTTGCCAAAGGGCAGCAAGTGGAAGAATACATGACACACATAAGGAGATCCATGCATGATTGCTTACATACCCATGACATTCCCTTACAAGGTATGCTCTCAAATTGGTTCGATTTTTTTTTCTCTTTGCAAGTAGGGAGACTACAATTTTGGTTTAAGGAAAGTTTGGCATGGCACATAAAAGACCCTAACAAGTTTTGGAATGCATACCATGGGAGCACAGCCACCCGAGCACACTTTCAAAAGAGAATTTTCATAAGGGGCAGCTTTGTCACACATTTCAGTTTGATTCATTTCCACAGCCCTAGCTCATTTTGCATAATGTTTGAGTTCACAATGGCTTCCTTGAAGAATACGAAGATGAAGGGCTCATTGGAGGTCAACTTGGTAATAAGTTGACATTTTGGAGCAATCGCCTGGCTGTACATCACAATCACAGCCCACATATCCACATATTCATTCCTATTGATGATGTACTTTCTTCTTGGATGAAGGAACAAGTGTCCATGGCTTCACCATGGAAAATCCCAGTTCGTGAGAGGACCAAGTTGAAGAGTTTGGGGCATGAGATGATGCATATTAACAGCTGTTTTGAGTTGTGTTGGGCAACATATATTTGGGGCAGCAAGTTGTATGAAGATGCGGTTGGAAGGCTATTTGGGAAGGTGCTAAGGGCTTGTGGCTTCTTAGCAACAACAAGTACATGCATGGCAGTTGCATATGGGGGCATGAGAGGCCTATAGAAGATTGTTATGGCGCTTACGACATTTGGGGCATCCCTCAAATCACAAGTACAACAAGGGGAGGTTTTGGATTGAGGTTTTCCTTGGGAAACATTTACAGGTAGACATTGCATAATAAGGTATGTTGAGACACCCCTTTAGATATTGCAATTGCTTGAGGACAAGCAATTTTGGGCAAAGAGGATTGTCATCTCCCCCTTTTTGGCCTAAGCACGGACATGACCTTTAGCCTAGTTCTTTTGGTGCTTTCCCTAGGCTAAGGGAAGAAAGGGAAAAAGGAAAACATTGGTTCTAATTTTAAGTTATAAAAAGATACTTTTTTTATATATCTTTTTATATTATAACTTAAAAGGTAACTTGTGAGAAAACGTTAGCTTAACCCTTAATGAAAGAAAAGGGGAAAGATCTTTTAGGGAAAGATTTGTGAATAATATAGTATAATGGTGGTATGATAATCATTTGAAGAGTTACCAGGAATTTATGATATTTGATTTTAAGGCCAAACCACGAAATGCCTGTCTAGGTGACGAAGACAAAAACCTTCAAGGACACGAGTTTGGGGATGAAAACCTCCACTCCTATTCAGGGAAGAACTACTTTCAGGTGCTGTAATTGCATTGTAGATTTAGTGATTTGGTGATTTGACCCTCTCCTAGGGTGGCGACTTGTTTTGGCAAGTGTGGTTGTGTGTTGGGGTTGTGTGGCTTTCTATTGAAGGTCATTTATAGGTTTTCGGAGAGCTCTAGAGCATGGCAACTTGGCCACTTGTGTTGAAGACCCTATTAAGGGCTCCGCTACAAAGGCATAACCCTCTCCTAGGGTTTGTGAATTTATGGCCAAATTATTCCAGCTAGGATGAATTGGTTTGGAGCTGAATTTTTAGGGTTTGGAGGGCTATTTTGTGCCCAAATAATATTCTGAATTTTCTATATTATTCTTGAAATTATTTATGATTTTTGTGAGGGTTTTAAAGGACATTTGGACTTCAAATAGATTCGGAAAATTCATAATAAATTTTGCATATTTATTTAGTCACTTTGGTGCAATTTATGAAAGTTCCATGAAGTGTTGTTGCATGATAAATCAGCCATAAAATAAATTAAATATTTCATATTGGGACGCCTAGGGTTTGAAGGTAATTTCATCTTTTTGAAGGGCAAAACTTGTTTGTTGAAAACCCCAATTGGTGCATTGGGTTTATCCTAATTTTGTGCTATTTTTGAAGGGTTCAATTCAACTAGGGTTTGCTATTGGAAAAATCATAAAATTGATTTTTATCTAGGGTTTGCAATAAATTTTAGAATTTAGAAAATATCTCAAAAAGGGGACATTTCAGTGTGCTCCAAAGCTCAACAACTAAGTGGGGGAACATAATCAGGCCATGTGTCTGTATCTCACTAAATTGTGATCGAAAGGCCAATAACGCAATAAGCAAAGTCGATTTCAAGCGAAGAAACGAGAACATGTCAAGTGTCACGCTGCGAATAAAACATGGCCAAAGAAAAGCAAGACTCGGTTGTACGAAAAATAGACGTGTGGCAAGGCAGATGACTCAACAAGACAATGAAGAAGACGGAATCAACAGCGTTATGCCACGTGTTTCCCTAAGGACAAAGCCACTTCAAGAGACGAAGATGGGCACCAAGAGCACTATAAAGATATATCCGTCATTTTAAAGATGACCTAGCATCCAGATCAATTTTGGTCCAAAGACTAAAGGCAAGGTCCACACAAAGCTTGATCAACCGACAAATTGACAAGTGTCACAATCCCAAGAAGCTTGACTTGGATATATCCCTGGACTTCAGCGCATAAATGAAAGACATGAAAGTGGGCCCTGAAAGAATTATAGCGAGACAGTTGTCAATTTCAAAATGATTGAGCAATCAAAGACATGGGCAAAGCGCCATGTGGCCAATCTCTCAATCGTTCATAGTGCCACAGAGGCAGATTGGGCATATGCTCCTCACATTCCCTGCACCTGATAGCCAAGCGAAAACACTCCTCCGTGAGTCATTTGTCAACTTGCACAGGTTCGACCTCGTCGATTGATCATTGGTAGCTCAGCGAAGCCTACTAGAACCATTAGAAAGTGGTCCACATCAAAACCCTTCTTGATGCTTTCTCAGTGGTTCCCAAGAGTCAGTCTTGTTTGTTTTGGGACGAGGAATTTTCTAACATAATCTTGTTTTACCATTTCAGGCCATGATGGCCACGAGTAGGATCTCGTGCCTCGTGGAGGCATGACCTCTCTTTCTCTTCTATATATACTGCTATGCAATATTGTAGAAGGGTCGACTCTATTTGCAAACAAATGCTATCCGGTTAATGCAAATTTTGGTTTATGTGTAAATGCGTATGATTGTCTTGGATGTCTTCCACAATCTTTCTGGTTTAATGGATCAACACTAATGCTAGAGGACTATAATTTGTGATTTTCTACATAATTAATGCATTAACTAGGATGTGCTTGTTAGTTTAGGTAAGTTTTTTGATTCCTTCGTTTTACATGAAACCTATAAGGATTTGTGTGTAATCAACTACAAAGCTATTTGTAGTTCATTCATTGAAGGAATCTATGAATCAAGCATCCTCGCCTTTTCCTTAGACTCTTTCTCTGTGTGACGAGAGCCCGAGCCATCGTGAAACTTAGCATACAATGATGCAACTGTAGCTAGGCACTCTTGGTCCTAGAAGCATTTGTGTTGACCACTTATTCAAAAGGCTTTCTTTTCTGCCTTACCCTCTCCCTCTCTTTGATGTTTATTTGTGAGTAAGTGATCTTTCCCCCTTTTAGAAAATGATGAAGTGAAACACACCAAAGCCCATAATCCCATTTGCTGCAATCGGGCTAGTTAGAAGTGTAGAAATTTAGTGAGTCAATGAAAAAAATGGTGTTGGACCTTTGATGATAGTGTTGCATCTCTTGGAGATCTATTCTAAGCAGGCTATTTAATGGATCCCAATACCCGCAACCCCTGCCCTAGATTGTTTCAATAGCAATCATAAAACAAGAGGATGCAAGTCCCCCAATTATTCCTCGAGCTCATTCAATGCATCTAACCCAATAGGTGCACCTAGGATTGAGATCTTAGACCGAACAACAACCGGCGCTAGGTGGGCACCCCTTCTTACTATCTAATAAGGCTTTAAGATACTGCCAATCCAAGAGCAACCTGGAGCCTACTGCGTGGATCACTAGATCTCGAGTTGGTCTTGGGCAACTGATAATGTCCCCTTTGCAAATTTATAGAACCAGAATCGCTAGAGGGAGACCAAGACCTTTGGTTATACCGACTAGCTCATCTTCTCAGTCTGCGCTCAACAAACCTCCACCTATCGCTGCACCCATGACATGGTTGGTTGGGTTTAACATTGACATTACTAGAGTTGCCCATGATCTACCCAAGAACCCAGAAAGGTATCTCCCACAATTTACACTAGCTATAGGATGTGTTGTTGAACATGTAACTTCATATAAAACTGCTCTGTGGCTTTTGAATGTCGAACATGAGGATGTTGCCTGTAGGCTTTTTCCATTCACTTTGATGGACACGGCGTATGATTGGTTCCTAAACTTGCTCGAAGGCTCCATCACAAGTTAGGACCAATTCAGCAATACGTTCCTCGCCCAATTTAGGCAAGTCATTGATCCAAGTGTGTTATACCAACAGTTCGCCTGCATCAAAAGGGAACCCAACAAACCCATAAGAAATTTCAATGCTAGGTTTCAGAAGATGTATAGCCGAATCACTGTGTCGTATAGAACAGATGCCCAGCTAGCCCTTGAAATGTACAAAAATGCATTAGATCCTTGGATTATTATGTTCCTACGCAAAGACCCATTAGTGGAAACTTTCCCTTAGCTTATGTTGCAGCCATCAAAGTAGACAAACCACCAAATCCTCAAGGTCTATTCACACCGGCCATCCTGAATCTGTTGCCAAGTATGCCTGCTTTGAACCCCCTTTATGCCACTAGCCAAAATATACCTATGCCACAACTTATGCTAGTGACAAACCAGCTTCCTTTGAGACATGTTGCACCAAATCAGCCCCTAGGCTTTCTTAGCCCGGTTAATAATGAAGTAGCGTCCCAAAATCACAATCAAGCACTGGTACTCGCTGTGAAAAACGTCCAAAGTGTGCCCCAAGAATCCACCAAGACTGAGTTAGACGCTATACAACACATGGTACAAAAACTCAACAATGATTTCCTAGGCCTCCAGAGACGGGTTGGAAATAGTGGTGGTGAGAGTTTAAATAGGAACTTCACCTACTAGAGGTACAATCATCCCCAAACAGCCCTAACAACCAACCAAAGCCCTCACCTAATAAGATGCACTAGATCAACATCTGCGAGTTGGCCTTGCCTAATTGGTGCCATGTGCACAACACAACCCAACATGGGGAGTTAGACTGCATCTAATTTTGCAATGCATTAGACATCTTCCAAAGGGAGATGGAAGAGTATGAGATAGTCCCAAACCACCCGAAGGCTACCAATCAGACTAAGACCTCTAATGCTCCAAGATCCCTGAGCAATGCCATGGTACTTGAAACATTAGACTTCCCTATCCATGAGGACAATAAGCTAGAAGACGCCACCAATGAGGTACATGCTTTCCAAAAATTCAAAGGAGTACCGGACACAACAACAACCCCTTACCACGTCAACTCCTCCTAACAATGGTGCCACTCATCCTAATCCAAGAGCAAGGAATGACCCTCCACCCCCAAAAGGCAAATAATCCTAAGCCCCTTGAGGATATCCAACCTGCCACTAGCAAGACTGGATACAACATAGTAGAGGATATGAAGAAGATCAAGGAAAACATCACTTTGCATAAGCTTGCCCAAATCATTGAGCAAAATATCTCCTCCCAAAGTCCCTCACAGACAGCCCAATTCAACCCAAACCCAAGCCTGTGCACACTAACATGTTGATACACAAGAATAAGGCTGAGGTCCCACCTTTCCTCCTTAATGTTAGGCTATTTGGGAAGAATCTCCATCATTGTCTAGTTGACTCAGGAGCCTCTGTGAATGTCATGCCTGCAGGGATTTTGTCAAAAACTGGGACTAACACCTATTAAGTCAGACAAAATAGTGGTCCGGTTGGATAATTCTGAAGTTAAGGTAGTGGGCAAGCTCTTGAATGTCCATATGCAGTTGGAATATGAACCCAAGGTCCAACAATTTATGGATAATCAAGTAGTGGAAATCCCGGAGGCTTACAGAATGTTGCTTAGTAGAGACAAGTCTAAAACCTTGAACGGGTACATGGCTACGGACTTCTCCCACATGTGGTTGCCTTGGAGAGGTGTAGCCAATCAGATCCATGTTGATAGAGAACCTAGAATGAAACACATGATCACGGAATACAACACAATCAATGAACAGATAAACCTAATATCCTCCGACATAAGTGTTTATACTTTGTTTACAAAATGTACTAAAAACCAAGCTGATAAAGGTCTCAAATTACCAAATCTATGGGTCCTTGTACTCTGATGGGGCTAGTTCTAAGCAAGGTTCAGGAGAAGGAATTCCCTTGATTGATCCATTAGGGAAACGACACCTAATTTCCTACAGACTGCAATTCCTTTGCACCAACCTAGCGGAATTGGAAGCCTTGATCTTAGGACTGCAGTTGCGTCGAAGCATAGAGTCAAAGAACTGAGAGTGTTTGGGGATTTTGAACTAGTAGTGAACCAAGTCAAGACCAATTTCCAATGCAAGTTGTCCTATTTGAGGAAATACAAGCACATGATGTGGGATTTGATATAAACGTTTAGTGTTTTCAATGTCATCCCCATTCCTAGGGAAGAAAACCAAGTGGTTGATTCGTTAGCAACTGTTGCTATGAACCTGACTCCCCTAGATGACTTTGGGCTGCAAAACTTTTCAGTAGAGCTCATCCCATTCCCTTCAATCCCAGACAATGTGAATAATTTCTAGGTCTTTTAAGACGGCCGCCACATTTTACAATTCCTTAATAACTCAGGGGTATTTGAGACCCAAGTTATAGATGAGGCGGAAAGAGATGACTCTGGAAACAAAGAATGTGACCAAGACAACATTATGAACTCGAAAGAAAACCTAGTTCCAAGGGGCATGATCTCCCTTGAGAGAGTGTTTGACCTTGACAAGCCCACACACAAACCTGAGAGGCCACTACACTTAGACCAAAAGTCTAGAACAATTAATCTAGGATCATCAGACCAGCCACGAGATGTTCATATTGCTCTGAATTGCACTCTTGCTAAAGTTGAACAACTCAGAAAACTGTTGTTGCAGTACCAAGACATTATTGCTTAGGCCTATGGAGACCTTAAGGTTTTTGATCCAAAGGTAATAACCCACACTATCCCACTCAAGTAGAACTAGAAACCCTTCAAACAGAGGTAGTGACCTATGAACCCAATCCTGGAACTACTTATTCACAAAGAAGTCCACAAGCTCCTCTCGGTTGGGATCATCTTCCCCATTCGTCACCTTACCTGGGTAGCTAACTTAGTGCCAATCCGTAAAAAGAATGGAGAAATTCAATTGTGTGGATTTTAAAAATCTAAACTGAGCTTTTGACAAAGATAACTACCCTTTGCCTTCCTTAGATGAGGTTTTATGGTAAGCGGATCCTAGATTATGTCCTTCCTAGACGGATTCTCAAGATATAATTAGGTTCAAGGAAACTCGGAAGACCAATCCAAGACTGCATTTACAACCAAGTGGGGCACCTTTGCTTACAAATGAAAGCCACTTGACCTTATTAATGCAAGAGCCACCTTTCAGAGTGCAATGGACTTTGCTTTCAAAGGTCTTACAAGAAAATGCATTGTTATTTACATGGATGACCTAACTATTTTTTCAAAACACAAGTCTGATCATATGCACCATCTTCTGAAGATATTTGAAAGGTGCAAAAGGTATGGTATCTCACTTAACCCAAAGAAATGTGTACTTGGTATTACCGAAGGTAAGTTTCTCAGTCACATCATCACGAAGGAATGTATTTCTATCAACCCTGAGCATGCCAATGTGATTTCCAAGATACCATTGCTTAACAGTAAAAATGAATTAAAGTCATTCTTTGGTAAGATTAACTTTGTACGCAAATTCATATCTAGTTTTGCTGAAATTGGTAAACCTTGACTGCAATGTTGAAACAGTTAGCAAAGGTGGAGTGGACTCCTATAGCTAGGGAAGCCTTCCAAGAAATCAAGGAATCCATCATGCAAGCACCGGTCTTAATCAGCCTAGACTACATGGACTTCTACCTCTATTCATTTGCGTCAGAGCACACCATAGTTGTAGTGCTCACCCAAAAGTTGGACGAAGATGAGCACCCAATCACTTTCATGAGCACAAACTTGGAGGATGCAGACCTGAAGTATTCCACCTTGGACAAACATGCCTATGCTTTGGTCAAATTGTGAAGAAGTTCAGACACTATGTTCTCAGAAACAATGTGCACGCCATTGTCCTAGACCCAGCTGTGAAGCTTATGCTAGGGTAGAATGAGCTAGGAGAACGAAGAGGTCGTTGGATGGCCAAGCAGCAAGAGTATGACCTTGAGATAAAACTTGTCAAGCTAGTCCAAGGCCAAGGTCTTACTCAATTGATCACTAAAATCAACCCAAGGATCACAGTGGTGCAATTAGGCCATTCAGAAATGGTCCATCAAGAATGGTATGATCCAATTGTAAACTAACTCCTTTACGAAAATCCTCCTCCAGGACTCAATCAGAGGCAAAAAAGAGCTCTCAGGCTAAAAGCAGCCCACAATATGCTGAATAAGGGAGTGCTCTATAGAAAGAACTATGAAGGCATCTATCTCAGATGTCTATCCGAAGAAGAAGCTAAGGAAGACATGACTAGCTTCAATAATAAATTGGGTAGTAGCCATCCTTCAAGGACTACAACTATCCACAAAATTATGCGAGTTGGGTACTATTGGCCCACCATATTCAAGGTTCATTTCATGGTCAAGGCAGTTACACGCTTTGAATGCAAGAGAGCTCGAGTACAACAGCAGGGGTCCCGGTCATCGACGACTTCTCTCAGTTCTCCTTGCTCTCGAGAGCCCTTTCTTTCTCTCTTCCTTTTCTATATATATCGGATGCTTTCCATTTTGGAGGGGTTCCCAGTTTTTAGACTTTTTCATCTCTCTGGGAGACGGGACACTCTTTGAGATATTGCAAAATATGTTCAGCTTGATTAGGTTTGACCCTATCAAGCATTTGTAAGAACTACCTCTTAATGCAATAAAGGATTTTCTTTTGCCTATCTCTTGTCTTGGATTTGTGTCTATTGAGTTGTGCACTATGGCATTGTGTGAAGGAGAATCTTCCTCGTCCATGGTCCTCCTTTCTGACCTTGTTTTGGGAGTTTTTCAATGTTGTTTGCAGGTCTGGTTGAGTGCTCTTTCTGCCATTGATGTGAATTTTCAGTGAGTCTTAGAACTCCTCTTTGTTTGCATTCATTGCTTCCTGAACCTCCTCCATGAAATATTAATGCAACCAGCTTGATCTTGAGGTTGTGTAAGTCAGTATTGTCCTTTGCAGAACTAATGTGGGTTCAAGCTTATGGGAGTTTCTCATTTTACTTTGGGGCATCGCCCAGTTAGCTTTCTTAGGAGCCCTTATCCCCTTTCTAACCCTTTTCCCGTGGAGCATTAGTTTAGCTTTAGTTTAGGTGCGCATCAAAGAGGAAACCGGCCTACTTCGGAGGTTCAACCTCACTACAGGATACCCACAACCTGAGGTTGTTCCCATGCTTGTAGCTAGAACTGAAATAGCTTGAAAAACTCTACCACAAGGGTGCAATTTTAGCCTACAACAATTTCTAGCACGCCCAGTGGGACTATGTTGTTCACAAAATGAAGAGTTTTGGTGTTCTCTTCATCATATCAGCCTTTAGAGGCATTCAGCAAACATCAATGGCAACTCCAAACATCTATCAGCTGGTTTAAAGAGTCCAAGTGCCTAATCACCGTTATTTGGTATGTATAAGCAACCATCTTTTGACCAGTATGCTTATTCTCTGCCTCAGCATCACACTTCTCAAGCTAATAATGTTTGTGTTCCCCCCAAGTGGCCCTCAAACAACCTATCAGCCCTATCATAGCCTTTGCCCCCCTTCCACCCCTGCGTATGACCAAGATCAGCCTCCTAAGCATTCAAATCAATCCTCTAATTCCCCTTGTCAAGACTATGTTTACCCTGTTACATCCTTGTCAGGATTCAAGCAAGCATTATCAAACTATGCTGAGTTGATAAGGGAGATTGGTAGGGGTTTAGAACTTTCTTTGGTCATCCCTATTCATGTCCTACAAGAGGCAAGGAATGTTGTTCAGCTAGTCAAGGACAGATGGTCAGTTTGTGAGAATGAACAATGGGCAATTTGCGAGAGGGAGAATAAGGTGTGGTTGAGAAGCATTGTCCAAAATTCGGAAAGTCTGTTGATGTCTTATGAAGATCAGTAGACTCAGTGCAATCAATCTTATGTGTCCTCTCCTTTCCAAGAGCCAATCAGTTTGCCCTCTCTTCTGAAACCACCCTCTCCTATACTCTCGTTCAAAAGGAAGAGGTGTCAGTTGTGGTGATCCAAGAGCCAGTTGAAGAGGAGTTAGTGTTTGAAGAGTATAAAAAAGAGGTGTTAGCTTAGCTCAATGAGCTTGCCCTACAAGAGTTCCAAGACTCTTTCTCCCTCCCTCAAGAACCACTAAAGAGACCACTCAAAGTACCTAGATGGAAAGACTCTCTTAAGCTGCAAGCAAGGTGAACTTTTTCACCCTCCCACCATCTCCCTCTTGGAGAAGAGCCTGTTTTGCAAGGAATAGAGGAGGAGCTTAGAGTCAAATTTGAACCTGAAGAGGACAACACAACTGTCTATGATGAAGAGATCATGATAGGCAGTCCACTCCAAAAAAGGGAGGAGAAATCAGGTTTGGACCAGCTATTGTGGCATGGCTTTGACATTGATGAATTAGAGCCTAAAGGCAGCACTGATGCCTTCAAACTTTAAGAGATGTGTATTCAAGATGCAGCTGAGAGCAAAGAGGATTTTGTTTGGTCCCAAGAGCTTCCATTTGGTGTGGCTACAGATGAAGATGACCAAGGACCAGAGACTGACGTAGTCAATCAGTTAGCTGACCATGTTGAAGAGGTCACAAATAAGCAAGAGGATCAAGATGAAGTATGGCAGCAATTGCACCATGACTTCATGGATTAGGTAGAGGTTCTAAACCAGCCTATGCCCCCTCCAGAGTATGAAGATGAACTCGCCAATCAAGTTGAAGAAGCTGACCAATCTCAAGATGAATTGTCCTTTGAAGGCAGTACGGATGTCTTCAAGAATGAGGGGGAATGGTTAGATCCAAAGCCGCAAAAATATGACATGTTGGGCCTTAGGTGGATTGACGAACTACCATATGCCCCTTTTCAAAGCAAGCAGAGAAAAGATGGTGTTGAAGTTGGCATTGTCTAGGATGACCAAGAGGAAGCTGCCTTTTGGAATGACTTAGAGCTTTTCTGCTTAAGTCTAAACAGTAAACCAAGCACCAGTTCAAAAGAGCTATCACATGTGCTTGATTCAAAGCACAAAATTGAGCCATCAAATGAGAAGATTGTAAAAGCCCCTACAGTCCAACATGAACCAAGTTTGGAGGACATGAACCAATATGTCTACATCGGAGACATGTTTGTTTCATTCCATCCATTAGAGAGCACATCAAAAGGATTGACCATAAAGCTGCATGGTTCACCAATTCTAGTACCTCCAAAGCAAGGTATTTTTCATCTTGGATTGTTACAAGGGAATAACACTCATAGTTTCCCATTTGATCCAGGAGGAAGATACTTGTAAATTGTAACAATGTATATATTAGGATAGATTTCATGCTTTCCTCCAAGTGCCTTGTGCACATTTCCTTTCTGTTTTGTTTTCCTTTACCAAGTGCCTTGGGCACTTTGTTTTATTTTATCCTAGTTGCTTCAGAGGAAGTTCCGGAAAGGGTCAGCCTTGTATCCAGTTCAGACCAGCCCAATTGCAGAGGCTAATGACTCCATGTCCAATGGACTAGACAAGGCAAGTGGTCCGGATTCTCAAGCATAGCAGGCATGCTTCCCTGCGAGTCGCCAGAAATATTGGCCAAATTTGGCCCACATACCAAGCTGTGCCTAGATGGTTCAAATTGCTAATGGATGGGTGGATGAACAAATGTTTTGGATGGAATGAGTGGACCAGAGAGATCTTATAATGCTCACAAAGCTTTTGAAACACTTTAAGCTTGCTTAAAGTGTATTTTGTCACATTCTAAGGGACAGGTCTGCAGAGCAAAGAAGAGGTTTTTGAGCAGGTTTTATGGTGAAACCAAGCAGTTAGGGGTCATAAATGCAGCAACATTAGGCCTACATAGTACTACGGACTTCATCAAAAAAGCTACAGACTCCATAAAATCTACGAACTCCATCAACATTTACAAAGTACAAGGTGGAAGACTTCAGTTTTCCAAAAGTACTTTGCTTAATTTGGCAAGTAAGTTGCAAGTCATGAGAAAACTGAAGTAAGCAAGGGCACTTTTCGAAAAATCCAAAGGGCCATTCAAGTCAAAGGTCAAAGAATGAATTCTTTCGAGAAAATTGTCCAAGTGAATTCTTCCGAGAAAATTGTCCGAGTGAATTCTTTCGAGAAAATTGCCCAAGCGATTTATTTCAGAAGAATTGTTCGCAACAAATGGTCCATTTCAATTTTTTCGAAGGGTCACTTTCCCTTCAGAAAAGTTCATTTGCAAAAGTGTTGAAGGATCATTTTTGAATTTTCGAAGGGCTCTTTCCCTTCGAGAAAGTCCATTTTAAGAAACCCGAAGGGCTCTTTCCCTTCAGGAAAGTTCACTGCCAAAATTCCAAAGGGCATTTTTATAAAGTTCGAAGACATGAATTCCTTCGAACAAATTGTCCGAAGGAATGGTTCGAAGGCAGAAAAGCCACAGACAATTAGTCCGAAAGAAACAATTCTTCCAAAGGAATTGTTCAAAACAAAAAGTCCGCGAAAATTGCCTGAAAGGAAATGTCCGAAGGAAATAACTCAAGGAATTGACTTGTACGCAAAAGTCAAAATCTAAACCTTGCAAATTGCCGTTGGCATTCAAAATCCGTCAAAGGAGTCTCTGGCCAAATGTAGAGATGACACAATGGCAGCATTTCGGGAGCTGGATCCAACAACGCATATCAATCTTACATTGAAGATCAACGAACGTGCAAAAAAATCAAGGACAGTGTCGATTTTAATCTACAAGACCATATAAATCTAAAACAGCCGTAAGGAGCATGCCAGGATTTAAATGCAAGAGATCAAATCATGTACACTTTGCAGGGACATGCAGCTACCCATGACATGGCCCTGTCAGTTCAAAAGGGACTTGAATGCATGAGAGGCTCGAGGAGATTTGCGGTGATCTTGGATGGTTCATTTCATGGTCAACGCAGTTGCACGCTTTGAATGCAAGAAAGCTCGAGTACAACAATAGGGGTCCCGATCATCGACGACTTCTTCTCTCAGTTCTCCTTGCTCTCGAGAGCCCTTTCTTTCTCTTTTCCTTTTCTATGTATATCGGATGCTTTCCATTTTGGAGGGGTTCCCAGTTTTTAGACTTTTTCATCTCTCTAGGAGACGGGACACTCTTTCATATATTGCAAAATATGTTCAGCTTGATTAGGTTTGACCATGTCAAGCATTTGTAAGAACTACCTCTTGATGCAATAAAAGATTTTCTTTTGCCTATCTCTTGCCTTGGATTTGTGTCTATTGAATTGTGCACTATGGGATTGTGTGAAGTAGAATCTTCCTCGTCCATGGTCCTCCTTTCTGACCTTGTTTTGAGAGTTTTTCAATGTTGTTTGCAGGTTTGGTTGAGTGCTCTTTCTGCCATTGATGTGAATTTTTAGTGTCTTAGAACTCTTTTTTTGCATTCATTGCTTCCTAAACCTCCACGAAATATTAATGCAACTGTTGAACACAACTATCTTCTGAGAGGGGGGTGAATCAGTAGATCAACTAAAAATTAGTTCTTTAACTTTTTAATGAAGATACAAAACATATGCATATCAAAGAACAAATGTAGAGAGCACACACACACACACAAAACCACAGTACACCAGATTTATACGTGGAAAACCCAAAGAGAAAAACCACGATGAGAAGAGCTGCTAGAGTTTACTGTTCTAATCCAGCCTCACAGTGAAATCACCTCACTGGCAAAACCACACTGATTACATTCAAAGACACCTATCCTTAGGAGACACCAATCCCCTAACTGAGCACCAACTCAATTTAACCTTACTGGTTACAAGATTCAAAGGTACCAACCCTAAGGAGACTCCACTCCCCTAATTGAGTACCAACTCAGTTTGTCTGATGGCACCAACCAATCAGAACTATGGAGCTACAGCTCCAGCATACAAGATAGATTCACAAATGAATCCAGTTCAGTTTGTTTGTTACAAGTCTAGTCTGTAACTACTCATTCTCTGTGTGCTTTTTCTTTCTCTCTGCTCAATCTCTGCACATTCTCTGTGTGCTCTTTCTTCCTCTCTGCCTCACTCTGTGTCCAGCTGTCTTTCATTCTGTGTGTGCATACATCCTGAGTTGACACCCTTCGAATTTTCTCTGATGGCACTTTTCAGTTTCAACAACAGCAGCAACAGCCCATTTTCTTTATCTGCATATGTTTGGATATGTTTTGTTCAGACACGGTTCATTCCCCCTTTTTCTTCTACCTTTTACTCTGTCTGTGTATATCTCTAATCGATAGCCTTTTACACCCTCAGCATATGTCTCTAATTGACACGTTTGACTCACTCTCAAAATTGCGATGGCAGCAGCAGCAACAGCGACAAAAAGCCCCTTACAATGTTCAAGATGTCACATATGTATAGACAATGAAGCTTAGGGTTTTCTATCTCCAATTGCATTCACACTTCAGCTGCAATTAACCAGTTCTCATTAAAAGCGATTTTGACTTATGCTCTTTCCCGTATCTCAGTTCATGCATCACATTGCAATGGTCAAGTCTCTTTACTATGTTTGGCAACTGTTGGATTTATCTCATAAATGCACAGCCTCCTTAATCGATGATTGATCGGTTGGATAGATCAATCTCGAGCTCCATGTAGACTTTTCGAGCTCACCATCTGTCTGGTCATGTCTTTAATCGAGGACTATTCATCTTGTCTTTGGTGCCAATCACTGTTTGTCTTGAACCGTCAAATATTTTCATTTTAAAACAGAACCATCGATCTCTCTTGCATTAACCATCAAGCTCTTTCCCGCATCTCGATATGTTCTATATGATTGGTTCACTTTCGCTCCTTTCGATTATATTTGACATGCTCGATCCATAACTTTAGTCAGACGTTAATCTCTAGCAGATTTGACTATATCTCGCTTGTCACGGCATTCATGAGCTTTCCCTCCAATAGATCTTACCGGACTTGCTCGGTCTTTAACTTTGCCACTGTGCATTAACCTTCGAGCACTTTTAAGGATTTGGATTCACTCGCTCCGTTGGATTTTCTTAATTCTGACTTGCGTGTGTTGTTGGATCATCAAAGATGCTTACTCTTTATGTTGACTAGATCATTAACCTTTGACATGTTGACTTCATCTCGCTTCTTTCGGCGTCTTTGAGAAGCTTCCCCTTCGTCAATCTCTTCAGACTTGCTCGAATTTTAACATGTCCCCTTCGGGACAATTTCCGTGGACTTTTTGTCTGAGTCCCCTTTCAGCACTTTTGTTTAGGACACATACCCTTTGAGGTATTGCAAATATACCCTTCGGCTTTTCTGTAAAGGTCCACATACCCTTCGGCCTTTTGCAAAAGTACCCTTTCGAAAATTTTGTTCGGGTCCACTTGCCCTTCGGATTTTTTGCAACGATCCCTTTGGAGGCTTTGAGCGGTCCACATAGCCTTCGGGTTTTCTCAAAAGATCCCTTTGGACTTTCTGCAATGCTCCACTTGCCCTTCGGAACTTTTACAACGATGCACTTGCCCTTCGGACTTTTTGCAATGGTCCACTTGCCCTTCAGAACAATTTTCGCACGCTATTTGTCTGAAAGATTTGTCCTTTTCAATATTTCCGAAAGAATTGTCTTTGTCAATTTTTCCAAAAAAATTGTCTTCGCCAATATTTCCGAAAGAATTGTCTTCGCCAATATCTCCGAAAGAATTGACCGATTTGGGTTCTCCTCACTGCTTAACTTATAAGATTGAAAGAATTCAAGTCATTTGATAAACCCGATCAACTTTGTTAGACCAACTTGGGTCAATGAGGTTGCTCAACTCATAAACATGAAAGAAGTAAAGTCATTCCATAAGCCCGATTAACTCACCTAGACCCATTCGGGTTCTCGACTTTGCTCAACTTATAAAAATGAACGAAGTAAAGTCGTTCCATAACCCTGATTAACTCTTCCTTGACCCATTCGGGTTCTTCACATTGCTTGACTTATAAAGATGAGAGCAGTTAAGTCATTCCGAAAACCTGATCAACTCCGCTAGACCCATTCAGATTTCTCGGCTTGCTTGACTTCACTAGACCAATTCGGGTTCTCTGCATGACTTTACTTATAAAGTTCATTAGTAAAGCAGTGAAAGCACTTGACAATCCCGATTTACTCCACTAGTAATAGGCACAAACCTAAGTACCCTGGTGTGATTGCTTCCTTCAAATGCTGCCATAAATGCAAATGTAGTCACCAACAAACTGTGTACTAAGCCCTATTCAACAAACTAGCAGAGGCATTCACATGACTATTCTGGGAATTCAAGGTACACATACAATCTCCATAAGGACTCTACAACTGATCTGTTCAGCTCAACACCTTTGTCATTAATGCTTGATAGAACATCATCATTTGACATCAATGACAATATTACAGACAGCAATCTCCTTGTACACCATGACACTCAAATTGCCAACAGCAACCAGCTTGATCTTGAGGTTGTGTAAGTCAGATTGTCCACTGCAGAACTAGTGTGGGTTCAAGCTTATGGGAGTTTCTCATTTTACTTTGGTGCATCACCTAGTTAGCTTTCTTAGGAGCCCTTATCCCCTTTCTAACCCTTTTCCCCATGGAACATTAGTTTAGTTTTAGTTTAGGTGAGCATCAAAGAAGAAACCGGCTGACTCCGGAGGTTCAATCTCACTACAAGATACCCACAGCCTGAGGTTGTTCCCATGCTTGTAGCTAGAAGTGAGAGAGCCCGAAAAACTCTCCCACAAGGGTGCAATTCTAGCCTACAACAAGCACCTTAAGAGAATATGGGCTTTGTGACAAATACTCGTGGGTTTTCTCCATTGGCAGTTTGAGGGCCCATAGGATGCTTGGGATATAGTTGCACATCCTACTTGGACCTTCGACTTGCAACATGGATAAGTTGGAATTCAGCCTTTGTTTGTAGGCAAAAGATTGGCAAGGGCTTGTTTTGTAGGGGGACCTTTGGAACAATGGGAGGTAGCAATGGAAATCTTGGAGACTTCAACAAGCCTTAGGGTTTGTCACCAACAAACAAAATTGTTTGTCAAGAGCTTTGTAATATGATTTCTGAACAATGTCTTTTCAAAATGCATTTATAGAGCGTAGGCCCTTATTGGAGGGATTGGAAGTGGAACATAAGAAAAACTCTCATCCACTATAAATCAAAGGACTTGTATAATCAAGTACGCCATTCCAAATTCATTGCCCCCCGATTGAACAAACAATGGCAGGTCCAGGAACCTGAAGCAAGATGGCAACGGCATTGTCAAGTTATTTGGAAAACAAGAACATTCTTCAAACATAAGGTGATGGGATGGTTAGTAATACATCAGGGTCTAGCTATCAAAGCAAGGTTGAGCAAGACTAGGTTTATAGATGCATTTTGCATTGTGTGTGGGAAAGAAGAAATAGTTGATCATATCCTCTTGAAAGGTCCAACAGTAAAGAAGCCTTTGGGGATGGCTGCAAGCGGATTTCAATTCCCTTTTTATTGCTCCTCTCTCTTGGAAAGGGCTTCCTTTAGGGGATTTCCAGATGGTTAGGGACAGCTGCAAGGTTCATGGCATACAACATGGTTCGCAGAAATCAGCTTTCTTGAAGGACAATATGCCAAGCCATCTTTTATAAGGATACTTCCCATCTCAGTATGGGGAAGTTGAGGGTTTTTAGACAAGAATTGGCTTTGATTGTACAAGCTAAGTTTGAGTGGTTTCGAAGGGATGTGAACTCTTTGCCCATTGGGGCACGGGCTCAAGTGCTTTCTTTCTTGCCTATGGAAGGAGAGATTCTTCCTATTAGCAACATGTTTAGATGATGTAACTATTTGTTCTTGTTAGATTTATACTCAATGATATATCTATCTGTTCCTTGGAGTAATATAGGATGCATTTTTTTCAGGAAAAAAAAATGTTTTGGGCTCCAAGAATGACAATTCTGTGGTCTTCTTGCCCCGCCCCCAAAAAAAACTCCCATCTGACTCTGCCTCTTCCAAATATGATGATTGCCACTCTAACCTCTTGCCCATACCACATTAATTGCAATTACAGTTCCTCCTGGGAGGACACTTAACATAGAAAACCATGATGCGTAGCAAAGTGTGTAACAAAATGTCAACACTTGAAAATACAAAAACAGCCTTTTGCTCATAAAACCTCAATAATTTCTTTGAATAGTACTATTTTTGGGTGATGTGGATTGCCATACCCCTAGAATGCTCCTACATTACTGGTTTTGTAGAAACAGAAGATGCCTTGATCAAAAAAATCTGAACCTGCAAACCGGGAAAACAATAGATGTTGTTGGTTTTGTAAAACCAGAGGGCAATCTTGATCGGACATTCTGACTCTGCACAAAACGAGAACATTGAGTGTAAGTTATCATTTGAGCCCTGAATCTGATTGTGATAATTTCCAGTTTTTATTTTGTTGCATGATTGTATGTGTGATTTGAATACGGTTCTGTGTGAATTGGTAATTTTATATAAAAGCCCAGTAACATAAAGGCAGCAAGACTGCTGTGTAAACTTTGGTCAAAAATGACATACAGAAATAGAAAGAAAACCTTGATGATGACAAAGTCTTGGATAGAGGGATGGTTTAGGGCAGCAGCCATAGACGGTTCTACACATTATCCTCCAATCTTTTGAAAACAAAAGTAGCAGAGATATTTTCTGTGCAGAATTTCTGAGTAGATCTGGTTATGCTGATCAGAATGTCAAATTATGTGAACGTGGTGATAGAGGCGATCCTCCTAGTGATGAACAATTTATGTTGATTCGTTCTTTTTGTTTGCATCTAAAACTCAAGGCAGTCATGAACATAATTTGAAAACTAGACGGTACCAGAAGTGATTTTTTGTTGTTCTCTACCAGAATTTTCTCTGTTTATCAGAAATAGAATATACAGAACTTGTAAACAATATTTTTCTCAATGAGTAAAACTGTGATTAATGAAAGAGTATAATGACTGCCGTTTTCGAATACAGAGATTTGATTGAAGTTATAAAAAGACAGCCTGCAGGGGAAGGAGACATAAATGATCTTGAAGAAAATCAAAATCTCTGAACTAATAATAGCTCTGATGCTCCTCAAACTCTCGGTGATCAATGACATGTGGCCCAAGGTTTCTCGGTCAATAGTTACATTGGAAGTTTAGAATTGGTTGAAAGAAAAATACCATTCTTTTGGGTAGAGGGAGGGCCTTCTATCTACTCCAAATTGGTCCGGAAATTTGACAAACAAAGTGGGACCAAATAGTTTAGTCATTACATTTACACGCTGCTCTTTGAATATCAACATGAAATCTGCGTCTGACATTTTGCTGCTGTCCAATGTAGGGGTTTTGGTGTATAGAAAAAAAGAAAGAAAAAAGATATCATATTAATATTCACAAATGACCAAAAGTAGGTCAATGGGACTGAAGCATACAACCATTGGCAATAGAAAGTTCTGGGAAGAGAGAATCCTAGAGGTGAACCAACGAAATAAAGTGCAAAGACAAAATAGAACAATGTGCCACTAACACAAGTGGCAAAGAAACCAATACAAATAGTAATGAGGGACGAACAAAAGCCCCAAAAGCATGTGCCAATGAAGACTAGAGAAATCATCTAAACCATTATCAATCATTGTGAGAGGATATGATGATGTTGTCCAATGAGTATACAGGGTCGGAGGAGCTAGGTTGGGGGATCCTAGGAGGAAACAAGACACTTCCTCTAGAATCTCTTCTAACATCCAAGGCTGATGTCACTCCCGAAGTAGAGAAGAACCTTGTAATATCAATTTGCCCCTATGGTCTGGGGAGCAGCTAGCAAGTAGTAGATCCATGTCACCGAAGAGAGGTAGAGCCAAGCCAATGGGGCAGAGCAAATCCACGATGCCAAGAGATAGCAGGCTTGGAGATCTGAGTAGTCTGAGTAGTAGTGGTGCACTGGGAGAAGCATCGCCTAACTGATCTATCAACTCCGATGTGTGATGTATCAGTGTCCAAAGGATGCCTAGTGTTGTCAAACAACTGAATGGGCTAAAAGAAAGAGGTGATCAATATGGAAGCTCCAGAGCCTCTAGGCTACTGCTATAGGAATATGCGCAGGAAAGTGACAGCCTCGTGAAGATAAAGAGCTAGGCATCATTGTTATGTACATCTGAAGAAAGTAGCTAGGGTGTTGTTTGAGTCTATACAGGGAATGATATCTTCCCCACATTTGAAAATGAAGTGGTCCCCGGTCTCCACCTCCTAGAGGGAGCAAAGATGACAGATTCGGTCTTGATGGAGAATGTGATGGTTTGTTTCAACCCGTAATTGGTGCAAACAAACTCTCATATGGCCAAGGGGAAACCTTAAGTCGTGAGACCAATGGCATTGGAGATAATGAGGGCAATGAATGATACCATCCACCACCTGTAAGAAATGATTGGCATAGAAAGCAAGCTTGGGATTCATTTGTTCATGATGGGAGATCCAAACAGTTTGGATATATTGTTTGTAGATGTCCTCTCTAGCAGCCATAGTGATGACGTCCTAAATGAGAAGGAGCCCAGGAGGGGTGTCCAGGGAATACATGAAAGGGGGTAGCATGTCAATAGAGATACCAATAGAAAGAAGGAGCAGCCTAGTCTCAAAGTACCAATAATGCTGACATCTGGTGGGACTAGTGAAGCAATCCTTTCTAAAGAGCAAAGTGCTAAGTAGGGATATCTCTCACAACCAGAAGTTGAGTCGCCTAGGGATCTAAGTCTATGGATGTAGAAAGTAAGCTTGATGTAATGTTCCCAAATTAGGGATATTTTTTGAAATCTGATTTTTCTATGTAACCGTAGCAAAAGAAGAAAATCTGGGTTTCTTTAATAGCAAACCCTAAATGCAAATACACTCCAAAAATAGCATAAAATATGATAAACCCTTCAATCAAATATGAATCCCTTTTAGCAAATATTAATCTTTCAAAATCCAAATTAACCCTTTAAACCCTAGGCACCTAGGTTCAGAAAATTAATATGATTTATAGCAGCCCTTTGATGACAATTTCTATAGTGTTTCACCCTCAATAAGTCTTCAAAAAATATAGAAAAATACAACTTCAATCAAACACCTTTTTATGATATTTTTTCCTTCACAAACAAGCTCAATCTACCACAACAAATATTTAGAATAATATAGAAAATTCCAAAATATTTTTAGAATCAATATTTGACCTCAAACCTTCAATTAGGTCATTTTTCCAGATCGCCCAAGGCTAGAAATATTATATAAAAATGTCAGAATAATATTAGGGCAAGAAATGGCCCTCAAACACTAGCCAAACCCCTCCAAATCAAGTTGCCAACCTCCACAAGCAAGTTGCCACCCTCCTAGAGCAATTTGACAACCTTCCAAGCTATTTGCCCCACTTGGAACCCTTCTTTTTTTGTTTTTTCTGAATTTTGATGAACAATGACAACTCCTAGATGAAGTTGCCCCACGAAAGAATGAGGGTTTTCATCCTCAATCTCTTTGCTTGAAGGTTTCCGTCTTCAAGTCCAAAGCTCAAGCTTTTTCATGCTCAAAACTTGTAAATTCAAATTACGATCCAAGATGCCCTTCAACAAGAACCCTCAAATGCTTTTATACGTCTCCCCAAGTGAAGCACCCAATTTGGGGGAAAATACCTTTGTTGATCTTTTTTCAAAATATAAAAAGAATACCTTTAATAATTCACTTAAGTGGATTAATACTCATGACTCTTAAAAAGGCCCCAACTTAAGTGAAATTATAACAATTAAGTGTTTTTACAAGTATTCTTTACAAAACCAAATGTTTCTATTATTTTCTTTGTTTCCTTAGCCCTTGGGAAACTAGGCAAAGCTAAAGGTCTTCAATGGTGTCATGTCCAAAAGGGGGACATGACAATCCTCCCCGCCCAAAACTGTTTGTCCTCAAATAATAGAAACAACCAATGGGCTGTCCTAACCACTAACTTGAAGTCCTCGATTTTCGACTCCTCCCATGGGAGTAAGATTTTTTGATGAAACTCTTTACTGTTGTATGTGAAAGTTCTTGGCTGTTTATACAATCTGAAAATGAAATAACAGCAGCTTCCCTTCTTCCTTTTTCTTTCCATGGAGGTCCCATAACTCAAATGTGCCAAAAAGATGCAAAAGGGAAACGACTCCTCTGAAATGACATGGAGATGGCTGGAGAAGTGTATTCCAGCAAAGAAATCTTCAATTTTTTGGGCATTGATTTTTCTTATATCAACACCTACATAAGACACAAACATATTAGTCGAAACATGAATCCTCTACTTCTCTTCAATGTTTGCACACTTGATATTGCCCTCCATGTGTGAAAGTGTTGGGGACATATATGTGGCTGCTCTTGAGAACATAGAAGGGGTGTTCATGCTGCCCACACATCCAAGAGTGACTTCAAGGCTCAGAAATCTTCCCTCTAGAGGAGCTAGAAATCCTCTTACCTTGCTAGAAATCCACTTTTTGCAGAAAGACCCTCTACACATGTCTACATATTTCAAAAGAATGGCAGGACCAGCCACTTCCCTTTTGATATGTTGGCTGTGTATGCACATTATAGCTTGCAAGCATCCCAAAAAATCAACATTTTTACTCCTAACTTGCTCCATGATGAATCTACCACCTTTACCATCCCAAGAGGAGTCAAAATGAAGCTATGTACCCTTGTAGAAGAGCTAGAACTATCACAATAGATATAACAAGATGTACTACAATTGCTCCTTATGAAAAAGTGTATTTGAACTTTACACATTGAGTACATATTACCTTGGCAAGCATCTATAAACTCCTTAGAGTCTCCCATGTGCCATGACAAACCCTTCCCTATTTGCACCAAGAGAGCAACATTGAACCATGTTGAAAGCATACCATGAATGGATGTATCATGGAGATGCAAGCAATCTTGCATTGATATCATTATGTGTGCCTTATGTTTTTCCTTTTGCTCTACCTTGACAACACCAAAAATCATGTATGAAATATATTTGTCCATAACAAAGACCCAAACTTACAAATTAGAGAGGGTTGTACCCTACTTGCACCATCCAACCTCTTGTCATGACTGAAGTGCTCCAATTCACATGCATTTCCAGAACTTGTTATGGGCTGTAGCATGCCAAGAAATTCGAATTTTGGGTCCTTAGTAGGCAGCTGATTTCGCCTTACAAACTCAAAATATCTTGAGTGTGAATAATGTTGATTATTCACATGATTTTCTAATTTTTTTGTACAACAACATTTCTGATTTTGCTCATGAACTTCTGATTTTTTTTAGCAACAAAATTCTGATTTTTCTAAGTCTATCCAAGGTATTTTCTCATTGCAAAATTCGGACCTATCTTCATTCCTTATTAACTGAAAATTTCCCTTTCCATGGGCTTGCTTAGCATCTTCATTTCCAAAAGTTTTTTCTTTACAATCCATTCTCACCCGGATTTCACAAGATGTGCTCATGCCATTCTCATCACGGCTGTAGTATGTTATTTTTCTTCTCAAACTCCTCCTAGTGCTGGAAATCCATTTACACATGCTTGGACCACCTCCATGTTGTTGAGGTGTGGGAAGCACACCTTCCTATGGCCAATACTCACCAAGTTGACAATAAATCTTAGAGGAAACAAACTGAAAATGTGAAAAACAATAGTCCATAAGTTACAAACAACTCTTCCTTTGATTCATAAATCATGACATCTCTTGCTTGTCTCCCTCCCTATGATTATCCAAGCTCTATTCCTTGTCCCACAACATAACAGAACAACAATAATATTCTTGCAGGGCTCACATGGATCCTATATCCATGTTGGGCATTTGCCTTGCCCCATCTTTGAATTCACTATGAGGAATTCTCTTCTCCAATTAATGCCCTTCATCTCATCCTTATTGTTAGCATAGTGCTTATGATAAGCAAAACAATGGGAGAATAAAGTATGAGGAAAATACAATGAATCTTTACCAAATAAATAGTCAATTTGCTTACTTTCAAATGTGGATCTAGAAACTTCAGCAATTTGGAAACCATCATGAGGAGTTAATGAGGCACTTCCCTCATGGGCATACCCCCCAACAAGGTCTTCCCCAAAGGCCCTTCTACATATCTTCTGCAAATATGATTTTCCCCCCTCAATATGCAAAATGGATTTTTCCCCTTTCTTACCTTACATTTCCCCTTGCTCTTTTTGTTGCTTATGAAGTTGTTGGACAACTCCCTCTTGCTGCCCCACTATTTCTGAATTGTGAAACTAGAAATTTCAATACTTGGCTGTCCCAATTCTTTAGATTTTTGCAACTCGTAAATTTTATCATGTAACTCAAAAATTTCTCGAGTTTATTAGTCCCATTTCCAGTTGAAATTTTGCCACTTGCTGCCCTGAAATTTCAGATTTAAGGGACTTAGAAACTCATGTGTTGTCTGTACCTTAAACAACTGAAAACTCCTCTTTGGCTGCCCCAAAAATTCAGATTTTTGAAGCTCCTCATTCACATTGCTAAGTTGCTCTTTGTGTAGTTGGAGGTTATTCTTTAATTGTCTTACAATTTCAGACTTTCGAAGCTCCATAGTCACCTATAGTTCAATCTTCTCTTCTTCTAAAAGAGACTTTTGAGGTCTAGGGCTTAATCCCATAGACTTTGCCAAAACCTTAGGACTTATTGCCTTTAGTTCTCTCTGATAATTCTCCATGGCTTGCAACAAATTAATCATGGCTTCATCCATTGTCCTCTTCTTCATCCCCATCTTTTGAAGGGGATATTTGTATTCTTCTTTTGGCAAAAACCTAGGTCGCCAATCCATTCAAGTCACTGACACCCCACAGTTGGCCAAGAAATTGGCTTTGATACCACTATAATGTCCCTAAATTAAGGATATTTTATGAAATCTGATTTTTCTATATAACCCTAACAAAAGAATAAAATCTGATTTTTTAACAACCCTAGCTGCAAATACACTCCAAAATTAGCATAAAATATGCTAAATCCTTCAATCAAATATAAACCACTTTTAGCAAAGATTAATCATTCAAAATCCAAATTAAACCTTCAAACCCTAGGCACCTAGGTTCAAAAAATTAATATGATTTATGGCAGCCCTTTGATGACAATTTCTATAGTGTTTCACCCTCAATAAGTCTTCAAAAAATATAGAAAAATACAACTGCAATCAAATACCTTTTTTATGATGTTTTTTCCTTCACAAACAAGTTGAATTTACCACAACAAATATTTAGAATAATATAGAAAAATCTACAATATTTTTAAAATCAATATTTAACCTCAAACCCTCAATTAGGTCATTTTCCCAGGTTGCACAACGCTGAAAATATTATATAAAAATTGCAAATAATATTAGGGAAATAAATGGCCCTCAAACACTAGTCAAACCCTTCTAAATCCAGTCGCCAACCTCCACAAGCAAGTCGCCAACTTCCTAGAACAATTTGACAACCTTCCAAGTTATTCGCCCCACTTGGAACCCTTCTTTTTTTTACCTTTTCTGAATTTTGATGAACAATGGTAGCTCCTAGATGAAGTTGCCCCACAGAAGAATAAGGGTTTTCGTCCTCAATCTCTTTGTTTGAAGGTTATCGCCTTCAAATCCAAAGCTCAATCTTTTTCATGCTTGTTGTAGACTAGAATTGCACCTTTGTGGGAGAGTTTTTCAAGCTCTCTCACTTCCAGCTACAATATTGGAACAACCTCAAGCTGTGGGTATCTTGTAGTGAAGTTGAAGCTCTAGGCTTTTTAATGAGACTAGCTCCTCAGATGCTTCACTTTGGCTTGCTTCCCACACTAGAATCTACTGCTGACTAAGGAAAAGGGAGAGAAAAATAACATGAAACGGAAATGTAAGCTAAAGATGGTGATGCACCAAAATATGAAATGATCCACTTTCAGCCTGGGAACCTTAACAACTACTAATGAACCTAACCAAGACACAGACTATTCTGATCCTATCTCAAGGCCGCAAGCATAAGTATTTTGTGTGGAGGTCGAAAAAAAACCTTGTGATTTGAAGGACAGAAAAGAATAGCTCTGTATGAGACACTATAAACTTGTGACACTTCAAGAAAGCACCAATGTCTAACACTTCACACACCCTGCAAGAAACCAATAGAATTAAAGCAAGATACATAAAGAACCTACAGATGATGAAAAGGGGCATACATCTGCCAGTTAAACTCCAATAATGTACACTTGACTTCAAACTAAAATCAGAAAATTCATTTTATTGCTTCAAGAGAGTGTTACAAGGCAATTTTGACAAAGTAACTAAATCGCTAGTCGAGGGATCTCTTTTTAGGCTCAAAACCCTATATATATAGCTAAAAGGGATGAGAGAAAAGGGGAAGAGAGAAAGGGAGAGGGAAACCTGTTCGAGACATGACAACTAAGTTGTTACCTTACTGTAATGAATGTTGCGCCATCTTTTACTTGTCTTGCACGTATAAGGACAAAATCCCCATAACTCTGAATCTGGACCGAGCCATGCTACTTCTACGTTGAACGGTCGCTTGTCGGAGATGATAGGCATGTCGAAGGACGAAAGCCTCTCCATTAATTGCACCTACCAACTCCTGCTTTGAAACCTGGACCAGATCTTCCCTATAGATGGAAAATCAATCTAAGGACATTGGTTTTCCTCTATATCCATTTATGTTGATGTAAGTCTATAGATTGCATAGCCCTTTTGATCTTTATTAGGTCTAAAAGGCCTATTTTTCCCTCTGTGAAGCCTAATTGGCAACACCTGCCCCTTTTAATGCATCTGATCCAACTCGGGTCTGCTTTGCATTCAAGTCCATTTTTTGGAACTGACAGAGCCATGTCGAAGGTAGTTGTCTCTGCCAAGTGCGAATGATTTGATCTTTGCATTTAAAACTCAGCGTGCCCCTTCACTTTGCATGTCTTGTATGTAGGTTGTAGACCCCTTTGACGGCTTTTGAATGCCAACGGCTATTTTAAGACATCCATCTTTGCCGTCTGCGCAAATGTCTCATTTTTCCTTCAGACACTTTCCTACGGGCCTTTTTCTTTCGGACAATTTGCTTGAACAATTTCCGTGGACTTTTTCCCTTAAAGAATTAAACTTCGGACTTTTTGAGAATGACCCTTCGGATTTTGAAAAGTCCTTTGGAGAAGTGCCCTTTATGAAGGAAGAGTATCTTTCGGCCACTTCGAAAATGCCCCTTTCCAAAGGGAAAGTATCCTTTGGAACTTTTGTAAATGTCCTCTGGTTATTTGAAATGAACAGTCGGCTTTTTTGGAAAAGACCCTTCGGACAAATTTGCTTCGGCCACTTTCCCGAAAGAAAAAGTCTTCAGGACTTTTGCAAAGGTCCACTTCCTCAAAAGATACCCTTCGAAATTGCTGCGTAAGACACTTTGGCATGAAAATGACTCTTCGGAAAAAGTATTGTGGCTCTTCGAAACTTGAAAAGGTCCCTTTTTGCCGAGAAAAGTGCCCTTCAACATTTGGGAAATGGTCTTTCAGTTTTTTTTGTTTCGGCACTTCATTTCGGAAGAATTCCTTCGGAATTTTTTCCTTCGGCCTTTTGTCCTTGGGCACTTTTCCGAAAAAAGTTCCTTCGAAGTTCTTGCTAAGTGCCTTTCGGAGAAAAGTAAGTGGTCCCTTGGCTTCTTGAAAGTGCCCTTCGGAAGGATTGAAAATGCCCTTCGGAGTTTTTTGTATTGGACCATTTTCCCGAGAAAATCCCTTCGGGAAAATTGTCTTGGCCATTTCGCTTTGAAAAGATATCTTTCGAAACTTTTGCTTGGTACACTTTCCAAGAGAAAAAAAAAAAAAAAAACCTTCGGGCCATTTGTTTCAGACAAAATGTCCAAAACAATTCCCGATACTTAGCCAAAAAGACCCAAAACAAATCTCCCAAAAGAAATAGGTCTTCGGGGAAATTGTTGCGGAACAATTTCCCCGAAAGAATTCAGTCTTTGCCCTTTGCTTCGGACATTTTGTCTGAAAGAATTATCCCTTCAGAAACTTTGTCTCGGACAACTTGTCCGAAAAAATTCAACACTTAGCCAAAAAAGGGGGCCGAAAGAAACTATCTTAGTAATGAAAAGGCCTAAAGAATTCCAAAGTAAAGACTTAGCCCAAAAGGCTTTGTACTTAGCTTTTCCAAGGTCTGTAAACCCTTCCAAACTTGTTCACGAAACTATTGTTTGACCTTCAAGCTTTAAACTTCTGCTCAACTTATTCATCTGGGCGAAAGCTTGGTATGTGAGCCGAAAAATGGCTAACATCTTTGGCGACTCTCAGGGAAGCATTCCTGTTATGCTTGAGAATCTAGACCACTTGCCTTGTCTAGTCCATTGGGCATGGAGTCATTAGCCTCTGCAACTGAGCTGCTCTGAAACCGGATACAAGGCTGACCCTTTCTAGAACCTCCTTTTGAAGCAACAAGGACAACAAGAACAAAACAAACACTGTGGCCAAGGCACTTAGTGAAGGGAAACACACAATTGAAAAGATGTGCACAAGGCACTCAGGAGAAAACATGAAAAACTATACAAAAGGTACAATATATACAATGGTTGCAAACTCTTCTAATAGCAAGGCTTTAGATGAATCCCATTGACTGGGATGGGTAGCATCTCTCCATCTAGTTGGGCCAGCTGAAAAGCATTATGTTGTTTGCATTCGTGGATCAAATAAGGACCACTCCACAAGCTGCCAAATTTGGTATGGTTCCCTGGCTTGGCCTTATTTGAATCCCACTTGAGGACTAGACCCCCTTCCTTGAAGTCCCTTGCTATGGCTCTCTTGTCAAAGGCTTTCTTGACTTGAGCTTGATGTGACTCTAGAGTTTTCATTGCAAGGTCTCTCGTTTCTTCAAGCTCCATGAGTTCTGCTAGTCTCACATGCATGGGCTCATCTTCTATCAACTCCAGCGGATGGCCTAGTTCTAATGCAGCCAGCTCAAGAGAAATGGGCAACTTGGCCTCCCTTCCATATACTAAGACATATGGAGAATTGCCAATGGCAGCTTTAGGAGTCACTCTATCAGCGCACAAGGCTGTCTTTAATTTAGTGTGCCATGTCCTCTGATTCTCTTCCATAGTTCTCCTAATTTTCTTAGCAGATTTTTATTTGTGGACTCAACCAGTCCATTTCCTTGAGGATAATAGTTGGAAGAGGTGCTGAGGTAGATGCCCATCCTGAGAGCCCATTCACTCGTTTTCAAAGCGAGAAATGCTAATGCATTAACAGAAATGATAGTGGATGAAACACCAAACCTGGTCACAATGTTGTCATGGAAGTCTAGGACTACACCTTCATTAGCTTCTTTCAACGCAATGGCTTCCACCCACCTAGTGAAGTAGTCAGTTGTAGTAAGCACCCATCTAGGCCCTGCATTTGGAGGGTTGATCATTCCTATGAAATCTAGCCCCCATTGCATGAAGGGTTGCTCTACCTGAATTGGGTTGAGAGGAAGGGCTGTCAATATTTGCTTACCCACAAAGAAAGCACACTTTTGACACTTTCTTACCCATGCATACGCATCTTTGAAGAGGTTGGGCCAATAATAACTAGCTCTCATCACTTTTGCCGCTATAGTCATTGGAGCAAAATGACCTCCTGCAGGTCCATTATGGAATTGCTCCAAAAGCTTGGTCCCCTGGTCATTATCTATGCACCTAAGGAGTACCCCATTTAAGTCCTTTCTAATTAAAACCCCATCAACCAATGCATAAGATATGGACTGAAGTCTAAAATAACTTCTCTTTGCCTCGTCCATACCTTGTGGGCACTCACTTGTTATCAAGAAACGTGTCATATCCTGGAGCCAACTAGTGTGAGGTGGAGGTGCATCTATTTGTGAGTTATCTTGTGTTACCAAGATAACCTCTTTGTCTTCATGAAGATCATCAACCATATGCTCACACAAGCCCTTGCCTCTCACTCGCTTAGTGACCTTGATCTCCACGTCATACCCCGTGACCTTGGTAATCCAACCAGCTCTCTTTTTGTTCAAGTCTTTGTTAAGAAGGAAGTTTCTAACTCCAAGATGAGACACCATAAGATAGATTTTGCTATTGGAGAGCATTGGCCTGAAATTTTTAAGGCTTCTTACTGCTACAAGAACTTGTTTTTCTACGAAAGTATACCTTACCTCATACCCCTCAAGCCCCTAACTGAAAAATGTTATTGTCTGCTCAAGTCCTTCACCATTCTTTTGCATCAGCATCGCTGATATATTGTCAATATTGGCAAAGGTATACAATATGAAATCTCTTGAAAAATCAAGATTCATGAGTGTGGGTGCTTGGGCAGTGGCTTGCTTAATAGCCTCAAATGCTAATTTACCTTCGTTTGACCAAGTGAACACTTGGTTCTTCTTCAGCATGGCAGTGATGAGTTTGACCAAGTTTGCAAAACCAAGTATAAACCTTCTCACAAAGTTTATTTTCCCAAGGAAAATTTGGAGTCCCTTCTTATGCTTGGGTAAGGATAAGGCCAAGATAGCACTTATTCTATTAGAATCAATAGCTAATCCCTGTTTTGAGACAATATATCCCAACAACATGCACGGCAAACACACACTTCTTGGGATTCAAAGAGATCCCAAATTCCCTGCCTCTTTCAAAGATCAATCTCAGGGGGCCAAGTAATCACTGGCCCTCTTGGAGAAAATTGTTGTCATCCAAGTAAACAAGCACCATCTGATTTAGCAATCCTTGGAAGGCCATGTCCATTGCTCTTTGAAAAGTGGCCCCAGCATTTGATAGGCCAAAAGGCATTTTCTGCTAAGCATATGTGCCCCATTTGGTGGTGAAGGCAGTCTTGTATTGATCTTCTTATCTTACCAGCACCTGGTTGTATCTCGAGTACCCATCCAAAAGAGAGAAGCGTTCCGAACCAGCAACCATTTGAAGGAGTTGTTCCATAGATGGTAAAGGGTAGTGATCTTTCAAAGAGACCCTATTCAAGTCTCTGAAGTCAACACACAATCAAATCTCACTGTTCTTATTCCTCACAGGTACCAGGTTGGCTATCCATGAGGAGTGTTTGATGGGAAAAATGATATTGGAATCAATCAATTTGGTCAATTCTTTCCTCATTAGCTCTTCAATTTTTGGATTGACGGCCCTTTACTTCTACCTCACAGCGTTAGCATTGGCCTCCAGTTCTATAATATGTTGGGCTAGCTTAGGATCGAAACCTCTTAGATCATTGTATTCTCAAGCAAAGATGTCTGAATATTCCTTACAAAGTTCAATGAAAGCATGTCTTTCTGCCTCATTGCTTACCTTCCCAAGCTTGAGGAGTTTGTCCTTGAAAATAAGGACTCTTTCATAGTTCTCTTCATCAGTTGACATCACTGCCTTGTCTTTCCTCATATGGTCTCCCTCATGGAAAAGACTTTCAAGGGTGACCAGCGCTTTAGGAAGTTTGTTAGACTTTAGTTGAACAATTTGATCCTCATACTGATGTTAAAATTTACCTTGGTTCACTATAGAAAACTCTGCTTCCTGCTACAAAAAACAAGCAATTTGTTTGTCATTTTCGAAGACCTGTCAGTGGGCTTCATTATCTGCTACTGATGGCCTCACCACCACCTTGACATGTGGTTGAACCTTGGCCTCTTTTAGCTTACTTGGAATATCAAACTGGGCTCCCACAGCTGCCAACCTATCAACATGTTGATTATGGTTCCTTGGCACAGCGTGAATGTTAAAGGCTTCAAAATATTAAATTAGGTCCCATACTCTGTTTTTTAAGGACCTCATCAAAGGATTCTTCGTAATGTTCACTATAAGCTCATTGTCCCCATATACTTGTAACTGCTTGATTCCCCTCTTACTAGCCCACTGAAGGCCATGGATTAAGCCTTCATATTCTGTTGCATTGGAGGAGCAACTAAATTGGAACCTGTAAGAATAGTACTTATCATTGGAGGGAGAAACCAGCATTGCCCCTGCACCTACTCTATTTTTGTTCCTTAAATCATCAAAGAACAACTTCCACATACCATTGAGGTCTTCTTTAGGTCCAATGAGGGAAGGCATGAGTTGATTTTCTTCATGTAACAAATAGACACCCATGTCTCTTTCTTCAACACCTTCTAAAGAGTTGAGAAATTGATTACCCCCCCATAACTCATCCAAGAGTAAGTCTGGAATCTCCTCATGATAAGTATTCAGTTCTTGACCAATTGTAAATTCATCCTCATCAAGGATAGTACAATTGAGGTTTACGTTATCTGGCTGATGGGGATCGATGTGAAATTGTGCCATGGGCTCAGCCTTGATTAATACTTTAGTCCCATACCTTGTTCTGAATGCCATGTATGACCAATCTGCTGCAAGATAGCCTCCTATCTTTGCTGTGAATTCTCTAGAAAGGCATAACGCAAAACAAGGAGTTACATCAAGGATCAATACATCCTGAGCCACTGAAACACTAGGACAAGCATGCAGGGTTAAACTCAAATCCTTGACGATACCAAATGGCTTTGTGAAAGAATCGTCAAGCTACAGAATTCCCTTAGTATGTGCCTCATATTTGAGGTTCAACTGATCAGCGATAGACTTTGGCATTATTGAAGTGCTAGCTCCACTATCTACCAAGCAATTATGCACCAAGGAATCACCAATGATTAATGAAATGTAGAACGGAGGAGGTTTGACCACCTTACTTGATCCTTCTCCCAAAGGACCTTGGGTTGCATTGGTGAGGACCTCGATTTCTTTGCTTGGTTGTTTGTCTGCAGTTGTTATAACACTTATCTTGGACAAACCTTCTTGAAGGATATCCACTTGATCGGGCATGGAAAGCATGTCCCACATTGGTACACTCACACTAGATTTCTTCATTTGTTCAACAATGTTGATTGGTGGACCACCAACCTTCACCTGTGCTTTGTGGACCACTATTGTTGTTTGTTGAATCTGCGAGTTTTGTAGATCAAAATGGGTCCCTTGATTCTGATTCTTTAGAGCTATTGGAACCTTTGGAGTAGTAGTAGGTTCACTTGGCTTTGATAATAATGGAGTAATAGTAGGAGGATCTTTGAATGTTCCTTGATTACCATCCATATTCCTTCTTTTGAACCTTGTATTAGCTGTCACTGGAATGTATGCTTGGCTAGAACTAGCCTGTTGATTGATGCATAGCACTCTTCTTGCTCACTGATGACCATTGTAGCATTCGGTTGGTTTGGTACCTGATCAGATCCTTGGTCTTGTGGAGACTGTCTTGGTTTTGTCATCGTGGGGATATCTGTGTTTTAAGCCATTAAGAGCTGACTGTATCCATAAGCAACACCCTGCTGCCATTGGTCATTGAATGTCTGGTTAAAACCATTAGTTGGAACAATGGATTGCCCAAAAGATTGATCCCAAGGTATGGTCCCTTCAGCATCTTGAGCCATATTGTTTTGAATAGGAACCAAGGAGTTGGAAGACCCTGCGGCATTTGGGTTATAGCTGCTCCGCTTATTGTAGCTAGGTTGTCCTTGCCCTTGCTCACGGTTCTAGTTTTGGAAATTTCCCTTGAAGGGTGGTCTATTCCCTTGATAAGATTGTTGTTGAGGCTGATATGGAGCTTGATAATGTTTATTGAAATGAGCTTGCTGCCTTTTAACATTACCACATCATTTCCCAAGGATTGGAGCATGCTCTTATGTTCTAGGTAGTTTTTCTGCTCTTGGGAATCACTTGATCCGCTAGTGGAGGCTTTTTCCTACTTAGGTGAAGGTATAGCAGCAATTGTTGGAGTTGGAAGAATAACATCAAGTGGGGGAATAACCGCAGGGGGTGGTCTGATTTCAAGGAAAAGAGGCATTGAGGGTCTAGGAGTAAGCTTTCCACCCTGAACTAGGCAATTTTCTGCTTTAATAGCCACCTCATAAGCGTCTGGCAATATGTCCCCTCCCATGGATTGGATCATCACAGCAATATCGCTATTTAGAGCCTTCAAGTAGTATAGGAACGCAAAGTTAGGGGACAGTCTAACAGAGGCTAGAATTCTGTCCCAAGATTTTTGGAATCTTGTGTTGAAGTCTTGCATGACTTCATGGGGGGCTCTCTTGATTGTGGTAAGTTGTTCTACTAGTGACAAATGATCACTCTTGTCTACAAATCTATTACACAAGACCACTCCTAGCTGATTCCATGATTAATTAGAATTAGGAGCTAAGCCTCTATACCAATCTAAAGCTTTTCCCTTAAGGGATACAGCTAACAGTCTAATAGCTATATTTTCTATTATGGATATTGCAAAAATTGACTGTCATTGATGTGTTCAACATGGGTTATGGCTTGGTCTCCTGTAAAATATGGGACGCTTTTGAGAGCTGCTACTAGCATAGGATTGTATTGTGGCAAATTCCAAGGACTTTGGCCGCTAAGGCCTACAAAAGCTCTTTGGGGAATCATGGTAATAGGGGGAACTATCAAGAGGTTGCTTGCAAGGGTAGGCCTTGAGACTGGGTTAGGAAAAGGTTTCCTTACGTATGGCAGAGTATTGGCGAACCTTAACCTTTTGGCAAAATTTAATGGGAGTTCAACAAACTCAAAAGGAATACCTCTAGAAGCTGATCTTGTAGTCACCTTTGGCATGAAAGATAGTTATTGTTCTACCACCAGATTGTTGAGGGTTCTTCAAAATCGCCAGAAACTGAAAGATGAAAGCTATAAACGCTACAAATTGATCAAACCAGCATCAAACTTGACCAATCGAAAATGGTCCCATCGAACATGTCAGAAACTGTTGTAGGCTAGAATTGCACCTTTGTGGGAGAGTTTTTCAAGCTCTCTCTCTTCCAACTACAATATTGGAACAACCTCAGGCTGTGGGTATCATGTACTAAGGTTGAAGCTCTAGGCTTTTTAATGAGGCTAGCTCCTCAGATGCTTCACTTTGGCTTGCTTCCCACACTAGAATCTACTGTTGATAAAGGAAAAGGGAGAAAGATAACATGAAAGGAAAACGTAAGCTAAGGATGGTGATGCACCAAAATATGAAATGATCCACTTCAGCCTGGGAACCTTAACAACTACTAATGAACCTAACCACGACACAGACTGTTCTGATCCTATCTCAAGGCCACAAGCATAATTATTTTGTGTGGAGGTCGAAGGGAAACCCTGTGATTTGAAAGACAAAAATGAATAGGTTAGTATGAGACACTATAAACTTGTGACACTTCAAGAAGGCACCAATGTCTAACACTTCACACAACTTGCAAGGAACCAATATAATTAAAGCAAGATACGTAGAGAATCTACATCTGATGAAAAGGGGCATACATCTGCAAGTTAAACTCCAATAATGTACACTTGACTTCAAACTAGAATCAGAAAAATCATCTTATTGCTTCAAGAGAGTGTTACAAGGTAATTTTGACAGAGTAACTCTATCGCCAGTCAAGGGATCTCTTTTTAGGCTCAAAAGCCTGTATATATAGCAAAAAGGGATGAGAGAAAAGGGGCAAACAGAACGGGAGAGGGGACCTTGTTCAAGACATAACAGCTAAGTTGCTACCTTACTGTAATGAATGCTCCGCCATCTTTTACTTGTCTCGCACGTATAAGGACAAAATCCCCATAACTCTGAATCTAGACCGAGCCATGTTGCTTCTGCGTTGAGCGGTCGCTTGTCGGAGATGATGGCCATGTCGAAGGATGAGAGCCTCTCCATTAATTGCACCTACCAGCTTATGCTTTGAAACTTGGACCAAAGCTTTCCTATAGATGGAAAACCACAATCTAAGGACATTGGTTTTCCTATATCCATTTATGTCAATGTAAGTCTATAAATTGCATAGCTCTTTTGATCTTTATTAGGTCTAAAAGGCCTATTTTTTCCTCTGCGGAGCCTAACTAGCAACCCCTACCCCTTTTAATGCATCTACTCCAACTCGGGTCTGCTTTGCATTCAAGTCCCTTTTTTGGCACTGACAGAGCCATGTCGAAGGTAGCTGCATGTCTCTGCCAAGTGCAAATGATTTGATCTTTGCATTTAAAACTCGGCGTGCCCCTTCACTTTGCATGCCCTATATGTAGGTTGTAGACCCCTTAGACGGCTTTTGAATGCCAACGGCTATTTTAAGAGATCCATCTTTGACGTCTACGCAAACATCTCATTTTTCCTTTGGACACTTTCCTGCGGGCCCTTTTCTTTCTAACAATTTGCTTGAACAATTTCCGTGGACTTTTTCCCCGAAGAAATTAAACTTCGGACTTTTTGAGAATGACCCTTCGGATTTTGAAAAGTCTTTTGGAGAAGTGCCCTTTCTGAAGGAAAAGTATCCTTCGGCCACTTCGAAAATGCCCCTTTCCAAAGGGAAAGTATCCTTAGGAACTTTTGTAAATGTCCTTTGGTTATTTGTAATGAACCGTCGACTTTTTTGGAAAAAACCCTTCAGACATTTGCTTCGGCCACTTTCCTGAAAGAAAAAGTCTTCGGGACTTTTGCAAAGGTCCACTTCCTCAAAAGATACCCTTTGGAATTGTTGCGTAAGACACTTTGGCATGGAAATGACTCTTCAGAAAAAGTGTTTGGCCCTTCAGAACTTGAAAAGGTCCCTTTTTGTCGAGAAAAGTGCCCTTCAACATTTGGGAAATGGTCTTTCGGTTTTTTTCGTTTCGGCAATTCCTTCCTAAGGAATTCCTTCGGAATTTTTTCCTTCGGCCTTTTATAAAATACCTTTCGACCTTTTGTCCTTGGGCACTTTTTCGAAAAAAGTACCTCCAAACTTCTTGCTAAGTGTCTTTCAGAAAAAAATAAGTGGTCCCTTGGCTTCTTGAAAGTGCCCTTCGGAAGAATTGAAAATGCCCTTCCGAACTTTGAGAATGCCCTTCGGAGTTTTTTGTATCGGACCATTTTCCCAAGAAAATCCCTCCGGGAAAATTGTCTTGGCCACTTCGCTTTGAAAAGATATCTTTCGAAACTTTTGCTTGGTACACTTTCCGAGAGAAAAAAAAACCTTCAGGGCTTTTGTTTCAGACAAAATCTCCGAAACAATTCCCGATACTTAGCCAAAAAGACCCAAAAGAAATAGGTCTTCAGAGAAATTGTTGCGGAATAATTTCTCCAAAAGAATTCAGTCTTTGTCTTTTGCTTCGAACATTTTGTCCGAAAGAATTATCCCTTCGGAAACTTTGTCTCGGACAACTTGTCCGAAAGAATTCAACACTTAGCCAAAAAAGGGGGATTGAAAGAAACTATCTTAGTAATGAAAAGGCCGAAAGAATTCCAAAGTAAAGACTTAGCCCAGAAGGCTTTGTACTTAGCTTTTCCAAGGTCTGTAAGCCCTTCCACACTTGTTCATGAAACTATTGTTTGACCTTCAAGCTTTAGAATTCTGCTCAGCTTATTCATCTGGGCGAAAGCTTGGTATGTGGGCCGAAAAATGGCCAACAGTGCTCAAAAATTGTAAATTCAAATTATGATCCAAGATGCCCTTCAACAATAACCCTCAAATGCTTTCAAAATTCTTCCCAAGTGAAGCGTCCAATTTGGGGGGAAATACCTTTGTTGATCTTTTTTCAAAATATAAAAAAAATACCTTTTATAATTCACTTAAGTGGATTAATACTCATGACCCTTAAAAAGGCCACAACTTAAGTGAAATTATAACAAGAAAGTGTTTTTACAAGTATTCTTTACAAAACAAATGTTTCCCTTCTTTTTCTCTTTTTCCCTTAGCCCTTGGGAAACTAGGCAAGGCTAAAGGTCTTCAATAGTGTCATGTCTAAAAGGGAGACATGACACCTGAAGATAGTCTCAAGGCGTAGCGGGTGGGTGGCAAACTCAGTCTGGATGATGCACTGAGGAATTGTTCGTTTGCAATGGATCATGCACTGCAACATGAGATTCTGGACCCTCTCAATATAGGCCCAGTCAACGACCCCTAGGCTAGGTCGCCAAACCTTTGAACCATACAAAACTGTAGTTTGATGATAGAATAAAACAAGCATAACTTGGAAGGGATGTCTTGGAAATGGATCTGGAAACATTGATGTTCCAAAACAGAAAGAGAGGCATACCCCTTGCAAAGGCATGGTTGTGTGGCAAACTTCATGTTAAAGCATGGACCAGAAAACTGGTCCCCCAAATAAGTGTAGGTTGATGTGATCTCAAGAAGTTCCCCTCTGTAGAAAAACTAGAATCTGGAGAGAGAGCGCTTGGAGATATTGAAAATCGAGACCTTAGTTTTACTAAGGTTGACCCAAGCTATTGGAGTTCATAGAAGCAAGGGCATCAAGATGTCGTTGTAAGCCCTTTACAGAGTGTGAGAGGACGACAACATCATCAGCAAAAAGGAGAATGGCTATAAGCACCTCATGCTTCAAGACAACCATCATCCATATGAGTATGTTGCCGAAGACACCCCTCTAACTCATCAATGTGCTAAAAAGGGTCGATGAGAGAGGACATCCTTGTTTGACCCCAATGGTACTCTTCACAAAGTCTGACAAACTGTGAGAGGTACAAAGCTGCCCAATGACTATCTCATAAAGCTTCCAAGCTATGGTAATCATAGAATCTAGGATACTGAAATCTCTCAACTTCTGGTAAAGTAGGTGTCTCAGAACCGAATCAAAGGCTTTCTGAAGTCAACAAAACAACAAAAGGCTTTGGAATACCTATGACGAGCTTCTTCAATGATAGCCCGAAGTGTAAAGATGTGGTCAATAGTTTGGTAGTCCCTTTTGAAACTTGCTTGTCGCTGAGCTCTAATATTATTCCTTGCCAAGTATTCTGACAACTGCATGTCTAAAAATGTGGCATAAAGTTTGGCAAATGTATGCCCAATCATAATGGTCTTGTAGTTGTCAAGGATAGAGGGATCCCCTGACTTATGAATAGGGTGGATGAAGTGTAGGGACCAAGACTAGGGAAGCCTGAAGACACCACCTGATTAAAAAATGTGGCAAGGGGAAAGGAAAGGGAATTTACACCATACTTGATAAACTTAGCTTTGAGACATTCACAATCAACTACTTTGTTGGTGTGTAATTTTAGAATAGCTCTCTTGGCAAAGGAAGTAAAGAAAACAAAGGAGGATGGTGGAGTGGGAACAATGGCAACGGGATGGCCTAAAACATCATAAAGAGAACTGGAATAGGAGACCCATGCTTCGAGTGTGATGTCGGAAATGGTGGTTTTTCTTGGGGGAAGAGTATGCCAAAAAGCCTTAGGGGAGTGGTGGAGATCAGCAAAGAGTAAAAGTCGTCTAGACACAAGAAACTTTCGTTTCTTACGTCAAAGAAGACAACGATACTCCCTATGAAGGGTGGGCATGGAGGTAGGGCCATGGGTTAGGGAAACCCAAAGTGTCCGATGAAGGGATTTACACTCATTATTATACCACCGATTCATGGGGCAAGTTCTGTGGTGGGTAGGGGATCTGGAGTAATGAATAGTGTGGGGACATGAATCAAGGGCAACATCCCAAAGGGTGTGACGTAAAAACTCATACATGGAGTCAGTGGTGGGAAGAGAGAGGGGGTAGAACCCAAACATAAGAAGGGAGAGACAGGCAGCATAATCAATGGTGTAATCATCATCAAAATGGATTGTGGTCTATCAAGTGTTGGAGGGTGTAGGAGAGGAAGAAGGTGGGGGTGAAGGATTAGAATTAGTATGGAGGGTGAAAGTCAAGACGACATGGTCATCAAGGGGGAGCTAAGGCAAGATAAGGAAGCCGCAAATTTGAGGGATGATGGATCTACTAGTGAGTACAAAGTCCACGATGCTCGCACCGCCACTATGGGGGAAGCACGTTAATCTACCATAGCTGGAGTAGTGAGGGAGCCCGTTGATAATGTGAAGGCTCTGAGATTCGCCCAATCAGGGGAGGTGTCTCCCACAAGCTGTACCTGTAGCATTCCTGTCAGCGGAATCTCTCTGCAAACTAAACTCCTCTAGATCTAGCTCATGAAGGCATAACTCATCCGGAGCAAGGTCATGAATAGGCATTTGGAGGTTCCCTATATGGACATTAAAATTACCCAAACGTAGGATATCACTAATAGTGGAGTATCAAGAGATCTCCGGGCAGAGGTCAAGGTACGGGTCCCCATCAACATGAATGGCGAATGAAGATGTGGAGGGGGGCAAATAACAAACAGCTATGAAGATGTCCCAAAAATAAGGTGGATTTCTCTGAATTTGAAGCCATATGTTTCCGGAGTGGACATTAGAAGCCACAAGTGAAACTCTAGACCTAACATTGTCCCGAATGAGGCAAGCTACACCACCTTAACCATGAACACCCCCTGATTTGCATGTCTCACAACGAAAGGCCGAAACCCATGAGTACCATGTGACTGGAGGGAGGGCCCGCTCAAGGCTCTCTTGGGTCTTAGTCTCAGTCACCACATTCGCCGAAATTTATGTAATAAATTCAAAATTCATCGAACTTCAACCTGTGGCTTAAAATTCATTGAAAATCGCGATTGAATTCGCCAGAATAAAAAAATCGTATTAAATAGTGTTAAAAATCGTGATTTACAGTTTGTAGGACAAAAATAATGTTTAAAATCACCATTTAGGGCTTACTGAAAAGAAATAATATTAAAAATCGCGATTTAGTGTTTGTTGGGCACCGTGTGTGGGAGTGCGGGTTGCAACTATGTCTGATCTTAAAAAACTGTTAACTGCTAGACTTGTTTGTAATGTCCCCATTTCCAGATCACTTATGAACAGGGACTAACAACTTTTAGTGTACTTTCCCCATAGACTAAGAGATCACTTTTGGGGATTTATTTTATTAATTAATTATGATTGCCTAAATAGTGATTTTTATCATTTATCCATATAAGGCAATTATAGTTGATTAATAGAATATTTTTAAAAGTGATTTTTACCACTATGATAATTAAAGAATAAATAATTGTTGAATTATTGCCTAAAAATAATTTTAATTATTATTTGTTATTAAGGAAACTAATTTAATATTATATTTGAAAAAAGAGGAATGTCGATTCGAGAGATAAACGAAAAAATAAAAGATATCTTAAAAAGTTGGCAAGGAGGTGTTTTGAGGTATTTTTCCCCCCCAAGGTGGTTCGCCCCACTATGGAGAGTACAAATACAAGGTGGAGATCTTATTCTTCATATGTTGAATTTTATATTGTGAATCTTCATGCTTGAAGAATGATTGGGATGTATGCCCAATAATTGTTCCCGTGGTTTTGAACTGATTTATCAATAAAAATGTGTTTTGTGACACCACCTTACAAAAAGAATATTTTGTGCTTGCCCTAGGAGTGGGGCAATTTGTCTTGGTGATGTTTGGAGAGGGTTTTGAGGAGAAAATGGGTGTCCAATTGCTCGAAACTAGTTGCTAGAATTTATTGTTAATTTTTTGAAGTGTGGCATTGGGTTTTGTTGCATGATTGGCAAGGTTTTCAAGGGCTAATTCATTGAAAAAATAAATAATAAGTTTCTAAATTATTATTTATTTATTTGACAAAATTTTATGGTGAATTTGATTTCATGAAATGATGATTTGGGCCTAATAAATAATTTATGATTTTTTTCAAACTGTGGTGATTTGGTTAGGCAAGCTTAGATCTTTGAGGGTGCCCTAGATCCTAGTTTGTGAAGAATATTTAATTATGAATTTATTGCAGCATTTTGACTTAAGTCGACTTCACTTGGGAGGTTGTTTGGTCACTTTGGGTGCCCTAGAAGGATGCTGGAATTATTCAGATATTTTTGGCATTTTTTCTATGGTCACTGCAAGGGTTGAGAGAGATTTTGGAGAAAAAACAGCTGCTGTTTTTCTAAACAAAATCAGATATTTTTCAACAAGTATATTTCATAAATTTATCTTCATTCAAATGGAAAAATGTAAACTTTCCTTAATTTTCAGTTGTTGCTCATTTTTGCATGTTTCGGGGTGAATTAAGGTTGAATCAATTGTTGGAAATTGTCTATTTATCCTTTGCACTTTGGCGCTAAGGGTTTGGTGAGATTGGGTGTGTTGAAACTTCATTTTTCAGCTAGGGTTGGTTGATTTTTCAAATTTCAAAATTCAAAATTTATTTGCATAATATTGGGATTTTAAGGAAAACCCTTATTTGGTCTTTTAGCCTAAACAAAGGGCATTACAATGGTATCAGGGCACCGATTTTGTTCACCTGTGAGGTTTGATATTGATTTGGATGCAAGCAGATAAAAATATTTTGTATTATCAGAGAAGAGGAAAAACCATGGATGACTAAGGGTTTACTTCAAAATAGGTTAAGTTTTTGCAGAGCTTAATCAAATAGTCAAAATGATCTTTAGCATACATTGGGTATGCAGTTTGCAGCTATGTTGAAGGCTACTTTAGCTCCAAGTAAGAGCCATCCCTTCAATGGAGAAGGAAATTCGAGTGACAATGAGAAGGTTTCCACCAAACCTCGTCATAAATTATTCAAGGCTATTTTTTTGCAAAGAGAACCAATGATTGAGATTGAGACACCAATGTGTGACCCACTTGATACACGCCAACAAAAGTATGCAGCCCTCAGTTTCGACACAATCACTCGTCTTTTCGTGATTTTTGTGAGATAAAGAATGGGACAAAATCAAGAGGACCAAGCATGCAACCCCGTAGAGATTTGCAACAAAGGTTGAATAAGGTTTCTCTCCCTAATTTTGATGGTACTGATAAAATTCCAGTGAAATCATGGTTGTAGAAATTGGAGACCTATTTATCACTCAACCCTATGTTTGAGGATGAGGCTCTCAAATTTGTCACGCTACACTTGGAGGACGTTGCTCATGAGTGGTGGTTTCATGGCATAATCACACAAGGCCATGAATCTATTACTACATTGAAAGGATTTTTTAGTAAGGATTTTTTTACGAATTTTATCTTCCACAAATTTGAATGCAGTGACTATGGTCTCAATGAAGATGAGATCTCAGGAAGCAATAACATCCTAGAAGGTTTATGGAGAAGACCATAAAGTGTCGTTGCAATTCCAAAAAGCAATGGAGATGTCAACACCACCCATCGAGACCTGAGATCGTCGTCATGCTAACGGTCCAGGGCGTGATCACCTAGGTGAAAGAGAATCATGAATGACAACCCTACAATCTCTGATAACAACCCACTTATTCTCCTTCCTAGTAGCTACCACCTGAATATGAGCTTTTTGAAGCTCTTCCACTTGGACATAAGATGTATCAAGCTAAACTAAAAAGGATAGCCAACAACAAAACAAAGATCCAGTCATGTGGACATAAGATGTATCAACCTATCCATCAATTCTTTGTAGGGTGATTCATTGATTGGTGATGAATCATCGTCCGCTGATAACTTCAGCTTGAACTCCATAGTTTTGAATCTAGAATCTTGGAGATGTTGATTAAACAAAGTATACTAGGTTCGTGGAGCCTGCATAAGTCAATAAAAGGACTTAATAACTTACAAACCAAATGATCATGACTAGGTACCCAAAAATCCCCAAGGAGCACCAAGTAGACCTCCTCGTCCATATCTCTAGGGACAAGCAACTAAAATGTGAGCATCTTTGTAGTCAGAGTAAAAAATAATTCCTCAATAGAGACAGTGGGAGTAAAAACCAAATCTGCAATAGCAGTGGGAGTAAAAACCAAATCCGCAATACGAGAAGAAACCATCTCCTCATCTATTCCTTCCCATTGAAAAAAGTCTTTCGCAACAAGATGAACTGTGTACTTGTCCAAAGTAGTCATGTACTTGTCCAAAGTACCATTTTTTTCCACCCATTTGCATCCAATGGGTTGTTTAACCAAATGTTCAGGTACCATACAAAGGTTAGAAGCAAGAGCAAAATGACCATGCTCTACTAAAGTAAAAACTTTGTTTTCGGTCCTTTGAGCCAGTGCCTTTGACTGAGGCATATCATCCTCCTGCACATTCTTTATAGTGGATATTCCCTCCAAAACTAGTGCAAGTTGATTGAAGCAGGGTCAACTAGCCTATAAAGAATTTCATCCTCCAACATATACTATATGGAGTCTCCTTCCATACGTACATTTACGTTGACTGTGATAGTGTCAACGACCCTGTACAAGCCACTTTGCCCAATGCCAAGGGCAACCATTTTATCATGTTTTATGTCAAACACATTACACTGCTTCCCAAAGAAATGTGCAACAATGTTGGGATTTTCAATTAATTGACTAATAAACGAAATTTTTCTTCATGTTAAGAACAGACCTAACATTCCTTTGATTTTTCTAGCATTATTCAATACTATTTAAATATCTTCGATTCCTTCTACTGCATATGATTGACCATTAGTGAATGAAATGAAATAAGAAAAGTTTGTACTTGTAATAAATTTGGCATTCCAGTCCTTGCAACATGTGAGAAGAATGGATGCGTTGGAATCAATGAACCAGCAACTTGTAGCATTAACTTTCGAGTATAATGCCACAAAGGCACACTCTTCAAAATCTCATTCTTCAACTACTGCCACATTTTCCGCCTAACTACTTTGTTGGGAAAGTGCATATTGTCACTTCCAGCAATCCTTCTTGAGATGCTCAACCTTATGACAATAAAAGCACTTCACTAATACTTTGAAGATGAATCAACATGGATACATCTCCACTCCACCCTTGACTAAGTAACAAGTGCACTCTATGTTTGTCTGACACTGGACTCATTTTCTTGAGTTTGTCTGTGCTCCTGCATCAAATAGGAACTAACATGATCAAATGTTAGGTTCTAGCTTTCGGCAATCAAGTGTAAAGCCTCCACGAAAAATTCATATGGGGATGTCAAGCTATTCAAAACAAGGGTCTCCATGTCATCATCAACCACCTTTTTGTTAATGGCTCCAAACTAAATTTGAATATCTTTCTTTCGAAGAAGATGATCTGACAGGAACTCATTCTCAGACATCTTTGTGAAAAATAGTAGATTCTTCAAGTACAAGACTAGACTTTTCATCAAAGTTTGATATTTGTTTTTTCAAAATGGTCCAAAGCGCACTTGCCTCAGTGGCATTCTGAACCTCAGGAATCATGTCATCTGACACAAATAACTTTAACAAGGCCTCCTTGTGACATTTTTCATTATAGTGCAAAATTTGTAGGTCTCACTTTAGTGCCTAGGATGATTTTATCACAATAAAGATATTCTGCAATAGTTGAATATGTTATGACTCCAAACATTATAATTCTAGCTAGTTAATTTATGCCATTTCGACAGAACCAAAATTTGAATGTTGGCCATTTTATACTCAATATTTGGCCTTTGACTCGAAAAATCAATATAGTAGGAAAGCACAGTTCTGACCCAAAAATCAATGTAAAAATAAATGCAACCTTATTATGAATGTGATTGTACTGACAAATTATCTATGAAAGTCATGATGCAAAATTTTTGCCTCTGTCCAACCCTCTAGGCTAGAGGACTCCCATTCAAGCATCCCATGCCCCAGCATGACCATAAATCGAGTCACTAACTTTGTCTCCGCTTCCCTGCCTCGACTTGCAACTCTTTACTATTGGTCAGTTTGGTCTTTTCCACCTGGTCTGCTTGCTTATAAAAACCCTCAACATCATCACAATTTCCTGTTTGCATTGGCGTTATGCAACTCTTTTCTGGTTGATTCCATGTTGCAATGATGTTACTGTTGTCAACCTGGAGCTGCGCCCTGAATCAAAGACGTGCATGAAATGGCCAGTCCTCTATCCGGTTGAAACAATGGGATCTTCTCACGAGGGTGGGTGCCTCAATGGTGAGAAGAACCTCCAGAGAACGCTGGTTCCTGTAAGATGTATCAATGAGGATCTCTACTCTATGCTGCGGACTACCATGGAAAAGGGAGAAGGAAACTTTAAGGGGAAATCCTACCTAATAAAGGTGATACACCAAAAGATTGATCCACTCAACTTGGAACCTTGAACACTAAACAAACAAGGGAAAAGGAAGACCTTTGATTTCAATCAACCACTATGCACAAGTATTTTGTGAGAAGGTTCAATTCAATGACCAAAACATGAGGAAAAAACGATGGAGAGAGGTCTGATACAAGACACTTTGTAGCCACCTAACACCCACTTACAGTTTTAGCAAAAGACATAAAGAACACTTAACATGACCTGCATAATGATAAGCTAGTAACTAGGTACGAATTAGAATTTGGAAAGGGAGAAAAATCTACCACATGCAAATTGTTGAATGAATATACACTATGCCAACACTTGAAATCTGAAAGTACAGTCCTATTGATCGAAGAGGTTACACAACTCACCAATGGCAGACTCTGGTCTTGCCAAGAGAGGAATGATTTTTAATCAAGGCTGAAAGCCATTTTATAGAGAATTACAAGAGCCAAAGATAGGCGTTGAAAAATTGAAGAGAAAGATTAACTTAAATTAACTCAAGGTTGACTTGGCCTTTCAATAAAATATGTTTTCTCTTTGTTTTTTGCATGAAGCTTCTTGCGCTCGAGGAAGTGAACTCGTCTTTGTTCTGAACTGCCCACCTCTCTTTGCATGGAGATCCACGCCAATGTCATTTTTAGAACTCTAGGTGAGCTGCTTGATGCCGAGTTGGAACGTTTGAAAGGCTAAGTTGACCGAAGAGATCATTCTCCTTTGCATGGGAAGCTCCTGATAGATGTGGCGTTTAACAATTAGTCAACTCTAAATCTAGAACAATCAACTCAACGTTCGAATTTAGAACTCCGGTTGACGCTGAGTTGGACCTTCGGATGAGTTGATCCGGAGATGAGCGAGACTTCAACAACCAGTCAACTAAAGCTTTGACCAATCGATCGAAAATAGCCCTTGCTTGCATGTATTTTATCCTATTCTGATCTGCCTGTTCATGTCTATTTCTAGCAGGATTCGATATTTGAATGTATTTTGTCTATATTTCCTCCGTTTGGCCTTTTTCAACTTCCCGTCGCTTAATTTGAGGTCAACTTCCCGTGGTTTAATCCTTTCGGAATTTTGGCTTTACCTTTGTTGCAATAGTTACTTCCCGTGGTCAAAATTTGAGGTCTCGCGGGACGTCACCATTTTCTCGGGCTTATTTTCTGTCAGGCCCCTTAGTCTTCTTATTTCCTTCGGAATTCTTGTTGACAATTTCTTTCGGACTTCTATGTTTTCTCCCCGGCTTTATTTCCTTGGATTTTCTTGCAGCGTTAATCCTTCGGACAAAAAGTCCGAAGGAATTCCTTTGGACTTTTTGTCCGAAGGTTTCCTTTGTTTTTTCTTGTCTACCTTGTCAGCATTTTTCCACGGGCTTGTCTTCCTTGGCTTACTCCGAATTTCTTCGGACTTTTTGTCCGAAGGAATTCTTTCGGACAAAAAGTCCGAAGATATTCCTTCGTCTTTGCCTTCACCTATTTCTTCGGACTTTGTCTTCTTTGTAATATTTTGAATTTCTTCAGACTTTTTGTCTGAAGGAATTCCTTCAGACAAAAAGCCCAAAGGAATTAATCCTTGTCTTTTTTAACTCCGCTGAGAATGCCCTTCGGACTTTGCACAAAGGTCCAGGCACCGACCAAGTGCCCTCCACAAGGGCTTCTGTCCCTTCATCTGTGCCTTTGTCGGAAAAATTGCAGGGCACCCAGGTTTTTGCAGGGGTCCCGAATTTGACGTGTACCTTCCCGAAGGGTAGGTGCCCTTCGGGATTGTTGAAAATGACCCTTTCGAAGGGTACCTACCCTTCGGTTTTGTTGTTTTGCCCTCTTCATCTGCCTTCCAAAGACACCCTTTGCTGAGAATTGTCCTTCGGATTTCTTTGGACTTTTGTCCAAAGGAATTCCCTCGGACAAAAAGTCCAAATAAATTTTTCCTTGGGCTTTTTTGCTTTTGGACAGGACTTTTGTTTGGTTGCGGGTGTTCCCTTTGTAAATTCTCCGAAGTATTCATTCGGACAAAAAGTCCGAAGGAATTACTTCCTTTGTTGTAAGCTTTGCAAATTCCCCGAAGGAATTCAAACTTGTAACTTCCTGCGGAGTATGTCCTTAGCACTTCTCCGAAGCTATGTGACATTTTGCCTTCTTTGATGAACCATTCCTTCGAACAAAAGTCTGAAGGAATTTCCGTTGTAGCAAAGGCCCTCACAAAAAGAAAAACAATGTATTCTTTCCCAATGTATTCTTTCTTTCCTTGGACGGAGATGTGAATTTTCCAAATGGCAAGAGACAATCTGTCCTGTGGAAGAATTGTCAGCATTTCCGGCAACTCAGCTGGCTCAGCATGCCTGGCTATGCTTGAGAACCCAGACATATATAGACGCTACTTGAATTCCCAAATGGTGAACCTGATTTCTGACTGAAAATCTCCTCTAATCATGGCTGAAGTTACCTCCTTCAAAATAAGAAGGGAAACACACAAAAGCAGAAAACTAACTAAGAAGCAAATGTGCAAACAAGCACTTATTGGACAAAATTGAAGCAAACTACTGTGCTTGAACAGCACTTGGAGGAAAGCAAAACAAATAAGGAACCTAGCTAGCCATGATAAAACATGATCCGCCTGGACCAAATGGGAAATTCTTGAACTCGCTCCTTCCAAGAGATGGTACAAGTTTCAAAGCAGGATGTTTATTAGTCATAACCTTTGATGAGGCATTTTCCTTGTCCACCAACTATATTAGCATCTTCTCAAATGAGTCATCAACAACAAAGACAAACTCATCAAGTACCTCTTGATCTTTTTCAGATTTCTTGTCATCTACCACCTTGTCAAGTGATATCTCATCTATGCATGGTTTTTGAGTGACCACATCCTTCTTATTGACTGCTGCAAGTTCATCCAGCGCTTCAAGGAGCTTTGAGTAGGCAACCCAATCTGTACTGTGACCTTGAATAGGTGATTCTTGATCAAATTTCTCATAAACATGCTCTTCAATAGCCATCGGATCCATACAAAGCTCTTCAATCTCTTGTAGAGATTCAAGGTACCGCTGCCAATCATCTTTTTGTTCCTCATTTTAATCTATTTGAACTGGAGCAGCTGTAAAGCTATCTGGATCCTTCTCAATAGGAGATACCTGTAACTCATTTATAACTTCAATCTGTATCAACTCCTCTTGAAGTTCCTCTACATCAAGATCAGTGTTCCCACTCTCAGTTATAATTGGATGATCAATTACAACCTTAAGTGAAGTATCAATAGGAAATTCTTCCTCAAACACCCCTGAAGCATTCTCTACACACTCTGCAAGAACTTGTCCTATAGCTGCAACCTCTTTCTCAATCCTCCAAAGAACAGGGTCCTCTTGAGGAAGGGGGATGGTGGGAGGGTGATGAAATTTATTTGTTTGAGGGGGAAAATGAAGGATGGGAGATCGATCATGATCATATTTTGGAATCTTGAAGGAAAAGGAATTATCTAGGGAGTTTTGGAGAGGAGGGAAAGAGAAACTCTTAAAGACGTCTGTATTTTGCTCCTTCCACTTGGCTATTACCTCATCAAAGTCTGAAACCTGCTTGTCTTCCTAGACAACCTAAGCTTGAGGGATGATTGGTGAGGAAAGGGGACTATAGGAAGGTTTAGTCTCATGAATAGTCACTTGAATAGGGTCTTGAATATGCTCTTGAATAGGCTCTTGACTCCAACTAGGAAGCTCCCTTGGCACACACTGGGCATGGTTAAGAACTTCATGAGAATAAGAAACACAATAGCCCTTTGTAGATAATTGGTTTAACTCGATTTTTTGCCTATCCCAAGCCTCCATCTTTTCCAATACAAGAATACATAGTCCATTTATCTCTTCTGGATCATTGGGCACATTTCGAAACAGACCATTCACTTCCTCATACTGAGAGTTAGAACAAACCTTTCTTGCATATGCTAGTATTTTGAGCTCTATTTCATTCATTCTTTCTTGAAGGCAAGACTGCTCATATGCAACATCACAGCCATATGGGAAAGATGAAATCCGGTCCTTAGACTGATATGGCTCACAAGGAAAGTAAGATTCATGCTCTTGATAATAAGGATCATGAGAAACTTGATAAGGCTCAACATAGCTTTGATAATACTCTTGATAAGGCTGATTAGGCTCATAGGTATCATGACCAGGCTGGTATGATCCATCATTGGGCTGATAAGGAAACATAGCATAGGAATTCTCTTCATACACAACCATCAAAATTCATTCATGATAATGCAATAAAAATAGACTTACATGGAAATTGTCCCTGAACTATTAGAAGCAATTGCTTGAGCTTGGAATCACCAAATACTTCTTGAAGAACACTGCTACAACTGCAATTTCATCAAGACCAGCTAAAATAGGTCCCACCGGGTGTGCCAAAAAACTATTATCAACCTAGAGCTGCGCCTTGAATCGAAGACGTGCATGAAATGGTCAGTCCTCTATCCGGTTGAAACAATGGGATCTTCTCACGAGGGTGGGTGCCTCAATGGTGAGAAGAACCTCCAGAGAAGGCTAGTTCCTGTAAGATATATCAATGAGGATCTCTACTCTATGCTGCGGACTACCATGGAAAAGGGAGAAGGAAACTTTAAAGGGGAATCCTACCTAATAAAGGTGATACACCAAAAGATTGATCCACTCAACTTGGAACCTTGAACACTAAACAAACAAGGGAAAAGGAAGACCTTTGATTTCAATCAACCACTATGCACAAGTATTTTGTGAGAAGGTTCAATTCAATGACCAAAACATGAGAAAAAAACGATGGAGAGAGGTCTGATACAAGACACTTTGGAGCCACCTAACACCCACTTACAGCTTTAGCAAAAGACATAAAGAACACTTAACATGACCTACATAATGATAAGCTAGTAACTAGGTACGAATTAGAATTTGGAAAGGGAGAGAAATCTACCACATGCAAATTGTTGAATGAATATACACTATGCCAACACTTGAAATCTGAAAGTACAGTCCTATTGATCGAAGAGGTTACACAACTCACCAATGGCAGACTCTGGTCTTGCCAAGAGAGGAATGATTTTTAATCAAGGCTGAAAGCCATTTTATAGAGAATTACAAGAGCCAAAGATAGGCGTTGAAAAATTGAAGAGAAGGATTAACTTAGATTAACTCAAGGCTGACTTGGCCTTTCAATAAAATATGTTTTCTCTTTGTTTTTTGCATGAAGCTTCTTGCACTTGAGGAAGTGAACTCGTCTTTGTTCTGTACCGCCCACCTCTCTTTGCATGGAGATCCACGCCAATGTCATTTTTAGAACTCTACGTGAGTTGCTTGATGCCGAGTTGGAACGTTTGAAACGCTGAGTTGACCAAAGAGATCATTCTCCTTTGCATGGGAAGCTCCTGATAGATGTGGCGTTTAACAATTAGTCAACTCTAAATCTAGAACAGTCAACTCGACGTTCGAATTTAGAACTCCGGTTGAAGCTGAGTTGGACCTTCGGATGAGTTGATCCGGAGATGAGCAGGACTTCAACAACCAGTCAACTGAAGCTTTGACCGGTCGATCGAAAATAGCCCTTGCTTGCATGTATTTTATCCTATTCTGGTCTGCCTGTTCATGTCTATTTTTGGCGGGATTCTATATTTGGATGTATTTTGTCTATATTTCCTCCGTTTGGCCTTTTTCAAATTCCCGTCGCTTAATCTGAGGTCAACTTCCCATGGTTTAATCCTTTCAAAATTCTGGCTTTACCTTTGTTTCAACGGTTACTTCCCGCAGTCAAAATTTGACGTCTCACGGGACGTCACCCTTTGGCATTTTCTCGGGCTTATTTTTTGTCAGGCCCCTTAGTCTTCTTATTTCCTTCGGAATTCTTGTTGACAATTTCCTTCGGAAGGAATCCTTCAGACTTCTATGTTTTCTCCTCGGCTTTATTTCCTTGGATTTTCTTGCAGCTTTAATCCTTCGGACTTTTTGTCCGAAGGATTCCTTTGTTTTTTTCCTGTCTGCCTCGTCGGCTTTTTTCCACGGGCTTGTCTTCCTTGGCTTACTCCAAATTTCTTCGGACTTTTTGTCCGAAGGAATTCCTTCGGACAAAAAGTCCGAAGATATTCCTTCGTCTTTGCCTTCACCTGTTTCTTCGGACTTTGTCTTCTTTGTAATTTTCCGAATTTCTTCAGACTTTTTGTCTGAAGGAATTCCTTCGGACAAAAAGCCCGAAGGAATTAATCCTTGTCTTTTTTAACTCCGCTGAGAATGCCCTTCGGACTTTGCACAAAGGTCCAGGTACCGACCAAGTGCCCTCTGCAAGGGCTTCTATCCCTTCATCTGTGCCTTTGTCGAAAAAATTGCAAGGCACCTGGGTTTTTGTAGGGGTCCCGAATTTGACGTGTACCTTTCCGAAGGGTAGGTGCCCTTCGAGATTGTTGAAAATGACCCTTCCGAAGGGTACCTACCCTTTGCGTTTGTTGTTTTGCCCTCTTCATCTGCCTTCCAAAGACACCCTTTGCTGAGAATTGTCCTTCGGATTTCTTTGGACTTTTGTCCGAAGAAATTTTTCCTTGGGCTTTTTTGCTTTTGGGCGGGACTTTTGTTTGGCTGCGGGTGTTCCCTTTGTTAATTCTCCACCATATTCCTTCGGACAAAAGGTCCGAAGGAATTACTTCCTTTGTTGTAAGCTCTGCAAATTCCCCAAAGGAATTGAAACTTGTAACTTCCTGCGGAGTATGTCCTTAGCACTTCTCCGAAGCTATGTGACATTCTGCCTTCTTTGATGAACCATTCCTTCGGACAAAAGTCCGAAGGAATTTCCGTTGTAGCAAAAGCCCTCACAAAAAGAAAACAATGTATTCTTTCCCAATGTATTCTTTCTTTCCTTGGACGGAGATGTGAATTTTCCGAATGGCAAGAGACAATCTGTCCTATGGAAGAATTGTCAACAGTTACATGATTCTTTTTTGGTTGATTCTATGCCCTAGCATCTGTTTCTTTCTTCTCCCAATGATTTTGGTTCTCTTTGAAAATCTGTTTCACATCCTCAATCTGTCCACAATTTGCTCTAACTGTGCTTTTGTTTTGGAATTTCTTTTGAGCCTGCTCACATTCCCCATATTTTGCCCTTCTTTGCCATGAAAAATGATATTTTTCCTCACACGTGCTCCTAGTTTGCATTGATCTCCTGGATGGCCTAGTATCTCCTTCGTGGTTTCTTTTGTTATACATGTCGTACAACAAACTAGCATCCTTCCTTTGATTTATTTATTTCTTCTTCATCTTCTCTGCAATGTGTACCTGACTAGGGCTTCCTCAGACTCTATAACTTCTTGTTCGTACCCTTTCTCCTAGGGATTCCTCGAATAGTGGACTTTGTTCGTACGCGATTAGGGCTTCCCCAAACAATAGGCTATAATACCAATGTCAGCAAATATGAATGCTGAAAGAATAAAGAGAAAATTAGAAGGCACAAATTGAAGTGTGTGGGCATCCTTTTACTATGCAAAATGTAGTTACATACAATTGGGGTAGTTTATAATTACCCATTAGTTAATGAACTAACTATTAGCTAATGAATAACATTAACAAAACACAGCTTTTGCTTTAGCTATTGACAATTTTAAACTGGAAAAATAGCACTCCATAATTACCTTAAAACTAAGATTTACATTTCAAATAGGTTTTTGTTTTTGTTTTCTCGTACTCGATTCTACAGGCATCATTTATATTTGTGTTTGCGTTTAATCAGCATTTTGTATTAAGTCTGCATGTTATAAAGTAAAGTGCTGTGTTTTATACTATGTGTAATGCAGTGCCCAATGGGTGGTTGGCCAACCAACATATATGTTGGGCTGGCATCGGTTCTTATAGTATAATCTAGGAATTGGTCAAGGAGCTCTCGTGTGTACATCCTTTTTGGTATTCTTGTTGTCCATGATTGATGTATATTCCCTATTATATGAATATTAATAAAGAGAAGTTCCATCTATTTCATTTGAGTTGTTCTTTGTCTTATCTTGGATTATTATATTTCTGTACTACAATTGTTTGGTTTATTATTGCATACTGCAAAATCCTAAGGACATCCCATGATTAAAAACAAAATTATTATGGACTAAATTTTACTTAAGAATTTTCCAAGGCAGAAACAACATGCAATTGAAAAATACACACGAAAATGTATAGCTTGCCCTTCAACACAAACCAGAAGGTCATGATTGTGCATCTCCTCTACGCAATGCTTGAGTTCCTCTAGAGTGCCATAGGCAGAACTTAGATTATAGTAGTCCAAAGGCATATAACCTACACAATAGAAGAGATTAAAAAATTTCATTATCAGACCTAGAATTAACATTTCCAGTAGGTGAGTTACGCCGTGGGTGCAAATATGAAGAGCCATAACCCTTAAAATTTGATAGTAACAAATATTATCTAGACAAAGGTGCATACTTTATGCATACTATTTGAAAGGCATTTGAAGATGAAAGAAATTGCAATAGAATCTGGTGCAGTGTAGTTATTGAAGAAAAGTAACTAGGGAAACAAACCTTGGGGAGCAACTGATTCTGTTGGTGGTGGGAACCATACAGCTGTTATCCCACTCTGAGATAAATCTGCAGCTTTAGGAGCCAGCTCCAGGTACCATCTCCTTCTCCAGCTTTCCCAATTGAAACCTTGAAACTTTTCATTTGATAAAAATGACGACGAAAAAGAATATAAATCCCAGAATGTCCAGCCAACTTGAATATGCTACAGTACAAGAACAAGACTAATATCTGCATTCCTCAACATTTAATCAGTTCTGTTACAAACTTTCAAAATCATCCATTTGTTGATGTTAGAATAGTTAATTTTATGGTCATAAATGAAGTCATATGTACTTCTATTATAAAAGTTCATCGACATAGGAAATAAATGCACAAAATTAAAACATAACATTCTGCTTTATAAAAGTTAGAAACAAGGGAGGGTGCACTTAAGTAACCTTGTAATTAAAACTTAGTTGGCATTCAATTGGTCATTTCTCCCATTTTATGTATTCACCCATTTCATTTTCATATTGAATGAAAAATAGCACAACAATCCCTTCTCTCCATTTTCTACGTTTTTCTCCATTCTTTGCCTGCCTTCCTTTCAGTCACAAAGATGAATCTCAATCTGTATTACTAAATCAATAACCTAACAACTTCCAGATATGGAAGATCATGTAAAAGAGATAAGACATGCTAAGGCAATAAAGCTACCTTACTAGATCCTTCACCCCCAACCCTAGGTTCCCGGTATGAAACATTTTAGAACCAGATACGGCCAAGATCCTATAGGAGGACGGTGGATCCTCCCGGATACATCCTTCCACAATCCTCTAGCAGGATTCTAGCCATATACAGGCAGGATCCATGACCCAGGACTGTTTTTTTTTTAATTTCGCTTTACAAAAAGTCATATATAGACTTCAAAAAACAATTAAAAATAAGATGAAGTATAGGGGAGTCCCTAAAAGCAACTTTCATATTCATTTTATCAAAATAAAACAACAAAAACAACACATTTACCTTTCATTGCATTTTTACCTCTCATTACACATTTGCTCTATTACCTTCATTTTTTCAATTTCTTACGATTGAAACTTCTTCCTTTTGCTGATCCTATGCCACTACAACTAACCATTTGGCGCCAAGGAGTTTAACAATCTTGCAACGAAGAGAAATGTTGATTTAAGGTAAGTTTTGTGGTTTTTTTTTTAAGTTACAAACTTTAAAATGTTTGTGGCTAGTTTTAACTTTTTTTTGTTATTTTTTTTAAACATTCTTTCAACAAATACCAAATGCCTTAAATTTTAATAAAAATATTATTTTTTTAATCAAGGGATATAAGAATTTGCTAGAATGTCTTGCTCTGCAAGTGCTAATTCAATGGGCCAAGGGACAGTGTTCAAAACCAATCATTTCTCGTCCATTCGGAAGTATGTGACGATGTTAGAACAGGTACTAGATGGAGGGTGTTACATCTGATTTTGCTCAGAGTGTAAGGTTAAATATAATAGCTTGTATAGTTAGGTGAAAGCCCATTTGAGTGTGATTCTTGGCCTTGGAATCAAAGCTTGTGGTGAGCCAAATATAAATTGAAAGCTAGGAAAGGGCTCACCACCGACAAAGATCTTTGCATAAATTAAAGAGCAAGACAAAGCAGATGTCTCTGTTGCTCTAAGATCAAAGCATCCTTTAGGAAAGAAATAATCTATATCTATTAAACCACCTGTTGTTCCATCTCATGCTAATGTCATGACCCCATCACACCCATTTCTTTCTACATCAGTCGCAACCACAAGAGACGAGGATTCGCCTCATAATCACAATAGAACAAAAGATGTAGGACCATTGCAAAGGGCATTCCAGAATGAATTCAGCATTGTGTTTATGCATGTGGGGTACCATTTAATGTTGTTAGATCACTATACTAGCAGGATATGGTGAAATCTATCAATTTAGCCCCTAAAGGGTTCGTCGGCCCAAGGTCTGAAAAGGTATGCACCACCTTGTTGGCAAAAGAAAAAAACATGTTGAAGATGCAATGCAGTCCATCAGGAATTCATTGATCGAAACATGTGTGTCCATCGTTTTTGATGGATGGAAAGATATGGCAAATACGCCATTGATTAATGTGGTCGCAGTGTGCTCTAAAGGGGCAATGTTTTTCAAGGTTATTGATTCTAAGGGGCAAGTGAAAGATGCATGATTCATTGCCAACAACCTAATAGAATCCATTGAGGTGGTGGGACCTCAAAACATTATCCAAGTTATAACGAACAACACAAAAATTTGCAAAGTTGCGGGCATGTTGGTTGAGGTAAGGTATAGGCAAATATTTTGGACACCTTGTGCCGTTCAATCCCTCAAATTTTATCTTGCGAAAATTGGGCACCAGAATTGACTGGATCAAACAAGTCTATAAGAAGGCAAGCGAGATCCAAATATTCATGAGCAACCATCACATGTACCAAGGCATCTTCAGGTCCTTCTCGAAGTTGTTATTGAAGGTAACTTTTTTTTAATCATTCATGAATCATGTATAATTTTAATTTAATTTTATAACTTTGTGTAATGTCCCCATTTCCGGATCACTTATGAACAGGTACTAAAGACCTTTAGTCTACTTTCCCCATAGACTAAGGGATCACTTTTGGGGTTTTATTTTATTAATTAATTATGATTGCTCGAATAGTGATTTTTATTATTTACCCATATAAGGCAATTATAGTTGATTAATAGAATATTTTTAAAAGTGGTTTTTACCACTATGATAATTAAAGGATAAATAATTATTGAATTATTGCCTAAAAGTAATTTTAATTACTATTTGTTATTAAGGCAATTAATTTAATATTATATTTCAAAAAAGAGGATTGTCAGCTTGGGAGATGAACAAATAAATCTTAAAAAGTCGGCAAGGAGATGTTATGAGGTATTTTACCCCCCCAAAGGTGGTTCGCTCCCCTTTGGAGGGTACAAATACAAGGTGGAGATCTTATTCTTCATATGTTGAATGTTATTTTATGAACCTGCATGCTTGAAGAACGATTGGGATGTATGACCCATAATTGCTCATGCGGTTTTGAGTTGATTTATCAATAAAAAAAGTGTTTTTTGACACCACCTTACAAAAGAATATTCTGTTGCTTGTCCTAGGAGGGGGGCGATTTGCCTTGGTGATCTTTGGAGAGGGTTTTGAGGACAAATTGGGTTTTCAATTGCTCAAAACTAACTGCTGAAATTTATTGTTAATTTTCTAAAATGTGGCATGGGTTTTGTTGGATGATTGGCAAGGTTTTCAAAGGGTTAATTCATTGAAAAAATAAATAATAGTTTTATGAATTATTATTTATTTAATTGACAAAATTTTATGGTGAATTTGACTTCATAAAATGATAATTTGGGCTTAATAAATAATTTATGATTTTTCATAATTGTGGCAATTTGGTCAGGCAAGCTTGGAAGGTCCTTGAAGGTGCCCTATACCCTAGTTCATGAAGAATATTTAATTCTGATTTTATTACAACGTTTTGACTTGGGGCGACTTCACTTGGGAGGTGGTTTGGTCACTTTGGGTGCCCTAGAAGGGCACTAGAATTTTTCAGATATTTTTATCATTTTTTCTATGGTGATTGCAAGGGTTTGAGGGAAAATTTTGGAGAGAGAACAGCAGTTTTTCTGAGAAAAATCAAATATTTCCTAGCAAGTATATTTCAAAAATTTATCTTCATTCAAGTGGAAAAAGATACACTTTCATTAATTTTCAGTTGTTGCTCATATTTGCATGTTTCGGGGTGAATTAAGATTGAATCAATTACTGAATATTGTCTATTTTATCCCTTGTACAATGGCGCCAAGGATTTGGTGATATTGGATGTGTGTTGAAGCTTCATTTTTCAGTTAGGATTGGTTGATATTTCATAATTCAGAATTTATTTGCATAATATTGGGATTTTAGGGAAAACCCTTATTTGGTCTGTTAGCCCAAAAAAAAAAACATTACACTTTGTAACTTGTAGAATTTTTATTTTTGAACCATTTTTTTTAATGTAATTTTTTTAATTTTGTATTATGTTGTTGAGACTCGGTTTGCCTCACACACTTGTCTTGAAACGACTTGTCAAGGTACATGAGGCATTGAGCGGCATGGTTATCAACCACCTTTGGGTTGTATGAAGGCAGTCAAACACTTAGAGGGCCACAAAGGTTAAAGGATTGATTCTTGATGATGTGTGGTGGGAAAGTCTAGAGTATTTGCTCAATTTTACTGAGCCCATCATGAGTATGTTGAGATTTGTGGATATGAATCATCCATGTTTGAGTGAGATTTATGATGGAATCGACTCAATGATTGAAAAGATTAAGTCAATCATAAATGCCAACAAGCAAGATCCTACGAACAGGGTCTTCAAAGAAGTGGAGTCATATCTCATTGAAAGGTGGATCAAAATGACAACCCCATTGCATCTTCTTGTTTTTGCCTTGGCTCCCTATTTTATCAAATTTGGGGAAACCTAGCAATATGTAGATTACCCTAAGTGACAAACTACTGTGCAAATTCAAGAATAACAATATTGCAAATATCAAGCATTCACTGACTTGAAACTTACAATATCTGAAAACTTACTAAATAAGGAAAGTGAAATAGAAAAACTAAGACTTAGGTAGAAAATGGTGTAGCAGAGATCAGAAACTGAAACTGGTAAGGTGGCTGGATCTGGTGACTGTGAAACTAAATCTGTAGTTGAAATGAGTCTTGGACAATAGTGCCCTAAGTTGGACAAGAGGGGGGGTGCTCCTATTCTTTGTAAGGCTAGACTATTTTTTGTTGCTTGCACAACACGCCCCATTTTTAAAATAAAAATGGTGGCCCTTTTTTTTCTTGATTAATTTGAATATTGTTAAATCTGATCTAAGGGACCTTTCATGTTCGAGGGTTTGCTTGGGAGTGGGATTTTGCATCTTTGTGAATGGTTAAATCTAATAAGTGCCTTTGCTTACTACAGGGTTCATGACTAAATATTGAGTTAAGAACTTTTCAATTGCAAGCTTAGGCTAATCAATTTCTATGTGCTAGGTCTTAGTTTATTTTATTGTTTGAATAGCCCATCTATCTTTAGCCTTTTAGGGCAAACTTGATTTCTAAATTGTGTCAAACTCAGCTCGATCAAGCCTTTATCCGTTGAGTTCGAGTCCCTTGAGCCCGAGTCGCCCGAGTCAAGCTTTGCGAAGCTCCCAGTCTGTCGAGTCAAGTCGAGTAAGATTGAAATAAACAGTCCAAGCTAATCGGGTCAAGTCGACCATGTCTTCAAAATCTGAGCCTTGAGTCTTTTGATTTCCCCCTAGACCTTTCCATGCGTCGTTATCGGATCGCTTCGAAGTCCCAGGGCAATCAAAAAGTTTATAAGTCCTTTTAATGCCCCTAGGCCCCGAGATCGTGCCATGTGGCACAATCTCGATAACCCGAGCCAACAAGGAATTGATCAAAGGTTTACTGGTTATGTGGCCCCAAGGTCCTGAGAGTCACCGCGTGACGATTTCTCGAGATCCCAAGACTACAGAGACTTCAGCAATAGTTTAAAGGCTCCGAGCCCCCAAGGTCCCAAGAGGTCGCCATGTGGCAATTTCTCGAGAGCCTAGGAGCTCGAATCGATAGAAGACCCCAATAATAGGCTAATAGTCCCATGGCCTCGAGGTTCCGAGAGGCCGCCACATGGCGACTTCTCGAGAACCTGGGACCATGGAGACTAAATCAATTTAAGCAATGAGCTCAAAGGTTCAACTCATCGGGAGGATGCCACATAGCATCATCTTGCGTGCCCAGACCAAAGACCCATCCTAACTAAGGGTTGTCGCATGGTATCCCAATGACATCAGATTCCTTTGAACTTAAGTTTCACAGTTGTCTACCTACCACCAAGCCATAAACCCTAAACCTCCAAGCAAATAAGGACGTGCTGCGTGGCACTTAATGAACTTAAAATTGATGATCATCCCGAACGTCAAAACTAACAAAGGCTTGAGGAAGACGTTGATCGATTAAATGACAAATTTCCATTGGCCAGGCGGGCTTCATAATAACTTTGTTCCATTTTAGAAGGCTCTGTCTAAATTAATAATGGATCTATATGTGCTTTATGTGTATGGAAAGGCTTATTTTGAATGCTGATTAATATGAATGTCTATGTCTAAATAGCAAAGTCTTTCATTTGTTTCTCGCATTTGATCTAAATTGGTTGTGGCTCCTTTATTCATGATTCAATCATTTAAATGCTTTTGCCTTGTCATTTCTTCAAAAGACGTATGCTTTACCATTTCGTTTGATCTTGCAGGGTTCATCTTTCAATCCAAGTCATTGATTTGGACACAAGTCCTCATCAGGGAATCCGAACCCTCAGACAAAGCATAATGCAAAAAAGACAAACCCGGATGAAAGATCATTTGCAAATCATGAAGCACAAGGCAAAAGGGGATAAGTGAAGGTTTGTATGCGATAACAAAGAAGATACATGAGACAACTCCGAACTAATGAGAAAGTGATAGATGGCCAACAATGAATGGGATGGCAGATCCCAAAGCAATTCGCTGATGATCAAAAGATGATGGCGTGGCCTCGAACTGCAAAGCATGGGCACACCCCCTGATCTGTCAAAAAATCAAGACCCTCAATTGCATTTCCTCAATCAGCAATCAATGTTTGTAACTGCCCCATTAGTGGGCTGAGTTGGCAGTCAAGGGAGGTGGTTGGTCCCCTCGTGTATATATTATTTTTTGAGAGCCTTTCTCTGGGTTTGCCTTTTTTAGGATTAGAGAATGTTGCGTCTGACTGGCTCTTTGTGAATTGTAACAGAGACATAGAACCAGACATAGTTTCATTCATTTTACTACTTTTTAGGATAATCTCTCCCTTTCTTTTGTTTTAGTCTTGCTGCTACAGAATTGTTTCTTACACTTGAATGATTTTAAACACTTAGTATTATTAATCAAAGCATATATCTTGATATTTGAAAAATTGTTAAGCGTTTAAATCCATCTCATACGCATGTATATGGTAGTCAAGGTCTTTTCATCTTATCTAGTCAACTTCCCAGACTCATGCCATCCTCAACTTGAAGTTGTGCTAGGTCTGGCTCAGCCAAGGATTGGTTTCAATGGGTGTGCTCAATCAGACATTGCAAGAACATCTTCCATCTCAGCAAAGTTTTTCTCTCTTTTCCTCTTATCTAGGTTGAAAGCAATCTAAATATGCACATAAATCTTGGTTGCTTAATCATGTTTGTCATTGTTTAAGCATTGTTGAATATATGCACGTGATAAATCTATTTGGAAATCAATTATTTACTTGTGTTTATCTTAAGAAATGGTGATTTCCATTTGAGGCTAGGCCCTGCGAGCACTATCCATGGAACTTCTTGCCTCTTCCTTAACGTCTAAGTTAAAGTTATCATAGAGATTTAATTTGTTAAAAAGGCCCCTTGAAATGGAATGGTTACACATCAACCTCTTGATGAATGTCAGCATACCAAGAGCTATACATATAGACCTTGGGGAGGTATTTTCTTCACGAAATTTTCTTCCTTTCAAGAGAGGCAGAGTCTTAACAAAACCATGTCTAATTGTTGTTGTGTCAAAAACACCGTCAACATGAATGGCACTAGGAGGCCCCCCCATGAACACAAACTGAGTTGCCGCCAAAGTTTGAACTAAGATATTTTAGAAATCTTCAATTCCACTGGGCCAAATTGTCTCTTAAGCTAGAAAACAGGAAGATAAACACTCGATCAAAGTTTGCTGGGGACAACTTTGAGCTCTTAGAACTTATTGATCATAGAATACCAAAATGGAGAGCTAACAAAGGAAAAGAAAAGGCTAAACCCATTCAGTCAGTTGGTAATTCACCAATGGCTGCGAATACTCCTTTTGTCAATCCATTTGTCATCTCCCAGCCTATACCAATGGCTAATCCCATGGCATGGCTTGGCCAAGGTGGGTGCCCTGTAAATGTTCTAGGGATTGCGCTTGACCTGCCAAAGAACCCAAACAAATTTTGTCCTAAGTTCATAGTTGGAGGACCTCAAACAATTGAAGAGTATATACAGGCATTCAAAGATGGCCTTATCAAAACACAGGTGCAACATGAGGACGTTGTCTGCAGATTGTTTCCTTATTCATTAGGAGAGGTTGCCTATGCCTAGTACTTGGAATTACCTAACGGTTTTGTAACCACTTGGGATGCACTGGAAACCGTCTTTGTAAACCATTTTAAGTTCCCCATTGACCCTATTGTTTTATACCATCATTTTGCAACTGCTAAGAGAGAACCAAATGAACCATGAGCATGTTCAATGCTCAGTTCCACAAACTATACCAAAGGTTGAAAGACCCCTACATATTAGCAAAGGGCCCTGCCATTCAGACCCACTTGAGGGCTCTGGATTCTTTGACATCAATGTTCCTTAGAAGAACTCCAGCTACACTTGTCTCCCTACCATTGGCCTATAACAAAGTTGTGAACATTGAACACCAAATGGTACCTCAAGGGTATAATGCGGGTGCCGTACCATCTTTAGGACAACCAGGAGCTTATAACCAGGTCCCCATGATTAATCAAGCTCTCAGCCAAGGCACCCCATTAATAAACCCCATCGTCGGAGCCTTATAAGTTTGAATCTGGTGTATAACCTAACACCAATGAACCACATGCCTGGTGGTCAGCCCTGTGTGCCTCCAAACCATGTTTTCCCACAAATAGCTAACAATCAGCTTGTCCCAGTTGCTTACAATAACACAGTTACCATGCCAAGTACTGCAGCTACAATGCATCTAGTAGCAACCCATTGGCAGTACCCTCATTCTTGAACAATCAAGCCGCAGCCAATAACACCCTTAATCCAGCACAGTACGACTACCCCAATGTTTCTAAATGCTAATGCACATGTGGCAAACACACAACAACAAACCGTGAATCAGCCAAATGGTGGCATAGACCCCGAGATAGGCAATCTGAGGCAAATAGTCCAACGCTTATCCAATGATGTAATCAATCTACGTAGACAAGGACCTCATAATTCAAATCAAAATGCAAATAACCCACCTCAAGGCAGAAATTTATTCTTCCATAGGTCTAATAGACAATGGAATACTCGACCTAATAATGGAAATGTGCCCAGTCCTCTTGACAGCGGTAATCAAAACATCAACAATGCTTCCCTTTCGATGAATTTCATAGACTTGGCTTTAGACACTTGGTGTAGAGTGCAAAACACAACCGACCGTGCAAAAACCAATTGTGTTGAGTTTATAGTTGCCTCTAACATCTTCCAAAAGGAGGTAGATAACATGGAAATAGTGCCTACTCTGGGTGATAATCCAAACCAAGATGGAGGAAGCCCAGGCACCGCTCTAGTATTGGAGACCTATGAATTTCCATTTGAGGATGAAAATGAGCCCAAAGACAATTTGGATGAGATCCACAATTTCAAATAGTTCCAAAGGAGGAACAATTATCAGCTTAGGAGTAAAACAGCTAATCCGTTGACAACCTCTACTCCTTTGATCAACACTCAGGTTCCACCTAATGTGAACTCAAATAATAATCCTCCCCACCTAAAGGACCTCCCATCTCTTACCAGTCAAGGAACTATGTGGCCCATTCCACCTAGCAAGCAGCAAGAACAAGCCAAGCCGAACAATAACATTGTGGAAGATTTGAAGAAAACCAAAGCTAACATTACTATGTTTGAATTACTACAAATATCTAATCAAAAGGAGTTGCTTTTGAAAAAAATTCTAGTAATAAGGGGAAACAATTTGTGAAAACGTCCAATGCACATGTTGCTTTATATAAGAAAAAAACTAAGACTCCACCCTTTCTCCTAACAGTTGGGATCTTTGGCAAGAACTTACACAATTGCTTGGTTGATTCATATGCCTCTGGGAACGCCATGCCATATCTTATCTACCAACAGTTGGGTCTTACACCTGCCAAATCCAATCAGAAGGTAGTCCAACTGGATAAAACAGAGGTGAAGGTCGTAGCGAAACTAAATCATATACACATGCAATTGGCCTCGAACCCAAGGATTCAGCAATTTATTGATATCCAGGTGGTGGATATCCTTGATGCTTATTATGTTGTTGGGTACAGACTGGTCGCGGACACTCAATGGTTATATGGCAACTGATTTTTCTTACATGTGGCTACCATGGCGTGGTCTGCCTAACCAGATCAAAATTGAGCAAGAACCAAAGATGGCACATATGATTACTGAGTATAACCAGACAAACGAGGCCCTCTATGAAAAATAAAAAATGGGAGTCTACTCATTGGACAAAGGAGAAAAGACCCATGACATCCTCTCTATTAACATGCTCAGTGTGCAACAAAATGCAAAATTAAAGGAAATAGACCAATTAGATGAAGAGGACTTCTACTACACCGCAAAGATAGTCTCATTTCAAAATGTAGCTCCAGTGTGTGGGAATTTGGAATCCGATGACTTAAGCAAGAACGAAGAATTGTTATGCTCTTCACAAGATGAAACAACCACTATGGATGACTCCATTCTTGCTTCTCCCACAAAAGAATTATCCACTGTCTCTTTGTTAGTTGAAGGACCCTCACGAATTGAGAAACAAAACGAGTGCTCAATCAAAGATGAGAAAATGCACCAAGAAGTTAACATTGCAATTGCACTCCCCTTGCAAAGACCACCAACATGTTTTAACGAAAGAACATGCTCTGGCGCAACAAAATCAGACTTGTGGACATTGAAATTCAATGGTTCCAAGTCCAAAATCAGATGTGGTGCAGGAGTAGAATTGGTTAATCCAAGAGAGAAGTCCTACCTAGCTGCATACCGCCTACAATTTGCTTGTACAAACAATGTGGCGGAGTATGAAGCGTTAGTCCATGGACTTCAATTCGCCCTAGGAAAGAAGGTGAAGAACATTAGAGTACTGGACGACTCAGAATTAGTGGTTAAACACGTGAGGAGTTAGTATTCACGCAATGATAAGCGTATGTCAAAATACCGCAACCAAGTCTGGATCCTGATAGAAGATTTTGATGCATTTGGCATCCAGACTCTGCCCAAACAAAAGAGCTACATAGCAGATGCACTAGTTATAGTTGCTAGTACTCTTGAGCTCGTGGCTAATTCGAGGATGAGAAGATTCTCAGTAGAGCTGGTCTCTACCCCCTCAGTCCCTGATAATATTACGAATTTTCAAGTCTTTAGTGATGACCAGCACATATTGGACTTCATCACCAATACGAAGGTATTCGCCAATCAATTTGTTGATGAGGATGGTCAAGAAGACTTTGAGCTAGATGAGGATGGGACCATGAATCTAAAGACAAACACCATACCCAAAGGGATGGTCTCACTCGAGAGACTATTCGATATGGATTATCAAAGGGAAAAGAACGAGTCTAGCCCTGTTAAAGGCATGTTGCATGAGCATTGCAACTTGGGTGATGCTAATGATCCCAAAAATGTGCTTCTAGGCACAACCAGTAACCCAGGAGAGAAACAGGAAATTGCACAAGCCCTTAGAGATTTCATAGATGTGATTGCATGGAACTACGAAGATCTAAAAGTCTTCAACACCTCCATCTTGATGCACACCATCCCCCTGAAGCCGAGAGTCAAGCACTTTCGGCAAAGACAAAGGCCGGTTAATCCACTACTTGAGCCACTAATCTCTAAAGAAGTGCAAAATTTGCTTGCAACGAGAATCATATTTCCAATTAGGCACTCCACTTGGGTTGCAAACTTGGTACCGGTGAGGAAGAAGAGCGAGGAGATCAGACTTTGTGTTGATTTCCGCAATTTGAATAAGAAGTCTAAAAAGGACAATTACTCCTTGCCCTCACTAGATAAAGTTCTACAAATTGTGAATGGAGCTCAGATGATGTCTTTCTTGGACAGATACTTCGGTTATGATCAAAGTAGTAGTCAACTATGAGGACCAGATCAAAATAGCATTCACGACCAAGTGGGGCACCTTCGCTTATAAGAGAGTGCCTTTTGGCCTCATCAATGTTGGAGCTACATTTCAAAGAGCCATGGATGTAACTTTCAAAGACCTTATGGGCAAGTGTATTGCGGTATACATGGACAACTTGACAGTCTTTTCTAAACATAGAGGTGACCATGTCAAAGGTTTGAGAGTACTACAAAGATGCAGAGATCACGGGATCTCATTGAACCCAAAGAAGTGTATATTTGCGGTCACCGAAGGGAAGTTATTAGGCCATATCATTTTATAGCCGAGTATATCAATAGACCCTAAGAGAAGGCAAGTTATTCTGGTAATCCCCTTGCCTGGCACGAGGACGCTAAAGTCATTTTTTGGCAAGATCAACTTGGTGAGGAAGTTCATCTTCGGATTCGAAAAGAAAGATAGATCTTTATATAACATGTTTAAGAAAGATGCTAAAATTGAGTAGACAAGAGAAGTGCAGGCACTTTTTACCCAAATCAAAGAGGCAATTGAGCACACACCAGTGTTGATCAACCCTGATTACACGCAGCCTTTATATATCTACTCCTTCGCTTCAGAGCATTCGACTGTTGTTGTTTTGACACAAAGAAATGGGGCTGGAGATGAACGACCCGTTTCATTTATGAGCTCCCCTTGGAGAAAAGCAGAATTAAAATACACTATGATAGATAAACAGGCCTTTGCAGTAATCAAGGTTGTCAAGAGATTCCACCATTACATATTACGCAGTAAAGTCTTCACTTTTGTCCCTGATCTAACAATCAAAGCCATGTTAATGCAGAATGCATTAGGCTAGCGAAGAGGCAAGTGGATAACTATCCTTCAAGAGTTCAACCTAGATCTTCAGTGAATGACTATTGTGAGAGGACAAGGACTCAACAAAACTATAGCGGAATCGGATCTGTAAATCACTTGCCAACAATATAGAATTGAAAACATCACCAATGATGATTGGTACAACGACGTAGTCCATTATCTACTTAACAATGAGTATCATTTGAACTTTACAGAAAGAAGGGTGCTACTCTTGAAGAGCAACCACTTTATGATCAAAGTTGGCATGCTCTACAGAAGAAACCACAAAAGCATTTTTATGAGGTGTCTTAATAGAGATGAAGTAGCAGGCGTGCTTAGTGATTTTCATAGAAAATATGGGACTGGGTATCGTTCAGGTGATACCACGGCCCACCAAATATTGAGAGCAGGGTATTACTGACTGCATCTCTTTAAAGATGCACATTTACATGTCTGAAACTACCATACATAACAAACAACAGCGCATAGACAATGTACCCCAACAATGCCTCAACTACCAGTAGTGGAAGCTCAACCGTTTGCAAAGTGGGGATTGGATTTTGTGGGAGTTATCAACAAGAAATCATCCGCAGGACACTAATTTATTCTCACAGCCATGGACTACTGCACTTGTTGGACTGAGGCTCAACCACTTAAGAATTGCACGAACAACGTAGTTATCCAATTTCTAGAGGAGCACATTGTCACAAGGTTTAATATGCCTTATGCATGGGTATGTGATAATGGACCCACTTTCTCCTCTTTGCAATTCCTGGAATGGGCATACAATTGCAAGGTAATCCTCAAATTCTCTTCTAATTATTATCCTCAAGGAAATGGACTGGCCGAGACCACTAATAGGAATTTGATAAACATAATTAAAAGGACATTGAAAAAGAATCCTAATAATTGTCATAATGTCTTAAAAATTGCATTGTCAGTTCATAGAACTAGAACTACAGCAGCTTTAGGCACTTCTCCTTACCACTTAGTTTATGGCCAACGCCCCGTTTTTCCAGTTAACTTAAAGATTCCTACCTTGTAGTTTATGACTGATTATTTGGGAACAAATGACCAAGTAGAGGCCCGCCTCTTGAATCTTATGCACTTAGATGACAATTGTGATGCAGCCTTGCTACACTTCAATAAACCCCAGGGGATTGTCAAATGTTGGTTTCACAAACGATCCAAATCAAAAGTATTTTGGGTCTTAGACCTTGTCCTTATGTGGGATAAGGCTCACGAACAAAATGGACAACATAAAAAACTTGACGTCTTATGGCTAGGTCTCTATCTGATTTCCAAAATCCTGAGCGAGAATGCTTTCTGCCTAAGGTGTCTAATTGGTAAGGATGTCCCATTGCCTGTCAATGAACAATTCCTCAAACACTACTTCAAAACTTGAATTGGCTTGGAACACCCTGTAAATACTTTCTTGTTTTTTTTTCGCTTTGTTGTTTGCTTTTCTTCATGTCCCTTGTAGTTTAGGTTTGTTTTTGTGGCTTTCTGTTTGTTTGGTTTGCTTTTCGGTGCTTGGTTCAGCTATGTGGTGTTGGTTTTTTAGTTGAACCTCTTGTTTTGTTTTGACCTGAGGGTTCCCCTGCTTTGTCAAATTTTGATAAATGGACGACTTGTATGTAAGCAATCCTATGAGTAAATATGAAAATTCTTATTTGAATGCTTGCATAAATTGTTATGTTTTTGTATTTTCATAATGCTTAAGGCCAATTATTTGAAACAGAACATATGGATTTAGAAAGGCCTCTTTTTTTGTGTAAAGACCATCAAATACACTAAATAAAATATTTGAAAGAAGAATGCAGCACTAATTTAATTCTGATTTGTCTTATTTGTCATGAGCTTTCTGATATTCCCTTAAACCTATGGCTTGGTACCCAACCTTACACGGATGAAAAAGTAAAATCTCTTTCAAAAGAAGTTGAACTAAAATGTAAAAATTGAAATTTTTCTTTGAAAGGGCGATCTTGGCAACCTCCACCACAGGGTTTCCGGCCTAGTTGGCTGTGGAGCAAGGCCTTCAGAAGGGACCAGAGGTATCTCTGTCAAAGCTATGAACATCTAGCTAACATCAAAGCAATACCCATACCATTCCCTCCTTAAGCCAAATTGCAAAATATGTTGCCTTTCAGAAGTTCTTATCATTTGGGAAAATTCGGTTTATTGTGTGCATGCAAAGTAATTGAAATAATCACATAACACAAGTCGATGGTCTTTAGGCGGAATTGCAACTTAGTATGTCGTGTTGAAGCAGAATTTGTGCCTTTATGTTTTGATTTTGCCTTGGATGACTCCTTGCAGCGAATGTTTGTGTTTGAATGGGAGCATGAGATTCTGAATTCTTGAGAAACTCAGGAGTATCCCCTAACAAAAGTCGCCATTTGTTGTTTCTTGCACAACACGCACCATTTTAAAACTAAAAATGGGGACTCTCTTTTTTTTTTACTAATCTAAATATTGTTACATCTAGTCTAAGGGACCTTTCATGTTTGAGGGTTTGCTTGGGAGTGGGTTTTTGCATCTTTGTGAATGGTTAAATCTAATAAGTGTTTGTGCTTACTACAGGCTTCATGGCTATATCTTGAGTTAAGAGCTTTTCAATTGCAAGCTTAGGCTAATCAATTTCTATGTACTAGGTCTTAGTTTATTTTATCATTTGAATATCCCATCTTTAGCCTTTTAGGGTAGACTTGATTTCTATGTTGTGTCGAACTCAGCGCGATCAAGCCCTTATCTGTTGAGATCGAGTCCCTTGCTTCTGAATCGCCCAAGTCGAGCTCTACCAAACTCCCAGTCTGTCGAATCAAGTCGAGCGAACTCGAAATACATTAAGTCCAAACTAATCGGGTCGAGTCGACCATGTCTTTGAAATCTGGGCTAAATGTCTTAGCCATTTTTCTTTATTCCAAATTCAGGCCTTGAATCTTTTGATTCCCCCAAACCTTTCCACGTGTCGCTATCGGATCGCTTTGAAGTCCCCAACTAATCAAAGAGTTTCTAAGTTCTTTCAATGTCCTTGGGCCCCAAGATTGTGCCACATGTCACAATCTCGGTAACCCAGGCCAGCGAGGAATTAATCAAAGGTTTAATGGTTTCGTGGCCCCAAGGCCCGAGAGGTTGCCACATGGCAGTTTCTCAAGGGCCTAGGACTACGTAAACTTTGGCAATAGTTTAAAGGATCCGAACACTCAAGGTCCCAAGAGGTCGCCACATGGCGATTTCCCAAGAATCCAGGAACAAGGATCGATAGAAGACCCTAGCAAAAGACTAATAGTCCCATGGCCCTGAGGTCCTGAGAGGCCACCACCAAAGACCATAGAGACTAAATCAATTTAAGCAGTGAGCTCAAAGGTTCAGCTCGCTGGGAGGATGCCATGTAGCATCATCCCACGTGCCTAGACCAAATACCCACCCTGACGAGGGGCTGCCACGTGGCACCTCAATGATGTCAGCATTACTTTGAACTTAAGTTTGACGGGTGTCTACCCGCCTCCAAGCCATAAACCTTGAACCTCCAGGCAAATAAGGGCATGCCACATGGCACTTAACGAACTTAAAATTGACAATCGTTCTGAACATCAAAACTAACAAAGGCTCGAAAAAAACGTTGATTGATTAATGACGAATTTCCATTGGTCGAGCGGACTTCATAGTAACTTTGTTCCATTTTAGAAGGCTCGGTCTAAATTAATGATGGATCTGTATGTGCTTTATAATATATATTATATTTACAATTTGTTTTAAGTTATATTTTACAATTTATTTTATATTGGATGAATGGAGAAAGTCATATTTAAGTAGGAAATGAATATAATGCAGTGTGTATATATTGAATAACGTTATAATAAATATGACTATGTTCCGACTTCCGAAGCATTATTACAGAAATAATACATATATTGTTCGATGGATATTGGGGTAATATAAAGCAACTAATATATAATAAGTGAAATAGGCATACTAACCAGTATGAGGTACAAATAGAAAGAAATATGTAAAATATTATGTAGATGTAGAGGTGCAGTGGCGAAAATACAAGTCGTTAATACATCAAGTGTTATGTGTGGTGTATTATATATATATATATATATATATATATATATATATATATATATATATATATATATTTGCAGAGTATTTTGTATAACGTCCACGATTTGCAAAAATATGAAATTAGCATATCATGATTATTAAACCAGGTGGAAATTTGACATGATATAATATGAGTGGTAGTAAAGAGTTAAGTGCAATCATTGTTTAAATAACTGGTATTAACATTATATTGGTGGATATAAATAAGGTATATAGAGAAATCAGTAAATTGTTAGCTATCGTCTTCTTATTACGTTTTGGTAAAAATTTGTTTAAATATATAATAATATATATTGTCATTAATAGAATGAATGTTAAATTTTCATTGTTATCTTGTTTATGACTCTAGAAAAAGAAAGAGGAATATGTGAGGGCGTTTTTACTTGCTCAACATTAGCTGACCCACCGTTACGTATGTCTTAGTGCAAGAGAAAGAACTCCTGGTGGAAGATACAATGTATAGATTTATGATTGTTATATTGATATGTGTAGTGTTTGAACTGTTATTCAATTTGTGCCTTGAACTGACTATGATTGTATGGTTGTTAACCAACTGAGACAATTGTAAAATTGTTCCTTGGGGATTGTTTTAAACCTTGAATTATCTTACTATTGATAAGATCCTTGGTATAGCTTATATTTTTTATTGCCATAAAGGTTGTTGTAATACTCTATTATACAATGTACAATAATTTTACACAATAAGATTTATCCATAAATTTTGTAATACGAAAGTGAATTAACCTTATCTTCCAAGTCTATGATTATCAATGTTATCTTACCACATAATATTTTCAATGCTATTTACTAAAAAGAGTGTGTTCTTAGCACTAGTGTTAACATCTAACTATAAATCTTAGATACCACAACATTTATTTATCCAAAACACTACTGGATTAATGCTATTAGACAAGCACTAGTCTACATCTAATAACACTTATTGCATTGTTATTAGATGTAGACTAGTGCTTGTCTAATAGCATTAATCCAGTAGTGTTTTGGATAAATAAATGTTGTGGTATCTAAGATTTATAGTTAAATGTTAACACTAGTGCTAAGAACACACTCTTGTTTAGTAAATAGCTTTGAAAATATTATGTGGTAAGATAACATTGATAATCATAGACTTGGAAGATAAGGTTAATTCACTTTCGTATTACAAAATTTATGGATAAATCTTATTGTGTAAAATTGCTAAACAATCAATTTTGAGTTGATCTATAATTGAAATTAATGAGCAAGTTAAATAATTCATACTCGGGCTTTTCTAGGCAACTTGACGTGAATAGTGTGACTCTCTTTTAGCATTAGTGCTATAGGTAACCATTTTGGGTAGGTTGACCATGGAGAGTCTATAGGTATCCTTTGGAATTTTGTCAAAATAACATAAATGTAATGGAGACTTAAATTCTATCTTGTAAAGCTCTTGAATAGTTACATCACCTCTGGGATCATTTGGTGGATGGTTGGGCGATTGCATACTTTATTACGAGATTTCATGCAAGTTTACATTATAAACTTTTTGTTTCAAAACCAACCAAATCGGTCTAAAGAAAGGCTCAAAATTGATACCCAAACTTGATTTTTTGTGAAACATAAATTAGTAAGCTCTAGATTTATCATATATGAATCAGAACCTATAACCGTTATTTTCTTATTCTAATCCGATGATTTTTTGCAAGTCCGAATTCGGAGGCATTTGATCATTTTCTGCACCTGTGTTTCCTTTTCAGCTTGCAAAGTCAATTCGAAACTAAGTTGTCAAAAATAGTTAGAGGAGTCCTAAGGAGAAACCAATATTTGTTAATGGTTTGTTTTACCTTTAAATTTATATAGAAACTTTGTTTTAGTCCTTTTAGACATCTTTCCTATTTTTAGCGATCCTATTGTGAACCCAGTTTATTCAGAATTTGCTCAGCAGAACAATTTTCAGCATGAAAACCCGTTTGGAACACTGAGTCTTTTTAGCACTTAAATTGTTGTAGGTTATTTTGTAGGTTTCTAAAGGTAGCCTGTAGCTAACAAATTGTAGAATAACTTTTAAAAATGTTTTGCCCCTTGTGGACGTATTTTTTTTCCATCACCATTTCATATGCAATTTAACGATTTTGAGACTACTTTGAGGGGTGAGCTAGTTAAGTTTGGTTGCTTCATGATTAAGTATTTCCGTGCCAAAACAAATAGTTAACCTTGATTAATGTATTTATGGGTGGTACGATGGTTATATAAGAGTTTGAGTGAAGTAAGAGTTTGGTCACTCTCTTAGTTTTATTGCTCTTGAGGTCGTAGTTTGTAGTACCTCCTTGTTAACGATTCGTATGCGGATTGTATTTTTTACCATTGGAGACGAGCTCGATTGCGGATATCATTGGTATAAGCTAAACTTGACTACCCTTGAGTATTGAAGTCAAGTGTGTTGCCGTAAAGTAGTTCTAGTATAGTCGACACAGCTTGTTACAACGAGCTTGTCGAATGCCTTGATGAATCTTGCATTACAAGTGGAAAGTGAGCAACGGTGTAATAGGCGACATACATTGATTATGAGTGTGTCCCTTTAAGGTTACTTTCTTAGTGGCATGAGTTATAAGACGCACACAATCTTAATGTGCATGTACGTGAATGGCTCATCAATTAGAGTGTTCACTTGTGTGAAGATCGTGTTATACCAAAAAAAAAAAAAAAACTGGTAGTGTTTTTAAGGGTTTTGTTTGTATTTTCTTGAGGTCAAATTTTGGGCGTTACATTTTGGTATCAGAGTTTGGGTTCAACACCGGGAGCTCTGGGGATTGTGTTTGGTATTCATAATAAAGTTGTGAAACTTATCATCACAATATTTCTTTGTTCAGTTGTACTCACGGTGAGTTGAGATCATAAGTTGAATTGTTGATCACGTAGTTGAAGATTGGGTAAAGTTCTCATGAGTTTGGATTGGTGACTTTGTTAGCATACCTATACTTCAGGTTATTGTTTTGTGTAATATATATTGTGTGGTAAAGTTACTTATACAAGGTAGTGTATTTTAATGATTGCTTATGATTGTGTAGTTTCTATAGGTGTATTGTGAGGTATTAAATTATTTATCTTATTGCACTCACTAAGTATTCTATTATAAGTAACTAACGTTGTTTTAGAGGAGTGTAGGATTCATCTTCCTCAAGCTTTTATTATGGGATGATTATAATTCTGAGTGTTGGCTCTTATGTACTATTATATTGTTTGCGAGGTATAGGGATGATAGTGTTATCGTTAATAAAAAGGAAGTGATAAGCATTTATGGTATGTAGTGGTTATTGGTTTGAATAAGTAAATTAGTGATATCTATAAGGTTTTACTACATGTTTATATCTTAGATTAGTATGAGGAGATATTATATCTCTTGAATTGAATGTTCTTTGATCCAAGCTTGATCTAATACAACTTAGCCTATTTAGAACTCGTAAAGAATCTTACGGTGTTAAGGTAAAAGTGGTAATAATAGGTCTATTACATACTTATCCAATTGATGGAATGTTACTAAGTGAATAGTTAAAAGTTATCTCTTAATAGTGTGAAGAAAGTATCCTTTATTAATATACTATGTGCTTATTTGATTTGCCTAATTAGTAGCTTATCAAATTGTTTTAATATAGCAATTTTCTTTGTAATTCCGTAAGATATTGATGGATTGCATGATTATTGTTCTTTGAGGAGTTTACGACTTATAGGGTCATTTTGGCCATGGAAATACCTTGAGTAAGTCTAAGTTGTCTACGTTCATGGCTTTATATCACTTTATGATGATACCTAATCTATTAAACCTGTTACGAGGTTAAGTAGGAATGGTTTTCCTTTCAGTTGACCTTTTGAGATCTGTCATTGGTTTCTTCTATCTATCTAGGAACCAGGTTGTCTCGTTAACCGAATCATTGTGATATTTCTTACTTTGTGTTATGTCTAAGAAGGAATTTGGAATTAATAAACTGAAAATAAAAAGAATGATGAAAAAGAAAACAAGCTAATAATATTGAATCAAGTAAGAACTTGTAACCTTCTTCAGTCAAAGATTACATCATGAGGGATCAGTGATTATGGTGGATTACCTTGATTTATAGCCGTAGAGATCTTAGATTTGGTATGGGTACTTCTAAGAAGTGAAATCAGAACAGAATAATTATGATAAACATGGAACATGTTATGTTATTTGATTGGTTAGCTATGTTACAGGAATTCTTGATACTTCTCCTTGTTCAGCATACTTGAAATGAATCTAGTTGTGTTGGTTTCATCAATTATGGGTATTACCATATGATACATTTGGACAATTTAGTTTTGAGACTCTTGCAATGATAAAGACATTTACGTCGGAAATACTAGACGAAAACAACTGAAATTAGAGTTTGCTTATGCTAGAAAGACTTGTGTATTGCTATTTAAGGCACCTTGATACTATGAAAAAGGTTGACATGTATATTATTTTGTGGTTACGACAAAGAATAATGATGACATTAGAGATATATCTATTGTTTAGGCCTATGAGCTTGCTTGACCCTTGTGCGAAACTCGTAAAGTATGTTATATTATTGTGAAAGTTGTCCCAATTGCCATGAAACTATGTAAACCTAGTTTCATGTCATTCATGTGTAACCTTACGTGTGAAGTTGTGTGCATCTATAATTATAATATTATATTTGAACCCCTGTAACATGTGTGCACTCATTAAACCTTACAAATGATGGAGCTATGCTATGTAATTAACTTTGTTGTGTGAATGTCATGTGTATGTGACTGAATACTTGCATGATGTTACGTTGTTAAGATCAATTGTATGATTGTGTATGTGTTGTGGCAACCTTGTATGTAACCCATGTGTAAATTTTGTGTGAAATAACAACCTTTCCTAAGATCAATTAATGTCTCAGTGGAACTTATGATTGTGGTGGGGTATAGTTGTAAGCTAAGGTATAAACTCTCCTTGTATTACCTTGGGACATTATGACACCAGATGCAAAGATTGTTAGTGGTTACCTTATTTTGACACTTCAGATCATTATAGCAGAGGGCAGTAGTCAGTAGACAACACTCAGATAGTTTCCACTTTATAGTGTTTGGGTTGTATACTTTCAACAAGTTATGTTTTCGACATGGTTGTGCTCTATGGGATATGATAATTGACATTAGATGGGTCACATGACAGTCAGGGATGTGGGGAATATGATTACTTTTGAATAATTTTATAGCACTAGGATGCTAAGTACGGAAGAATGTTTTAAACAATTGGCCGATTATGAAAATTGTTGTTGAAACTAACAGGTTGGATTTTTGGTTATGCTTTCAATCACTTGGATTGTTGTTGAGACTAACAGTTTGGATTGTTGTTGGAAATATTTTGATCACTTAATCTCATTTTCTATTGGTTTATGCTTTTACATGATCGGCTGATTTTTGTTATTATTTATTTCAGTGATTGTTGTGCTAGTTTCCCATGTATACGTATGTGCATAACTGTTACGCCAATGGCGTGGTATGGGGGAGAAGTAGCTTGGAATATAGCCAGTGAGATTGTGATGGGGAACCTATCGCTCAGGTCGAGATACCATCCTTTCCACCCCACCAGACGTGGTGGTTATTTTTTTACTTGTTATTTTGCTATCTAAGAGGTCTAAGGAATGATGTTTAAGTTAATTGGGAGGTATAAGGCGGTATATTGATGATGGGAGGTCCAAATAGATGATTCACATGCAGTTATTGTTTGGTCATTTAGGCATGTGTATGCTTCTTTCAACACAATTCAATGGTAGAACAGTTTTGCATTTTTTATGTGGTGCAGTATTGCCCTATATTATTGCCAGGGATTATTCTTATGTCAGCATATTGAATTTTCAACATGGAATGGTGCTGCAATTTGTTACTATGATTCATGACAGGACAAATTTTGAGTGTACCAACCACTGGTTTTCATTGTATTATGGCAGAGTATTCTTGGAATTCAAATGACAAGGAAACAAAGTGGATGACAATATGATTATTTGACACTATGGGAACTACTTGCAAAAATGTCATCGTAATTATTGATTTAAAGCAAACACTAATTATAAAAGACAATTGAGTAAAAGATACATAATATTAAAAGATATAAATAATTCTAGAATTTGAATCATGAAAACTTGATTAATTTTAAGCTCAAATTGTTGTTGTCCTCCTTAGTCGAAGTCCTGCATCGAGGATGATGCTTTTATAAGAGGGGGAGAATGTAATACCCCTGTGTCGAACCAATGTAGACCGTTTCATCTTTGTCGCATTATCGTAGGTGGAGACTCTATTAGGTGTATGGAAATCTCAGTGAAAGATGTCTAGCATTGTCATAATTGTATCTGAGTCTGTTCGTATGCATTGCTCTATATTATGGACTTAATTATTTTGTGTTTGACAAATTATTTTATTGAACTAATCTAGGTTTACAATTTGTGTCTCGATATACTGGTATTGTTTGATATATATGTAATTGCTCATGTTACCAGTTACCATAAATATTTAATAACTTACTCGAGTTAATAATAAATAAATAACAAAATATTTATTAACACGCTTTAATAATGATATATTATTGTAATATCCCTTTCCAAGCATAAGACCAAGGCACAACCATTAAGGAGGGCGCAGCAATTAGAATCGCCCCTCTTGACAGGAGTGCCACATTTAATTAAAAATAAAACTTACATAAGTAGGCCGACCCACCTAAACACCAAGGGATGCCACCCTTTGGGACATCGCCTCCCTTAGGAAAAGACATTAGAAGGGTATTTATGAATGAAAGATGGTGGAGGAAGGGCAGATTGATAAAACCAGATTCTATTCAATAAATACACCAAATTGAGCAGCAGCTCTAAAAATAGACTTGAGGACGAAAACCCTCATTTACAATTAGACCCAAGGACAAAAACCCTTGAGGCCTAGTGAGTAACTTCATTCAGGAGTTACACTTGTGCTTCACTTTGAATATTTGACTATTCTTATTCGGAATATTTGTCTAAGACAGAAATCAAGAATTCAGTATTTGAAATAAGAAATTTGTTATATTTGATTTATTTTTATAAGTTCATAAATAATTGGTGAAAATATAAATGATATAGTTTCCAGTAAATAGAATTGAGGCAAAATCCAAATTTAACTATTTCGATTCTGTTAGGGATATTACAATGGTATCAAAGCAATTGTTCCTGCCAGCCTGTGAAAATGGATTTTGGATTTAATGCAATCTATGAATCATGGAGTTAATAAGAAAATATGATTTGAAAACAAAGCTTTGCAAATTGGGAAAGGAACTTGACTATCCACATCAATCAAGAAATGTTTTGCTCAATGTTTTGGAGGAAGTAGTTAACTGTTTGTCCTCGATATGGCAATCAGATTTTAAGTCTATGTTTTGAGCAATGAATCCTTTGGTAACTCATTTGACCAAGTCCAAACTGTTGAGATATCTAGATCCAGATGTGAGACTTGTGGTTATCACTTATATTAGTGAAATTACAAGAATAACAGCACCGGAATCGCCATACAGTGACAACACCATGAAGGAAATATTTCAGCTAATGGTGGAATGTTTTGAGGGTCTAGATGACATCACAAGTTCTTATTTTGCTAAAAATGTCACAATCCTTGACATTATGGCAAAAATCAAATCTTGTGTGCTAATGTTAGATCTAGGATGTGATGATCTGATTCTTCAAATGTTTGAATATTTATCTATTTCTATCCATTAAAATCATACAAAAAATGTAATAGAGTCAATGCAATCCATTATGACTTTGGTCCTGAACGAGAGTGATGATATTTCACAACATTTGTTATCCATACTAATGGTTGGTATTGAACAGGAATTATCACCAATGGCACATACACTAGCTAAAAGTATTATTGCTCAATGTTCAGAGAAACTAAAAGTATTTGTGACAATTGAGGGGCACAAAGATGTTGCTAGATGAAGAACCATGAAGAGTATTGGATACAGCAGAATCTCCAAAGAAAGAAAAAGAAATCATGGAGAATGAACCAAAGAATAAAGAAAAATCTGAGGTGCAAGATTGTGAAGAGAATTTGGTGGTGCAAACCAAATTTTCAGATGATTTTACTGATGTTTAGCTTGATGAAAATTTCAGGACACACAACTACATGAAGCAAGTAGAGGATGAAAGGGTTCTATGCATGCATCAGACAGATAAAGTCAAAAAGGAAAGACAAAGGTACAATAAAACAAATTATTGGGATAGCAAGAGTGGACCCTTGAAAGTCCATTACATGAAGATAGATGCAGGAATTTTGGATCAGCCAAAATACATTAGATCTCTCATTTGACAGGGACCGGATCAAGGCTTTGGGAGCACTACATCATGTTTTATCTCTTGGACATGGGACGTGGGCATGAGGGCTTACAATTGCTTGACAAGCAATTTTGGGAAGGGAGGACTGTAATACCCATTTCCAAGCATAAGACAAAGGCACAACCATTAAGGAGGGCGTAGCAATTAGAATCGCCCCTCTTGAGGGAAGCGCCACATTTAATAAAAAATAAAACTTACATAAGCAGGCCGACCCACCTAAACATCAAGGGACACCACCCTTTGGGACATCGCCTCCCTTGGGAAAAGACATTAGAAGGGTATTTATGAAGGAAAGATGGTGGAGGAAGGGCAGATTGGAAAAATAAGATTTTATTCAATAAATACACCAAGTTGAGCAGTAGCTCTAAAAATGGACTTGAAGACGAAAACCCTCATTTACAATTAGACCCAAGGACGAAAACCCTTGAGGCCTAGTGGTTAACTTCATTCGGGAGTTACACTTGTGCTTCACTTTGAATATTTGACTATTCTTATTTGAAATATTTGTCTAAGACAGAAATCAAGAATTCAGTATTTGAAATCAGAAATTTGTTATATTTGATTTAATTTTATAAGTTCATAAAAAATTGGTGAAAATATCAATGATATAGTTTCCAGTAAATAGGATTAAGGCAAAATCCAAATTTAAGTATTTCGATTCTACTGGGGATATTAAAATTATATTTTGCTTCCTATTGGCAAGAGATTAAATAATAAATATTAACATGCTTCATTGACTAATTATTATTTGTTATATTAATAAATTGTTTTAGTGGACCCTAAACCAAGTGAGGTCATAACTAGACCCACTTAGTGGGTAACCAAGCATGTGGTGGGAGTAGTTAGGGTTTTAAAAAAATAATAATAAAATAAAACCAAAAGAGGGAAGGAAAGGGTCAAAACTAATTTAGGGTTTTGAAGTCTCATTTTCTCCTCCAAACTCTTGCCTCCATGGAAGTTTTTGTTCCCACGGGAGCCAAGCAAGGAAGGGAGAAGGAAGCAGGTGATTGGAGCCGAGCGGGAAGACCCAAATTCAAGTGTTTTTTCAAACAAGTAAATATTCCCTCATAGATTCATCTGTTCTTTTTCCTAGATTTGCAAACAAAGAAAACTATGAATAATAGTTTCTCTTAAAATTTTGAATAAGTATTTTGTTTGTTGGGTTGTTTGTATTCAAAAAAATTATTAAAAACCCCTCTATTTGGGACTGTTGATTGGATAGGATTTGATAATGAAGTATATACTTATGGTATGTATTCCCCTTCCTGCTTGATCAGGTTTATTGGAACAAATATAAATGTATACTTACACATTTTTACAGACATATATATATATGGTGTATACTTATTTGTGTAAATATATGTGTGTGTGTTTATAAATAAAATAAAATAAATAATATAGACAAAGTGTGGTTGCATACTGCGCAGCACTTTTTTTTATGTTAAAAAAATAATAAAGAAATAAAAATAAAAGAAAAGAAAGTAAATATATATATATATAATAAAATTATTTTATTGTTGTTTGAAGGGGGGGAGGGCGCAGCTAGGCCGACCCCTGCCCCCCTCTCATAATAGGGAGGGAGGAGGGGTCAACCAGCCAACCCCCTCCATTCCCTTTTGCCTAGCCACCATGGCCACCGCCCATAGCGTAGCCGGGTTTGACTTTTTAAAAAATATATATATATTGAATGATGTTTTTTTATAATAGAATTTAAATCGTGTTTTATTTTATTTCAATATCTTTTAATATATTAAATGATGTTTTTTTATAATAAAATTTAAATCATGTTTTATTTTATTTCGATATCTTTTATTATATTAAGTGATTTTTTTTATAAATAAAATTTAAATCATGTTTTATTTTATTTCGATATCTTTTATTATATTAAATGATGTTTTTTTTTTTTATAATAAAATTTAAATCAGGTTTTATTTTATTTGATATCATTTATTTTTACATTGTTTAACTAATATTCTATAATTTATATTTTACAACTTGTATTTATAAATTGTAATTTAACAATTATAGTTTATATTTATATTTATATTATAATATATATTATATTTACAATTTGTTTTAAGTTATATTTTACAATTTATTTTATATCGGATGAATGGAGATAGTCCTAATTAAGTAGGAAATGAATATAATGTAGTGTGTATATATTGAATAACGTTATAATAAAAATGATGACTATGTTTCGACTTCCGAAGCATTATTATAGAAATAATAAATATATTGTTCGATGGAGATTGGGGTAACATAAAGCGATGAATATATAATAAGTGAAATAGGCATACCAGCTAGTATGAGGTAAAAATAGAAAGAAATATGTAAAATATTATGTAGATGTAGAGGTGCAGTGGCCAAGATACAAGTGGTTAATACATCAAGTGTTATGTGTGGTGTATAAAATATATATATATATAAAATTGGAGAGTATTTTGTATAATGTCCATGATTTGCAAAAATATGAAATTAGCATATCATAATTATTAAGCCAGGTGGAAATTTGACATGATATAATGTGAGTGGTAGTAAAGAGTTAAGTTCAACTATCGTTTAAATAACTGGTCCTAACATTATATTGGTGGATATAAATAAGGTATATAAAGAAATCAGTAAATTGTTATCTATCTTCTATTGATTATGTTTTGGTAGAAATTTGTTTAAATATATAATAATATATAGTCATTAATACAATGAATGTTAAATTTTCATTGTTATCTTGTTTATGACTCTGAAAAAAGAAAGGGGAATGTGTGAAGCCGTTTTTACTGGCTCAGCGTTAGCTAACCCACCGTTACCTATGTCTTAGTGCAAGAGAAAGAACTACGGGTATAAGATACAATATAGAGATTTTATGCTTGTTATATTGATATTTGTAGTGTTTGAACTGTTATTCGATTTGTGCCTTGAATTGATTATAATTGTATGGTTGTTAACCAACTGAGACAATTGTAAAATTGTTCCTTGGGGATGGTTTTAAACCTTGAATTATCTTACTATTGATAAGATCCTTGTTGTAGCTTATATTCTTGATTGCCATAAAGGTTGTGTACAATAATTTTACAAAATCTAAGTCAACAACAATTTGTTATAAAACTTATTGCATTGTTACTAGATGTAGACTAGTGCTTGTCTAATAGCGTTAATCCAATAGTGTTTTGGATAAATAAATGTTGTAGTATCTAAGATTTATAGTTAGATGTTAACACTAATGTTAAGAACACACTATTGTTTATTAAATAGTGTTGAAAATATTATGTGGTAAGATAATGTAATGAAATTACTTCAATAATTAAGTATAATAGCAAAATTATATCCAAATATGACTGAAATATATCCAAATATATGATAATAGATAAGCCACTTCGAGGGGGCAACCTCCACAAGCTTCAATAAGAGCAGAATTCAAAATATGATGATAAATGATTACCCACTACCTCCTATATATAGTCTATCTAGGCCATGGTTACTCCATAGGCCGACCTACTAATCAAAAGAAAGCATAGATAAATGTAATATAACATCAAAGAAGGATAAGTAAGCCACAAGTCGGCTAATACTATCCTCATACATGTGATAGGTTAGGGGCGTAGCATGCCCTTCCCCTTCAAACCAACGTTGTCCTCAACGTTGAACAACTCTGGATGTTGTTGCAAAAAATCTTCACCTTCCCAAGTTGCATCTTCACTGCTCTGGTTTTTCCACTTGATCAAATATTCCCTAATCTCTCTGGTTCTCAACCTCTTAGTACGTGTTTGGAGGATCTTTTTTTGTTTCAAAATGACTCGTCCTTCTTCATCTAGTTCTAGGAGCTCTGTCTGGGCGGAAACTTTCTGTCCAATGACCTTCAAACAGGAAAACATGAAATACTGGGTGTATGTGAGATGAATGAGGTAACTTGAGCTTGTAAGCCACACTTCCAATTTTTTGTAGAACCTTATAAGGGCCATAATACTTAGGAGCAAGTTTGTTGTCCTTTTTCTGTTGCTTCAAGGACATCTGCTTGTAAGGCTGCAAACGAATAAATACCCAGTCACCCACCTCAAAATTTTGCTTACTACGGTGTTGATCAGCTTGTTGCTTCATCCTATTTTGTGCCAAGGCCAAATTCTCTCTCAAACTAGCCAAAACCTCTTGTTGATGTTGAATGTGCTCTTCCACATCTCGAACCTTGGGGTGCACCTTTAATGAAGAAGTGATGGAAGGTGGATGGTAACCATATAGTGCTAAAAATGGAGACATTTTAGAAGAGGTATGGAAAGATGTGTTATACCACCATTCTGCAAGTGGTAGCCATTTAACCCAATGTTCTTGTTTATCTGATACAAAACAACGAAGATACCCCTCTAAACATTTGTTAACCACTTCAGTTTGTCCATCAGATTGGGGGTGGTAAGATGAGCTATGAGCTAGCTAAGTACCCAAACAAGAAAATAGTTCAGTCCAGAAATTACTAGTGAAAATAGGATCACGATCACTTAAAATTATTTTTGGGGTTCCATGTAATTTGAGAACTGCTTCCATAAAAATAGCCGCTACTGTACTTGCTGAAAATGGGTGTGAGAGAGCACAAAAATGGGCATATTTTGTAAGCCTGTCCACAATGACCAAAATAACATTCTTTCCTTCAGAACAAGGCAACCCAATGATGAAATCCATGGAAACCTCCTCCCAACTTTGACTAGGAATTGCTAACGGTTGTAACAGACCTGGGGTCTTAATTGTTTCACTTTTATTCTGTTGGCATATCAAGCATTCTTCCACAAACTTTTGTACATCTCCCTTGAGTCCTTCCCAAAATAATTCTTTCTTAATTCTATGATAAGTTTTCAAGAACCCTGAGTGTCCCCCAATTGGAGATGCATGCAACTCGACAAGAATCTTATGCTTAAGCTCTGAATTTTTGCACAAGTATAGCCTACCCTTATACCATAGGACATTACCTTTCCATTCAAATTTGTTAGAGGATAAATTACCTTGCTGGAGATTCTAAATCAGAACCTGTGTATCCTTGTCTTGCTCCCATTCTAACCAAGCTTCATCCACCCAATCTGCTTGCAACATGGACATTGCACAAAGTAATGCTTCTGTGGATGCATCCCGTCTGGATAGTGCATCTGCTACTACATTATCTTTACCCTTCTTGTAGATGATTTCAAAATCATAGCCCAACATTTTGGTTACCCATTTTTGTTGTTCCTCAGATGATAATCTTTGCTCCAAAAAGTATTTGAGACTATCATGATCCGTTTTCACCTTAAAGTGTCTACCCGTCATATAAGGCGTCCATTGTTTAACTGCATGAAGAATAGCCATCATTTCTTTCTCATATATAGGTTTTTGTAGATTCTTACCTTTGAATTGACGACTTTCAAATGCAATGGGTCTTCCTCCCTGCATTAGTACTGCCCCCAATCCAGACCCAGAAGCATCACATTCAACAGTGAATGTCTGTGAGAAGTCTAAAGTAGCCAAAACTGGAGTGGTGCACATAGTTACTTTTAGTTTCTCAAATGCTTTGGTGGCATCATCATTCCAATGGAAAGCATCCTTCTTTAGCAATGCAGTGAGTGGCGCTGCTATGCTGCCATAACCTTTCACAAATCTTCTATAGTAACCTGTTAGTCCAAGGAACCCTCGAAGGTTTTTGAGAGTTTTTGGCATGGGCCATTCCATTATCACTTTGATCTTCTGGGGATCAACTTTGACATCTTCATAGGAAACAATGTGACCGAGGTACTCTACCACCTGTACTCCAAAAGCACATTTAGATGGCTTCGCATAAAGTTGGTGCTTCTCCAAAACTATCAACACCTGTTTCACATGTTGCAGATGTGCTTCCCATATCTGACTATAAATCAATGTCATCAAAGAAAACTAGCACAAACTTCCTTAAAAAAGGCCTAAAAACAGTGTTCATCAAGCTCTGAAAAGTAGATGGTGCATTTGTTAGACCAAAGGGCATTACCAAAAACTCATAATGGCCCTCATGTGTTCTAAAAGCAGTTTTATGAACATCTTCATCCTTGATTCTAATTTGATGGTACCTCGAGCGAAGATCCAATTTTGTGAAATAATTAACACCATGCAACTCATCAAGTAAATCATCAATTACTGGAATAGGAAACTTATCTTTGATGGTGTACTTGTTGAGTTCCCTATAATCTGGGCACATCCTCCATGTGTCATCCTTCTTCTGCACCATGACCACTGGTGATGAATATGCACTTTGGCTATGCTTGATGATCCCTGCCTCCAGCATCTCATGGACCATCTTTTCAATTTTACTCTTTTGTGCATATGGATATCTATATGGTCTGATATTTGGTGGTTGACTACCTGGAATTAGTTGAATGGCATGATCATGTTCTCTTTTTGGTGGTAGTCCTTTTGGCATGGCCCCAAAAATAGATGAGTGGTCCTCAAGAATTATCTGTAGATCAGGATGTGTAGATACCTGTGTGGGTTGAACTTCTGTGGAGCATAATCGTGCAATAATTCCCTCTGCCCCCTTTTTTAGCATCTTGGTCATCTGATGTGAACTAATCAATTGTGGAGATTTTGCAAGTAATCCACGTAGTTCAATTTTCTTACCTTCAGAATGAAAGCGCATGAATAGTTCTTGGAAGTTCATCTCAATGGTACCTAAGGTTGTTAGCCATTGGACTCCCTAAACAATGTCTGTGTTACCCACGGGAATAGCAAACATAGGAGAGTCGAGATTGTACCCACCCATAGTAAGCTTAATACTATGACATTTGTCTGAACAATTAATTGTGCCACCATCTGCAATCATGACCTGAAATTCTGGTGCTAGGTAGATGAAACAGTTCAATCGAGTGGCCAACTTATGGTTTATAAAGTTATGTGTGCTCTCTGAGTCAATCAACACTGTCACCTTCTGTTTCTTAAAGAAAACCCACCACCTTAAGAGTTTGTGGAGTGCTAATACCTGCAAGTACATGACAAGAGATTGTAGGTTGGGAATCTTCAGGTACCTCCTCTATATCTTCCTCATCATCATTGGAGGCATCATCTACTTCATCTTCGTTTGGTCCCTCAATGTAGAATAACTTCTTCTCAGCACATCTATGTCCTTTACTCCACTTGCTGTCACAATCGAAACATAATTCTTTTGCACGGTTCTCTTCAATTTGCTGAGGGGTCAATCTAGTAGGTGGAGGAAATGTTGGTGACGATATGCTACGATCTTTGAAGTGAGTGAATGGTTGCTTCTTGTTGGCTATGAATTTTTCCTCAACTCTACGTGCCATGATAATAGAATCAGAAATCTTAAGTGGATTAAACATGCGTACCTCATATTGAATGTGGTCCTTGAGTCCACTCAAAAATAGGTCATTCAAGTTTGCTTCAGAAATTGTCCCCACACGTAAGGACAAGTTTTGAAAATGGTGAATATAATCTTTGACAGAGCCAGTTTGTCGCAATTTTGCCAGTTGGCTGAAGTAATTCTCTGTCACACTATTTCCACAGTGTAATTGTAGCTCCTCTGTAAAAACTGACCAGGTGACATTGAGAGTCATCTTTTTCTTTTGAGCACACAACCATCGATACCAAATGAATTGATCAGGTTCAAGATACAAGGATGCCATGGTAACCTTCTGTCCACCTAGAATCTGATGTAGGTCAAAAAAACTCTCCATTTGGTTGATCCAATTGAGTGGATCTTTTCCATCAAATTTGCGCATGTCCACCTTTGGTAATAGGTTCCTCTGTGGCCATGGAGTTAGATTTGAAGTAGACTGGTTAGGAGAACCACCCTGGTGGGTTTGTGCAATAGAGTTAGCTTGATGATTTGACTGATTAATGTTCAAAGCCGTCATGATATCTCCCAAACTATCTTGTATGGATTGCATATTAGATTGTATATCTTGCACCTCACTCTGAATGCCTTGCATACTATAGTCAAGCTGGCTCACTTTGTGATCTATGTCAAAAAACCCTAGTACAAAGGGTCTAGTGCATCCCCCTTCTGACTCCATCTCATCCTTGTTAGGAGTTTTACCTGGAGTTTCAGCACCCTTTCCTCGGCCCCGAGTTTGTGGACCTGCCATAACAGGGTTTTACGATGTCGACCCTTATTGGCACTTTTGACCCAGCTTTGACCAAGCGATTTTGGAATTATGTCGGCCTCAAATCAAAATATACAAAGAACAAACCGTAGCCAAATTTTTATAAGCTTTCCAAAAATGTAAATAACTCAGAAAAATTCTTTGAATTGCGCATTATAGAGCAATTTTATGAAAAACCATAAAATAGCGATAACTTTTGTAAAACAGATCCAAATGATCTAAAATTTTAATGTAAGCTTAATTTGATTATTTCTCACCGTCAGTAAAAATTTTGCAGAGAAATTTGCAACCGTTTTTTATATATCGCAAAATTTAAAAATTTAGTGTTTCGCCCACAAGATTGCCCAAATCGCAGCTCTGATACCACTTGTAATGAAATTACTTCAATAATTAAGTATAATAGCAGAATTATATCCAAATATGACTGAAATATATCCAAATATATGATAATAGATAAGCCACTTCGAGGGGGCAACCTCCACAAGCTTCAATAAGAGCAGAATTCACAATATGATGATAAATGATTACCCACTACCTCCTACATATAGTCTATCTAGGCCATGGTTACTCCATAGGCCGACCTACTAATCAAAAGAAAGCATAGATAAATGTAATATAACATCAAAGAAGGATAAGTAAGCCACAAGTCGGCAAATACTATCCTCATACATGCGATAGGTTAGGGGCGTCGCAGATAACATTAATAATCATAGACTTGGAAGATAAGTAAGGTTAATTCACTTTCGTATTACAAAATTTATGGGTAAATCTTATTGTGTAAGATTGCTAAACAATCAATTTTGAGTTGAACTATAAATGAAATTAATGAGCAAGCTAAATAATTCCTACTTGGGCTTTTCTAGGCATCTTGACATTAGCGTTAGTGTTATAGGTAACCATTTTGGGTAGATTGACCGTGGAGAGTCTATAGGTATCCTTTGAAATTTTGTCAAAATAATGTTAATGTAATGGAGACTTAAATTCTATCTTGTAAAGCTCTTGGATAATTACATCGCCTATGGGATCATTCAATGGATGGTTGGGTGATTGCATACTCTATTACGAGATTTCGTGCAAGTTCACATTATAAACTTTATGTTTCAAAACCAACCAAATTGGTATAGAGAAAGGCTCAAAATTGATACCCGAACTTTAGTTTTCGTGAAACAAAAATTAATAAGCTCTAGATTTATCATATGTGAATCAGAACCTATAACCGTTATTCTCCTATTATGATCCAATGATTGTTGGCGGGTCCGAATTTGGAGGCATTTGACCATTTTTTACCCCTATGTTTCCTTTTCAGCCTGCGAAGTCAATTTGAAACTAAGTTGCCAAAAATAGCTAAAGGAGTCCTAAGGAGAAACCAATATTTGTTAGTGGTTTGTTTTACTTTTAAATTTATATAGGAACTTTGTTTTAGTTCTTTTAGACATATTTATTATTTTTAGTGATTTTGTTCCGAACCTAGTTTATTCAGAATTTGCTCAGCAAAACAATTTTCATCATGAAAACCCATTTGGAACGTTGAGTCTTTTTAGCGCTTAAATTGTTGTAGATTATTTTTGTAGGTTTCTAGCGGTACCTATAGCTAACAGATTGTAGGCTAACTTTTAGAAATGTTTTGCTCCTTGTGGAAGTATTTTTTCAATAGCCATTTCATACGCGATTTAACGATTTTGAGACTGCTCTGAGGGGTGAGCTAGTTAAGTTTGGTTGCTTTGTAGTTATATATTTCCACGCCAAAACGAATAGTTAACCTTGATTTATGTATTTATGGGTGGTACGATGGTTACATAAGAGTTTGAGTAGAGTAAGAGTTTGGTCGCTCTCTTAGTTTTATTGCTCTTGAGGGCATAGTTTGTAGTGCCTCCTTGTCAACAATTAGTTGGTGGATTATGTTTCTTACTGTTGGGGACGAGCTCGATTGCGGATATCATTGATATAAACTAAACTTGACTACCCTTGAGTATCGAAGTCAAGTGTATTGCCGTAAATTAGTTCTAGTATAGTCAACACAATGTGTTACAACGAGCTTGTTGAACGCCTTGATGAATCTTGCATTCCAAGTGGAAGGCGAGCAACAGTGTAGTAGGTGACGTACATTGATTATGAGTGCATCCCTTTAAGGTTACTTTGTCAGTATGCATAAGTTATAAGACGCACACAATCTTAGCGTGCATGTACATGAATGGGTCATCAATTAGAGTGTTCACTTCTGTGAAGATAGTGTTATACAAAGAAAAAAATGGTAGTGTTTTTAAGGGTTTTGTTTGTGTTTTATTGAGGTCAAATTTTGGGCGTTACAAATAAAGTGATACTTAGTTTGGGAGGTGGCTCTGCCTTTGAAAGACTAATTCAAATAAGACTTGGGCTTGAGAATTGAAATTGGTCATGAGATGGATCTCAACCAAATTCTTGTAAGATGCTTGAATCCAGAACACAGAAGTAACAGGAAGGAATAATCTTAAATCTGATTAGTAATAGGAAGGAATAATCTCAAATCTGACTAGTAACAGGAAGGAATAATCTCAAATCTGATTAAGTGCAATATTTTTAAGGTTTCCCTTCTAATTGCAGAGGTAATTATGGTGTTAAGTACTAACTGATAGCAAGAGTACAACGACCCAAAATCATTTAAGACAAACAGGAAACTAAAATGAAATCCCAAGCAATGTTAGCAGAAAACCACAAACAATATTAAGCGGTGACATCTGACTATTAACATATCCAGATTGCATACCACTATCTCTCGGCCAGTTCCAGTGCCAGGTTCTGCAAAGACAACCAACAATCCACAAAATCAAAACCTTTAATCAAAGCAGTGGCCACTATAAACAGCATAATCCACTTTAAGGAAAATATTTATGTGAAATAACATGGAAAAGATAATGGTCTCAACCTTCCAAGCAGCTCACTTATGAAAACAGCTAATAGAACATTTAAAATACATAAAACTGGAAATGCAAATTCCAACCTAATTTTGTCTCTTCAGGAACTGTTTTTCTCTGAATCATCTTTCGCTGCAACACACGTTCCAGAGCTTTTCGTTTTTCTTTAATAAGCTCTTCTTCAACAGCTTGTTTTGTAAACATGTCATCTTCTTTTGGCCTTTCTTTAGCAATTGACCATACTTCTTCCACTTTAGGCAAATCCAATGGTATGGCAGCCTCAATACCATGTTCAGGAGCATTAAGCTTGATGGGTGGAAAGTTTGGACAAACACCATCCATCCTTCGAGCCATCCATTCTGGTGCTTCTCTTCTTGGACCATGTGCCAAAAGGTTCCACCTTTTTTTATCATCTCTAATCAATAACTCCATTCTCCCTCCATTTAGCACATACTCTGTTTCTTGGCTCTCATCTTCACCTTCCTTGTCTTTATGCAAAAGCAACTCTGCTGTCTGTGATCTCTCTTTCCAAGCTTTTGCAGTAGCTTCGACTGCATTTAGAGCTCTCTCAAGGGCTTCAAACCTTCTGAGATATGCTCTCTCTTTTATGCTTTCTGCTTTCTTTGCAGCATCAACTGCAGATATCATGCTTTCCATTTCAAGCTTATAAGTCATTGTAGCTACCTCAACAATTTCAGCTGCTTCATTTTTTAAAGCATCTAATGCATGTTTTGCAGTCTCCTCCTGTGTCAAGGAAGCCCTATTGGCAGATTCTTGAAATTCCAGCAATGCCTTATCCGATGCAGCTGCCCTAGCTTCTGCAGCATTGAGACAAGCTTCAGCTACCTTTAACTCCGCCTGCAATCTTTCAACTTCATTTTGGGTTATCTTCAGCTTCCTTTCCAGTTCATGAACAGTGGTTTGTAAACTTACATTAGAAGATTGAGAGTTGACCAGTTTATCCAGCACATTTGACCGCTCAGCAAGGGCTGCCTGAGCTTTATTTGCCTTCTCTCTTGCCATCTCAGCAATGGCTAAAGACTTGTTGATTGCACCCTTCGATTCTGTGACCACGGTTGAAACAACGCCATCAGCATCATTTTGTAGTTTTTGTTCCACCTGCTGAATTACTTCTGCAGCAGAAGTTTCTGCAGCAGACACACTTAACTTTGCTTCCTTTACAATATGGGCAGTGGCTTCCTGGATAGAAATTTCCGCAAATCTCTCAACTTGTACAGCCAAATCAATGGCATCCTGCTTTGCAAGTACAAGCTCAGATTCAATAGCCAGTTTCTCATCGATTAATTTCTGAAGCTGTTGGTGAAAAGCAGCCTTAGCAGCTTTAAGTTCATCTACTGCTAACTCAGTATTGCGAACCATATTGCCAGCATATTCCTGGAGTTTGGCTTCTGCTCGACCTAATTTATCAATTGCTTTCTTCCAGCCCTGTTCTGCAGCTTCTGCTCTTGCATTGGCTTCTTGCAATGCAGCTCTCATAGTGTCTGCAATGCCATCTTTAGAACCACCCTGCGGAACAGATTAAGTGATTTTTCATAAATAATATTCAAGTCACCGATCAAAAAGGAATTCAGAAGGGACAGAAATAGATTCCACCTATCAGAAACTAGATTAGAATTAGGAAAAAGGTTATATTTCGTTTCTTACCCCACTGGCTGATACAATAAATCTACAATCATTTGCACCCCAAACATTCCCATGGAGCTTCCTGCAGACATTTCTCTATACATATCAAATTGTTCTAGGAAATATACACAAAAGATCAGAGGTGCTAAAAGAAGATATTCCAACAATCACCTTTGTTTGGTAGAAATGTTCTTTTGGTGTGTTGACAATAAAGGTAAACACTTTCCAAACCCACTTAACCTCACATTGTCAAATCCCTGCAAGATATTCAATTGGGGTGTTTTGGCATGATGAACAGAGCTTGAAATGAGTCTATCAGGTTGTTGAATCCGTACAGCCATCTGCAATGAATACAACATACATGCTTAAAGAATCAATAGTTTCTCCCAAATCTGTATCTACTTAATACTCTAATATGAATGTACCACAACCACTCTTGTCAGTTCGGTACATCATAACAGTCTATAAGTTTAGTATTAAATGGACTTCCCTCAGCTTTCAAGTCAATTCAGATGTTTAAAAACATAAGCAAAATATGGTAAGGTTTATTTCAACATGAGACTCTATCATTTTCCTATCCTCCATACTGATAACAAGAATCAAAGTGGAATGAACCAATATAAGAGCCTCAACCTAAAACCCTTCTACGAGATGGATAAATTGAGTGTATGAGCCCAATTTTGCATAAGGAAATAGGATAGGAATAAACTAGTGGTCCCATGCAGAGGACAATCCTGAATTTTTTCTGCAGGTGCAGATGAGATAATTCAGGTGTTATTATGCAGCTAAATGGTCCAATGACTTCGACAGTTTCATATAATAACGGATGCAAAGAAAATTTGGCAGTAAACAGTGAGAAATTTAGATTATTAATTTTTGTGAGATTTTAATTGTGTGTGTTTAACTCGTCTCAAGATGATCTCCATGAGTTAGTCATTACCATAATGACATTTTTCCTCATGTATTTTTGGTAACAATCATGAGGCAAGGGATCCTTAGCACACAGCAGTGTAATCATTTGTTGGTAGAGGGGAGGAACAGTGAATGTAATCCACCTCTTTGAGCTTCTCACCCTCTAGCCTCTGATGTCTATAATATTGTCTTCTCACTTCATCACCCAATGATCAATTACATGCGAGCTTTCCCCGTCCTATTGATATTAAGAACACATCGGTGCCCTGCGAGTCATGCTCCCCCGAAGTCAGCCGAGAGCATAACATAACAGTCAAGTGCCTAAATGCCCTCAACCTTATCTTAAGTCAGTCGAGTGATGCCATACCATGGATACTGATGCCACCATTCACCAGACGCTAGAGGGTGAGAAGCCCAAAACAGTTGATTACATCCACCGTTCCTCTCCCCTACTAACAAATGCTTACGACGCTTGCATGCTAAGCGGGTCACCTTGCCTTGTGATTATTACCAAAAAAACATTAGGAAAAATTCCATCAGGGTAATGACTACTCATAGAGTTCATCTTGAAATGAATTCAAAACACACAAGTAAAATCCCACAAAAAATAATAATCTAATTAAATTGCTCATGGAATCCTTCATATAATTGATACAAATAAATAAGTTAGAAAATTATTTTGTTTTTAAACTAAAATAAAAAAATTGTGTGGTTAAAAAGAAGTTGTTTAACAGCGAAAAATTCCATGGGGCTGCTGCAAAACTTCAGCCCCCTCCACCAACCATCTCTAAAACTCTCTTCTGAAGCAATCGCAGCAAAAAATTTTAGGGTGAAGATATTTTCTTTTGCAATTTTTAAAGTTATGCAGCTGCATGGGACCACCTGATGTGGAAGAATAGCAGCGGTAGCCCCGCTTCATGGGATCCCAGGGTAAGTTTATTCTAGGGAATAGGATGATAATAAAGTATATAGCTATTATGGGAAAAATTGAAGAGAATAAAGCACAAATCTATTCTAGGAAGATAGAATAAAGCAAAATGGCCATGAAAGGATATAAATTTGTTTTAGAAGAATAAAGCACGAAGATTGCTTTAAAAAAAATTAAAGCAAAAAAATCCATGAAAAGATATAAATTTGTTTTAGAAGAATAAAATGAGAAGATAGCTTTAAAAAGATAAAGCAAGGATAGGGTTATTTTTGGAGAGGCTCCTTGTCTATAAGTATCGCAGGACTTATTGTGATAAGGAGATTATTGTTTTATGAAAATTGTGTGATCTGGTTCACCCAGCCTTTGAAACATTGAAGATTGGTTGGTTGTCTTCACAATTGGGATTGGCTCGCCTAAGAGCTTGGGCTGTTCCAATTATTTGTGATAATCAGAGCAGCGTTTCATTGCTTTTTACAGTAGGTAATTCATTTAGAAAACAGTTTTCCCTTCAGATCTAAAAAGAATCTTTTTTCAGAATTTTAGGGTAAATTTTTGTTTCTAGAATTTATCGATTCAGTTTCACATTTCAGCTAAGAAGACTTTTAGCAGTTTTCTAATGTTTTTCCAGAATCCAGTTGAGCTTTATTCTCAAATTTCGGCAGGGATCATTTTAGTGGTATGAGAGCATTTAGGATCATTAAAATGGTATCGGAGCCATGATTCTCCCAGCTTGTGAAGCTGTAACAGCTGATCCAGAATGGCCATGAAGCATGGAAGAGCTAAAGAGAAAACAGGTTATGGGAGAAAGGATCCAGCCTTTGGTTCAAAGTATGGGTAGTACGAGCAGGGATTTGAGACAGACGATACAAATCATGCAGCAACTAGCACTCGACTTGAACACAAGATCCTCTTCTTCACATCACTCTTGGCGTAGGGCTGAAAGGCTACAGAGTAGTTGAAGTAGACCCAAAAGAGAGCCTTTTTTATTTGAAATGATCTCCGTACTCCTCCAACACAGATGGTTCAAGTCCAACATGATGAAGCCATTGCCCATGAGAAACGTTTGCAACAAACATCAGAAATGGTATATAGACTCTCCTTGGTTGAAGAATCATATTTTCAGGTGAGGTTTGCTAAGGAGATTTCTGAAATTGTGTGAGCTGAGGGAAGTAAACACCAAGAAATTGTATCGGTATATCCAAAGGGTATATTTTATGGATAAGATCCAATCTTTGTGTCAGAGGATTCAGGCTCACAGGAAACTCGCATGCTAAACGTTGCAGCTTCAAATTCTGAATAAAATCATAAAATGCGTGGTACCAGAAAAGAATATAATCCCTAGTAACAATCACAGAAGAGGAGAAGAGAAGAGACGCAGGGCTACGTCTATCGTAACCCCTTACCATTTTCGCAGGATTAAATAACCCGTTTGATTCTTCATGAGAAAGGTGACTTGGATGCTGGATGCTGGATGCTGGATGCTGGATGATGTCATTCATGGGGAGCTTTAAACAAGCCTCGTGGGTCCCAATCTAATTCTCCTGCATGTGGATTACACCATTCCTTCCTTGTGCAATGATATTGTAGATGATGTTGATTTCTTCATCAATATCAACCCTCTCTCCCTTGTGCAATCATATTGAAATGAAATGAGTTTTAATGACGTCCACGAGACCAAATAGTCTATGGGACCAAGTGTCAAGATCATTAGAGATTCTTCATATTCTTTTCGAAGTCATCTCGCCTCTTATGGATCTTTACCAACAACCACGCTGTGTTGTGTAGCCTTTCCTCCTCAAATAATTCACTAACACTACCCACGTTTACACTGTTATCCTGCTGCATACGAATATCCTTGTACGCATCACACTCCCTAATGAAGTGTCGTTCAATTTCAACCACTCTATCATTGCAAAACATGCAAGTTCTATCTTCCCATCTTTCCTTGGGAACCGTCCATCTTCCCGTTTCACACCTAAGATGGTGTGAACCGGTCCTCAATTGTGCCATTAAGATCCTAGCATTACCTTTAAGTTCAGCACTTAGATATGCTTTATCTCCGTGCTCCCCAGTGAGATTAAACTCTTTGATATAATGCATTTTTTTACGTCCAGTCTGATTTGTCCACGTGGCAGTCCTGAATTTTTCTAATACAAACTTTTTTATTTCCTCTTTGGAGTTAGGGCACTCATGTAACTTAATGTTCCATTTACCCAGCCACTTGATGTTTTGTTTCATCCACGTCTTCTTCCTCCGATCTAGCACCTCGTTCACCACCATTTTGGGCCACCGGTGATTCCCCATGTTTTCAACCTTTTTTATGTAGCTTAGTACCCGTGAAATCGCCACAGCTTCCATTGGGAAAGTACCGGCTTCCGCCAGGAGGATCTCATATGGAACAGTTGCTTTAACTTTAAGACTACTAGTGATAAGATGTTTTTGAATTCTTTCCAATTGTCTCCATCTGTGATTTGACATGCTGCTTCCCCAAACCTCACACCCGTAGAGGACAACCGGTGTGACCAGCAAACCAAAAAGGGTTTTCTTGGTTTTCCAGTCCCAAAGTTTTGCTTTTCTGCATCTGTTCTGGAGAATGTAAGAAGCTCTCCAACCTCCTTGAATCCTTTTTGCCCTGCAAGTTTCCCAACTGAGTTTGTTATGAAAAACAATACCAAGATACTTGTATTCTTCAACGATTTCCAACAGGCTACCTTCGAACATAAAATTAGTTTGTTGTTGTTTCCTTTTTAGAGAAAAGATCATAACTTTAGTCTTGCTAATGTTCACTTGCATCCTGACATCTTGGCAAAATAGCTCTAAAGCCTTCAAATGATCCCTCAAACCATAGGCAGTTTTTGCTATAAGAATAAGATCATCTGCATATAAAAGTAGCTTTACTACAACACTGGTCAACTGAATGCCACCTCCTTCAGTTTTATTTATCCATTCCTCAAGTTTGTCAATGTAAAGGCCAAACAAAGTGGGGGAGAGTGGGCACCCCTGCTTGACCCCTATTGTAGATGATGTTCATTCATTTCTTTCGTTAATATCAAACCTCTCTATATGCGTCGATCCATGCTCTTTATATGTTACTATGACCACTCCTCATTCTCCATTTTTTGAAGCTCATATAGTGTTGTTTAAAGTGCATATATGTGGTTCTCATAATATTATGATCTTCAAAGATGGTTAGTTATTTAACCTTTTTTTGTCAGTTCAATTATTTTGAAATTTGTTGTGAATTTGGTATCCATTAGTTACGTGTTTTTCAATACCTTAAATAGTTTTGAACGTATTATTCCTCTTGAATAAGACATTTGTTAATGAAACAAATCTCGGACTCCCCATTTTCTTCCATGCATTCTTTGTCGAAATATTAACCTTTGCCCCTATGTTTATAAATATGTTGGTAAGTTCCCACTCATTGATCTTAGCATCAATGGTCAACTCCTTATCGTAGCTCGTGTTATTCGTAATTTGAATCTCTTTCAGACATGGTCTAACATGTTATGGAGCCTCCCTTATGCTTCATGTACACCATGTCCTCAACAAAGGCAATACACTCCCCTGCTTTAGCAACGAGAAAAGTTCACCAAATTCTTGTATCTATCTTATGTTAGGCCCCTCTCCGGCTTTCTTTGATTTTGTGCTCCACCTCATGCACAATTTGTACCTCATTCTAAAGATTCTCTATGAGCTCATTTGCTTGGCTCAAGATTAATTCTTGAAAAGGTGCATTTGGGTAGTCTGAAACTATTTAACTCCAGTTTGAGCCCAAACATTTCTCTTGGTTAAATGGGCATTTGTCATGGTTGGGTTTTTACTCCTCTCCTTGTAGTGATATATACATGAGGCCTCATTCTCCCATTCTCCCCTTTGATAGATTGTTTTTCCCTTCTAAGTGAATTGCAATGCTTTAGACTCAAAATACACCTCGATGCATTCTAGTGTGATGCATTTTGTCATATGAACCCTCAATCCCATAATCTAAGCAAATAAGGCCCTGACAACTTAACTAAAATGTTTCGATATTTTAGGTTACATTCACGGGAAACCAAACCATAGTTACAACAACACTTAACACACTCTAGTATGCTAGCATATTACTTAAACCAAAGTTTAAGCACTCATCTAAAGCATATAAGAGACAATAAGACCTTAAGACCCCCATCGTTAAGAAGGTTACAAAGATTAAAGGAATGCATAATATAAATGCACATAAACCATACCTATCAAGTAAACTAACACATACACATGATAAGCAGTAAACCAATTATTCTCATTAATCAACCAAATCATACACAAAAGATATATATAATACCTACATGTACAATTACTCCCATGTGTAGATCACTTCTATATTTTTTACATAATGCTTTAAAAACTTCTACAAATGAGCAAACTGCTCAATTATACAAAACATGTGATCTAACAAGTTGTCTTACATGAGAAGTCAAAGGTCATATTTATAGCATTCCCCATCGACCCACTCATGACAATTAGATCAAGTAGATTTCCTCTAGAGAAATCTAAAAGATCATAGGGATCATACTTTAGATGCTCATTTGATTCCTTTCCAGCCCACCAGCATACATGTCCTTATGTTTGTTTTGACCCCTGTATTTTTGCACATCATCTACATTTGTGTAATCCTTCTTGTTGCATGTTATGTGGAATCCCTACACACATATACTTTTGTGCAACCCTGCAAATTATTCCAATCTTTGCAAAAAACCAATGATACTTGTACATTACTACACTTATGCATGCCCCATACCCCACATAATCCTCATATTTTGCCAAAAACTTTGTCTTATACATTTATGCATAATATTGGGGCCAACAAAGAGATAGTGTGCTTGTATCTCAAATAAGGACTAGTTCCTATTGACTACTAGACTTGCACCCTTATGAAGGTAGTTTTAGACCTTCACGGTATGAAGTAACATAGAGATAATCCTAGGCTGTGGGTGGCCTTAATAGGTGGATTGAATCTCTAGATTCTAAGGGCTAGCTCCCCTTGATGTATCAGTTAGGATCCCTACTCTACACTACCAACTTGCAAGGGAAAAGAGAAGAAGGTAAACTAAAAGGAAAACCTATCTAACTGGGGTGATACACCAAAATCTGACCTCCACTCATGTAGTATGCCCTAAGAAGGTTGAATAAGGGCATAAACATGATTACACTTCTCAAATGAAAGCCTCCAAACATCAATCTTGCACACAAAAGCTCAAGGTTGATCTGTGATCTAAGGCACATGTTCAATAGGTCTCTCAAACATACTAAAGAAAGCTTGCACCTGCCATATAAACAAGATGATTAAAGAACACTATTCAACCTATAAGGATGAGTTGACACCTACAAATAGGTAAGGAAGAAAGGACAAAAATGAAAGGAAGTCTATACTATCACTATCATTCATCAACAAACCATGAAAACACACTAAAACAAGCTTTTAGGAGGCATAAATTTTGTTTTATTCATTCAAAATAGGCAAGTACAAGTGTTTTACGAGCATGGACTTGCCATAACTTAGGTGAAGTATTGTTTTAATTCTAAAAATTGGCTTACATATAGAGAATTGAGAGAGGGGGGAGACTAGGAGACAAGAACCCCCAAAACCAGGAAATAAACCCTTCACCTAGTCTTCTTGAAAACCCAACGTAGCATTCCCTTATTAATCTCTCGTCGACCTTTGGAAAATGACATAGATTTTAAGGTGAGACATATTTGGGAAGTTTGAAAGAGTATTGAGCATTCATATCTGATCCTTGACTCATACAACATCCTAGATTTTTGCTTGTGTACTCATATGTCCTTGGTCAAGAAGTCATTTATTTGAAAATATGATTTGATCCTTGAGAGTAGGTCATCGTGAATTGATAAAGTATTTAGTTTAAACCTTATTGAAACCATTAATGAGGTTTTCTCACCTTTCTTGGTTTGTTAGGTCTTTGAATGCAAGTTTGACTCCTTCAACACACTAGGCGTTGGAAGAAGAGGACCTATTCCAACTTTGAATCCTTCTCTTAACAACTTTATGACTTTTTATTGTTTCCAAAGTGGCATGGTAGGTGATGAGGAACCTTTAAAATCTTGTTGAATAACTCTCATGCATCAATTTGGGTGTTTTAGCTACTTAGCTCCTTCACAAGCAAAGAGGCTTAGGAGAGATAAACTGAGTTTTGTATTGGACTAGGAAAATTTCCACCATGGATGGATTCTCAGCATGACTTCATACCCTAAACAAGGCATTTGGAGCCATCAAGTATCCCAAAAGATTCATTTTTGCTCATTTTGCTTGCTAAAGTACCCCTTCCTTGTAGCCCTAAAAACCTAAAAAGCTCCTTGTCCAGAAGATTGTGCAGACCGACTTGGAAACATGGGAACATTTTTGAGTATCCTCTATCCCCTTATAGCTTCACACAAAATTTCATGATGAGAATCGAAGTGGAAGTACTCCTTTTCCTTTATTTTCTTCTCCAATTAGGCCTAATTAGCCCTCCTAGGCCTAGAAAGTAGAAAACTTTATTCATATAATACATGTTAAACTCTATAAAAACATTTGATTCGCTTTTTCCACACAATCAAAAACCTCCATGTTAATTTTAGGGTCTTGAGACCTTGTGGAGGTATGCAAACCATGAAATCACCTTGTTTTCTAGGCTTATTTTGACCTTGTTTAAGACTCTCATGGAAAATGAGTCTAGTTTGGCCACTTCCATAATCTCCCATGAAAATTTTTGAAATTTAATATTCATAAAAACTACCAAATTACCTTATCCAATTATTGGAAAGTTCTCTCCTTCTCATTGCACTTGAAAAACACCAAAAATCATGAAAAATAGGGTTTTTGGAGCAATTTGTAATAGTGATGTCCACAAAAAAACACATGGATAACCTCCTTAGAGTCATAAACAACATACAAGAGGTTTCAAGATCAAATGGTGGCATTTTATGTGCACTTGAATTCCATTTCTCTTGATTGGTCATAATCAAGGTTTCAAAAGGGTTTAAGACATGTCTGGGGTCTTAACGATTGTTCATAAATATGGGACATCCAACTAACCTCCTTAAACTTGGAAAACCTTCTTGACTAACCTCCCCATTTATCCTAAATGTATCAACTCCCCATGCTAATTGTGAGAGTTGGTATGATCATTTGAAGTTGTTCTCAGGGTGGCTTGCTTAGCATTCTCGAGGCTCAAGAGAGGTCTAACTTGAGTTTTGGGTATCAAGACTCATTCATATTGATGGTATAGGTTCATACACCTCTTAAACAATATCCCTTGTGATTCCACATGATTTGAAAGTGCTCATTACCCCTTTATATGCAATTGGTACATTGGTCAGGTACTTGGGGTTAGGGGCTTGTCTCTCCTTGCTAGCCCTCAAGACCTCTTAGACTAAAACCTGAGTGTTTTTGCACCTTGGAAGTGTATATATACATTTTACATGAGTGTTTCCTACCTCCAAGACTCTTCATGAAGTTGGATATACCTTTTTCATGCTTAGACCTCAAACATCATTGCCCCTTACTAAAGAGTAGGCCATGTTTGAGACAAAACAATGGGTATCTCCCCTATTGGTATGACCTTTATGTGAAAATGAATGCCTTTTTCAACACATTACAACCATATGTACCAAATTCCATATTTTTATCATGCCAATAGAGGCCCCAAACATCAATTTTCCTAAAGACTAGCTAGATTTGTCTGTGTGAGAAGAGCCTAGGAAGGCTATCTTGGGTTTAAGAATTCAAAACTTACCTTTTCATCATACATGGATCTGAAACATGTATTAAATGACCAATTAATGTGATCCATGATGATTATCTATAAGTATTTACGACTTAAACAGGTCTTAAACACTGAGATTCACCACCGATGGTTTTCATGCAAGCAGGTATTGTTGACCTTAGAGGTCAGTAAAATGAGTTTCTCTCCCTATCTACTATGTGAAACTTAATGTATGCCTTCATGAATATCACTTATATCCCTTTTTGTTTTTAGATAATCTATCACAAGTGAGAAAGACATTATTTCACACTGAAACTTGTGAATGGGCTTGCAAGGTCATTAGTCTATGTGGCGTGGACTGTGTATGGAGTCTTTAGACTTAGTTTTGATCAATACTTAGGCTTGCTTCATCATGTTTAAATTTGACCTCATAAACTTATGCCTTGTGTGTCTTACTAAAGTAAGTCTCAGTGTCCTTTCATCATGTACTTTGTTGCTCTTTTAGGCTTAAAACTACCATGTCACTTTTAGCAACATATAGGTGCCTCTAGGGACTTGATTGCATTTTATTTTCTAGGACCTCATCTTCATACCTCAATGATTTTACATTGTTATTTAACAAATATGTAATATTGAACTAGGCTCAGGGGTCTTTTAACACTTTTGCTCCCTTCTTAAGCCCAAGACCAGCCTATATTCCCTGAGTTTGCAACCTGTTTGTGACTGTTATAAGGTCACTTGACTTTGTGTTTTTGTGTTTAACCCTCACTATTCACATTACTAACCTCTTCAATTGTTCATGAACTTTCTTGAATCTACACTTAGACTTAGATCCTTCCTCATATATACATTGATTCCTCTTTTAGGCCTGAGTCCAGTTTATCCTCCCTTGCAGCCACCTATAGATGTCTCTCTTAGGGTTAGGATTGTAGGGTCTAACTATGCATTGAATTTAAATTTGCTCAAACCTTTTCAAACTCCTTTTGTCTTCATCATGACCCCATAATCTTTGAGTTGGTCTCAGGTAGATCTTGAAGCCCCTTTCAACATACTCTGCTCCCTCCTTAAATTGACTTAAGACCAACTTGTTTGTATGGTCATATGTAGGTGTCCACTTAGGATGGTTGACTATTTGTAGGTGTTTACCAACCTCGCCCTCCACCACTGATCTTCTCCTAGTTTTAAACTTGGTTGAGGATCTCACTGAATTCAAACCCCTTTAAACACTACTATGCCTTCCCTACTTAGCTTGAAAATGGACCAACCTATTATGGGTCTATATATGATGTTTAGAATTATTTGGCTGTGTTCTTGGTGTCTTAAGACCTATCATCTAATGTCAATAACCCTCTTAATGTTCTTTAAACTGGTTTTAGTCTCAAATTGACTCTAAACCTCTCTCAACACCTCTGTCATCACTCTTAACTAGACTTGACCTTGCTCACCAAGTACACAATATTGTAGGTGGCTTGTAGGTGCTTGTAGAGGGTGTTTTGACTATATTCTCTTATGTTTTAAAACCTTGTATTCAAATCAATAGCCTCAAGGGCACTTGAACCTACTTGAAGTCCCATACTATCTTTGCACCTCTTAATACCTCGGTTAGCTTCTCTTTTAGGCTTGAGGTCATCCTGCTCCATAAGCCACCTATAGGTGGATAAACAGCTGCACTGTACCTGTACACTGTCTAATTTGTTTCCTAGCTTGTATCCCTCTTCAAGCTCAAACCTGAAGACCAACTACCACACAACCTATGGTGCACCTCCTGTCATCTGAGTAACCTGCCACATCCGAACCTACAAACCCATGTAGTGAAGTCCTGACCCTGCATAGCATGAATACTTGCTGCTGGTCCCTCTCAAATACTTGAGAACCCACTTCCCTGAATTGGCTCCTAACTCTCTGACAGCTCCCACTGCTGGGAAAAACTCAGGTCTATACCAGACCTCATGTGATTTCAGACACTGAACTGTCCAGCCCTTGGTGTGTTTCGGTTCTGCATCCTGCGTTTTGAACCTCGCCAACACCTAATTCACATCAGCTCCCACTGGAGACAAAATCAACCTGTGATCTTCCATGTCTCTCATGCCAAAGAATTTCACTGGTCCAAATTCCTCATGACATGCCACTGAACTAACCTTACCCTTAGCTCAGCAAAACCCTGTATGTACAAACCTGCTAGCTAGCATACCATCCACATACAGTAACAGGATAATGTAGCTATCATCATCCACTTGGTAAGACAAACACAATGGTTACACTGACACTGACTAAAGCCCTGCTTTGTCATCCACCTATCAAAACCTGTACCACTGTCCTGCAGCTTCCTCAAGACCATATGACCTGGCCTTCCATCTCACGTGTCCATTCTCTTTATTCTTTAACCAAGGTATCCATTCGTCTCAGTGTTTTTCATACCGGCTGGCAACCCTACCAATTCTCTCATTCGGTTCTGCAACCTGTTCATGCCATGCTCCCACTGTTTCCTGGATCCTTCTTGCTCTTCAGTTAGCAACTAGTATAAAGAAGAGGAACAACAAATTTGAGGCTTACTTACACTTTCAGTCCTCCCCATGGGCATTTGAGACTCCTTGACAGCTTGCTGTCCACCCAAAATCTGTCTCAGTGACCGACCTCGGTCACCACACAGTCTACATCTGACCGACGTCAGTTCCATGCGACTGTCCACGTCACCGATGCCGATTATACTGCTGACGTCGGTCTCAACCTACCTGACACCACTGACTCCTCTGGTCTACACATGACCGACGTCGGCACTTGTTTGTTCGACATCGGTTACCCTTGACCGACACCAGTACCTGTGTATGGTTGTGAGTGATGACTTTTTACTCGCGAGCTCTCCATGGATCAAAACCTTGTCCAAACCGCCCTGCTCAGAAGTATCCAGCCCCATCCACTAGTCTCTGTCCGTCATCTCCTCCAAGAACACCAAGGCTTTCCAGTTCTTAAGTTTATCAAATACATCAGTCTTCCTTTTCCTACAATAAACACAATCCTTTCTTGTCGCATCCCACTGCTCACAAAAATCTCGATCTATGCTCTCTGAAGCTGAACTCTTCTCTTTTGACTTAAGAACATCCATTCCCTTCTCATTTATATGGTCAAGCCTACAAAGCCACACCTATGTAATAGAAGTGGAATCAGTAATATAAGTAGATAGATAAAGGATACCTACTTTCTTACCACCAGCTAATTCAAGTGCATCCGCTGTGAGAGTTCTTGTGCATCTCTCATCACCCAACTTTGCTGAAGTAATTAGCTGCATCTTCAAGACTAAGACCTGCATGACCTTCTTCAACACCCATGTGTTGGTTTCCTACAATTTCAGCAACACTTCCCCTTTGCCAATACTATGACAAGGCTCACCAACCCCTCTACTTGGGGCTGCATGGAAAGAGGCAACAAAATCTATTAACCAAGATTCAACTTTATCCAGAGCATCCTGTGCAACAACACCTGCAACATCTGCTTCTTCATGTTGATCTGCTACCAACCAACAATCTTTATTTACCTGCTCTTTCTTTCCATAACACCGTAATTGACCATTCGTGCTATTCAGTTTCTCCATTCTTAGTGTACTTTCTTCTGCTGTTGCTATACTCCCACTCAATTAGAAACCCCTGAGAGTGACCTGTAACCAAACACAAAACCTGCTCCCTGCAACCTTAGCTTTGATACCAACTATTAGTGGTATCAAGCTATGAGCCAACAACCTCGCTCTGATACCAACTGTTAGGACCCCCACGGAAGCACCATTGATTACCATATACAAGCAACTTAAGATGCGGAATTAACCAGAAGTAACAAGTAACTAGAAACCAAAAACAACACAGAATATGAGAGACAATACACAACTTGTATTAATACTCATCCATAAAAGAATACAATAAAGAAGATGCCACTTCTTCTTCACACCTCTCGAAGGCTTCCCACACCTCAAGTGTACAGTACTTCTTTCCTCAAACCTCTCTCTCTTGTGGTCCCAACACACAACTCAAACACAAAGTTGGTGTTCACCTCCAACCAGTCAGTATCCACTACTACCAGTACACCAGTGCTCCATGCACTCCACAAGTGCTCCACGCACTCTAAGTACTCAATGTACTCCAAGTAGATCTCCCATGAACTGCAACAACCTGCAACCCAAATGATCTTACTTATGGAAGGAACTACCTTGCCTTCCTCTTTGCTCTCCAACCGATTACACGTCGTACTCCAAGTAGATCCCACCTGATCCTGCTCCCTGTTGTGTTGCTGTCACCTTAATTCTGCTGCCACCTACAGATCAACCTGGTTCTGCACACCTGCAAACCTTAGACCTTGCACACACATACACACCTGCAGATCAATGATCTTACTTACCCATTTAGATCTCCAAACATGGCCTTGCACACCTGCCGACCAAGATCCTACACACTTGAAGAACCCTTCTGATTCTCCAAAACCAGCACCCACACTTGGCACTGCTATGGAACTAGGAGGAACACCCTTACTCACTTCACACACAGAAGGAGCTAACTTTGCTCAACTCAAACTAGAACACATTACAATACAGCCCATGAGTCTATTATATAGATCTCATGCATACAATAATTAGACATCTAATTACAATAATTAGATCCACAACTCCTAGTCTATAATTGGCTCTTAACATGCAAACACTCAGTTCCTTAACAAACTATTTGTGCAACCGACAGTTCTGAAACCGCACAAGCGACCGACGTCAGTCCCTATCAGGCTGGAGATGACCGACGTCGGCCGATACCTGACCGATGTCAATTGCCTTTCCCACTGTATATGACCGACGTCGGCTGATCAGACTGACGTCGGTTGCCCTATAACTTAGCAACCTCTCAACAACCTCCTTCCCTGTTTGCATCAGTGAAGCTTTTAGCTCCACAACCTAACACTTAGAGTGTTGACTATGTTTTTATGACCTACTGAGATACTTTTTAGGCATGGAATCCACTCTTATTGTCATATCTAATCAAATCATTTCTCCAATTATCTTATCACCATCCCATGTGACTCTTTCAACGATCTCTTCCATGTTTTGACTGACTGATTGCCATGACTGTGTTCTGCGCTTTTAGGCCATGGTTGTCATTGGCACTTCCTCAATGGAGATAGATCCCCTTGAATTCTCAACTCATCTAACATCCTCTCCAAACTCAATTCACCTTTTCTCACTTATGTTCCCTACCCATATATCTACTTTTGCCTTTAGCTACTTGAAGGTCACTAAATGATTGTAGGTGGAGATTAGCCATAGGCTTGGTTGTAGGTTTCATATAGAAATTCACCAATCATTTCATATCTCTTACTAGATTTTGAAAGTTTTATAGATACAATACTTAAGCATTTTCATACTAGGATCAATAACTCTCATCCCTTACAGATATCTCCACAAACTTGACTCAAGCAGGATCCTTATGGAGGGAATAGGTAGACCTAGCTTGATTAATACTTCACCTTATACTCTTTGGTAAATAAAAAACCTTTTGTGTCAATTGAGGTAAACTTAGAGATTCCATAAAATTTATTGTCTTTCCCTTGAATTGCGCTTTTAGCCTTTGAACACACTCTCACATCAATAACCACCTGTAGGTGTCTTCTTAGTATTATGATTGTGTGTAGGAATTGGAGACTTCACCTTAAAATTAAAGATATTCTTTAATGGATTCAAATTTGGTTGGTGTTCTAATTAGATCTTCAAACTCCACCTCATACTTGCCATAAAAATCTTTCTCCTATCATAACACAGTCATAAGAAGAAACTTGGATAAGTTGATTATAGGTGAACTATAGATGACTATCTTGGATAATGTGAGGTGTTGTCTTGAATGAGCATAAGACATCATATTTGTATTTGAATATCTACTTCCATCAATCCTTGGATCCTTCCACTATTTGCTCATCTCCATGATCAAAATGACACCTCTTGAAATATCTTTATAGGTGACTGTTGTAGGTGAAGATTCCATGTGTGTATGGATTCAGGAGAGGTGGAAGTTGGTCCTAAAATAAAAAAAGTGACTAAAAATTTCTATTGAAGAAATAGCTTTAACAAGCATTAATTTGCCATGAGGAGGTCAGAATGGTATGGAAACATGAAGCAACATATTACCTTAAACAATGCTAACTCACCTTAAACTGTACTAAATTGAGTTTTAAGGAAGTTAACATTGTGATTTTGATGAACCTTGTGAACCTTATAAGCATTCATATCTTTGATAGGACCTAGATCAACTTGAAAACTGATTTCTCACCCTCATAACACATTCAAAAGGGAATAAAGTCTTTAAGAGTGTTTCATAAGTTAAAAACACAGTAGCATACAATCCTTTAGTGTTATTTTAGACGTTAGAAGCTCTAGACATGTCTTTCTCTCATATTATCACCTGTATCTTGAAGACCTTATGAGAATTATTAAAAACATCATGCCTTAAAAAGACATTTATTCATATTTTTGAGTCCTCATAGCTCTTATTACTTGTCATTATGTTCCTTCTATCCTTCTCATTAGGCTTACAACTGAGATTTTGAGCTCTTAAGAGAGCATGGTCCTTGACCTCATATGAAACATACTCTAGATGCAAATTAAAACTTTTTCATACCATATAATCTCCTTAAAATCATGACAATCTCACTAAGAATATCTTCACAAACTGAACATCTCATTATATCTGCAACTACACCTTGTGGAAGGGCTAAATGACTAACTAGGCTATCTCAAGAAAAATATTTTAAAAATGAAAGAACCTAAAAAATTTATTAGGTGAAATATATGTACTATAACTAAAAAATTATCTTGAAAACTCTTTAAAATAAGTACATTCCATTGATATACCAAGACTGCTTGAAAATTACCAAATCTCAAGTCAAGACATGCAACCGGTTTCCTATAAAAAATCCCCATATCAATAAAAAATAGTTGATGATCAAAACATAAAAAATGTCTTATTTACCACTTAAATCATTCCTATAAAACTATTTTTCTCCATTGATCTCAGAAGTGAAGGAATGGATGCAAACTTGGACCTTGTTTAGATGACTAGCTCACAGTGACCCCCTTACGCTCTTAGCAATTGTTCATAAATATGGGAAAATGAATATGAAAAAAAATGACACTAATTTGAATATAATTAGGTTACCTATAATTTTACAAAGTTTTAGATCCCAACTCTCTCTCCTTTGTTCATACCAAGTACTTGAAAATTGTGCTTCTAGAGTTACCAAGGAGGTCTATCTGAGAGATAAATTGGTTTTCTTAATTTTAAGACCTTAAACCTCTTTAAAATAATTTTTTGACATTTTCATGGATAAATAATGTCCTGAAGATGTTTGAAGCTCAATTTCACCTGAAGAGTTGCATGAATGGCCTCAAAATAGGCCTTTTTGGCACTAAAATTGCTAAAATCACTTGAGAAGTCAGATGAGACTACTATAAAATGTATCCAATAGATATTTTCCTACATTGATAATTACATAATATCTTTAAAATCAAAATTTCAAGTGGTATGGGTGACAATTAGACCTATAAGATCAAAATTGTCAACACTTTGATGACTCAATTTGGAAGCATGCCTGTTATGCCTGAGAACCAAACCATTGACATCTCTTTTGTAATCATAAACAATCTAAAATTCTGAAACAATCATTATTATACCTTTAACAATGACCACTACTCTTGACTCAAGATAAAATAGCATCTTGCTCCTCAAATATAGGAAAGAAAAGACAAGGAAACAAGGCTAACAAAACACATGTGCTAGCAAAGCACTTATTGAAACAAAACATAAGCAAAGTAATGTGCTTGAAAACACTTAGAGGAAAACAAAACTAACCACAACTAACCTATAAATAATCCTCCTCAGATATCAAAAGATTTTTTTTTTTGATCACTTACTTTATTAGGTATGCAATAGTGTGTGAAATTACATTTCATTGACCTCTTACTTGGTTGAACCTTCTTCTTGAATGACACTACATTTGAAATGTCTTATAATAGGTCTAAATCATCAAAAATATCTGCAATGAGCAAATAATATTCTTGGACTTCAACCTCCACATTCTGCTACTATTCTTCTTTAGCAATGGTCTTCAAGATGGCCAGATATTGGTCTGTAAGATCAGTTGAATCATGAACTTCATATGACTAATATAAGTAGCCTACATGGTGCTTCATATCCTCTTGATGACTATCAACTTGTCCATCACGATCTCCTCAAGTGAGAGTTTGTTTTTTTATGAGAAATTATGGCCAAAAGTGATCCACACTGTCTTCCAAGCGTACATCAAGGTTTGCAAATAAAGAGAGAGGATAATAACCCATGATAAGTATCTCAAACAAATCACCATCTAGTGAGGTTGCCTCTTGACAAGGAAAATTTGCAAGAATGTCACTCTCTAGCATGTTGATTGGGAAAACTACCCCTATTGCCTTCTCAATTAATAATCACCTGGGAGAAGTGAGTAACCTGATTCCAAAGCTTCAAACAAATCTTCACTATGTTTTTGACTAGTACCATGAAGATCAAAATAAGGATTTACCTTCTCTTCTTCATGATCAATCACATAAAAAGGAAGATCTTGAAACAACTCAACATCTTCATCTTCTATTATAACCTATTCATCTAGTTTAAAAGATAAAATAGCTTTGCTTTCACCAAGGGGAGTACCAATAATGATCTCTTCTTCACGCATGCCTTCCTCATCTTCACCACACTCTCCTTGAAAATCACTTGCAGCTGTAACTTAATCATTTAGCCTCCATATAATAGGCTCCTCTTCAATAAATGAGATGGTGGGAGGGCAATGAATAGGATCATGTGTTTACTTGGGAGTCAAGGGAGTACTTTTGCAATTTGAGAGCTTGGGAATGGAAGATTCTTGTAGGAATGCTTGGAGAGAGAGTAAGTTGAGTTGTCCTATGAATGTTTGGATTTTTACCTCACCATTTCCTTCCTCACCCTTATGATTCACTTCATCAATTTGAGATGTAACCTAAATTTTAGCCTCTTCAACAACCACTTATTTCTTCCTTAAGATGTTTGCTTGAATTGACTTCCATGGGGGAACAACTATAGGCACAAGGTCTTCTTTGGACTCAAACTCAATAACACTCACCTCCTCCTGCTTCTCCCAAAACTCAACTACCTCATTGCAAGGTAAGACTTTGAAAGTAGTAGGTTCACTTAGAGGTTGAATTTACTCTCTTGGAGGCTCCATCTGAGAATATTCAATGATTTTATGAGGTCAAGGAGCATAAGAGGGATGATATGGTAAACAATAGGGTTCTTGAAGAGTGATAGAAGGGGATTCATCCAAAAGACTTGGCATGGCATAATAAAAATTCATATCCCAAGAAGGCCTTCAAGATGGAATAAGCTTGTTTTCTTTAGGAAGGGTAGGTGTAGATGGAAGGAAACTTGGAACATAAGAAGTTTACCAAGGGTAGGTGGATATGGTTGAGGTTTATTGACTTGTATCTCTTGAATCTCCCACCTCACTAACCTGTCTACCCACCATTGGATCATAGTTATCATTTCACACAATTCATAAGTCATGACATACTAATTCTCTTATCCAACTACTGCCCACCTACTTGTCGACATCATCACTATTTTCCTCATCTTCTTTATGAGGTGAAAAGGAATCACATTCAACTCTATCTCCCACACTCTCATCACCCCTTCAAACTTTTGCATATTTGGCTTGAATGCCAACAAGTAAATGCTAGGGGAATATTGTTTATGAGTTGTAGATGGATTAGAATAAGGTAATTATGACTACTAATAGTCTCAATAAGGTTGTTGAGGTACATAGTGAGGGTAATAGTGAGGCTAATAAGGGTCACTATAAAGCTGATATGGACCATCATAATCTTGACAAGATTGGTCATAGGGCTGATAATAATCTTGGTAAGGTTGATTAGGCTCATAACAAGGTTCATATGGATCATGGTAGGGTTCATAAGGGTCATGAACATGCTGGTATAACACATTTTAGGGCTGGTAAGGAAACATAGGATAGGAATTTTCCTCATACATAGCCATAAAAACAACATCAGGATAATGCAATGAAAATCACTTACTTGGAAAATGTGTTTGGACTATTAGAATTAGTTGCTTGAACTTGGAGTCAACAAATACTTTACGAATAATTCTACTATAATTGCAATGTCACTAAGACTAGGTTCAATATATTCCATTAGGCGTGCCAAAAACTGTTGACTACTAGACTTACACCCTTGTGAAGGTAGTTTTAGGCCTGCAAGTCTGAAGTAACATGGAGACAATCCTAGGTTGTGGGTAGCATAATAGGTGGAATGAATTTATATATTCTAAGGGTTATCTCCCCTTGATGTATAAGTTAGTATCCCTACTCTACACTACCAGCTTGTAAGGTAAAAGGGAAAAAGGTAAATTGAAAGGAAAACATATTTAATCGGGGTGATACACCAAAACGTGACCTCCAATTGTGTGGTATGCACTAGTAATGTTGAATAAGGACATAAACCTGATTACACTTCTCAAATTAAATCCTCCAAACATCAATGTTTCACACATAGGCTTAGACTCGATGCGTAATCTAAGGCACATGTTCAATAGATCTCTCAAAGACATTAAAGAAAACTTATAATTACCATTAAAAAAAGATGATTAAATCACACTATGAAAACTATAATGATGAAATAACATCTACAAATAGGTAATGAGGAAAGGATAAAAATGAAATGAAGTCTATACTATCACTATCATTCATCAACAAAGCATGAAAATACACTAAAACAAGCTTTGAGGACGCATGGATTTTGTTTTATTCATTAAAAATAGGTAAGTACAAGTGATTTATGAGCATGAAATTTCCAAAAATTAGGTTAAGTATTGTTTTAATTCCAAAATTTGGCTTACATATAGAAAATTGAGAGAGAGGGGAGAGGAGATAAGAACCCCCAAAACTAGGAAATAAACCCTTTAATTAGTCTTCTTGAAAACCCAACGTAGCATTCCCTTATTAATCTCTCATTTACCTTTGGAAAATGGCATAGATTTTAATGTGAGACATATTTGGGAAGTTTTAAATAGTATTGAGCATTCATATCTAATCCTTGGTCCATACAACATCCTAGATTTTTGTTTGCATACTCCTATATCCTTGGTCAAGAAGTCATTTCCTTGAAAATAGGATTTGATCCTTGAGAGTAGGTCATCATGAATTGATAAATTATTTATTTTAAAACCTTATTGAAACCATTCATGAGGTTTTTTCACCTTTCTTGGGCTATTATAAGGTCTTTGAATGCAAGTTTGACTCCTTCAACACATTAAGCATTAAAAGGAGAGAAGTTCTTGTTAGGAGTCTTTAAGACCTATTCCAAATTTGAATCTTTATCCAAAAAATTTATGAATTTTAATTGTCTCCAAAGTGGCATAGAATATTATTATGACCCTTTAAAATATTTTTTAATAACTCTCATGCATCAATTTGGGTGTTTTGACTACTTAGCTCCTTCACAAGCAAAGAGGCTTAGGAGAGAGAAATTGAGTTTTTGCATTGGACCGAGAAAAATTCCATCATGGATGGATTATAAAAATGACATAAAACCTAAAATAAGGCATTTGGAGTGATCAAGTATCCCAAAAGATTCATTTTTGCTCATTTTGCTTGCTAAAGTACCCCTTCCTCGTAACCCTAAAAACCTAAAAATCTCCTTGTACGTAAGATTTTATGTACCAAATTAGAAACTTGGAAACATTTTTGAGTATCTTATATCCCATTACAACTTCACACAAAATTTCATGATCAAAATCCAAGTGGAAGTACTCCTTTTCCTTCATTTTCTTCTCCAATTAGGCCTAATTAGCCCTCATAGGCCTAGAAAGTAGAAAACTTGATTCTAGGATCTCCCACACATGTGAAACTCTATAAAATCATTTGATTAAATTTTCATGCACTTTCACAAACCTTCATGTTAATTTTTGGGTTTTGAGACCCTATGGAGGTATGCAAACCATGAAATCACCTTATTTTTTAGGCTTGATCCTGCTTGGGATTGCCTTGGAAGACAAGCCTATTTTGGCCACTTCCATAATATACCATACAATTTTTTGATCTTGAATAGTTATAAAAACTCCTAAATTAACTTATCTAATGATTGGTAAGTTCTCCCCTTCTAATTTTTTTTAAATACCAAAAATACTAAAAATAGGGTTTTTGGAGCAATCTATACAAGTGACATCAGAAACAAAACACATGTGGATAACCTCCTTGGATTCCTCAAAAAAATCCAAGAGGTTTTAGGATAAAATGGTGGAATTTTATGTGTATTTTAAGTCTATTTCTCTTGACTGGTCATAATCAGTGTTTTAGAAGGGTTTAAGACCTGTTTTGGGTCTTATTCAATTGTTCATAAAGATGGGACATCCAACTAACCTACTTGGAAAACATTATTTACTAACCTCCTCAACTAAATAAAATGGCTCATCTCCCCATTATATGTGTGAGATATGGTACAAGCTTTTGAAGTTACTCCTAAGGTGGCTTGCTTAACATTCTTGAGGCTCAAGAGAGGTCTAACCTAAATATTGGGTCTCAAGACTCATTCTTAATACTAGGAGAGGTTCATAATTTTTTTAAAAAATCTCCCCTATGATTCAAAATTCTTTATAAGTGTTCATTACCCCTCTATATGCAATTGGTACACTGGTCAGGGTACTTGGGGTTATGGGTTTGTCTCTCCTTACTAGCCCTCAAGGGATCTTGGACTGAAACCTAGGTATTTTTACAACTTGGAAGTGTATAGATACCTCTAAATGTTACCTACCTCCAAGAATATTCATGAATTTAGATATACTTGTTTCATGCTTAGACCTCAAATAGGTCTCTTGGTCTCTTCATTGTGCCCTGCCAAATAGTGGGCCAGGTCTGAGACAAAACAATGGTTATTTCCCCTATTGTTATGATATTTATGTGAATTTGAATGCCTTTTTTAACCCATGATAACCATATGTACCAAATTTCAAAGTTTTATCATGCCAATAGAGGCCCCAAACATAATTTTCCTCAAGATTAGTTGGATCTACCTGTGTGAGAAGAGCCTAGGAAGGCTATCTTGGGTTTAAGTCTTCAAAACTTACCTTTTCATTAGATATGGATCTAAAAAATGTATCAAATGTCATATTAAATTGATCCATGATGATTCTATATAAGCATTTACTACACAAATGGGTCCCAAACACTAAGTTTCACCATCGAGGGTTTGTATGCAAGCAGGCATTGTTGACCTTAGAGGTTAGTAAAATGAGATTCTCTCCCTATCCACTATGTGAAACTTGATTTAGGCCTTCATGAAGATCAATTATATCCCTTTTTGTTGTTATAAAACTATCTCAAGTGAGAAAGACACTATTTCACACTAAAACTTTTGAATGGCCCTGCAGGGTCATTAGTCTCTGTTGCATGGACTTTGTATGAAATCTTTAGACTTAGTTTTGATGAATCCTCAGACTTGTTTCATCATGCTTAAAATTAAACTCATAACCTTATACCTTGTGTTTATTACTGAATTTAGTCTCAGTTTCCTTTCACCATGTACTTTGTTCCTCTTTTAGGCTTAAAACTACCATGTCACTTTTGACAGAGTGTAGGTGCCTCTAGGGACTTGACTGCATTTTTTCTCTAGGACCTCATCTTCATACCTCAGTGATTTTCTAATGTTATTGAATAAATATGCAATATAAAACTAAAGTCATTTCAACACTTTTTCTCCCCTCTTAAGCCCAAAACCAACCTATCTTCCCTGAGTTTGTAGCCTATTTATGGCTATTAGAAGGTCACTTGATTTTGTGATTAACCCTCACTATTTATAGTATTAAACTCTTAAATTATTCATGAAATTTATTTAATCTCCACTTAGAGTCAGAGCCTTCTTCATATATACTTTGCTTCCTCTTTTAGGCCTGAGGGCAGCTTATCCTCCCTTACCCACCTGTAGATGTCTCTCTTAGGGTTAGGATTGTAGGGTTTAATTGTGCATCAATTTTAAGTTTATATTTATTAATCATTTTCAACTTACTTTAGTATTAACCATGACCTTATGATCTCTGATTTGGTTTGAGGTAGACCTTAGAGCCCCTTTCAACATACTTTGTTCCCTCCTTGAATTGACTTAAGACCAACTTGTTTGTATGCCCATCTGTAGGTGTTTGCGTAGGATGGTTTATTGTTTGTATGTGTTTAACAACTTCACCCTCCACCACTAATCTTCTCCTAGTTTTGAACTTGGTTGAGGATCTCACTAAATTCAAACCCCTTCAAACACTAATCTGCCTTCCCTACTTAGCTTGAAAATAGACTAACCTATTATAGGTCTGTAAATGATGTTTAGAATCATTTGATTGTGTTCTTGGTGTCTTAAAACCTCTCCTCTAATGTCAATAACCCTTTTAAGTTTATTTGAACTAGTTTCATTCTCAAATTGACTCTAAACCTATCTCAACACCTTTGCTATCACTCTTAACTATACTTGACCTTGCTCACCAAGTATACAGTACTATAGGTGGTCTGTAAGTGCTTGTAGAGGGTATTTTAACTATATTCTCTTATGTTTTAAAACCTCATATTCACATCAATAGCCCTTATGGGAAATTGAACATGCTTGAAGTCCCATATTATTTTTTCACCTCTTAATACTTCTGCTAGCTTCTCTTTTAGGCCTAAGGTCAACCTACTCCATAAGCCACCTGTAGGTGCTATTAGAGTGTTGACTATGTTTTTATGACATAATAATATACTTTCAAGGCATTAAATCTACTCTTATTTTCAAAGTTAATAAAATCATTTCTCCAACTATCTTATCACTCTCCCATGTGACTTTTTGAGAGATCTCTTCCGTGTTTTAACTGACTAACTACTATGACTATGTTCTGCCCTTTTAGGCCATGGCTTTCATTGGCACTTCCTCAATGGAGATAGATCCCCTTCAATTTTTCTCACTTATGACCCCTGCCCATATATCTACTTTTTCCTTTGATTTCTTGAAGGTCACTAAATAACTGTAGGTGGAGATTAGCTATAGCCTGGGCTGTAGCTTTCATACATAACTTAACCAATCATTTCATATCTCTTACTAGAGTCTGAAAGTTTTATAGAGACCATACTTAAACATTATCAAACCAGGATCAACAAATTTCATCCCTTAAATATATCTCCACAAACTTGAGTCAAACATGATTCTCATGGAGGGAATAGGTAGACCTGTAGGTTGGATTTTGATTTTGTATAAAGGTTTTGAAACCTAGCTTGATTAATACTTCACCTTATACTCTTTGGTCTAAAAAAAACTTTAGTGTCAATTGATGTAAACTCAGAGCTTCCATAAGGCTTTGCTCTTTCCCTTGAATTGCACTTTTAGCTTTTGAACACACTCTCACATCAATAGCTACATGTAAGTGTCTTCTTAGTATTATGATTGTGTGTAAGAATTGGAGACTTCACCTTAAAATTAAAGATCTTCTTTAATGGACTCAAACTTGGTTAGTATTCCTGTTAGATCTTCAAACTCCACCTCATAACTACTATAATAATCTTTCTTCTATCATAACATAGTCACATAAGGAGAAAATTGGATAAGCTAACTATAGGTGAACATATCATGATTGTACGGACTTTAGATGACTATCTTGGAGAATGTGAGGTGTAGTATTGAATGAGCATAAGCCATCATATTTGCCTTTGAAGCTCTACTTCCATCAATCCTTAGATCCTTCCACTGTTTTCTCATCTCCATGATCAAAATGACACCTTTTGAAATATATTTATAGGTGACTCTTGTAGGTTAAGATTCCCTATGTGTATGGATTGAGGAGAGGTGGAAGTTGGTCTTAAAAGACAAAAAATGACTGAAAACTTCTATTGACCTTCCATAATCACAAATATATTTATGAAACATTAATTTACCATGACAAGGTCATAATAGTATGGAAACATGAAACGACATATTACCTTAAACAATGCTAACTCACCTTAAACTCTGCTAAACTAAGTTCTAAGGAAGTTAGCATTGTGATTTTGATGAACCTTGTGAACCTTATAAGCATTTGTATCCCTTGAAAGGACCTAGATCACCTTGAAAATTGATTTATCACCGTGATAACACATTCATAAGGGAATAAAGTCTTCTAGAAGGTCTCATAAGTTGAAAACACATTAGCATACAATCCTTTAGTGCTATTTTAGATGTTAGAAGCTCTAGAGAGGTTTTTATCTCATATTATCACTTATATATTGAAGACATTATGAGCATTATGAATAACATCATGACTTAAAAATTCATTTATTCACCTTCATGAGTCTTCATATCTCTTATTACTTGTCATTATGTTCTTTCCAGCCTGCTCATTAGGCTTACAACTGAGATTTTTAGCTCTTAAGAGAGCATGGTCCTTTGACCTCATATAGAACATCTTCTAGAGGCAAATTAAAATTTTATCATACTATATAATCTACTCAATGACATGATAACCTCACTAAGAATATCTTCATAAACTAAACATCTCATTATATCTGTAAGTACACCTTGTAAAAGGGCCAAATGACCAACCAGGCTATTTCAAGAAAAATATTTTCAAAATGAAATTACCTAAAACCTTTATTGTGTGAAATATATGTAATGTACCTAAAAAATTATCTTGAAACTCTTGAAAACAAGTACATTCCATTGATATATCAAGACTTCTTGAAAATTGCTAAATCTCAAGTCAAGATAGGTAATGAGTTTCCTATCAAAAATCCCATTATAAAGGCAAATTATTTGATGATCAAAACATTATAAAGGTATTATTTACCCCTAAAATAATCCCCCTAAAACCATTTTCCTCCATCAAGATCATAAGTGAAGGAATGGAGGCAAACCTGGACCTTGTCCGGATGACTATCTTATAGTGACCCCCTTACACTCTTAGTGATTATTAATAAATATGGGGGGATGAATATGACAAAAAATGACAATAATTTAAATTTAATTTTGGTTTCTAACATTTTCCAATGTTTTATCTCCTAACTCTCTCTCCTTTGTTTGTATCGAGTACTTGAAAGCTGCCCTTCTAGAGCTGCCAAGGAGGTTAATATGAGAGATAAATTACTTTTATTCATTTTAAGACTTTAAACCTATTAAAAATCAAATTTTTAACATTTTAATGTATAAATAAGGTCTTTAATTTTCTTGAATCTCAATTTCACTTGAAGAACTACACATATGGCCTCAAAACATGCCTTTTTGGCACTAAAATTACCAGTATCACTTGGGAAGTCTGATGAGACTAATATAAAATGTATCCAATTTATATTTTAATGAATTTATAATTACACAATGTCATGAAAAGAAAGGTTTAAATTGGTAGGGGTGATAATTTGACCTGTAAGGTCAAAATTGTCATCAGTTCCCAAATGCTAAGATGTGAAATAGTTAGATAGATTTAGATAAATGACCCCTAAGGAAGAATGGGAAGAGAGAATATGTTTTATTTTCAACACAAGTGTAATATAAATAGTGAATTTAGGTTATGTTCATTAAAATGTTAAGAGTTGACTCCATGTCAGAGTTATTCAAAGATATAAGGATTAAAGTGTTGAGAGAGTTATTAATCTAAATTAGTAGGAGAAAGAATTTTAAAAAATAAATAAATAACTTGACCCTTATTCTCAACATATTTTCATGGTTATACATCAAATATGATCACAAATTCTATGTAATTTTGTGCACTTCTCAACTAGACTTTGGTTCCTCCACTACGTGACATCTTGTGGTTCACACACAAGGTGGCAGTATCTTCCTGAGTTGTTAAAACTCCTCATTCCTTATCATGTAATAGTATAATTTTATGAATTAATTCCTATTTTTGTGTATAATATTCACCTAAAATACACACACATCACCTATTTTATCTCGCAGTACCTTCCTAAGTTTCTACAACACCACCCTAAGTTTTTGTAACACAATGTCACATATTGTATGGGTGTCTATGTTACCACGTGCACACTTAGCATCCAAATGTTAGGTTCCCCATACCATGCATCATTCCAATCAGCCTTCTCTAGATATGTGGCATGTTATGGAGTCTATTAGTGGAACCACGCAAGTAAAAGCCTAATTGTGCACCTATATGAAGTTAAATTATCACTCGACCAAAAGATGAATTGCCACCCTTATACAACCATTGTTAATTATAATTACTTCTTGTAATGATTGTATATATTATAACCATTTTTATGATAAGAACCTGAAGATAAGATAACATGCACACACAACCTAGATAGGATTTTGTTATCATGATTTATGTATATAACATTCAAACACATTTATAATTTTGCATTCTTTCATTTAGTCCAAATAAACCAAGGACATTTATCCTTATGATCCCAAGAACTAACTTTTTGAGTCTTAATGGATCATCTACACATCCATACCTATCCTATTATTTATGTATATCAAAATTTTGTATATGATTATATAATTAGTTTTATGTTTATATAGATTACCTTCCACACACTCTTATAATATACAACTTGCCACCAAACACAACTTTGTCCACTACATCAATTCTTCTGCCCTATGGTGTGGATCATTAGTATCAGAGAAAGAGCTCTCATATGCCTATAAACAAATGTGTGCAATGTGAGAAGGAAGTATTACTAGTTGGTTATGTTTTAGAGTACCTAGAAGAAAGTCATATCAAGAGTAAGATGGTTGGTGCCTAAAGATACATTGAGACATCCCTATATATCAAGAAACTTATTCTAGATGCTATTAAGGAATAATGCACTAAAATGTTTACCCATTTTTTTAAACTCATGATTCAACTTCGGCCACAATTAATTCCTTCTAGACATCATGTGCATCCATTATTTCAACAAAAAAACCCTTTAAAAGTGCAACTTAATCTTGACATTCCAATATTTGAAGGAAAAAATAAAACCATAGCATTTGATGGTTGAATTTGACAAATTATGGCATACTTCTCAGTGAATTATTTCACTGATACCGAGAAGATCACATTTTTCATATTGAAAATGTTCATTTCAGTGTCCCACTAGTTGGAAATTTTCAACACACAACATGAACAAAAATATACACTTATTGAAACATGGAAGTTGTTTTAACATAGTTTGGATTTATATATTTAAACAAACTAGAACATTTAAATAATCAAATTATACAAGATATATCCAAATTACATAGATTTAAATGTAATAAACATATTCAAAAAAATCAGTTGTACATACTATTTATAGATGTTTTTTTTATGTGTCTATATACAGTCATAAAAATTGCCTTGAAATGGATCTACAGTTACTCAGATCAAAAGAATGACTATCTGAATTTGCTTAGACAAATCTAGTAATTCTTACATTTTTACAACTACAATATATGTCCACTTCCTATCAAAACCATCCTATGTGTTTTTATTGGTGAAATTATGCCTACCTGCCAAGATGTTTCATATGTAATTTTAGAGACTTAGTCCTATGTATAGATTAAAATTTGTCTTCCTTCACCTTGAAACCTTAGCTCCACTTTCATCACTTGGCTTGGCTTGTAAAAAAGGGTTAGAAATATGGGTTGGAGAGCCCCAACCACACCCCATTGTATGGTTGAGTGTTTCCTAGATTCCAATACTCTAGAAAGAGCTCAAACCACACATATTATTTGTACACGCTTCATTTTAATCACTTATGTGTCTAAACTGAAATAAAGAGAGCCTTTTTTTTATAAAATCACCAATTGACCTAATTTACCCCCACAACTATTGTTTTAACCCAAAATCACAATGATACATCCCTGATTGGGGTAATGGATCATATTGCATCAATGATCTTATCTATTGCATATTGAATTAAATCAACCCTTTACAAGTGTTATCACAAGATGATTAAATGAATATTTGATTGAGAAAAGAACATTACAATTGCACCATTCTTCTAATTACCAATCAATCACCTTGATTAATTAGCCTAATCAATCCTCTAATAAAAAATTCCATTAATTTGGAATTATATGTTTTCTTAAAAGTAAAATTGAATCATTGTCTCACGTAGGTGATGTCACTCAATAAAGTCAATGGGAAAGAGAAGGCATGCAAGAAAGATCTTACACACTCTTCCTATTACACCTCTCTTACACATTCCAAGAGGATCAATGACTGGCTTCCCTTCCAACATGCCTTCCACACTCCAAAAAGTCTTAAATGACATATCTTACACACTCCATGTGTGTGATCATGAGTTTGAGGACTCATCCTCCACCATTGATCTTGATATAATATCACTGGTTCAAAAACATCCAAAAATATATAAAGATAAGGGCCTTTGGCCATTATATACAAGCTTCTTCATGCATACTTCCTCTATTGAATTATGCAAGAAGCTTCAACCAATTCTCATGCCAAAGCCAAGTCAAGCCAAGAATCAAGTGTAGAAAAGGAGAGGTGCTTCCCACATGCATCATTAAGCATCTCCAAAGATTCCACAGCGTACAAGCTAAACCCAACCTCTTTAAATTGGTTCTCAATCAAATCTTCTAAGGAGGTATAAACATTATTTTTGTCTTTTAATGTGCATTTATTTTTTGTTTTCCACAACTCAACCTAGGGATTAGGATTGAGATGTTTTTGTTTTGATTTCATTCACTAATGGATTGACTAACCTATCTCAAATTTTTAATCTACATAATGGCACATCTGGTGGGACACAAAGGATACAACACACTCCACAAGCTCTTTTAGACCATTTACATTCTTCTAATTACCATAATTAACCTTGTAATTAAGTTAATTCACATTTTTCTTCAAAATTCCATTAAAGTCCATTCCATAAAAATAGTGAAATTAAAACTAAATTCAGTGAAATCATGGCTTGTAGCAGTGAAATCATTGCCTATGCTTTAATTCCATTTTTTGTGTAGATCTTAAATTACAAAATCATAGCCAATTTCAACGAAATCATTACTAGTAGTGGAAAGATCATTTGTATGGTATTTTCAACTTTTTTTCGTGCGGGAAAAAATGATTAAATTAGCACTTGTATTAGCAAAATCATGGTCAACATTCATGAAATTATTTGGTCAACATTTGTGACATCAAAACACACTTTAGTGAAATCGTTGCTTGCAAGGGTGACATCGTTGATTGTAGTGGTGAAATCATTTATGTGTCTCCATCTCCTCACTTTTTAGATTTTTATTGTCTTCTATATCTTTTTTTTTTTTTTTTTCTGTTAATGGTATTCAATTTTAGTTTTTCATGCCTGTGTGTTTTTGTTTTCTTGTTCTAACTGTGTTTTGCAGAATAATGTAATCCAAAGAAATTTTAGCAAAATCATTTCTGCTATGGCGAAATCATTTTTTTAGTCTTTCTATTGTTTTATATGTAGATTAACATCAGAGAAATTAAATTCAATATCATCAAAATAGTAATTACCAGTAACAAAATCATTTTTATCTTTCTATGTTTTCTATATAACAACGAATTTAGAGATAAAATCAATGAAATTGTCCTTTGGCACTGCAAAATTGTTATATGGAAAAATTTGAGACCTAAAAAAACTTATTTTCAATCTCCTTGCTAGCTCAAAATCATAATTTTCAAACTTATGATCATTTGTGTTGCAAGACCTTGATAAAAAAAAGTATGTTTTTGATTCTAAGTAAAGTAATTTCTTTTTTACACGTTTTGATTTGGGCTTAAAATGAATTCACATTTTCATGTGGGTTATAAAAAAAACTTGTTTATTTTCCAAAGTCATTTCCTTTCATACAAGTTTTTACTTATTGCTTGAGTGTCTTGTGTGGTTATTTTGCATGTATGCTCTCCCCTTTTAAGTGACCTAGAAATGCAAAGTTCATATTTTCCTTGAGTTCATCGCCTTCCCACAGGTCTTAGGGGTGCATTAACTAGGAAGTCACATATTAGCATTATACCAATGCCATTATCCAATGGAGTATATAAATTGAAGTTACGTTAATGGTATCTTAGTTAAAAGGTCCCTCAAAGCTTTTTTTCAACATCACTCCACTGAAATCTTATAGCTGAAGTGGTTGCAAAGGGACTAGAACCTTTAGCAAATGGCCTATTAAATATCAACATATAATTGATGAATATTTTTATGCCCACATACCACAAGGTATATCGATACCATCTATAAATCCAAGTAAGAACTTTTAAGACCTTATTTTACCATATAACATTCATTAATATAGGTGTGCAAAAGTAATATCCCCCAAAGATTATCTTAATTGTACAAACCTTTTGAGATAAGGGTGGGATTAAAACACCACCGATAATTTCAATCATTTCTTTAAATAATCTTAAATTTTATAATCTTCTCTCAAAGTAAGTATATCAAAGGTTTGAATGAATATGATGCAAACCTGTGTCAGTTATTAGAATCACCTTGTAATGCTTGTGTGTTGTTGCTTTATTGTTGTGTCAAAACCTTGTTTATACTTGAAACCAAATCAAACAAACTTAGACCAAGTCCAAACTTTTTTTTATACATGCACAACAAGGCATTGCTCTGCCAAATTTCTAGGTCAACAAAAGTGACATGTCAAAATTGGTCTAAATACATACCTTTATTGTCCAAACCACATCATTATAATGCCTAATTTGAACCAAAGCCTTGTCCTAATTCAAATTTCCAACTTCAAACCAATTCAAGTTCGAAGTTAATAATGCTTTTTTTAACCACTTTCAAGACCAAGGCTCCAAACTCTTACTCAAATTATGCTGTTATGCCATAAATCTTATTCCAACTCTAGTCAAACTATTCCAAAGCTAAGTTCTAATTATAGACAAACTATTCTAAAGTCAACCAAAGCAAGCTCTTTTCCAAAGCCAAAGTCAAAATTATTCTAAGGTTGACAAACATTTCAACCCATTTTATAAGTCAAAGGTCTAAGCCTAGTTCAAACTTGATTTTCTTGGCTTGGCTTGGTTTTAGCATGAGAATTGGTTGAATCTTCTTGTATAATCCATCAAAGTAAGTTTGCATGAAGAAGCTTGTCTATAATGGCCAAAGGCCCTTGTATTTATAGACTTTTTAGATGTTTTTGAACCATTGATCTGAGATAAAGACTAATGGTGGATGATGAGTCCTCAAACTCATGATCACACACATGGAGTGTGTAACATACTTCATTTAAGACATTTTTTTAGTGTGGAAGGCATGTTAGAAGGATAACTCAGTCATTGGTCCTCGTAGAGTGTGTAAGAGAGGTGTAAGAGCTTGCTTTCACTCCTTGTCTTTTCCATTAACTTTCTTGAGTGACATCACTTATGTGAGGCAATAATTCAATTTTAATTTTAGGAAAATAGATAATTCTAAATTCATGGATTTTTCCATTAGAGGAATGATTAGGATAATTAATCAAGGTGATTAATCGGTAATTAGAACAATGGTGCAATTGCATTATTCTTTTGTCAATCAAATATTAATTTAATTATCTTATGATAACACTTGTAAAGGGTTGATTTGATTTGGGATGCACTATATAATATTAATGATGCAATACGATCCATTTCCCTAATCAGGGATGTATCATTATAATTTTCGGTTAAAATAACATTTATGTAGGTAAATTAGGTCCATTGATGATTTATGGTTAAATTTGCATGTGATTACGATAAGTTGATCTTGATTACAATTTAGACACGAAAGTGATTAAAATGAAGTGTCTACATTTTGACCCTATTTAAGAAGGAATTGCAAGACACTAGGCATAATAATGTCTTTTAAAATAATGAAAAAGTCATTAATAAGAAATTTGAGAATGTTTGAAGAATTATGTCTTCACTCTTCTCTTTTAGAATTATGAGTCAATAAACTCAAATTAATTCCCTAAATAGTGCTTGATTAGCCCCGGATGCCCCCTCAAGGGAATGGTCAAGGAAAAATTGAAAATAGACATGCCTTTGAAAAAGAGAGGAAGAAGAAAGAATGAGAGAAATTAACTCATGGCTAAAATCAACCCACTTGAGCTAGTGCATGCACATTTTGATTTCCAATGTTTTTAAGGAAAATAGAATTGAATTGGCCCTAAGGTGGGGGAAGTGGGAAGGATACATCCCAAAATAAATGGCACGCTTTGACTTGCCACAAACAAGATAAAATTTATAGGCTTGGGACTAGAATAAATACTAAATGATGGAATTAGCCCCAAAGAGGGCAGTCTTTAGTTAATTTAATGAGTTGACCCATTAGCGTAAATTTGATAGTGTATCATTTTAATTAGTTTACCATAATAGGGTAGTTTTTTATTTTGACAAATGATGATGAGGCAATATATAAATTGGTTGGTAAACATAGCTAAAGGGTGTAACTTATTACATAGATTAATAATGAGTGGATGAAAACAATGATATAGCGATCATTCAAAGAATGGAAAAAAACATAAAAACTAGGCACATTAAAATGCTCATTGGAAATGAAAGAGATTGTGAAGAATAATGATTATGACTCTTTGTTTATGCTTATTTATTGATATGTATCATGAGTATCATATAAATTAGTCACGTGAATCAATGATATGGTTGTAGGATAGTAGACAAGGAGATATTTTGATGTAACATTACCTGTGAGACTTATATCACTTGATTTTTGATGTAACACCCAACAATATGCACCTAGAAAGTATTATGTTGCTCAACACAAAAATAAAAGAAATGCACCAACAATAATAAAAAAATAATCATTGTTTGACAAACACATAAATGCACCAAAAAATAAGCAATTAGTGAATCATTTGTGCATTTGTGAATGTAAAACATTACTCTTAGAAATTCTGCCCCTAAACTCTAGAAAACAACTGAGGGGATAAGATAGTAACCTAGACAAAAGGGGTGAATAATAAAAAAATAAAGGGGTTGTCTAAGTATCTCCAAATTCCCCATTATAAGTCAATGCTTCCTACATAGTCCATTGTAAATTGAGAAAAATTGACTAGTAAAAAGATTAGTCGAGTTGACCCAAGATTCCCCATGCATCCAAGTGTTATCTACATAGTTTGTATAGATCTTAGGCTGATTTAGTTCTCCTAGAAATGGGAGGGTAATTAAAGTAATAGAAATGGTAAATTAAAAATGATCATGGTTGGATAAAGTGTTCCCACTCGACAAATGCGATAAACTGCACCATCTAGAATAAAGCCAAATGACATTGGTGAACATGATGTCAAAATAAGCAAAGATTTTATGAATTTATACCTCTCAGGGAGATTTTAATCCCCTTTTTTTAAAATTTTTTTAAACATTTAGTTTGTTTTAAGGATTTTCAAAATTTTAGGTTTTTTCAAACTATTTTGAATGTTTTTAGGTTTTTTGGGATCTCAACTCAATGACGGATTACGAGATGCAGAATATTTTAACTCAAAATTATGAGAGTGTAACTTAGGTTGCTCATAAAATGATGAGAGTGTGGCTTAGGTTACTCACAAAATGATGAGATCATAGAATAGGGGTGACCAGGATGATCTCAAAAATTAGGCACTGCCTACATAGTCCAAATGGACCTGTTGACAATCTTGTCCCATAGGTCGGATTATCACCCCTACCATTTGAAAATTCATATATCATGTTAGTTTGTCTTTTGAGTTATTTTTTGGTCCTTAAAAAAACCCTTGAAGAATCCATGGTTAATAGGTCATGAAGTTGTTTAGGTGTTTCAGGGTCTTTTCTTTCACTTTTCTTGTTCTTTGCAGGAAAGTATTGATGTTGATAAAAGCAGTGAAAAGAGCAAGCTTTTGGAAGATGCCTGAAGTAAGAAAAAAAGGAAGACCCAATAAAGTTAGAGTACCAGTATATTTCATTTCGAGATTCTTTTTCACTAAGTGTTGGAATTTCTTCAAACATTTTGTCTGAAGGAAAGGCTCTAAAGGGTCCTTTGCAATATTGTCTAAAGATATCTTTCTGAAGGAAATGTTTTGGATTTTTTGTCCAAAATAACTTGGGTACTTTATTTTCCAATTGGTCCTATAAAAAAATAAGTCGAAGGGTCACTTTATTTTCAAAGTGGACCATTGCAACGTTTTAGAAGTATTTTTCAAAGGGAAATGGACCATTGCAATTTTGTCGAAGGCTCATTTCAAAGCTTCAAAGGACCATTTCAAAATTCTTGAAGGGTATTTTTCCTTTCGAGAAGGTCACTTTTCAAAATTTTTAAGGTTATCTTTCCCTTCAGAAAGTCCTTTTCAACAAAGCCACAGGGTCATTTCTTTAAATTCCTTCAGACAAATTGTCCATTGAAAAAAACCTAAAGACCTAATTCCTTCATAAAAAATGTCTGAAGGAATTGTTCAAGGCAAAAAGTCTAAAAAATAGCTATTGGGATTTAAATATCTTGTGATGAGCCCACAAATGTCAAAATCTAGCCCCAGTAAATAGCCATTTGAATTTGTAATCTTGAGACATTCCCACAGATGTCAAAGATGGGTCTCATCAAGTAGCCATTGGCATTCAAAAGAGATCAAAGGGAGTCAATGAATATCAAGTGTGAAAGTGTACATGACAGGGGTCAAGGATGAATTCAACTGATAGGAGATTGATGACTCGTAGGCATCTATGTTAGGTAGATCAATGGTGCAAATCAAGGATCCAAGTCAGTTTCTAATGACTAATAAAAAAAGGAAATCCCAAGTGACTGACAAGAGCTGGTAGGTGCAAATTAATGGAGAATCCTTTATCCTTTGATATGGCTCTCACCTCCAATAAGTGATTGCTCGATCAGAGGTAGCATGGATAGGTCTTGATTTAGAGAATGGGTATTTCATCCTTTTTTCAGGTAGGACATGCAAAGGCAAAAGGGGCATGCCAAATTTCAAATGCAAGGATTGACTCATTCACATTAGGTAGAGACATGCAACTACCCTCGACATGGTTCTATCAATTCAAAATGAAGGGACTTGAATGCATGAGGAGCTAAAAGATATTCATGGAGCAAATTTGGGAGATCAGAGAGATAGTTGGAGCATTCAATAATGATCAAAACCTTTGAAGATATTTTCTCCTTGAAAAGATCATGACCCACCATATAAAACAAACTCTTGTACTCTAGTGCACTTTTTTGGGCCAATGAGAAGGACTTGAGAACTAATTGGAGCTATTGAAGAAAAATGTCGATGATGGACATGTCCTAATTAGACAAAGGGGTGGTGGGGCATCCCTTCAAAGGTGGAGCTCATTCAATGATCATGGACAATGTGCCCCTCTCCTTTCTCTCACTTTTCTCTTCCCTCTTCTATACATCCCATTTTTTTCATTTAGTAAGGGTTCCCAATTTTTAGACTTTTTTAAATCTCTTTGGGAGATGTGACACTCTTTGAGATATTGTAAAATATGCTTAGCTTGATTAGGCTCGACCCTGTCAAGCATTTTTAAGAACTACCTCTTGATGCAATAAAGGATTTTCTTTACCTATCACTTGCCTTGGATTTGTGTCTATTGAGTTGTGCACTATGGCATTGTGTGAAGGAGAATCTTCCTCATACATGGTACTCCTTTCTAACCTTGTTTAGGGAGTTTTTAAAAATTGTTTATAGGTTAGACTGAGTGTTCTTTCCACCATTGATGTGAGCTTTCAGTGAGTCTTATAACTCCTCTTTGTTTGCATTCATTACTTCCTAAACCTCTTCCATTAAACATTGATGCAACCAACTTGATCTTGAGGTTGTGTAAGTCAATATTATCCTTTGCAAAATTAGTCTGGGTTAAAGCTTATGGGATTTTCCAATTTTATTTTGGTGCATCACCTAGTTAAGCTTTCTTAGGATCCCTTATCCCCTTACAAACCCTTTACCCCCTGGATCATTAGTTTAGCTTTAGTTTTAGGTGATCTACCAAGAGGAAGCCAACCTTATCCAAAGGTTCAACCTCACTACAAGATACCCATAGCCTGAGGTTGTCCCCAATGCTTGTAGCTAGGAGTGAGAGAGCCTAAGAAATTATCACACAAAGGGTGCAATTTTGTGCTACAACAGGACCTTAGGTTGATGTATTTAAACCCTATAGTGGAAGATATTATGAATCAACGACAGGGTGAAAAATAAGAATGACACATGAATAAAATAAGTGGTATAGGATTTAATAAGATCTGAAAGATGCAATGCAAACACCATCATATAGGGAAATCATGCATAACTACTTTGAGATACTACCTATCTTGGATGTGATAAGGTGACCAAACCTACATAATATGGTTGAAACTTTCTCTAAATTTTGGCATCTAAAATTGTCTTTTGTAGCTGTGAACTAGATCAAGATTAGGATTGGTAATAGGATGGGGGAATAAGATCAAGATGGATTGAATCAATTATAAGTAGGATAAAGGGAGGGTGTTTTTAGTTCATTCCCCTAAGCAAGGGTCCTTATAGACAATGTTAAATCAAATCAAGTATAAATATACTTGAGATGCATAATATTCATGGGCTCATCTAGTGCTTCCCCATTTGGTGTAGCCAATCTATATTCCCTAGATCCATAGTTAGTTGTGATGATGAATGGGCATAACCAATTAGGCTCAAACTTTCCTTACTTTTCAAGAGTGAAATTGGTATTCTTTTGGTTCTCTTTCAGGAATAGGTCACTAAGTTCAAAGTCTCTATGTTTGATATGTTTGTTATAGCTACGACGTAACCTATTTTAATATGCTTGGAGATTGTTCAAAGTAGCTACCTATTTTTCATCAAATAGTTCTTATTATTGAATCCCAAAGACTTTATATTCCTGCTCATCAATGATATCTTTTAATGAAATGTGCAAGGAAGGTAACTTGATCTTGATAGAGAGAATAACTTTAGTGCCTTAAACAAGGGAGTATGGTGTGGCTCCTATTCAGGTTCACATATTTATATGATAGGCCCAGAGGGTGGGAAATAGTTATAAATTACAATCACAACCAAAATCATTAAGAATATTTTTAAGGATTTGGACTAGGGTTTTGTTATATGCTTCAGCTTGGCCATTACTTTGATGAAAATAAGTAGTGGAAAAGTGTTGCTTGATATAGTATTTGGCATAGAGGGATTTGACATATTTATTTTTAAAGGATCCACCATTATCAAAAATGAGGTCAGAGGGAATGCCAAAGTAGTAAATGAGATGATTCAAGATGAATTTTGAAATATGCTTACTTGTTACGTAAGTTAGTGGAATGGCTTTAACCCACTTTGCAAGATATTTAGTTACAATGAGGATATGTTTATGGCCATCTAAAGAAATAGGATTGATTTTACCTATGAGATCAAGTCCCCATGTGTAAAATGGCCATGGATTAGTGATCAATTTAAATGGCTGGGCTAGCACATGAAAGAGATTAGCATGCTTTTGAAAAGCCACACACTTTTTTATATAAGCACATGCATCAACCCCTATAGTGTGCTAGTAATACCCTGTACGTAGGAGTTTCTTGGTAAGGACCATTTCACTGGTGTGAGCCCCAAAAATCCCTTTATGTACTTATTTAATCACTAATCTAGAGTCTGTTGAATCTAAACAATGAAATAGGGTTCCATTATATCCTCTATGATAGAGTGTGGCAATGAGTATGGTATAATGAGAAGTATTATGAATGAAGACTTTTTATTTGTTATAAGAAATTTTATAATTGAAAATATGATCATGAAGGTAGGCATATATATCAAAGTACCAAGGCAAGCTAGGACCAACAATATCACATACCATTTCAGATTCAAAACTTTCATGAGTTGGCCTCAAGATATGTTTAATAAGGAACTAGTAATCTAGAACATGATCTATGATTACTATTAGTGAACCAATTATTTCCATTACATCTACAATCATGTTGTTGGCCTTTGGGATCTATTCAAACTAAATGTGTTCAAATCTCTATTTATGATGGTCCACCATATTCTTGTAAGAAATAATCTTATCATATTTTGTCTAGTATTACTCTATCACTTGGTTAATAAGCAATTGAGAATCTTCATGAACATGTAATTTATTGATATTCCATTTTACCACTAGATGAAGCCCAATAATGAGCACTTCATACTCTAATATATTTTTGGTACAAGAAAAACCAATGTGGAAAGCTTTGGGAATAAGATCTCCCTTTGGAATTATGAATAAAATACCAGATTTTGATCCATGAGAAGTGTAGGAACCATCAAAGTAAAGGATCCAGTGTTGAGGCTCAAAATAATTATCATCCAGAATCATGATTGACTCATTATATAAATTTAAAATGAATGGCTTGGTATATGACAAGGGTGCTTTGGCAAGTCGATTTGAAAGTCCTTGACCTTTGATGGCCTTTTGATGTATATATTCAATCTCAAATTCACTTAACAACATGATCCATGTGGCCATACAACTAGTCAGAGTTGCCTTGGAAAGTAGGTATTTGAGTGGATCCTCTTTGATAATGACAATTGTATCATTTTTGAGCATATAATGTCATAAATTTTGGGCTAAAAATACCATTACTACGTAGGTTTTCTCAACTGAGTTGTAATTATGTTCATAAGTAACCAACATATGACTTAAGTAATATACAAATTTTTCTTTCCCTTGATCATTATGTTTTACAAAGCGTGCCCCCAAGGCACATTTTGATACTAAGATGTAGATAAGTAATGGTTGTCTAGGTGTTGGTGGAGCTAGAATAGGTGGATTTAGCAGATGTTCTTTTAATTGCTCAAAGGCCTATTGACAATCAATTTTACATCAAAAAATGGTACCTTTCTTTAAAATATTAGTGAAAGGATGGCATATATATACAAATTAAGAAATGAATCATTTAATGGATTATATCGTGCCCTATAGGCTATAGAGCTACTTCATATTAGAATGTGGAGGCATTTCTGTAATGGCTTTAACCTTGGTTGGATCGACTTTAATGCCCCTATGTGAAACAGTGAAACATAGTAATTTTTTAGAAGTAATGCCAAAGATTCAATTTTTAGGGTTAAGCCTTATTTTTTATTCACAAAGTCTTTCCAAGATTTTTCATAACACATTTGGATGTCTTGATCTAGTCTTCAATTTTCCCAAAATATCATTCACATAATCTTCAAAAATATTGTGCATCATGTCATGGAAAATGATAGTGATTGCACATTGGTATGTGGTAGCAACATTATTAAGGCCAAATGACATCTCTTAATAGCATAATGTTCCTTGTGGAGTGGTGAACGTTATCTTGTGTCAGTCTTTAGGTGCATTTTTTATCTGATTATATTCATAGAAGCCATCCATAATAAATAGCATCTCGTACCCTATCATGGAATCTACAATCATATCAATGTTGGGCAAAGTGAAGTCATCCTTTAGGTATTCTTTATTGATATCTATAAAATCAGTGCATAATCAAATTCCTTATGGATGTTTTTTAACTGGGAATATGTTGGATATCCACTCTGAATAATCTATAAGATGGATACACTCTGCCTCCAATAATTTTTTTGATTCTTTCTTGATAAGTATATCTATGCAAGGGTGCATTTTTATCGACTTTTACTTGATGGACTTAGAATTAGGGTGTAAAACAAGGTGATGTATAGCTAAATTAGATTCCAAGCCAATCATATTTGAATAAAACTAGGAAAAAATATCAACAAACTCCTGAAGGAGGGCAATAAGAAGCTCACATTCCTCTTTAGTGAGGGACGCTCCAAGTTTGATCCATTTAGGATTAGATGGTTTTCCAATATTGAATTCTATGGTATCTTACAGAAGCAATGTGGAACAATCTTTTAAAATAGTTGGTAATGTGGTACATTGGTCTTCATCTTCATCTAATAGCTTGATTGGCTCGTTAAGTTCACCCGTGTAAGAAGAATCTGAATCACTAAGGTTTAGTAAAGGCCATTTTACAAAGGTATGTAGGAAATCCTTAGCTAATTAATCAAATAATTTTTGATCCTCAAAAATGATCCCTGATTAGCATGAAGCTTTGGGGCTGGAGGAGGCCTAGATTTCAATTTAAATAGGGAAAAATTCCCCATCCAATGTCACCTAAAACAGGTTTTCACCATGGGACTTATCTTTTTATTTACTTTTTCCCTAGTCTAAAAGTACCTCAAAGATGTTTTCACTTTGGGACCTCGATGGTTGATTTAATTTTTCTTTTTATTTATGACTAAGGAAGTTCACCTGCTCTCCAAAATAAGTAGCATGGTTCAATGTAGTAGAAAATTCTGATTTGTGATTGCCAAGTGGCAAACCATCTCTGAGACCCAAAAATTCATAATTTGCCTCATCATTATGAAAATCATCCAATGGTATGTATGAGTCTTGTTGGTCTTATTCAATTAATTGGGGATGATGGGGGAAAAGAGGGGGAAAAGATGAGAAATAAGTAATGGTATAGATGGTATGAGGATCAAATATGTTAGTGTCATCTAACTCATCATAAATGTTATTATAAGACTCTACATTGTTGTCAGCATTATCAATGTTAGATGGTATATAGGTGTCACTCTTGAGATCCAAGGTGTCACCCTTAGGTGGTTTGTTTCCAATACTTTGAGTTCCTTTATTTTTTATAACTAATATTGGCTCAATAGGTCCTTTTTACTTTGCCCCTAGGCCTTTGCCCTTATAGGATTGATTATCCATTATCCTGTTTGGATTAAGATACTTTGTGTTTTGGTAGCAAGTGGAAAAATCATTATTATATAACCATGAATCATCATCATCCTTGATCTATTTTTGTTCCTGTGAAGTGATTTTGATGAAAATAAGGGGTCTTTTTTAATGAAAATCATCCTTCCTTCACCATTCCATTTTAGTAGTTTCACTTTAGGTCTACCATATGATTTAGGCATCTTAGGTAGCTTGGATATATGGAAATTATTTCCAATTTTTTATTCCCCAAGGCCATTGTCTTAAATAATAAAATGATGGCTATGGTAGTAGTTATGTAGATGAAGTGGAGGTAAGAATAGTTGGATCCATATATTTGGACTCAGGTGGTTGATCAACTACATTCTTGTCCTTTTTAGGGATGGGATCTATGCTAAGGTGATAGTTGTAACTTTCATATTTCACTTCCAAATGTTTATAAAATTGGTATGGCTACAAGTCACTAAGAATAGTAATTTCTTATCCAAAATGGGTAAATTTTATACATTCATGGAGAGTAAAAGGTACAACATGCACTTCATGAATCCATGCTCACCTAAGGATCAAATCATGTGATAGTTATAAATCAAGAACATGGAAAATAATATCATGGGTTAGCAGTCAAATGATAATAGGTAAACAAATGGTACCTTGAGATTCATTCTCCTCATTATCATATGCTTTGATAGTGATGGTATATATCTTAAGATTCGCTACTATGTAGCCCAAGTATTTGACCAAATTCAAAGTTATAATATTTAGTCCCAAACATTGTCTATGATGACTCATTTACTTTTATGTCAGGAAATGATTACTTCTATATAAATTGGGTTATTATGCAAAGGTCTAAGGGATGACATATCAATTTGATCAAAAGTAATTTATTGTTGTGGAGCCAAATGACTTATAAGTGTTAGAAATTTATCAGTCACAATGTCAATTGGGACCTTAGATTGACCTATAAACTCATTCAATATGTTCTTATAGATATTTCACATATGCAAAAGATCTAAAACATAAATTTGTGTTGGTGTATTTTATAGTTGTTCCAAAATATCATAAGGTTTGTCATTAATAGGATCAATTGGCTTGGTTTTCTAAGGTGGAGGGCCTTAAATGGTATTTTTTAAGGAAGAAGGTACATGACCTTGTGTGATTATGCAACCTCGAGTCTATGGGGATTACTATAATTATAAGGAGGTGAGTAAGGGCCTAGAATGTTAAATATTTGTTGTTAATTAACATTTGGGATATTATGAGCTAAAGGAGGTTTTCTAGTAAATGGAGGTGGAAGTCTTAAAATGAATGGTGAAGGTCATCGAGTATTGTTGGTATTTAGCTTAGGGTTGATCTTAATGGTAGCTATATGCTCACTAGTAATGCAGGCTACAACATTAATGTAATTATAAAGGACATTATTATACTAAGTTGATTTGAATGGGGATCCTAACTTTGATTCCAATTTTGCTACTATTGAATCTGCCTCTAATTCTGATTGTTAGGAGATATGTTTTAGGTTTGGTTTTTAGCTTGATGTTGATTCTTGTTGGAGTTATGATGTGGAAAAGGGTTTTGATAAATACTCAAATTTTGATTAGACATTATAGCTACATTATCTAGCTGTATTTCACCACTTCCAAGTAAATCTTGGATGAGATGGTGAAGATGCACACATTTGTGAATATAATGACCTTTAACCTAATGATAATCATAAAAATCATTCACCTGATACCAATCAGGTTTAGGCTAGTTTTTTAGAAATGGTTTGGGCACTTGCTAAATGATTATGTTAGCAGAAAATAGCTTCTAGAAAACCATCTTAATAAGTTATCCAAGATTACTAAATAATATATTGCGATGATGACCTCTTCTTGGAGGGGTCTTTGTAAAGTGAGACGTTGAGTAGGTGGGTTTGTCTAGACAAGAGGGAGTTAGACTAGTTACACATGCTGAGATTCAGTTACCCCATGTCCTACAATATTTATATTTATGTTAAATGGTTTAGGATTATGTAATATACTTATGATTTTGTAAGAGATTGTGTCTGAGCCTTGTTCTAAACTTGATTCTAAGAGTAGATCTTGATTACCCCTTTGTCGATGAGGGCTTACTCAATCTGTAGTCCTTTGGTAATAACTTCTTCAAACGTATTGGTTTAATGAAGCTTGAAATTATGATCTATATCATACCATAAATTGGTAGTGAAAATTGTGACCAATTTCTTGGCAAAGAGATTATGTGGGATTTAGCTCGCTAATGAGCGCCATCATTGTAAATATCTAGCAAATTTTTCTCCTCCTCATTGTTTAACCTAACATAGATTAACCATAATTAGTTCATGTTCCTTATTAAAAGAGAAATGTTGCATCAACATTTCTGACAAGTCATCAAAATTATCAATAAAATTATTAGGTATATCAAGGAACCATTCGAAGGCACGCCTAGCCAAACTACATGGAAACAAGTGAAGTAGGTAGATACTACCAGACACAAATTCTTAAATGTAATAAAGAAATGTTTTAGATGTTCATTGGGATCACCTTTTCCTTTATATTTTTCAAATTTGGGAATCTTAAAATTATGTGGGAAATCTATTTGAAGATAGATAATATCAAAGGGATAAGAGCACATGTCATCTAGTTTAAAATTCTTACTCTGGTTTCTTACCTAAATGGCTAAATGTACATCTTTAATTTCCAATAAATCCTTAAAAATGGGACCAAAAAGAGAGTAAGTGGGAAATTTTTGATGGGTACTCAAAGGTACATTACTCTGGCCGAGATACAAAGGTGGAATATAATATTGATGAATTTGTACATGATTGGTTATACCAGGAATATTTACTCTTTGATTAGAGTTGTACTGCTTATAGGGTACTTGTTGTTGGTAAGGTACTTATTGTTGAGTGCAACATTGATTTGAAGGGAACTAAGGCTTGAACGAAGGAATGTTTTATTAGCTATTAAACAAAATTTGTTGAGATTGGAGAGGAATTTGATTTTGATTCTTAGGAATCTACATTATTGGAAAACCTATTGTTGTTCAAGTAACACATGTTATCAGCTCGAAGAGGCCCTTTGAATATAAGTAGAAAGTGGTTGACTAATAGAAATACATTGTTGATTAGACATTGTTTATTCAGGATTGGTTGACACTTCTTGTCATCGGGGATTTGTTACCACGTTTTGAGGTGGGGTATTGCTCACCACTTGTTAAAGTGGTGAATTGTTACTTACAACCTATTGGTGTGAACTAGGCATGGTCATAATGTGTTGATGTGAAGTGTCTAGAATGTTGGTAGGAATGTTCTATTGGGAATTTGTAAAAATGTTTTTTTGTGTTGTAGATAAACTTGATGTGGGTTGGGGTATCCATTTTGAGAGTTATCCACCACATGTTGGAAAGAATCTATCCGAAGATTCAAATCAGGATTAGTTACTAGATTGATTTTGAATATAGGTGTGCTAAATATATATGCAACTAATGTCTTATTGGAAAATAGATCAAGATTATACTTGGGATAAGTTAATAAATCCACTAGCTACATAGTCAAAGGACTTAGCTCTATAAGTGATGGCTTTTGAATATTCAAGATAGTAAATAAACTAGTGAGAGTAGTTAAAATTTGTTTAGATTGTTGGATTTGAGAGGCAATAAGCTGGTTTTGAGAAGACTGGTTAATGACTTGACCCTTTCCCTTGTTGGACACATAAGAGTTTGATCAGAAGATGGTATAAAAGTTTGACCTTGGTCATAAGTGGCTTGATTATCTAATAATGCAAGAGGTGTTTCTTTGGGCATTCTAACCAAATAGTGCAAATCCTCTATGGAAAATCCAGGGAGGGATTTTCCCTCATTTTTAACAATCTGACAAGATTTTCATCCTTATTGTCAAAGATTTGTCATTAAAATTTATCATGTATGTATTCAATACTAGGTGGTGCATTTATAAGATACATTAGATTAGGTCTTTATTCTGTATCAAATAGTACATGTGAAATTTATAGTTGTTATTGGCCTTGTTCAACATTAGTTGGTATGACTGGAAGGTATGGATTATGTTTTACAAGTTAGGCATTAGATGGTATGGTGGTAAGGTATTGTTGATCTTCATCATCCTCTACATAGTGGTCATACCCATATGGGTTGTAAACTACTTATTCATCAAATGAGGGATTGTAGATAAGCCCGCTACATGTGTATTTAGGCATGGTTTATGATCTTTATTTTAAAAGAGGTTTAGATACTTGAAACTTGTCTGATTTTGTATGTGAATTTACTTGGAATAACACTTGGGAATATTTTGAAGTAATATGTCTTACTTACATCAAGGTAAATATCAAATAGGAATGCACCAATTAAAGGGTACATTAATGTAAATGATTTCAACAAGGCTATGTGATTTAAATGTGTTTCCCAAATGGTGTACACAAGCTTTAGGTACAATGGTTTCAAGTGCAAATGTTTAATATTTAAACTTGGTCTAATTAAAAGACTTTGGTCTTGACTTAGACCTTGGAACTTTGAAAATGTTGGAACAAAATTGGTTTTAGACAATATCAAAGTGTAGACAAGGAGAGGAGCTTCCCACATGTAGAATTAAGCATTGCCAAAGACTCCATAGCCTACAAGCTGAACTCAACCTCTTCAAACTGATTCTTAAGCAAATATTCTAAGGAGGTATAGACATTATTTTTTTATTTTAATGTGCATTTCTTTCTTGTTTTCCACATAGCTCAACCAATATATTAGGTCTTTCTTCAAATTATTTTTGATTTCATTCACTAAAAAATTGACTAATCTCTCTTTGATTTCTAATCTACAATATTCCAACTTATGTGGATGTGTGCTTAATAGTGATACACTAGTATGTATGCAACATGTTTGGATTTTGACATTTGACAATATGAAACTTTGACCTTACTTTAGGTGTTTAGACTTGGATTAATGACTGTTCTTTTAATGGTTTTTCAATTTCGGATGCTTTAGAGCAATGCCTTAATGATACTGAAATGTATTACTTAATGTGCAAGTGGTTTTCCATGTGATACTCTAGTGAGATCTAGATAGGAATAGGCTTAGGTTTGATATTTATATATAGTTGACTCTTTAGGTAATTTACCTTCATAACTTACATGAAAAATTTGTAGGCTGACCAAAAGGAAGGGTATGAATTTGAAAAATAGTTGTTTGAATAACCTATGATTGTTTTCAAAACTATCCATGTGTTTAACCATAATTTTGATGAATGGGTGAGATTAATCTAATTAAATATATAACTTTGAAATGTAATTCATATAATAGATATGGCATTCAAGCATACATATGAATGTAAAATACTCAGATTGATTCTTATGATTTGACAAGGGTATATGATAAATATAGAAAGTACTAAACAGATCATCATGCTTAGATTTTGGGTTGGTTGTCTAATTATGAGTGTATTTTGGAAGTGAAAATCAAGGATAAGCAAGTTTGTGGTTCATTTATTTTTTAAACTGATTCACTACTTGTGTTGGGTTGGTTTCATAGGATCACATTAGTATTATGAGTCGATATTGACCGACTAGTTATTAATGACATGTGTAGAACTAGGTCACAATGACATTATGGTCACATGTGACTCTCTTTGATTGTTATTTATTTGTGACCCTAAACCTTGATGACATTCACAAATATAGAAATCAATCTCTTTTACCTTGAAACCCTAGATGTTCTTTTGAGGGCTATAAACCTACAAAACTGGGGGAAGTTTAATAGGATGAGATTAAATAAATCACCCCCATCTAAATATTGATTGTTTCATATGTATCTAATAATACAAGGATGTAAATCAATCTGCATATATTTCTCCCTCCTAGTGTGATTGTGTATTTGTGCTCTTTTACTATATGTATGCAACTAATGATGTGGTATTGACACTTTACAATGCTTGATTTGGCTTGGATTTTGAATGCTTTAGACATGGCATATGATTGCTCCTAGTGATAGTTTCTCAAATTAGGAATAATAGGGAAGATTTACTTAGTATTCAATAATGTATAGATGTATGTTAGATAAGTGCTAAGTCCCTTTTGAATGAGACATTGATTTGTTTATAAATGGATATGTAGTCATCTAAAATGTCATTTTAGTGTAATGAGTGTCACTTGAGACCACCTTCTCCTTAATTGGTCCTCTCTTGATCATTTTATAGTTTTTGTGTGAGTCCAACCCACTCCAAGATATACCAAAAGAAACACTAAGCCAACCCCTAGGCATCTAGGTCTCATTTTCACCACTTCCTACCATTTGGACATAAATGTGGTCCTTTGGACTATAGCGCACTAAACTATTGACCAAAGGTTATAACTATTGTCCCCTTTCTCTATACTCCCCTAATGGATATATTTTTGTTCTTTAAAGCACTCTTAGGGTAAGACTAGACCCATTTCACATCTTCACAAGTACCAGATTGCTATATATAGACCAATTTCAATTACTTATCCACTAGATGGAAATTATATGTAAATACTCATAAACAAACCTAGAAATAGTTGTGCTAATTAAGATCATTGATCCATATTTTACCCTACTTCTACATACACCCATATACAATAACACAAACCTTAGATTAATTAGATTTTCAATCTTAAGTCACACTCAAAGCACTCAAACTAATACTCATACTAGCATTCACTTACAGTTGAACTAGCACTTATATCAAGAGAACTACATTGGGATTGATCCCCTTTCAAAGTATTGGTTTGTAGGCAACATTCAACACATGGGGGTGTTGAGGCCACATCTAACCTACCCTACTAATGCCACTATTTTTATACTTCTACTCCTCAAATACCCTAACAAACATAGAGGCCCAAGGTTTGGCATTGAAATCAATCAAAATAGGGAACAAACAATGAAACAACATATGTGCATATGTGCACATACTCCCCAGAACCAGGTGAAGGTCCACCCAAAAGTTCACTATCCTTTCTTGCAAAAGGACACTAACACAACATAAAAGACAATAGCATAGTGCACTATTGTCCAAAGGACCACACTATTGTCCAGGAGGTTTTTTGACTGCTAGTTCTTATTCACGACATCTTACACACTCCTTATACTAATTTTTACCATGTCACTTGTCCATCTTAGTTAGTTTATAGCTAAGTACATCTCTTGTAATCAATTATTATAAAAATCAGTGACTGTTGATATTGATATATTTATTCCCTTATTTATTATTTCATAACTTTACTAACATAAGGTTTTACATTCCATAATCCCCTTAAAAGTTAAATCATTTTGTGAACCCCACTTAATTTGAGTAGTGAAATAACCCTAACCATAGACTACCTTTAAGGTTTATGTTTCCAAGCTTTTAGAACTTAGACTCAGATTTCAAATCCTTGTATATTTTGATTTTTGTTTTTGTCTAATCATGATAATAATGATAGTAGATGTTTATCACTTTATAATATAAAGTTTTCTAGTTTCATTTGCATGCTTATTTCCTTTCATTTGGAATTAATTCAAAGAAGTTATAAACATATATGTACATGATATCTTATATCAGTTAAAATATATTTCGTATATAATTATTTCTCTATCATATTATTTTTCTCTTATGTGGAATTAATAAAAATTAAAATCATCACAAACATAGAGGATTTAATACATAATATAAAAAAAAATCATTACCTAAAATTAAAAAATCTCCTTTAAATGCATTTTTCTCATTAGTTCACTTTGATTCCTTACAAACCTCTAATAGACATAAAAGAACATTAGTGGGTTTGCTTATCCCTCTTGATTCCTAAACCTACCCATCTAGATACTATTTAAACCCCACTACCAGCTCTATGCTTATAGTAGACCCTGCAATCCAAGCTATGATCTACACAAGTGATCCCAAAGCATGTAAGTTAGCCCAACCCATGGTTATAGATTTATCGATAAGATCAATGTTCCTCCAACCATAATTTATATTTTAGAGCTTCTAAATCATTCTAACATATATAAAGATGTTTTGTATGCAGCACTCTATGATACTAAGGTACCAAGCACAACAAAACTGACTTATGTTGCTTCCATGATCAATAATATGAATTGGAATGAAGAGCATATTTCCTTTGAGAAGGAAGATATCCCACCTTAGCACATCATAGAGCAACATCTACTTCTTTACATCAAATTACAAATGAATGATGTGGGGGTCAAATAGGTGTTAATCGATAATGGATTAGGGTTAAACATTTATAATAACTATTTTTTAGCTTCTCAATATACATGATAAGGATTTAGATCCTTCTGAAATGAACATATAAGGATTTGATAATATTTCATGCAAAGTTTTGGGGTAAATAACATTAAACCTTACATTGGGTCCTGAAATACTACCTTTAACATGTCAAGTCATGGCCAATGATCTTAATTACAATATTTTATTTGGGAGACATTAGATTCATGATATGCATGCAATACCCTCAACTTTACATGCATGCTTAATGTTTAGTTACAAATTTTTTATATACACATGCCCTATGGATCATGAACCATTCAAATATTGTCAGAATACAGAGCCTTCACACAACTATATTCCTCACATGGACTTTGTTACAACACCTATATAGTCTACTATTAAAAGTTCACATATGACTCCATAAGACATCTCAAGAGTAAATGATGATAAATTCACTTCTCCATTTGCATTAAAATATTTCAAAAAAATGGGCTACACAGGATAGGGCCTCATAAAACATGAATAAGGAATTCTTAATCCTATTGAGGCATCTGATTAAAAAATTAGGTATGGACTCAGATATAAGGATAACACATCTAATGCTAAGTCTTCTCACCATGCTTCTCAACATATAGTGTTTTGTCTACACATTCAAGGATAGACAATATAGTAAATCACATCTCTACACTCTCAATTTTTTACCTTGACCTTATTGATGATACTGTTTCTGTAGCTCTACCCACTTTTGATGAATTCTATAATGTTGAAACTCTTTTAGAATTATTGGGGCATATGAGGATATCCCTTCCTTCTATCATAAAAATAGGTTTACTCATTTCAAAAATTCCAAGGCATACTTTGGTGAGATGTCTGACATTTTAGATGATATCCTAACTAACACAGATGGCACGATACATACAATACCTTACATCATTGATTGATCTACATTACTTAATGAAGAGATAGTTGAATTTAATTATGCAACAAAAACTGATCCTTATATAATATTATTAGTTTACACCCTACATAAATAAGAGGATGTGTATTTTAAAGGACTTCTCTAAAAATTTTGCTTGGTCCTATATGACAGGCATTGGCCCTTCAATCGTAGCACACAAGATTACACTCTATATAGATGCTAAGATAATTAAACAAAAAAAATGAAAAATACATCCTAATGTGGCTCTTTTAGTCAAAGATGAGATCTAATGCCTCCTTGATGTAGGCTTCATTTAACCAGTTCCTCACCTCGAATGGGTATCTAACATTGTGCCAGTTTTTAAGCCTAATGGCCAAATTTAATATTGTTCTGACTCCATATATTTAAATAAAGCATGTCTTAAGTATGACTTTCCCTTACCTAACATTGATATGATGGTAGACTCCACAAAAGGATATGAGATGGCATCTTTCATGGATGGTTTTTTTGGTTATAATCAAAATAAGATAGCTGAAGAGGATCAAGAAAAAACTTCTTTTACCACACCATTGGGTACCTTTTACTACATAGTCATGCCTTTTGGATTAAAGAACACTAGAGTAACATACTAATGAACTATGATCCATATTTTCCATGATCTAATTCATAAAATAGTCAAAGACTATGTTGATGAATTATTAACTAAATCAAAAGAGTGACACCGTCATATAATTGATTTATGATAGATTTTTGAAAGTTTGAGAAAATACAATATTTGACTCAATCCCAAGAAATGAATCTTTGGTGTCACATCTAGTAAATTATTGGGATTCATAATTGCCAATCACAACATCGAGGTAGATCCAAAAAAGTCAAAGATATAACAGATATGTCTGCGCCTATAAACTTACAATAATTTTGATATTTATAGGGCAAAATCCAAGACATACATCATTTTATGGCACAACTAGCAGATAAGACTCAATTATTCACAAGATTACTCAAGAAAGATACCGAATTCAAATGGGATATTGCATATTAAGAAAGATTTTATACACTAAAATAATACTTGTTGAATTCACCTATCTTGATACCACCAATACCTAATAGGCCACTTCTCCTTTACATTTCAACCACCAACCATGCCCTCAGTGCACTCTTGGCACAACATGATAACCAACGTAAAGAGTGAGTTATTTACTACATCATTTGCACACTTGTTGATTATGAATAGAATTATTCCACAATGGAAAACTCTGTTTAGCACTCATATTCACTACACAAAAGTTCTAGCACTACATGATCAATAATGAGACAAAGGTTATTACAAAAGCAAATCCCTTAAAAAGTTTCATGTCTAACCACATCTCTCTAGCCCTATTTCCAAATGGGTAATGTTACTCATAGAATTTTATCTAAATATCATGTTACAAAAATAAATAAAGGGCCAAATAATTGTAGACTAACTAGAAACAACACCCTTATTAGATACCATTCCTATCAATGATAATTTTTGAGATGATTTCATAGCTTATAACATCACTTCTGACACATGGAGTATGTTCTTTGATAGTTATAGATGTGCATCAGGTGTTGGATCCATAATTATCTTTATCAACCCACTTGGGCACACAGTACCACTTGCATATTAGTTAAGTTTCTCATGCACAAATAGTATAACAAAAAATGAGGCACTTACCCTTGGTCTCCAAACAGCTCAGGCTCTCCAAATGAAAGCTATTAATGTTTATGGGGATTCACAATTTATAATAAATAAAGTTATAAATATCTACCAAACTAAGTAAAAACATTTAATTGCCTACAAAAATATGGTTTAATGTCTACAAGATCAATTTAAATACTTTTTTTATTGAAAATATCCCTCGTAAAGACAACTGTCACACCGATGCAATGGTAAGTACAACATCATTGATACCCATTGAAATAAATGATGAGTACACCATATTTATTATAAAATGGTTACAATCATCATTGATATCCCAAGTTGACCTCATAGCTCTATTAGTTTTAGCCACCACACACAATACAACAAAGTTCAAATGGTTTTTATGATATATATAATTTTCTACACAAGTCTATCACACTATATACTTTCACCAAGAATGATAAGTGTAAATTATCAAGGAATGCCCTCCATTATGTCACTATCAATGGGGAATTATTTAAATGATCCTTTGATGGAAACCTACTCAGATGTTTGACTTCTAACAAAGCTAAGTTGGCCATTAACCAAGTACACGATAATGAATGTTGTGGGCATTTTAGTGGGAAAGCAATGCCACATAAATTACTTTGACAAGGATATTATTGGCACACCTTGGAACCAAAATGTTAATAATATGCTAAACTATGTGATAAATGTCAAGACATAGTAATCTACACCATGTTCCTTCACAACAATTACAACCTATTATATCCCCATAGCCATTTATGCTATGGAATTTTGATCTTATTGGTAAAATCATTCCAAAATCAATAGGGGACACAAATTTATCATTAAAACTACAAAATACTTTACCAAGAGGGTGGAATAATTCCCATTACAATCCATAAAAGGAGAAGATATATGTTGCTTTCTCATGATGAACATCATTTCCCATTTTAGCCTACCAGTGGCCATCATTACATATAATAGAACCTCTTTTAAGAACAAAATATTGAAGAAATTTTGTGTTAATATAATTTACAACACATGTTCTCTACTCTATAATATACACATTCTCTACTCCATAATACCCACAAGGTAATGGTCAATCAAAAGCTACAAACAAAACAATTAACAACACATTGAGCAAAAAAATTACTAAATGCGGTTATGATTGGCATAATCAACTTGTCTATGAACTATGGGCTTACCACAATAATATTCACACACCAACATGAGATACTCATTATTCACTAGTTTAAGGAACTTAAGCAATTATTCTATTGGAATTAGAAATCCCATCTCTATGATTTTATCTCAAAGGGCTTATCACATATGACCAATATAGAGAAAAACATCTACATGTGTTAGAAAAATTGTATCACACATGCATCGAAGCCATATATCACCTCAGAGCATACCAAAAATAAATCCAATAGGCACATAATAGACATGTTCATAGAAGAGAATTCAAAGTCAATGATCTCATTCTTAAAGAGAACCTCATAAACATCAATGCCAAAGAAGAGACAAAAGGAAAGTTCAAACCAAATTGGCTTGACATGTACTTAATCATAAAAAATATTAGCCCTAAGGTATACCGTCTAGTTTCACTCAACAATAAAGAAGTAAATAATCCACTAAACATCATGCATATAAGGAGATTCTATATTTAAACAACTCACTATTTACTTGTACATAGTTTCTCTTACCTTTCTCCTTGTATATAGTTTCATTTTCATGTTGCTTGTATATTACTTATACTCAAAAAACACAAAATAATATAATATTTTCAAAAATATAAAAACATTCAAATATTGCTCAAAAACTACAAAATTTAGATTGCACACATTTTCATGTTCACATTGCTTCTATTTTCTAGGTACTATATATGCTATCTATGCTAGTATAGCCAATCTTATCATACATACATGTTTCACTTGTTTTCTTCGAGTGTTCACAATCATTATAGGACTTAGAACCTCTACATACATCCAAATTTGCTATTATCTACCCATTAGGGGTACATACACAAATATATAGATTCAACATTAATACATTCACCCATTGGGGGAATCATACTACACAACTTCTGGTTTGATAGGTTATATATTTCTATACTCCATATCATATATTTAACATTAATTACATCTTGATATTGATCATCCTATACTACATTTTTTTTACTATTACTAATATAGTATCAAATCATGTACATCTTGGGTCTTATACATATTTATACCACATGTTCATGCATAATTTCATTTCTAGATTCCTAGTTTAGATTTGATTGTGTCTCTTTGCTTCTACATCTACTCAAGGGCATTTGAATATGCCACTTTTGTATAACTCTACACCAATTCATTTCATTATGTGTATGCTTTGGACATGTGCCCATGTCCTTGTGTGTGCCTTCTTGATTGTGTATACAAATATTTAAACATATCGTTCCACGTGTCTCTAAGTCAACCTTGATTGTTCTATGTGTATGTGGACATTCGAACATGTCCTTGTATGTTTCCCCTTTCTTAGACTTAGTAACATGTGCATATGTCCCTTGTATTATGACCCCTTGGCCTACTTTGTATGCCTCATTTATTTTTATGTATGAATTCATATATGTGTCATGGCCTTGACACTTGTCTCTTGCTTGTTACATTTGTATCTAGTTTATGATGCCATGAGGGACGTCATTCATCTCCCCTTCCTCCTAGATGCCTTGATGGACATCATGCCCAATCCCCCTAGGCAGTTACTTAGATTATACTCTATATTTGTTATTCATATACATTCTTACATTATTCTATCTATCTTTACAACTATGTGAATACTAGATCTAACATACATCATACATTACCAACTTATGTTCAAATTATTTGACATTTCAATGTCATGTATACAAATTATATTGGTTTCTCATGAAAATATCATATATTCTCAGTCTAACAGACATGATGCATATCTTTTCTTTTCAGGACAGTTATTGTAGAGTTTCAACAACTCCCCTTAAAAGAGAGGGCATTCACATGGATTTATCACAGGGATTATACCATCCTAATGCACTTAGAACACAATTTTTATTACATATACACATAATACAAAGCTCAAATTTAGGAAAACATAGCAAAAAATAGTCACATATAGACTAGTCTCAGTTTTGCATAAAAACAACATAGTTGGTCAATAGCACGAAACATAGGACATTAAAACAATGCACTATTTACCAAGGGACCACACTATTGTCTAGTATTCCTATAATTTTTTTTTTTTGGAATTATAAAAAAATTACAATAGTTATAGTTCAAATTTTCATAGTCTTAATCATAGATTATCAAACAAGTTTAATATATACTCAGTTTTCACACAAATTACATAGGTTTTGCTCAGTTGGGGGCACCATGTATGGCATGATCACTCCTAGTTTAGTTTTAGATACTCAGATGTAGATTATTATGACTCAATCCAAAATCTATATACATATATATCAAAGTTGGGGACATGTACATGACACATTATTCTTATATGTTTAGTTTGACACCAATACTCTCAGATGGAATGTTAGCTCCATGTCATTCTCCATGTTATTACTCCAGACACCATTTACATCAGGTTTACACTAGATTGATGCCTTATTTTTTCTATAGTGGTTAACATTTCTAATTTTTCCCTAAGCTACATTCTCGAGTGCTTGAGTGGCCCCAGAGCTATCCTATACATTTTCAATTACATCATATAACTTTAGTTACATTGTGTAAATTTAGTTTCAGATGCATTTACTACACATGGGTATGCAATTATGGAGTCATAACCTACTTGAGTTCTTGATCCACCTACATAGGAGGGTCAAAAAATCTATTAGTCCAATCCAAGTTATGCATAGATTACGATCCATCGAGCAGGGGTGGGAAATGATGGAGTCAAGGCCAACTTGAGATCTTGAGCCACACACACATGGGGATTGAGCAAGCCATCGACTCAATCTAAGTTATTTACTATTTGATCACCATATATACACATAAGATATCACCAAGTTTTAGCATTGGTTCACGTACCCAATGAGGTGTATTCATTACTTTCCTCTTTCTCTTATCTCTTTACTCAATTTTGTCTTTGATCTTGATGTTTCTTAAGTAAGGACTGATTTATTCATGTTTCATTTTGAAGACATGCAGTGGATCACGCTACATAGACTTAGACCCAGATTCATGGGCTTCACCTCATAAGTAAGTCTAGTTGCATCTCTTTTTCCTTTATCCTAGTCATTTCAATTTACTACATTTTTAGAATAAAGAGGGGGAAAATCTAGTCATCTAAAATGTCATTTTAGTGTAATGAGTGTCACTTGAGACCACTTTGTCCTTAGCTTAGCCCTATACTTATTTTAGGGACTCTCTTGATCATTTTATAGATTTTGTGTGAGTCCAACCCACTCCTAGATATACTAAAAGTAACACTAAGCCAACCCCTAGGCACTTAGGTCTCATTTTCACCCATTCCTACCACTTGGACATTATCATAATCCTTTGGACTATAACACATTGTGCTATTGACCAAAGGGCAATGTTAATGTCCCCTTGCTCCTTACTCCCCCAATCGATATTTTTCCATTCCTCAAAGCACTCCCAAGGTTGGACTAGAACTATTTCATATCTTGAGAAGCACTAGACTATGCTATTGACCAAAGGATAATTAAAATGTCCCCTTGATCCTTACTCCCCCAACGAATATCTTTACATTCCTCAAAACACTCCTAAGGTTGGCCTAAAGCTATTTTACATCTAGACAAACACTATAACGCTATATATAGACCACTTTCAATCACTTATCCACTAGATGGAAATTATATGAAAATACTCTTGAATAAACTTAGAAACAATTATGCAAATCAAGGTCATTGATTCTTATTCTGCTCTACTTCTACATACACCCATCTACAGTATCCCAAAGCTCAGATTACTCAAATTTATAGTCTTAAGTCACACTCAAAGAACTCAAATAAACACTCATACTAGAATTCACTTTCACTTTCACCTACACTTAATTTGGGATAACTACATTGAGCTTGATGCCCTTTCAAGGTGTTGGTATGTAGGCAATGCTCAACATATGGTGTGTTGAGGTCATGTCCAACCTACCCTATTAACACCACTATTTTTATACTTATGCTCCTCACATAACCTAGAAAACATGGAGGCCTAGGGTTTGGCATTGAAATTAGTCAAAATAGGGAACAAACAATGAAACAACATCTGTGCATATAGACACAAACTCCTTAGAACTAGGTGAAGGTCCACACAAAAGTTCACTATCCCTAATTACAAAAGGACTTGCACAACACAGAGGACACTAACATGGTGAATTATTAGCCCAAGGAACACACTATTATCCAAAAGGGTTTTTAACACTTGGTTCCTGTTCATGACATCTTACATACTCTTTGTACCAGTTCTCATCCTGTCACATGTTTGTCTTAGTCAGTTTCTTGCTAAGTACATCTCTTGTAATTCATTTGATATTTATAAAATATTCGATTAAATAAATTATTATAAAAATAAGTGGATGTTGATATTACTATATTTATTCCATGATTTATTATTCTATAACTTTAGTAACCTAGGGTTTTACATTCCATAATCCCCTTAAAAATTAAATCAAGATCTAATTGAATAATTTCTCACAGCACTGACATGTTGGGCTTATGAGTGACCCTAAGGATGGGTTTGATTTTAGTAAATAGTTTTTATGATGTAATCATAAGAGATGGAAACCAATTAAGTTCTGCCTTTATCTTTGTGTTACTAGGGTCATATACTTATCCATGGACACACATTAACATGTATTCTGACTTGACGCACTTAACACATCTTTCTTGCATTCAAATTTAAAATAGTACAATTAAAACACATTCACACTCACACTCTCAAACATGTACCTCTACAATATTATTACATTACATGAAAGAGTTTTACACTCTTATATTTTTCCTTCTGAACTGATTCAAGTCTTTGTTATGTCCTTGGAGAGTTTTACTCCTACACTACTTGTCCCTCTCTTCAAAACTTCCTTTTTTTAGAAATCCTCATATCTCTCTTGACATATCAAGCTTTGTGGAGTGTATTTTCAACTTTTATAACCTGAAAATAATGTACAATAGTTTTCCATATTTAATTTTTGTGATTAAATGCCAAATTCTCAGAAATGGCTCCTAGGTACTCAAGGGACGTTTTCTAGCCAAATGATAGTTATCCAAACTATCATAAATTTTCCATGATTTATCTAATTGATATAAAATTAGAAACACAAATTTTAAACTACTATTCCTGCTATATCAATAAATTTTACCATATAAATATTATCTCAGGTCACTATAGGTAAAAAAACCATCTTTCCAAGTGTCATAGACTACACATATGGTGTTTTCAGGTTGAATGACAATTACCAAAACTAATATAACTTTACTGAATTTTATCCAATTGATATAAAATTTGAAATATAACTTAATAACTAGATTTAATATCATCCCATAAAATTTGGACATCCAATTATTACCATAATTTATCAAAATTAAATAACCATATTGTTTAGTGTTGCAAACTAGATAGATGATGCTAACTGACATAAACAAATGGTACATTACTATGGTAGCTCAAAATGATCTAAATTTTGGCAAGTAGGTTTTAAGTGTAATGTAATACAATGTCACCAAATTTGGAAATATAATTATTATAATATAAGGAGAAACATCCTTACAAGTGTTTTGAAAGAGTCATACAATACACTTCTATAGTGATTTCAAATGACCTTAAACTTGGTCATAGGTTATAAGTGTCAGGTTATATGACCTCAACAAATTTCATCATCCAATTTTTATCAAATTTAAAAAACCATTTTCAAAAAATGTATGTGTTTTAACAATCCATGAAGATTGATAGAAACAAACAAAATCTCTCAAAACTTTTCCCACGGTAAAGGAATACTTTTGCAACATCAATATAAGAGGTTAACAAGCTCATACCAACAAGATAACAACCCAAAAACCCAAACAAATAAATCACACTTTATTTTTGGTTGATTCAAGACTACACAAACCCTTGGATGCTCCTACATCAAAAAGCTTTGGTTTATAAAATGTGATCTCCTTCTCACATAGATGGAATAAGTGGAAAAACACTCTTTTTAACATGAAGTATAATGACCATGGCATTCCCTTCCAACACACCAAGTACTTTAGATGGTTTTCACACTTTTTATTCCATTTATAACTCTTTATTGATGGTTTCAATTAAGTTATTTTCTTCTTACCACTGCTCTTTTTTTATTTTCTCTGCTCTTATTTTAGTTATATCTCATAACTCCTCATTTTGTTGTGTTAGACCCACTATAGTTCATCCTCATCCATAAAGGCTCATATTTTATGCTCTCCATCTTATTTTGGGTTGAAACCTACCTTCATCTGACCACATCCAACAAGATTCTTATTCTTTAATCTTACTCAGCCTTGTGATCTTAAACCCACCATTGACCAACTACCTCTTCCTAAAACCTTATTGGCTTTGGCTACTCAATATCCAACCTATTGTTGGATCACTCTTCTCTATTTGCAGCTCCTCTCTCATGGTTATTATCTCCTTTCTCATCACCAATATCATTACAATAATTTCAACATACATTGAGGCATCCAAATTATAACCCAGAGCCTCTAGTATCACCTTAAGGATAATATTTACCTCCTCATCTCTCATTATCCTCATTATTGTGTCAAACAACTCCCCCACCTCTGTTGTAATATCATCTTATTCTCCACATAATCTGGTTGATATAAAAGTTAGTTGTTCCTCTTAACATTTAGTGAGATCAATAAACTCACTCTCTTCACCATGGAAGGCCTCTTCGAATGCCTCATTTATCTCCATTTATACACCTACACACTAGCTACAATCATAAATCAATTTATAAACATGAGACGTAATAGTCCCCATTAGTACTTCCTCCATATTCACTTTATTAGCTAATATAATAATCAAATATTGTTTTGATTCATCTTGGCTTTTATTATCTTTATTGTCACCAATGATAGGCTTCTCCAATCCTCTTTCATTCTATCATTATTCTTATGGCATCTCCTCTTCACTTATCAAACTCTTTATATCAACTTTGGGTTGATTTGTTTCACTTTCTTTCATCTTTAAAACCACTCCATGTGAAAATGGCCTTACACTCTCCTTGTACATTTTAAAATAATGCAAACCTTGACTCATAAGAGTCTCTCCTCCAACATATATATGGGTTGCTTCCACATATGTAACATCACTTTCATCTTTCATTCCTCTTGGTAGAAACATGTCCACCATCTCAATCTCTATGTCTTTTGTTGTACTTGCACATTGAAAAAATATATTAATGGAATAAATATTTCCCACAATCACTTCTTCTATCTCTTCTTCATACCTTCAGGACATGTTGTCCAAGTCTTCTTTGTTGCTCATTGTCTTCTTTGCTGCTCATAGTCTTTTCACATATTTCTCCTTTATGATGGACTTTCAGAGGCCCATTTTCAACAACCATCATGGATGTCCTCTCCTAATTATTATTTTTATTTTTGTCTCCTCTAAATGGATGGTCTAAAACCATGCTCTCCTCATGTGCATTAATTTTCACTTCTTTCACATCTATTATTTCCTTCATGGAAACCTAAAACTCGTCATGGATGCTCTCTTAATTTGTATTAATTTTTTCATTTATAAAAACCTATAGCTTTATTCAGTTGTCATTAACCCTTCTACCCTCAAAAATAGAAAATATAGATGCATTCCCTTAATTCACCAAGGGTGATTCTAATTTTTCCCACTCATGAGACACCAAAAACTCTTTCTAATCATCAAACAAAGGGTATCCTTCTTCCGCTTCAACTACTATCACATCCATATCCTTTTGCATGAATATTCCTTCCTCTATGGGTTGATCATAACTCTCTTTCACCTTGTTGTTTTCCAAAAGAAACTTGGGATTTTCACACAAAAACCTCACCTTCTTATTATCTTCAAAGACAACCTTCTTCTTTGCATATATACTCTTATCCTTGCTACTTATCAAAGTATTCTTGAGTTGATCACATGGAAACTTCCCTCTCTCATTTCATGTATTTACAATATTCTTCTTCACATCTTTCTCAAGCCTCATCACATGAAGCTTTTTTATCCACTCTTTCTTAAATTTTGGGTGCAAAAATGACCTAATAACTTAGAAATCATATGATCTCGTCCACTCACCTTATTCTTTCATTCTTTATCTCCTCTCTTGGAGATATTCCAATACATAGTTATAACTCCACATAATCTCTTACATGTAACTTTTACCCTCATAGGGACTATAACATTCTCATATTTAATGTGTGTGTGTGTGTGTGTCTATATATATATAATGTATGTATATATACATATACATATATATACATACATACATATATATATACATATACACATATATACATACATATATCTATATGTATATATATATATATATACATATATATGTATCTATATATATACATATACATACATATATATATACATATACATCTATATATATGTATATTTATATATATATCTATACATATACATACATATACATATATATACATATATATGTATATATACATATATATGTATATATATACACACATATATACACACATATATACATATACATATATATACATATACATATACATACATATACATATATACATATACATATATACATATACATACATACATACATATACATATATACATACTCACACACACACACACACACACACACACACACACACACATATCTTAACTATCCATTTTAAGAGCTTATCAAGACTGTCATTACATAAAACAAAATAATATCACTATGATATTTATCTCTTTCCTTCACCATGACCTCTACTAATCTTTTCCTTCTTCTAGAATATTTTTTCTCTGCTTTCTTGGTCTCTTTCCAAATCATCTAATCTCATTTATAGGGAAAAAAACCCCACCATTATCTCTTCTTCATCATATTCACCCATAGTTGCAACAACACCACTTTGTTTATTTATTCCCATCATATCTATTCTTTCCTATATTTCTTTTAATATCTCTATCAAGTCATCCACCTCTCTTGCTCTTCTCTTGTGTGCCATATTTCATCACAATCAATAATATTCTCTTTCACAACCTGTTATAGACTCAAAATAGAGCCTTTAACTCTCTCTTAACTTTCAAGACTTCTCTCACACCTGAAAAAAACTTATTAAAGCTTCTCTTTCACAACTTATAACACACCCATCAGACTTCTCTTTAATAACTTGCAACAAACTCATATAGGAGTTTCACACACACAACCTATAAATAAAAAACTTAGATTTGATACCACTTGATGAAATCATGATAAAGGGAAACCAATTATGGTCTACCTTTATCTCTATGTTTATAGGGTTGAACACTTATCCATGGACACATTAACACATGCTCTGACTTGTTGCACTCAACACATCTTTATTATAATCAACTTTAAAACATTAAAATAAAAATACATTCACACTCACTCTCTAAAACATGTTACTCTATAGGATTATTACATTACATGAAATAGTTATAGACTCTCATATAGTTCCTCTTAAACTAATACAACTCTCTGTTCTATTTTTGGAGATTTTTGCTCCTTCACAACCCATCCCTTTCTTCAAAACTTCTATTTAAAAAAAAAAATTGTATCCATTTTGACATCCCAAGATTTTAGGGGAGTCTCTTCAACTTTCTTGGCCTCAAAATAATGTGCAATAGTTTGTCATCTTTCATTTATGTGATTAAATTACAAATAATCAGTAATAGCTCCCAAGTACTTAGGTGATGTTTTTTGGCCGAATGACACTTACCAAAACTATCATAACTTTACCAATATTTATCCAATTGAAAAAAAAATTTAAATACAACTTTAACATACATTTTAAATATCATCCCACCAAATTTATCCATCCAATTCTTATCATGGGTAAAGAACCATCTTTCCAAGTGTTATAAACTAGACAGATGATAGAGATTGACATAAATAGATTGTACAATATTGATGTAGTTCCAAATGATCTAAAATTTGGTACATAAGTTTTATCTATCATGTAATACCATATCATCAAATTTGGAAATTTAATTATTATTACAAACTGAGAAACAACCTTCTAAGTGTTATGACAAAATCATATGGTACGCTTCTATGGTGATTCTAAATGATCTAAAATTTTGTGCAAAGGTTGTAAGTATTAGGTTATATAATATCACAAAATTTCATCATCCAATTATTACCATAGATTAAGAAACATTTTTTATAAATGTTTGTTTTTGAACAATCCACAGAGACTGATATAAATAGACAAAAAGATGTCCACACTTTTCTCGTGATAAAGTAATACTTTTGCGACATCAATATAATAGGTTAACAAGATTACATCAATATGACCACAACTTAAAAACCCAAAAAACACACCACACTATGTTTTTGGTTGATGGAAGAATTCATAAACCCATATATGCTCTTGCATCATGTTGAGAGTGGCTCAATTCCAAATAATGCAAGTCATTATTGATTAACCATAACAACCATAATTTGTAAAATTGACCTGTATACATGTGGATCAAACTAAAAGTTTGAAGATGTTTGTGCATAATATTTAGTAGGTTAGAAATAGACAATGAGGTTCCTATAGGTTTGTAACAATAGAATGAAAGGGTTTACTCATAAGTGTTGACAATTTTGACCTCACAGGTTGAAATGTCTCCCCTACCACTCGAAACTTTGCATATCATGCCAGTTTGTCTTGTGAATTAGTGAGTTGGTCTTGAAAAGTCTACAAGAATATATGGCAAAAAGACAAGTTCCAAAAAATGTCATGAGTTCCACTTTTTCAAGTTCAAGTTTTTAAAATTTTTGTGAAGTCAGATTTTTTATTTCGGCCATTTTGTTCACAGATCAAACCATTTTGTTTGCTACTCAACTTTTTAGACTTTTTATTTTAGACATTTTATTTGCAGATTCTTAAGACTTTTGGACTTTTTTGTTTCAGCCATTTTCTTTGTAGCTCAAGTTTTTAGAATTTTTGTTTCAGACATTTTATCTGTAGATTCTTAAGACTTTCAAACTTTTTGTTTCGAACATTTTATCCACAAATTCTTGGGCTTCAACTCTTTAGACTTTTTATTCAAAAAATTTATGCTAGACATTTTGTTCCAACTCCCTCGAATTTAAATTTTTTGGCTAGGTCTTAGCTTCCCTCCATTACAGCCACATGTCATGCCCATGCTACTCCTGTCTAAATCTTTTGAGAGCTCATAAAGAAGATGTGTGTCCCCAATAGACTCATGAGATGATGCCACGTGCTTCTTTCAAGTCAACACATAAGCACAATTAGACCATATGATCTAAAGGATGAACATGGTGGTGCCAAGTGTCTCAATCATGGTGAACTCCTAAGCAAAATCAACAATGTGCCTTTGATCTAGTAGATCAAATATTTATGTTGTGCATTCAATCCTCTAGTCAATGATCAATAGTAAACATAAGGTCAAAAGGTTAGAGGATCCTAATAATAAGTGAGGTGGTGGCAAGTGTCTCGATCATGGTGAACTCCTGAGTAAATCAATAGATTGTGTTTGATATGATAAATTAAAGATCTATGAAACTCATTTAATCTTGTAAAAACATATCAATAATGTGGATCAAGGTCAAAAAGTCAATGAGACTAGATTACATGTGAGGCTACCACATGACATAAGATTACTAACTAGAATAAGAGTTTTAGCAGGGTCCATAGAAGGCACGTGAGGCTACCAATTATCATAATCTCTAGTGCAGATCAAATATCAATGCCCAACATTGAAATTTAAGGCCAAGAGACTCCCAAAGAGATTAATGGTGCAAATATAATTAGATTCCATGGGGCATAAGATGAAGATGTGTCCAAAGCAATGATGGTCTCAATAAGGTCATTATGTTTGTGGAGGGTATCATCATAGCTTTAATATGGAAAATGGTACTTCATGATATCATGCTTAAAAAGAACCTACAATACCTATTATGGACCTAAAATTCTATACTTGACACTCATCAAGTGTTACTATTAGGGTTATTAATCGAAACTAAGCAATCACTTGGTATGATTTTCATTGTCGTATATTTTACACCAACTAGTACGTGAGTTATTGGCCACAATTTTTTAGGGAATCTTATTGAATGGCTGAATGTGGAAACTATAGTGTAGAGGGGACAAAGTGATAGAGTTGGTAGAATGATCAACTAGGGATCCAAATTAACACCTGACCTACACTCTCCACCCTAGCATAAAGATCCTTATGTGTGCTTTAAAGCCTAGCTTGATCCAGTAGAAAGAGGAGACTCTTATGCTTTTGGCATAACGAGGCTATCCCATTTTTTGTACTCCACCTATTTAATGCAATAAAAGATTGAATTCTTCCATTTGTAAGCTAAATTGAAGTGCGTCCTATGAATTTATTGATGTGGTTAAGTGAATGTATGCTTTGCTTACCTCCATCTAAGTTTTATCACCTTCATGAAGTGTTTTTTATATTTCATAAGTCATTATAAGTGCCATAGATAGTTTATTTATTAGTTTGGAAGTGGAAAAGAACTGAGATCCACCCTCCCATACTAGATTGATAGCTAGTTCATGCTTTTTGTGAAATACTTATGTGAAAGCTGATCAAAGAGAGAATGAAGTGATATTTATAGGTTTTAAAAGTGTCTGATACTGTGTGTCATGTGCAATTATAAGTGTTCAAAATAATTGGTGCATCACCTTCTTTGCCATGTTTTCATGAATTATTTTCACTTTCTTTCCCTTTTCCAAGCAAGTGATTAATTTAGGTGATAGATCCAAGGGAACCAAACCTGTCTATAGGTTCTTCTCACTTTAGAGTCACCCACACTCTGAGAAGATCCCATTGTTTTAGCTGAAGAGAAGGTTTGCTTACGTTCTTTCAAATAGGGTGCTCTTCAAATTGGTAACAGTTCTTGGCACACTTTGTGGGACACATTAGAGATGGTATTAGTGATATTTGAATTTATAGTAGCATTCTTCATGAAGAATTTGGTGACTCCAAACTCAAGCAATTACTTCTAACAGTCTAGGCATAGTTTCCAAGTAAGCCTATTTTCATTACACTATCTTGATGTTGTTTTATTAATGGCTGTGTATGAGGAAAACTATGCTAGACTCCCATATCAACCCTATAATGAATCATACCATCCCTGTTATAATTCATATGAGCCTCATTATGAGCTTAATCAACCTTACCAAGAGTTTTATCAAAATTATGATGAGCCCTATCAAGTTTCTCATGATCCTTACTATCAAGAGTAGGACTCTTACCTTCCTTGTGAACCATAACACCCTCATGACCAGATTTCACCTTTCCCATATGTCTATGATGTTGCATATGAGCAACCTTGTCTCCAAGAAATAATGGATGAGATAGAGCTCAAAATAATGGCATATAGAAGAAAAATTTATTCAAACTCTAAGTATGTTGAAGTGAATGGGTTATTTTAAAATGTATCTAATGATCCAGAGTAGAGGAATGAGTTGTAAAAACTTTTAATAGAGAATATGGAGGCTTGGGAGAGGAAACAAATTGAGTTGAACTTGTTGTCTCAAGAACCCTCTTGTATTCCTTACCAATCTTCTTGTGTTCCTTACTCATGAATTTTTTAACCATGCTCAGTGTGTGCCAAGGGAGCTTTCTAGTTGGAGTCAAGAGTAGATTCAAAATCCTATTTAAGAGAATAAAACTTCAACTTGTAGTTCCACTTCAATCATACTTATACCTTAGGTTCAAGTTATCCATGAGGACAAAGAGATTTCAATCTTTGATGAGGTGATGGCCAAGTGGAAGGAGTAGAATATAGAGGTCTTTAAGAATTTATCTTTCCCTCCTCTCCAAAACTCCTTAAATGATTGTATTTCCCTCATGATCCCAAAATATGACCATAATAAACCTCCCATGCTTCATGTTTCCTCTTAAACAAATGAATTTCATCACCCTTCTACCAACTCCCTTTTTCAGGAAGAGCCTATTCTATGGAGGATAAAGAAAGAGGAGAGCATAGTTGTTGAAGATAAACAACTAGATCAAGGAAATGTCACACATATCTCATCTCTCTTGATGTCATCCTAGGACTATCCTATGCGATTTATTGAATAATTAAGCAATTAACTCTGTGTTGAACTCATAGCTGATGATGATGAATTGTCAGAGTTAGAAGAGGAGATTACAATAGGGATACCACTTGGCAAAGGACACTATTTAGCTTTTAGAGTCGTAGTAGTTGGCAAGTTTTAGGATATTGATGACCCATAAGAGGAAGATGCTCACATTAGATAAGTTGAAGATGACCTCCAAGACTTTTTAGATGATATGGAGGCTTCTCTTCACCATGACAACCCTCAGACACTTGCAGTAGGGGTAGAATAAAGTTGCAGATTAGTCAAGGAGATTGAGGATCAAGATAATATTGAAGGATTACAAGGTTATCAAATGGTTGTTGAGGATAATCTAAGTATCTATTTGATATTTTAAGATTAGGATACAAACTCCTTGAGGTAGACTATGAGTTAGTCCAAGTTGAAGGAGATGAGCTCACCAATCAAACAAAAAGCAACTCTATAAACATATCATCTCAAGAATTTGCCATAATAGTAGAAGACTTGTTTATATTACTAAAACAAGGTTACCGACCCCTTGTTCCTATTGTATTTATCCCTTTCATTGATGATAAGTATATAAAATTTGGAAAACATGGACAAGAGAGGCTTGAAATGTTTGAAAAAGCTATTCATCCATGTAAAGGTATTTAAAGTGTCAAGATGATGGGTCTAGAGATGGAAGAAGAAATGTTTGCGCCAAAAGAGAAAACTAAAGATGAAGTTGTAAGTGTTTGACATTATTGAGTTTGATCCTAGTTATGTGATTCAAAGTGAGAGCCTAGCAACGCCTATTCTTGTAAATCTATGAGATAACCACTTTGATGAAGTCCCAAAGCACACTAACTTCCCTCAAGAAGTCAAAGCAATCAAGAATAGTAGGAGGTAAACCTTGAGGCACTAAATGAGTATGTGTTCATTGGCCATCTATTTTTAGTTGATGTAACATTTGAGAGCATCATAGGTGACTTGATTAACAAGAAGACTACTCCACCAAATCCCCCATTTATAGAGTTGTTTGCTTCATACCATTACCTACCTTGTGAGAAGAAAATTCAAAGAAACTTTCCCTGTGATCTACGAGGGAATAGGTACACTGAGGTTATTTTTAAATACTAGTAATTTATAGTGTTTATTTTTATTCCAATAAGTGTGGAACACATTTTTATTGTTAATCTCCTGATGGTTTTATCTCTTGTATGTTGTGTCTCTTAGAGTAGGTGTTGCTTTGTTTCCCTTGCCTGTCCTATGTGTCTTATTTTGCTGCAAGTTTGAGAGGTGTTAAAAGTATAATTTAGCTGGATAGTCTAAGAGTCATCATGTTATGCTTCTTTATTTGAGTCTACTTATCATGAAAGTGTCTGGGCTTCCTTGACCAGTAGGCTGGTCACCTATCAGAGTCATTAAAATGTTGATAATTTCAACCTCACATGTTGAAATGTCACCCTTACCACTTGAAACTTTGCATATCATGCCAGTTTGTATTTTGAATTAGTGAGTTGGTCTTGAAAAGTCAGTAATAATATATGGCAAAAAGATAAGTTGTAAAAAAGGTCACGAGTTTGACTTTTTCAAGTTCAAGTTTTTGAAAATTTTGTAAAGTTAGATTTTTTGTTTTGGCTATTTTGTCTGCAACTCAAGTTTTTGGACTTTTTGTTTCAAACATTTTATCCATGGATTCTCAAAACTTTCAAACTTTTTTTATTTCAACCATTTTGTCTACAGCTCAAGTTTTCAAAAATTTTATTTCAAACATTTTGTCTATAGATTTGTAAGACTTTCAAACTTTTTGTTTCAGACATTTTATCCATTATCGTATCTTTTGCACCAACTAGTAGGTGAGTTACTATCCCTAGTTTTTTAGGGAATCTTATTGAATGGCTAAATGTGGCAACTGAAACATATAGAGGCCAAAGTGATAGAGCTAATTGAATGATCAACTAGGGCTTCAACTCAACATCTGACATGCACTCTCCACATTGGTATAAAGATGATTTTGTGTGCTTTAAATCCTAGCTCAATCCAGTAGAAAGAGGAGACTCTTATGCTTTTGGCATGCCCAGGATATGCCATTTTTTGTACTCTAACACCTATTTGATGCAATAAAATACTGAATTGAAACGTGTCCTATGAATTCATTGATGTGGTTAAGTGAATGTATGATTTCCTTTTCCTCTATCTAAGTTTCTCACCTTCATGAAGTGTTTTGTATCTTTCACAGGTCATTCTAAGTGCCATATATAGTTTTATTGATTAGTTTAGAAGTGGAAAAGACTTGAGATCCACGCTCTCATACTAGATTGTTAGCTAGTTCATGCCTTTTTATGAAATACTTATGTGAAATTTGATCAAAGAGAGAGTGAAGTGATATTTGTAGCTTTTGAAATTTTTTGATAGTGTGTGTCATGTGTAATTATAAGTGTTGAAAACAATTGGTGCATCACCTTCGTTTATATGTTTTTATGAATTATTATCACTTTCTTTCCATTTTCCAAGCAAGTGATTAGTGTAGGTGATAGATCCAAGGGAACCAACCCTCTCTGGAGGTTCTTATCACTTTAGAGTCACCCATGCTCTAAGAAGATCCCATTTTTTAAGATAAAGAGAAGGTTTTCTCACATTCCTTCAAATAGGTTGCTCTTCAGATTGAAAATAGTTCTTAGGATGCTTGGTGGGAGACATTGGAGCTGGTCGTAGTGATATTTACATTTGTAGTAGCATTATTCATGAAGAATTTGGTTAATCCAAGCTCAAGCAATTGCTTCTAATAGTCTAGGCATAGTTTCCAAGTAAGCCTATTTTCATTGCACTATCTTGATGTTGTTTTCATGGCTATGTATGAGGAAAACTATGCTACACTCCCATATCAACCCTATGATGAATCATACCAACCTTTTTATAATCCATGTGAGACTCATTATGAGCCTAATCAACCTTATTAGGAGTTTTATCAAAATTATGATGAGCCCTATCAAGTTTCTCTTGGTCATTACTATCAAGAGTATGACTCTTACCTTCCTTGTGAACCATATCACCCTCATGACTAGATTTCACCTTTCCCATATGGATATGATGTTGCATATAAGTAACCTTGTCTCCAAGAAAGAATGGATGAGATAGAGCTCAAAATACTAGCATACTAAAGAAAATTTTGTTCAAACTCTCATTATGAGGAAGTGAATGGGCTATTTCAAAATGTATCCAATGATTTAGAGGAGAGGAATGAGTTGTAAAAACTTTTATTGGAGAATATGGAGGCTTGGGAGAGGCAAAAAATTGATTTAAACTAGTTGTCTCAAGAACCCTCTTGTATTCCTTACCAATTTTCTTGTGTTCCTTACTCTCACAAAGTTTTTAACCATGCTCAGTGTGTGCCAATGGAGCTTCCTAGTTGGAGTCAAGATCAGATTCAAGAGACTAAACCTTCTTGTAGTTCCACTTCTTTCTTACTTGTACCTTAGGTTAAAGCAATCCATGAGGATAAAGGTATTCCAAACTTTTATGAGGTGATGGCCAACTGGAAGGAGAAAAATATAGAGGTCTTTAAGAATTTCTCTTTCTCTCCTCTCTAAAACTCCCTAAATGACTCCATTACCCTCAAGATCCCAAAATATGATCATAATAAACCTTCCATGCTTCATGTTTCCTCTTACACAAATGAATTTGATCACCCTCACACCAACTCCTTTCTTCAGGAAGATCCTATTCTACGGAGGATAAGGAAAGAGGAGAGCATAGTTGTTGAAGATAAGTAGCTGGATCAAGGAAATGTCACACATATCTCATCTCTCTTGATTCATCCCAAGACTATCCTATATCACTTCTTGAAGAGGTAAGTAATGAACTCCATTTTGAAATCATAGCTGATGATGATGAATTTTTAGAGTTAGAAGAGGAGATCCCAATAGGGAAACTACTTGGCAAAGAAGGACACTATTTAGGTTTTAGAGTTGCAATAGATGGCAAGTTATAAGAGCTTGATGAGCCAAAAGAGGAAGATGCTCACATTTGACAAGGTGAAGATGACCTCCAAGACTTTATAAATGATATGGAGGCTGCTCTTTACCATGACAACCCTCAGACACTTGCAATAGAGGTGGAATAAAGTTGTAGATTAGTCAAGGAGATTGAGGATAAAGATAACATTGAAGGATTTCAAGGTTATAAAATTGTTATTAAGGATCATATGAATGATCTATTTGATATTCTAGGAATAGGATATAATATCCTTGAGGTAGACTATGAGCTGGTCCAAGTTGAAGGAGATGAGCTCACCAATCAAACAAATGACAGATCCATAAACATATTATCTCAATAAGTTGCCATAATAGGAGAAGACTTGTTTGAAGTCCTAAAAAAAGGTTACCAACCCCTTGTTACTATTTCATATACCCCTTTCCTTGATGAGAAATATATAAAATTTGAAAAACATGGATAAGAGAAGCTTGATATGTTTGCAGAATCTATCATCCATGGTATTCAAAGTGTCAAGATGATAGGTCTAGAGCTAGAGGAAGAAATGTTTGAGCCAAAAGAGAAACCTAAATATGAAGTTGTAGAAGTGTTTGAGGTTCTTGAGGTTGATCCTAGTTATGTGGTTCAAAGTGAGAGCCTAACAACACCTAATATTGTAAAACTAGGAGATAACCACCTTGATAAAATCGCGAAGCACACTAACTCCCCTCAAGAAGTCAAAAGCAATCAAGAATAATAAAAGGTAAACCTTGAGGCACCAAATGAGTATGTGTTCATTAGCCATCTATTTCAACTAAAGTAACATTTGAGAGTATCATATGTGACTTGATCAATAATAAGACTACTCCACCAAGTACCCCATTTATAGATCTGCTTGCTTCATACCATTACATACCTTATGGCAGAAGAAATGTTTGAGCTAAAAGAGAAACTTGAAGATGAAGTTATAGAAGTGTTTGATGTTTTTGAGGTTAATCTTAGTTATGTGTTTCAAAGTGACAACCTAATATCACCTAATATTGTAAAAGTAAGAGATAACCACCCTGATGAAGTCCCAAAGCACACTAACTCCCCTCAAGAAGTCAAAAGTAATCAAGAATAACCTGGGGTAAACCTTGAGGCACAAAATGAGTATGTGCTCATTGACCATCTGTTTGTAGCCAATGTAACATTTGAGAGCATCATAGGTGACTTGATCAACAAAAAGACTAAGCCACTAAATCCCCCATTTATAGATATTCTTGATTCATACCATTGTATATCTTGTGGGAAGATAATCTAAGGAAACTTTCCCTTTGATCTAGGAGGGAATAGGTACACTGAAGTTATTTGTAAATACTAGTAGTTTATAGTGTTTGTCTTGTTTCCAATAAGTGTAGAATACAAGTTTTTTGTTTGTATCTTATTGGTTCTATCTCTTATGTGTTGTGTCTCTTAGATTAGGTGTAGCTTTGTTTCCCTTGCCTGTCCTATGTGTCTTATTTTTATACAAGTCTAAGAGGTGTCAAAAGTACAATTCAATTGGATAGTCCAAGAGTCATCATGTTATGCTTCTTTGTTTGAGTCTACTTTTCATGAAAGTGTCTGGGTCCCCTTGAACAACAGGCTGGTTACCCATCAGAGTCACCAAAATGTTGAAAATTTCAACCTCATAGTTTAAAATGTCACCCCTACCACTTGAAACTTTGCACATCATGCCAATTTGTCTTATGAATTAGTGCGTAGGTTTTGAAAAGTCTGCAGGAATATACAATAAATATATAAATTGAAAAAAAGGTCACAAGTTTGACTTTTTCAAGTTTGAGTTTTTGAAAATTTTACAAAGTCCAACTTTTTGTTTTGGCCATTTTGTCTATAGCTAATTTTTTTATACTTTTTGTTTTGGACATTTTGTCCATAGATTCTCAAGACTTTCAAACTTTTTTGTTTTAGCCATTTTTTTTGTAGCTCAAGTTTTTAGACTTTTTGTTTTAGAAATTTTGTCTATGGATTCTCAAGACTTTTAGACTTTTTGTTTCAAACATTTTGTCCATAGATTCTCAGGCTTCAAGTCTTCAAACTTTTTATTTAGAACATTTCTGCCAAACATTTTATTCCAATCCCCCAACTTCAAAAATTTTGGGCTAGGTATTAGCTTCCCTCCATTGTAGCCACATGTCACACATATGCTACTCCTGTCTGAATCTTTTGAGATCCCATCGAGAAGAGGCATGCCCCCATTAGATCTGTGAGATGATGCCACATGCTTCCTTCAAATCAATACATAGACACACTTAGACAATCTAATATAAAGGATGAATGTAGTGGTGCCAAGTGTCTTGATCACGGTGAAATCTTGAGAAGAATCAATAATGGGTATTTAATCTAGTAGATCAAATATCTATGGTGCACATTCAATCTTGAATCTAAAGATCAATGGCAAACATAAGGTCAAACGGTTAGAGGATCCTAAGAACAAGTGGGGTGGTGCCAAGTGTCTCGATCATGCTAAACTCCTAAGCAAATGGATGGATCACATTTGATTTGGCATATCAAAGATCTACAATGTGCATTCAATCCTAATCCAAAGGTCAATGATGAAAATAAGGTCAAAAGGTTAGATCCTGAGAATGAATAGGGTAAGTACACAAAGTTGAGGGACAAAAAGTGGCCTATCTGTGGACATGATTTTTTTAAAATTTGAACTTCTTTAGATAATTTGAGATATCTACACTCCAAATTTTAAGATGGTGTAAAAACATGAAACACATCATTTCAAGTCTAGTTTCTAAAACACTAAATGCTTTTTAAAATGGTTAAGTATAACTAGAACAAAACATCTAAAATTTGAAGAGGAACTCCATTTTTTTAAAAAAATAGTGTAGATAGATGGTCATGATGTGCACCATTTTTTGAATAGTGTTTAATATTATTTGAAACCCATTAGAGAAAATTTATATAAAATATTGTAGCACATCACCTATATTTTTTTGTATTTTTTCAATGAATACTTTTTTTTAATGAATTTTGCAAGTAAATAGATCCTAAAAATTGATAAAGAAATGGATAGTCATTTGTGAGTCAGGACTAACTACTTAAAAAAAATGAAAATCAATTTTTTTAAATGTGTGTATAATTAAGCATACTACATCACCATATAATTTTTTTTTCACTTGGATCAATGAAACACAAATTACATGAAAATGTATAGGCATACATGTTTGTGGCATGTAGTGACCTAAAAAAGGCATAATTAGAAATAAATATAGTTTGAAACTTTAAATTAGTCCAAAAATATAAGAATCATATTTTTAGAAAGAGGAGAGTGTACTCATCACAATGGTATCAAGTTCTTTAATTTTCACATTGAAATTCTTAGTGTATTTGGCAATCAAAGTTGAAATTTGTTATTTATTTTCATACCTTTCAAAACTTGACTATACATTGATAGTCCAAGCCTTTAGCTCAGGAATCCAAGCTATTCTCCAGCCAAAAGATGGAAGAATTAAATTCAATTTAAATACCATGATCATGCTATTAATGTAACCATGTTACTTAATAATGTGATCGTGTTGCTTAATAACATAATTGCATTATATATTCTCAACATCCTAAAACATGTGGGAGTTGCACATGGAGGCAATTTTGTCTAGAAGCTTATATTTACTACTCTAAATATTAAGTTTAAGTTAACATTTATATTATTACATTTATTTTCTTAAATTTTAAATTTATTTAGTAAATATAAGAAATTAGGGTCACTCAACATTTGATAAAGTTGGTCTCATAGTTACATGCTTTATGATGTGGAAAATAGTTTTTCAAAATCTAATCAGGTTAGTACTTAGTCATTTTTAAGGTCTAAATATAAAACCTAGGGCTTTCAGGACATAATTTTTACAATGAATGTCCATTTTTGGTAAACATATTCATTTTTTAGGTTTTTGTGCCTGCCATATTGATTCTTAGAATTTTTAGGAGTTTTAGGTTTGTCAAAATTGAAGTTTTCAAACCACTCACTTTGAAATTGATGTAAAGTGGTGTGATTTAGGTAACATAGGTCACATTGATGACTTACAAACATAAAAAGGCCACTTTGTGTTAATTTCACTTGTTCATTGTACCTCCCTCATCCTTGATCACTTCCTACTCATGCTTCATCACCTTAATCACTCTCTCATCATTATTCATTATTCCTAATCTCTCCCTCATTGAACCTCACTATCCCTAGTCATCTCTAATAGCTCCTTCATCATTACTAATTAGTCTCTCATTGACTTTCACTATCCCTCATAATTCCTAATCACTCCCTCCTCATCCCTCATCATCCATAAGAATTACGGTCACTCAACATTTGATAGAGTTAGTCTCATAACTGCATGCCTTATGATGTGGAAAATAGTTTTTCAAAATCTAATTTGGTCAGTACTTAGAAAATTTTAGGGTTTAGGTATTAAATTTAGGGATTTCAATACATAAATTTTGTAATTGATGTCCATTTTGGTTAACATATATTCATTTTTAAGTTTTTGTGCCTTTCAGATTGATTCCTTTTATTTATAGGAGTCCTAGGTTTGTCAAAATTGAAGTTTGAAAACTACTCACTTTGAACTTAATCCAAAGTAGTGTGATTAGGGTAGTTTAGGTCATATTGATAACCTACACACATAAAATAACCACTTTATGTTAATTTCATTTTTTCATCATCCCTCCCTCATCCTTGATCACTTCTTACTCATCCCTCATTACCCCAAATCACTTTCCCATGTCTTTACTCATTGTCCCTAATCACTCCTTCATTGACCCTCACTATCCCTAGTCATCTCTAATCACTCCCTTATCATCCATAATCACTCTTTCATTGACCCTCATTATCCCTCATCATCCCTAATCACTCCCTCCCTATCATTCATGGTCCCTAATCACTCTTTCCTCATCACTCATCATCCCTAATCTCTTCCTCATCCCTATTCACTCCCTCCTCATTTATAATCACTCCCTCATTGACCTTCATTATCTCTCATCATTTATAATCACTCAAACTTAGCATCCCTAATCACTGCATTTATTATCACCATCCCTCACTATCCCTAATCACTCCCTCCTAATCCCTCATAATCCCTAATCAATATTTCTTCATCCATCATCATCACTAATCATTCCCTCATTGACACTCACCATCCCTCACCATTCCTCATCACTCCATCATCTATCCTCACCATCCCTCACCATCTCTAATTTCCCCCTCATCATCTGATATAAGTATATACTCTAGATATATCTTTGATTCCAATCATATATTATTTAATCCATTATAATAAAAATTAAATCTTTTCTAGGACTTGTGTTGTCAAATACCCATTTGTGATAGTCAATTTTATTACTGAATGAATTGGATGATCTTCCAAATTTATATTCAATTAACATAAGTACTAACACAAAATAGAGTCTGAATTGTAGTTCATTGAATTATCTTTGTTGTGCATCTGACTAGATAAAAATTTATTCGGTTCCACCTTTGGTAGTTTGGTTCAAAAGATAAAAATTAAACACATATCTCTTGTATAATTTATAATGCTAAAAATATTTGAATCAGATGTAAAGTTATTTAGTGTTTCCCATTCTTGTATGACTTGAATCTTGGTCAGGTTCACACATGCATTCCTTGTGTGTGTACTATGTCCCAAATATTTTATCTCTTATATGAAAAATGAACATTTATTCATGTTATCATAAAAATAAGTTTCTGCAAAATGTGAAACACTATTTCAGCATGGTGTAGATGTTGATCACATGTTTTCTAAATATTAAGCTGTCATCAAGGTAGATTATAAGAATGACATAGGTAAAGGGACTGAGGATGTTATTCAACATCTTGAAATGAATGAATTCATTACATGAGTTAACATAAAAGGTATAATGGTAAATATATGGTTGACCACATGTAAAACATCACACACCTCTAATGGTGAGATGTTACAAAGGATTACATCTTTAAAAAGTTTGATTTTGTACACCAATTGACACTACTAGGTAATCTTTTTCTCAATCCCTACACTAGACCATACACTAACGTATGTTTATGGATGATGTATAGATTTCAAGTTCAATTTTTAAAAATATGCTTTAGGGAAATTAAATTCTTCTAACTTTCATTGGAAATGATGAAGTGTATTGGCTCACCATTGATCTAAATTTATTAATGAAACAATATTTTTAATTGATATAATTTCTTGTTTAGGGAAGTAGAGATATTTTTAGTATGGACCATATCATTTGGTTCATAATATATTATCTACTTAGCTTTCTATAATGTTAGATAAATTGTACCCACTTCTCGAGATGTGCAAGTAGCGAACTCATAGTGTGACACTCTTCATTGGATTGAATATTTAATTTATGAATTAAGCACCACTTTCCAATCTTGGAATACTGGAATAATTATACCAAAGAGTGGAAGACCTTCTATTTGAATGTCCACTCTTTGGTATGATGACTCAATCAATAGACATTCAAATAGAAGGTCTTCAATGTAATTATTTGGATCATAAAATGTCCTCATATGGAAGGCAATTGATTGGTTTTGGGAAATCACATATCTTGGTGATTTTCATGTATTTACTACCCATTTTTGGTGCTATGGTGGTTTTAATTGCTTCTCTTTTTGTGGTGGATTTTTAATTTTGAATTACATCATTTCTAATAGGACCATATTTTATCATAGGTGTTAAATATTTATGTTTCAAATTTGCCTCCACATCATTTTGATCACTATGTCTTATATTTTATGCTAGCACTCAACTCTCTACTTGCAACTCCTAACATTGTTAAACCCCAATAAAATACCACCATCAAGGTATTAGATGGAGTGATTAAAGATGAGAATGGATGAGGAAGAATTGAGTAGAGATGACAAGGGAGTCAATAGGGATGATGAGGGATGTTGAGGGTCAATGAGAGAGTGATTAGGGAGGATGAAGGAATGATTAGGGATGATGACAATTAATGAGGGAGTGATTAGAGGTTATGAGGGATGAGGAATGAGTGATTAGAGATGATGAGGTATGATGAATGAGTGATTATAAATGATGAGGTATGGTGAGGGTCAATTAAGAAGTGATTAGGGATGATGAGGGAGTGATCATAAATGATGAGGAATGGTGAGGGTCAATAAGGGAGTGATTAGGGATGAGGAGGGAGTGATTAAGGATGATAAAGCAGTGATTAGGGATGGTGAGAGCCAATGAGGGAGTGATTAGGGATTATGAGGGAGTGATTAAAGATGATGAGGGATGTTAAGGGTCAATGAGGGGGTGATCAGGGATGATGAGGGATGAGGAGTGAGTGATTAGGGATGATGAGGGATAGTGAAGGTAAATGAGGGAGTAATCAGAGATGATGAGGTAGTGATTAGAGATGACTAGGGATAATAAGGTTCAATGAGGGAGTGATTAGGGATAATGAAGAATGATGAGAGAGTGATTAGGGGTGATAAGGCATGAGTAGAAAATGATTATGGATGATGAACAAGTAAAATTAAACCAAAGTGATCATTTGATGTGTGTAGGTCATCAATGCAGCCTATGCTACCCCAATCAGACCACTTTGCATCAATTTCAGAGTCAGTGGTTTACAAACTTCAATTTTGACTAACCTAAGACTCCTATAAATTCTAAGAATCAATCCATAAGGCACAAAAACCTTAAAAAATGACTATATGTTTACCAAAAATGGACATTAGTTGCAAAAATTATGTTTTGAAATCCTTAGTTTTAATATTTAAACCTTAAAAATGTGTAAGTAATGACCTGATTGGATTTTGAAAAACTAGTTTCCACATCGTAAGGTGTGCAACTGTGAGACCAACTCTATCAGATGTTGAGTGATCCTAATTTATTGTATTTACGAGAATAAATTTAAAGTATAAGTTTACATTTATATCATTGCATTTATTGTCTTTAAAATTATACTTAACATTTAGAGTAGTAAATATAAGTTTTTGTACAAAGTTGTCTTCATGTGCAACTCCCACATGCTTTTATGTGCAAAATACTAGGGATGTGATCATGTTATTAATAATGTGACCACATTACATGTTAACCACAATTTTATCCATTTATTCAAATGTGCAAAATAATAGTAACATGATCACATTTTTGTTTTACAATAACGTGATTGCATTATCTATTAATGTGATCATATTATCTATTAACATGATCACGTTATCTATTAACATGATCATGTTATCTATTAACGTGATCACCTTATGGATCAATAATTATCAAGCCATAATTTAAATAACATGATCACATTAATTAAATAACATGATTGTGTCATTTATTAACTCGATTGTGTTACGTAAAATGTCCACAAAATTGTCCCCCAACTCCATGCACTTACTCAATGTAATGGTACCAAATGTCTTGATCGTGGTGAATTCTTGAGAAAATTGATAGACTGCATTTGATCTAGAAGATCAAAGATCTAAAATGTATATTAAATCCTATAGAGTAGATCAATAATGTACATCAAGGTCAAAAAGTTAATGAGCCCAAATTGCATGCAAGGCCACCACATGGTGTAATAGTGCTAACCAAAATCAAGGTTTTAGTAGGGTCTATAGAAGGTGTGTAGGGATACCAAGTATCATAATCTTAAGTACAAATTAAATATCAATGGGTTGACATTGAAAGTCAAGGCCAAAAGATTCTCAAGGAGTTTGATGGTGTAAATTTGACCAGATTCTAGGGGGAACGAGATGAAGACATGTGTCAAGAGTGATGATGGTCTCAATAAGGTCATTATATTTGTATAAGGTGTCATCATAGCTTTAATATGGGAAATGTTAGTTCATGATATAATGCTCAAAATGGACCTATAATGCCTATTATGCACCTACAAGCCTGTACTTGACACTCATCAAGTATTACTATTGGGATTCTTAACCAAAGTTGGTTAATCACTTCGTATGATTGTGATTGTCATATATTTTACACCAGTTAGCAGGTGATTTACTCGACCTAGTTTTTTAAGGAATTTTATTGAAGGTCTAAACATTGCAACTAAAATATAGAGGGGCCAAAGTGATGGAACTAGTGGAATGATCAACTAGGGCTCCATCTTATCACCCAATGTGCATTGTCCAACTTGACACAAAGATGCTTCTATGTGATTTAAAGCCTAACTCAATCCATTAGTAAGAGGAGACTCTTATGATTTTGGCATGCTTAGGATATGCCAAAGTTTTTACCCCACCACCTATTTGATGCAATAAAATACTAAATTCCTCCGTTCGCAAGTTGAATTAAAGTGTGTTCTATGAATTCATTGATGTGGTTAAGTGAATGTATGATTTCCTTTGCCTCTATCTGAGCTTTATCACCTTCATTAAGTTTTTTATATCTTTAATAGGTCATTCTAAGTGTCATAGATAGTTTGTTGATTAGTTTGGAAATGGAAAATACCTAAGATCTGCCCTCCCATGCTAGATTGATAGTTAGTTCATGCCTTTTTATGAAATACTTATGTGAAAGCTGATCAAAGAGTGAGTGAAGTGATATTTTTAGGTTTTGAAAGTGTTTGATATTGTGTGTCTTGTGTAATTATAAGTGTTCAAACAATTGGTGCATCACCTTCTTTTACATGTTTTCATGAATTATTGTCACTTTCTTTCCCTTTTCCAAGCAAGTGATTAGTGTAGGTGATATATCCAAGAAAAACAAAATTTTTTAGAGGTTATTCTCAATTTAGAGTCACCCATTCTCTTATAAGATCCCATTATTTTATATAAAGAGAAGGTTTGCTTTTATTCCTTCGAACATGGTGCTCTTCAGATTGACAACAATAAGATAGCATTCAAGTGTCAGAGGATGGCAAATTAGTACCTTATTTGTGTGTTCAAGTCATGTGTGGTAAATGTGTATTAAGATTATCATTTTCAAGTATCACATACCATATTTTAGTGTCTACAAAATCCCCTTTTTTATTATTATAATTTAATTACTAGAGTACATGAATAAAATATACCACATAACATATTGGTTATTTCACACCAGATGATGAATATTATTAAAAAAGGGTTGAAGGATTCGTAGCATGATTATTTTACATAAAATATTAGTCAATGAATGTGCCTACACATATTGATTTATAAATTATTCTTGATTACCACCCAATAGTTTTTAACACAATGCCAAAAGGGATACCACCAATAAGAGAACATGATCATGTCATAAGATTGATTCCTGGTAGTATACCACCAAACATTAGACCCTATAGATATCCATATGCCAATAAAAGTGAAATTGAAAATATGGTATAGGAGATGTTGGAGGTAATTATTATTAGACGTAGCCATAGTGAATATTTATCCCTAGTGGTTATGGTGTGTAAGAAGGATGACACTTGGAGGATGCACCCCAGCTATAGATAACTAAAAAAAACACACCATCAAAGATGAGTTCCCTATTCCAGTAATTGATGATTTGTTAGATGAATTACATCGTGTTATTTATTTTACCAAACTAGATATTCATTCTAGGTATCATCAAATTTGGATCAAAGATGAGGGTATACCTAAAACAACTTTTAGAACTCATTAAGGCCATTGTAAGTTTATGGTCATGCCTTTTGATCTCACAAATACATCATATAATTTTATAATTTGAGGAATAATATTTTTAGGCCTTATTTAAGGAAGTTTATGTTGATGTTTTTAATGACATCCTAATCTACAACAAAACTTGGGAGGAACATTTGAAGCATGTGAAATAGGTACTACTCATTCTGGAACAACATTAGCTTTATGCCAAACCTTTGAAATGTGTTTTTGGAGTCTAAGAGGTTGAGTAATAGGGTCATATTGTTTCACAATAATAAGTCAAAGTAGACCCTAAGGATATCAAATTTATTATAGAGTGGCAAGTGTAAATGACCCTTAAAAACCTTCATGAATTTTTTGGGCTAAAAGGTTAGTATGAAAAATTTGTATAAAATTATGGTAGCATAGAAGCTACAATCACAACCTTGTTTATGAAATATTATTTCCATTAGACTAAACCAAGCACCAAGGAATTCAATAAGCTAAAAGAGGCTATGTGCACAACTCTAATTTTAACTACCCTTGATTTTTCCAAAACTTTTATTGTTGAATGTGATGCATCGGGATATGCATGGGGGAAATACTCATGCAAGATGAAAGACCCATTACATTTGAGAGCCATAAACTAAAGGGAAGAAACCATATCAATCCATTTTATGTGAAATAAATTATGACTATTCTTCATGCAATCAAGTAATGGAGACTTTATCTCATGGGTAGACATTTTCAAGAAAACATTAATCATGATAGTCTTAGATATTTTTTATAACAATAATTATCATCAAAAGAACAATAGAAAAGGGTGACTACAATGTTGGGATATTATTTTGAAAAAGTCTATAAGAAAGGAAAAGAGAATTTAGTGGCAGATGCAATATCTAGGAGGGATGATTCCATTGAAGCCTTGTTATTGTAGACACTAAAATCTGATTTATGAGTAATCTAATCTTGTACACTTAGAAAATATTCTTCATGGATGTAGAAAATATCCATCATGGATGTACCTTTCAGTTATAGACTTGCTCATTGTCAAAAGGCTCACGCTCACTTTCTCTTTGTGCTTAAATTATTTATCTCTTATTTTGACCATTTTTATTCTGATGACTAGGCGTTCTATACTATGTAAAAATATGTAAACTTGATTATTATCCTTCACTATCAGTTTTAGACTTGTACATGTTTTCTAGATTATTGGACACTTGTGTCCTAGATAGACACCTGCATCAACACATGCATCCAAATTTCTTACAAAGTGTCTATTTACCAAAAGTCATCCAATTTATAAATGAAACATATCCTAAAGGTTAGCCTAAGTGATTTAATTCAAGATATTTTTAAAAGGGATTGGTATATATAAAAGATCAATCCTCATTCATTCCTAACCTAGTAAATACCTGGAACTCACAAGGAAACATACCAAGAAACACTCAATCAAGATTTCAAGTGAGGAAAGCTTCCCTATTCATCCCTATTTCAATATCAGTTAGAAGAGCATCATTCCCAAAGGTTTGAAGCATTTAAAGAGAACGTCACGAGCCATATTTTCCAAGTTAAAATCTAGGCCATTGCATGTTTTTAATTATCACATAATACATCCTTGTGCACATACAAACCAACATGTGGAGGAGAACTACATAATTTTGAGGCCCTCTTCGAAGTATTATCTATGTATACAAAACCCATTGGTAGAGGTAACTCAAAACTATGAGCCCACTAACCCATGTTTCCCATAATCACTCCAAGGGTGAGTCAACTAGGTTTGATCATTTGATAAAGAGTGACAACCTATGTGTTCAATATGAAGACATCAAATTAAAGGTGAAATAAAAACCAAAAGGTTCAAGTTGGTCACATTTAGATCTAGTTAGTATTTCATAAAAGACACATTCATCATAGTTAGACACATGTACCATATTTAGACACCTAAGTTGATGTAATTGTATAGATTTGATGTAAGCATTCGAGGCCATAAAAATAATAGTCCCAAAATATAATGAGTGTTTCAAGATCACCTTACAGTCCACTTCTAGCTTATTCTAGATCATACATACATGAGCACAGTAAACCAACTAAGTATCAATTATTCCCTTTTATTGCAATACTATAAATAATTGTACTTTACTATTTTTATCAATCTCAATTGTATAAATTCAAAATATTATTTATTTAAGTTTTTATTAATTAACTTGATAATTATATTAGTTCACCATACTTGTGTAAAGGCTAATCTAATACCCCTTAACACTAGATACTCCATTATCTAAAGTTAGGGTTAACCATTTGGTGAACCTGTCTCTTTATGTGAAACCTAACTTACCTTAGGATATTAAAACTTCTAAGGTTTTTCATTGATATTGATAAGTCCATAGAATGGCTCATTATATCTAAGTAATGACCCTTTTTATTCCCTACTAATCTCCCTCTTAATGGATTTGATTGCACATTTTATAACTTGTTTCTAATTTAAAGTAGAAAATGAATATGTTTACCTTGATTAGTATGTGTCAATTAATGTTACTTCTTGTTAACACTAAGTTCTAACCCTTTGCATGGAAAATCCCTTAGTTTTGTATGTATAGATTGTATGAACACACTATGATTCTAGTGAATAAGTAGACTATTGAATACCAATGAAGAACACTATGGATCAACTTAGACTAGCTTTGAAGTCTATCAGTCTAGCTCTAGAGTCTACCAGTCTAGATTTAGAGTCTCCTAGTATGGCTATGGAGTCTGATAGTCTGGCTCTAGCATTTGCTAGTATCGATCTAGAGTCTACCAATATAGCTTTGGAGTGTGCTAGTCTAGCTCCATAGTGTGTCAGTATAGCTTCAGAGTCAGCACAAATATTGTTGAAAGATGTTTTGGCATTGGTATATCAATGAATTGATCATGCATGCTTAATCAATAACCTTCTAAAACCATTTTTAGTTAATTACATATTTGTGATGAAACTTATCAAATATATTATTCCAACTTATAGACATAGTATTTATAGTAATGTTTTGTAAGGCATCACTATGAATATTGTGAAAGTTAGTTACTGGCTCATACATAACTACGACTAAAAATATTGTAACTAGAAATAGTTAAAGAGATACACATGCACACCTACACATCTCTTCCACCATTTCATCTTAAAACATGGAAATAAGTTGTAAACTATTTTCCATTTTGTAATAAATTAGATCTAGTTAACAATCTTGTTAAGCATTAACCATTTTAGTCAGTTGTTGTAGAAGCATTGGGAAATTAAACCAATGTCTTCCAGCTGATTTGTATTTATATAATTAGTAAGAATTTTAGAGGCATTAAGGTTAAGCAGAGTTGTTGAAGTATTTTTCTAGATTGTAAGCATTTTCTCAAATTAATGAAGATTTTATGTTCTTGAAAGACTAAGTGTGATGTACATCCTATTCTAAATAAGAGAAAGGGCCCACTAAACCAAGGAACCAAGATTCTTCTATGGTATTTTATGTTTTATATTATTGTTATTTAATCTTATACATCTTTATGTTAAATGTATGATTTGATCTAGCCTATAGGTCTCTGTGTGTGTGTGTTTCTATTTTAAGATACTTTTTATATTTTGAATTATGGCATTTCATTAGAAGAATTTTTTTCCAAGCACCATTTCAATTCAATAAATAGATTAATGTGTGTTTTATTTTGTCAACAAATGTGTTCATTTCGAAGAACCATTTCATTTCAACAAGTAGATTAATGTGTGTTTCCTTTACCAGTAAGTGTGTTTACTTTTCTTGTCACTATTTCCATTTTGATTTTTAAGTAATTATATATATTTCAATTGAAGTTAATTAGAGTAGACCTTTAGGGATAAATGATTTACAACTCCACCCCAAATAGACAATTATTACTTACTATTTTTGACATCTTACTATTGGCTCCATTAGACATTGGCCCTAGTTAGATATGACATCAATCGAGTTAAGTTGATCTAAATGAGGAGATTTATGGAATTAATCATTTTTGGCACCATTGCCACATAATTTTTAGGTGTTCGTAGGGCGGAAATCTTAAAACTGATAATTGATTAAGAAAAACTTCCCATAAATCAAAGAAATATATGAATAGACAAAAAGATTCAAAGGAAAGATACACTCCTAAGATCCCTCAATAAAGCACATGTACTAGTAAGTCACAAGAATAAAGTGACCTATAAGACCTTCTAGGAAAAATACTTCAGACAGTTGAGGAGGAACCATTTAAATCCTCACCTGATCTTTGGGATCATTCCTCAGAGGTCGGCACATCCTTTCAAATGATGAAATTAAGGATAAACAAAGTGTAGACTAGAGTTTTGAATCTCAATAAAGTATCCTTACAACCACTTATGATGATTCAACACCGTACATGAGAACTTCTTACAACATATTGGGAAACTATGGGAGATAATTTTGGAAACAATCCACTAAATAGGGTTGTAGGAGGTAGAGCTCAACCATTGTAATGTCCCCCTTTTGTCTTAGTTTGCTTATGGACCCTTAACTTGGTTGTTCCCACAAGGCTAAGGGAAAGAAATAGAAGGGAACATTTAGGGGCATATCCTATGAGAAAAAAGGTTAAAAGTACATAAGCATTCTAATTTTCAATTGAGTTATGCAAAAATGTACTTTTGATCTATTGCCCACTTAAGTAGAGGACCTTTAAGGGTCATGAGAGCCTAAACCCTCAAAAAAGGAGTTTTAAATGATAAAATTGCTTATGTTTTAAAAGATACATCCCTCCAAATTGGGCACCACTCTTGGGGGATGATTATAACAAGCAATTAAAAAGTCATATGAAAAGGTATGCTGAATATGGATATTGAATCATTAACAAGTATGTCAAGCTTGATTACTACATCTTGAGGATGAAAACCTTAAAGAGTGTTAAGGGTTTGGGTATGAAAACATATATTCCTAAAACTTGGGAAACTCTATTCAATTGTTATAGTTGAGCTTAAAAATTGCATGTTTATATGCAAGTGGATTTACAAGGGTGTTTTTGGACACCACCTACATCGAGGAATATTTTAAACCATATAGAAAGCTGGTTTATATATAAATTATAGGTCTTGGAGAGTGATGAATTTCATTAGGAGCTTATTCATGAAATTAGATCCATTTAATTGGGTGGTGACTTGATTGCATGGAGAATAAACCCCTCTTGTGAGGGTTTCACTATACAGGGACCCATGAGGGTGAAGAGACATTGTGGAATTTATTCTATAGCTAGGCGACATGCCTTGAGGGATATGTGAGCTGATTTGAAGGGCTTATTGAAGCATAAAATATTTCATAATATTTTATATTATTTTTAAGCCTTGGTGACTTGGATTTGTTACAAGTTGTCATTGATTTCATGTGCTTGATCTTGTCATTGATGTCAAAAGAAGCCTGAGGATGAGGTTGACTATTTGAGCATGTTAGTGTAAGGTATGGTGATCCAATGAATGTCTTATGAAGCATATCAATATGAGACTTGTGATTTTTTTTGGATTTATTTGAGCATAACATGGTATGATAATGTGTTTTATAATGCATTTACAGTGGCAGGAAGGTCTCCAAGAGGTATGGTACCTAGAAAGTCTATGTGATTAGAATAGAGCCATGGTGATGATACAGATGTGTTTTAAAGGTGAGTAATCAATGATAAATAATGTTAGATGATGTTTAGTGCTATTTAAAACATGTGTATAATTCAAATAAGCCTTAAAAAGGACTCCAAGGTTAGGTATTGAGGCTTAGTCCCTACATGAAAGACTTAGTATGAAGGCACAAACTTGGTAGCTTGTTGAGAAGAGAAGTGTTAAACCTATGTGAATAAGGTTGGAATTTCATGAGCTTGGAATGATGTCATTTTAAATGAGGATGATGTGTTGAGTACAATATAAAAAGTTTCCAAGTGTATTCAATATCCAAGGGTGACTAACAGTTCAAGGTCTAATGTGCATAGAGACTTAGTGTGGACTAATGAAGGGTCAATATGAGTTTTCAAGGTGATAGAACATATGTAAGTGTGGATTTATGTGTAATATGTTGTTTCAAGGGTGTTGAACAATCTTTAGGTCTTGAGTTGAAATGGAAAGCAATAAAACATGTTTTGAGGTTTCCTGTGCATGTAGAATGAAGAGATGAGAGCCCAAGAAGGAAATTTAGATGCTCATTGGCACATGTGATAGTTTCATGGGAATTTGAGAATTTTTGGAGAGATGAAAAATGGTCCTAATAATTTTTTACAAGCATTAGGAAGTGGTTTAATGGATAGAGCTGTATGAACATTTGTTAAGAATGGAAACTGGTCCAAAACCCTCTCAAAACCCTCTTAATGACCCAATTGGAGAGAAATTATTTTAAAGTGAATATAATTGTTTGGTAAGGATAGTATGATGTTTTTATGATTTATAGGAATAATTCAATAATTTTTAGGTGGAAGTGGTTTGTTAGAATAGTAAGTGAAACCTACAAAAAGACCCTTGTTTTTAAAGATTTTGATGTTATAAGTAGGGTTGACCAGGTCAAGATTGTAAAATGGATGGAGGTTGAAGGTAAATACTTGTTATTGAGGTTCATGGTGTTATTTTGGTAAGTTATATCCTCTTTTTTAACTAATTTGTTCACTTAATTTGAGCTATCACTAAACTGGCTAAGAGTGAGAACATTGAGAAGAACTAGTCAAAGTGAGAATGCATTTAGGGATTGGTTTTAGATGATTAGGAATGGATTAATTTGTTTTGGGTATTTTTTAAATACATATAATCATGTTACCTTTTTTTTATAATTTTTTAATATGCTCACATACAGGAAATAAAGTGCTCTCAAGATGACCTATCTATGTGAGTGAAGATAGTGAAAGAGTGATGTTCAAAGTTTGATCAATTTGTTCTATATTTGTCATTTAAAATATGAATATTTGTGATTTTAGTTGAGATAAATATGTATGGGGATTATTTAAATTCATTATATGTTCATGTAAATGTTCCTGTAGATGTTGGAAGTCATGTTCATCATGACTGTGTCTTAAGGCAAGATGATTGTCTTGGGTTTGCCAAGTGAAATGAAGAGTGTGAGATTATATGACGAGTAATTTTAAAAAAATAAGTTACTTATGTTTTTTTGTATTTATATGATATATTAATTAATTATGAAATAATGAAAGTTATTTTAAGGATTTGAAAGTTGAAATCCAAAATGGCTTGTCAAATTGTGTGAGGACTGTGAGAGAGTAACTTGACAAATTGGTCTATAAGACCAATGGTTGACACTAGAGTTTGACATATATCCATTGGGGAATGATATATAAGTATTAGATAAAGTTTGAATATGAAATATAAGTCATGGAAGTGTAATTACAAGTGTTAAAGATACAATTTTACATGATTGTGTTTTTTGAGCTACAAGCAGTTTTGAGTAGTCATCTAGAAGAGATGAGTTTGAAGTGTTTTGGATAGAGTTGAAGAATAAAATGAATTTTATGATGTTTAATAGGTCATAAATGTTCATGATAATTATTTTAGATTATTTTTTTTCCTTTTTTAGGTGTGAAAAGTCAAAAGCTTTTGACTGTGTTTTTAGAACCTGTGTGCAGTTCTAAGTGAGCTTGGAAAAGTTATTTTTTTGAGGTCCTATACCCTATTTGGAGATGTCCAATGAAAATTTTGATTAACATGAGGTCATGGATACTATATTAATTTGATTTTATCATAATTTTGTTTGATTAATTTTATTTTATACTTTTATTTTTTGAGATAGACTTTCAAATAGTGACAAGGCCTTATGGCGAGTAGGCCTAATAACATGGTTCAAGTGGTGCATTAGACATAAAGGTGGTGTGGATATAAATGGATGTAATCATGGGAATATTTGATAATTTTATTAATTTTTTCAATCATTTTTGCAGGCTAAATTTTTTCCAAGTGACTCAAGTGTAACGTGTGCTTAAGATAGAGCTAATTGCATTAGGTCTTCTCTAGGCTTAATGGAGGTTTTTTATCTTCTTAAGGGGCATGACCAACACACAGAGTGGTTGTATAATGTGTGTAACATGTTTTTGGGTCTATTAAAATGGTAAATAAATTATGTTAAGGTTATTTTTTGACCAATATAGATAAGATCAAGTGTTGAGTATAAAAGTAAGGCCTAATTGGCCTATTTGAGCTAGTAAGAGGAGTGTGGACATAAGTGAAGATAATAGCTATTAAAGGAATATAAGTAGGGACCATTATGGGAAGATAGAAACAATTATTATTATCTAACAAATTTTTTGTATGTGGATGACAAGGTCAATTGACGTAACGAGCCTAGAAGAGGCATGTTGAGCGAAGAAGCCTAGGAGGCCGTTTGAGAGGGGTAAAAGTTTGAAGTGAGTTGAATGAGGTGAGAGACCATAAGTATATTCATAATATGAGTAATATATGTATATTAAAGAGAGAGTAAATCTAATAGATAAGAGAAAGAGATCTTAAAAAGAGATCATAATTTGTTGTTTGAGCAACAAGTTGTTGTAAAGGTGATCAAGCTCATGTTGGATAGGTTGGTGCTTAGTCAAGAAGTGAGTTGGAGCTGCATTGAATGTTGGATATTAAAAAAGTGTCTTTGGAGTGGCTAGGTTGGTGACAAGTCACTTATGGGGTTTTAGCCTCCTTGAAATATGTATCTTGCTAAAGGACTAGGTGGGTTAGTGCCTAACTAGTGAAGGGTTGGTGCCTCACTAAATATTGTTTCATTGCTTATAGGATAGTAGTCAAAGTGGTGTGATAGTGGATTTTATCCCCCATGAGGGTTTCCCACATATATAGGGTGTTCATGTGTTATGTTCTTGATTCATGCTTATGTGATTGCTTTTTTATGCTTTGCTATATCTCTATGTTAGTTTGAATGGGTAATGAATGATGTATATAATTGAGTGAAAAGTTTGTAAAATGATTTACCCCCGCCCCCCCCCGACCCCCAACATCTTAGTGGTTATGATTCTAAAAATTGGTATAAGAGTAGGTCCTTTGGAGAAGGCTTGGTATCTTTAAGGTTATCCTAGAAGCACAAAATGGATAGGCTTGTGAGGGTTAGTTGCAAGATCAATATGTTTATTAGCTTGTGAAAGAAGAAAGCTTGGTGGATGGTTGTTAATTCTTGGTAGATGTTACATGACAAGAAGGTATTTGAATCATATTAATTCCAAGGTGTTCTACTTGGTCAACTAACATGGTATAAGGAAGGTGTTGTTTGGTTTAGGTCTACTCCTGGACCTTGACAGGTCCATTGAAGCATGATGAAAAATGTAGAAGCATGTAGGCTAGTATAATGTTCTAGTGAGATTTGAAAAGCTATCCTGTAGGTGTTCATAAAAATTGAGGTTGAAATGAAATTTTCTTGGCATTGAAATAAGATGCTATAAAGTGATCTATATCATCACAAAAAGGTTTACAAGTGAATGATGAGTTGATCATCAAGCAAGAGGATCTGAGTTGAGTTTATGAAGATGTCATAGATGAGAATAGGTTTGTTAGAAGTCTAAGTATGTTGATGTGAACTATTTGAGTTTAGTTTTATCTTTAATGAGGTATAAAGGTATGAATGTATATACTTGTTTGTATGGTGGTTGATAATATATTCATTAAGATCTTCAAGAGTTTTTTCAGGTCAATAACGACAAAGAGACTATAAGGTCTAATAAGTATTAGTTGGTCTGTGTGCATGATAATAATCTATAGTTATCATGTTTTTGAAGGAATGGAATAGTTGTCTAAGCACAAGGTTGGGTCTAGATGTCTAAGATAAAATAGGAAAAACACAAGAGTAAGAGAATTTGTCTATAAGACCAATATGGTCATGAAGAATATATGACAAAGTTATCTAAATAAACATGGTCTTGATGTGTTGGTGACCTCATAAAGTCATAGAGGAAGCATGATGACATCCTGAAAGTTCCATAATAGTAATCTAAAAATGACTAGTATTCTAGGTTTTATAAAAGAGGTCCTGGTTTGGAGCTAGTATGTTGATCATCAGTGACAACCTATTTATGAATGAAGATGTCTTCAATAAAGGTATATTGTTATTATAAGAGATATTCTTGTTTAGTTTGATATGATCTAGGTATAACATGAAGTTAAGGGGATCTAACTCAGGTCTCTTGAGTAAGTATGTGATAATTTGAAGATTGGTCTATAAGACCAATGTCTTTGAAGGTAGAAAGTGGTGATCATATGATCCATGATTTGGAGTTGATGCTAAGAGTAAGATTTAAAGTTGGTTGAGACCTAAAAGAAAGAAACAAAGTTCTAAAGATGATCAGTCTTGTAGCATGACATGAAGATGTTCAGAGGCCTAAGAATAATAAAAGTTATGTGTTATTCTTAACAAGATATTGACTGTATGTTTCCAAGAAGATACCTTGTAGTGGTTTGAGCCATGATGGCTTGTGATGCCTGAAGGGAAGTTGTTTAATGTCATGTGGAATATATGGAGTTTTTCACACCTATCTAAAGTGGTCTTGTTGACCCAATAAGTTAGTATTAAGCAAGAAAGAGTGGATATATTTTTTGAAATAGGTCTCCATGGGACCTAATGTTGGTATGAGGCCTAATGAAGCATGTATTTATGGTGAAACATAGACATAAGGGAAGAATTTCCTAATGATTCCATAAGGTCTCTTCATATGATGATGGTATAGTAAGATCAAATAATAGTTCAAAATCTTAGATCAAAGATAAGGAGATGCAGATAAGTATGGTCATAAGGGGAGATTGTGAGTAATTGATAGTGCAAATTTAGTTGAGGTACATATGTTGTGAGCTTTACAAGTAAACAAGTCCAAGGATTAGATAAAGAGATGAATGGACTCAGGTAAGATCAAAATTAGTTGATGAGATAAAAGGAAGGTTTGTGGAGTCATGACAATCATGTGTCAAGCTGATGAGAAATAGGTTAAGGTGAGAGTTAGCATTTCAATCGTTATATGGTAAGATTTTGGTTAGTTTTCTCTAGTATCTTTGTTGAGTTAGAAGAAAGAAAGATAAGGTGGTATCTATAGAGACCCTTTGTCATTAATGTCAAAGGGGAAGAGAGATCAGATTAATGGGGAAAGTTGTTTGGATCAGTTCATTTATGAGTTTTCCATCAATGTGGTTTGCCATCAATGAAAAAGGGGGATATTTTTGCAAGTTTTCATTGATGTCATGTGCTTGATCCTATCATTGATGTCAAAATAATCCTAAGGTTAAGGTTGACTATTTGAGGTTGCTAGTGTAAGGTATGGTGATCAAATGGAATGTATTATGAAGTATAGTAATCTGAGGCTTTTGAGTTGTTTGTGGCTTTATCTGAGTATAGCATGGCATGAAAATGTGTTCTAAAATATATCTACAGTGGCATGAAGGTCTCCAAGAGGTATGGTACCTAGAAGGTCTATGTGATTAGACTAGAGGAATGGTTATGATACAAATGTGTTTGAGTTTAAAGGTGAGTAATAAATGGTAAATCATGTTAGAGAATGTTGGACATTGTGTAAAACATGTGTATAAGGCAAATAATCCTTCAAAATAGCTCTAAGGTCAGGTATTGAGGCTTAGTCCTTACATGAGAGACCTAGTATGAAGGCACAAGCTTAATAACTTATTGAGAAGAGAAGTGTGAGACCTATGTGAAAAAGGTTGGTAGTGCATGATATTGATATGATGTCATTTGAAATGATAAAGAGGTGTTGAGTAAAATTCAATAAGTTTCCAAGTGCATTCAATATCCAAGTGTGACTAATAGTTCAAGGTCTAACATGCATAGAGAACATGTAAGCATGGATTGAGCTGTAATAGGTTGTGTCAAGGGTGTTTACCAATATTTAGGTCTTGAATTGAAAGGGAAAATAATAAAACACATTTTGAGGTCTCCTATGCATGCATAATGAAGAGATTAGAGCTTGAGAAGTAACTTTAGATGCTCATTGGCACATGTGATAGTTGCATGGGAAGTTGAGACTTTTGGTATAGATGTAAAATGGTACTAATAAGTTTTTACAAGAATTAGGAAGTGGTTTAAGGGACATAGTTGTATGAACATTCATTAAGAATGGAAACTGGTCCAAAATCCTCTAAAAACCCTGTTAATGACCTGATTAAAGAGAAATTGTTGGAAAGTGCCTAGAATGGTTTATAAATGATATTATTATGTTTGGATAATTTAGATGAATCCTCCAATAATCTCTAGGTGGTAGTGATTTTTTATAATAGTAAGTAAAACCTATAGAAAAACCCTTGTTTTTGAATAATTTAATGTTATAATTAGGGTTGAATAGGTCAAGATTGCACAATGGATGGATGTTGAAGGTAAATACTTGTTATTTAGGTCCATTATGTTATTTGGGTAAGTTATATATTCTATTTCAACTAATTTTCTCTCTCAATTTGACCTATCACTAAACTGGCTAAGAGTGAGAATAATGAGAAAAACCAGTCAAAGTGAGAATGCATTTAGGGATTGGTTTCAGATTATTAAGAACGAATTAATTTATTTGGGGTATTTGTTTAAGACATATACCTAATATTAACTTAGTTTATAAGGTTTGGATATGCTCACATATAAGCAAGAAAGTGCTCTCAAGATGACCTGTCTATGTGAGTGAAGACAATGAAAGAGTGAGGTTCAAAGTTTGATTAGTTTGTTCTATATTTGTCATTTAACCTATAAATATTTGTGATTGTATTTAAGATAGATATGTTCTAGGATAATATAAATTAATTATATTCTCATATAAATTTTCCTACAAATTTTGGAAGTTATGTTCATCATGACTATGTCTTAAGGCAGAATGACTGTCCCAAGTTTGCCAAGTGAAGTGAAGAGTGTGAGACTCTATGATAAGAGTAATTGTATCCAATGAAATTGTTTATGTTTTTTGGTACTATATGATATTTTAATGATTTATGAAATAATTTGAGTCAATTTAAGGAGTTAAAACATGAAAGCCAAAATGGCTTGTTAGATTGTGTGAGGACTATGAGAGAGTATCTTGACAAATTGGTTAATAAGACCAATGGTTGACACTAAGGTTTGAAATATATCTATTGGGAAATGATATGAAATATCAGAGAAAATTTTCATGTGAATGATAAGTCATGGAAGTGTCATTACAAGTGATAAATACAAACCTCTACATGACTGTTTTTGGAGTTATAGTTAGTTCTGAGTAGTCATCTAGAAGAGCTGAGTTTGAAGTATTTTGGATATATTTAAGGAATAAAATGAATTGAAAGATGTTTAGGACGTATAAAAGGTTCATAAAAATTATTTTGGAGTCTTTTTTTGTCTTTTTTAGGTGTGAAATGTCAAAATATTTTGACTATTTTTTTGGAACCTATGTGGAGTTCTAAGTGAGCTTGTGAAAACTGTTTGTTTGAGGTCTTATACCCTATTTGGAGATCTCCAATGGACATGGTGATGACCATGAGGTTATTTAAAATATTTTAATGTGATTTTATCATATTTTTGTTTAAGGAAATTTATCGTATACTTTTATTTTATGAGATAGAATTTTAGGAAGTGAGAAGGCCTAATGGCGAGTAGACCTAATAACATGGTTCAAGTGGTGAATTGGACATACAAGTGGTGTGGAAATAAACGTATGTAATAATGGGTCTATTTGAGAAGTGTTTCAATAATTTTTTGAAGCTAAATGTTTTCCAAGATGACTCAAGTGTAACATGTGCTTAAGACATACCTAATTGGATTAGGTCTCCTTTAGGCCTAATGGAGGTTTTTGCTCTTAAGGGTAATGACCAACCTATGGAGTGGTTGTATCATGTGTGTAATGTGTTTTTGGGTATAATAAAAGGGTAAAAAAAGTGTGTTAATTTTATTGGCTAACCAAGATGGATAATAACAAGTGTTGAATATAAAAATAAGGCATAAATGGCCTATTTGAGCTAGTGAGAGGAATGTAGACATAAGCGAAGATAAGAGCTCTTGAAGGAGTATAAGTAGATAATTTAGGAACATAAGAGGAAGAGATAAATCATGATGATTATTCAAAAAGTTTTTATATGTGGATTACAAGTTCAATTGACCCAGTGAGCCTAGAAGAGGCATGTTGAGTAAAGAAGCCTAAGAGGCTTTTTGAGAGGGGCATAAGGTTGAAATGAGATGAATGAGGTGAGAGACCATAAATATTTTCATCATAGGATTATTATATGTATATTACATATATATTAAGTCTTATAAAGAAGAGAGAGGGATGAATAAGAGATCAAAATCTATTGTTTAAATAACAAGTTGTTGTGAAGATGATTAAGCTTGTCTTGGCTGGGTTGGTGCTTAGTCAAGAAGGGAGTTGGATCTGCCTTGTAGGTTAGATCTTGAAGAGGTGTCCTTAGAGTGTCTAGGTTTATTAAAAGTCACTCATGGGGTTGTATCCTCATTTGAAGTTGGAGCTTGCTTAAGGACTAGTTGGGTTGGTGCCTAACTAGTGAGGGGTTGGTGTTCCTTGCAGGTTTGGTGCCTCACTAAATGTTGTTTCATTGATTATAAGACAATAGTCCAAGTGGTGTGATAGTGGGTTTTATCCCCCATGATGGTTTCCCACATATATATGGTGTTCATGTGTTATATTCTTGCTTCATTCTTATGTGATTTCTTCTCTATGCTTTGCTATATCTCTATGTTAGTTTGAATGGGTAATGAATGATGTATGGAATTGAGTGAAAGTTTGTACACTAATTCACTTCCCCTCTCACTAGTTATGATTTCAATAGGATTGAGGGATGGTTTTGAGGTATTTTGAGGGATGATACAATCCAAATAATATCTATTATAATTTTCACATTATTTAAGCTTGATTGACTTGCCTTAAGAGTGTTTATAAGGGCAATTGGTGATTTATTGGTATGTTTAACAATCTAAATTATTTTATATATTTTTTTGAGGTGGGGAAAATAAATATAAGGAAGAATTAGACATATTTGGAGGGCTTTTAGACTCTGATTTTATAAGGTACATTTATAATATCATTTCTAATTTATTTGGTAATAAATCACAAGGGTTTGAAGGATTTTTGGAGGGTTAAAGCAAGGGTTTTTATTCTAAAAATTTCACCATTAATTTCTGAGTTGGGTGATTCAATTGAAGGAAATGTGGCAAGGGTTTTGAGTGCCTTAATTGGATTTAATAATTGGGTAATTATTTTTTCTATTATTGGGGGAATTTATGACCTATTTTTAGCAATTTGACAAGTGTTTTATTATTTTTGGGAAACTAGTGTTTAGTTCCTGAATAATAAGGGGTTTGGAGTGAGGGAAAAATCTAGTTTAATATGGTAAAATATAGATTTTTATCAAGTAAATTACATGAGGAATAAAAGTAAATTTAACTAAAAATGGATTGAAATGAATGATTCAGGAGCTGGAAATTGAGGTGTAGGATTGGAACACTATCTAGAATCTAGATCTGGTCTTCATTCTATGATTGGATAAGAGTGTCAAAAGTGGATAAGAGTGGAATTGGTGATATATTCCACCTCTAATACTATTTTACTATGGATCTAAGCTTTCTAAGTTTTGTTTGTAGGTTAGTATGAACTTGTGTACCAAATTTTAGAGGTTGAAAGTTAATAGAGCTCTTTGTAGGTCCATTTTAATCTCCAAAACCCTGTATTCATCTACACACATGCAAACAATAGATGTATCAAAAGTAAAAGGGGGAAAAATTAGGTTAGGGGAAGAATGATCGCATGACCTAGAACCCCTACTATCCTGATCACTAACTATATTAACCCTCAAGTTAGGGTCTTAGATCAAATGTAGTTCTCCCTTAGGGAATGTACATAATTAATGCACATGGTAGATGTAAGAATGACTTTCACCTAGGCCCTTCCTTGATCAAGCATGCAAGTCTATGTTTGATGTAGAATACTGAGCTATACCATTGACTAATTTTTTAATTATGTAATGTGCCAAAGTAGTAAGTGCTAGATATAAAATGCCTTGTGACGTCCTTTATATAGGAGATTCTTTATTTTGAATTTGAGAGCTTTATTTGCATTTGGTCAACATGGGTAAACTTAAGGATGAACCTAATAAAAGGGGCAAGACTCAACTAGCAAAAGAAACTGACCATTAGAGGTGAAAATGGCTTTGGAAAAGAGCACTGGAAATGGACACTAGTGGCATTAACACTATTATCCAACCCCAATGCTCCTATTTTATAGTCCCAAGACCTGGGGGGATGGAAAGAGGATGAAAAACCTAACCTAGCTGAGGTGGAATGACTATTTGGAAGGATTGGGATGATTGGGAATAGACAAAAAGGTGTTTAGATCATGAAACAAGATTGAGATGACTAAAATGTAAGACCTGGCCAAATGTGAACAAAGCTCATATTCTCCAGTCAGAGTGTCTTGTGAATGGACTATGAAAAGACAAGATATGTGTGGTTACTTGTCCAATTAGGGTGTATACATTTGACCCCTTTTAATCTAGTGATGAAATGAAATGGAATACCAGAGTAAAATAAAGAATAGAAAATGTGTACCTAAACCTACCTGCATGGAGATAAGTGTGCTAAAAAACTTCCAACTCACTTCCTGGCCAGGGAAATGGATGAGAGCTAAATAGTTCCTAGATAAAGAAGGAATCTGTGAAATGAATACCCCCCTATACTGAACCTGTAAGTAGAATATATATAACATGGAGAATAACATGGAGAAGGAGGACAATGCTTTCCCCCTGTGCTGAATCTAACTAGAATGAGAAATGCTTGGAGGTCCAAAACCAATGTCTACCCTCTGTTCCACATAAACTCATTTAATCCAAAATGTGTGCATAAAATCTATATATTATGAAGAGAAAAATCTCTCATGACCCCACTTTGAATATCTAAACTGGAACTAAGAAGTACTCAAAGGTCTAAAACTAATGTCTACCCTCTATCTCATATAAACTCATGTAGTTTGGGTTTGGGTAATGCTATAGACCAACCACTATAGATGATCATACTATTCATCCTGGTGACATCCTAGGTATAGCTGGGTGTAATCTAATTTTTTTGTAAATGTGCAAAAAGAGAATGGCATGTCTTTTCCATTTCAATCTATATAATCCTGGATGATGAAGAACATGGACATCTATGCCATACCCCCAAATCTGGAATATGAGTGATACATATATATATTTTAATAACCTATATAACCACATGTGATATGACCTATCATGCCATGCCCCATGTGTAAAACTAAAGATCAAAACACTATGCTCTGTAATCTAGTCTTATAATTATGTCATGCTATATGAATCTATATGTGTGAGATGTGTAGTAATGTACATGCCCCAAAATCTGGTATTTGAGTTTGATTCTATATCAAAGTCTCTATGAATCCATATAATATGAACCATTGGATCTAACTAATCTATGTATCTACAAACTAATATCATTATAGATCTATATGATTTGAACCATTATATCTGTAAACTAAAGGTATATCCCTTTGAATGTCCTGAGTAATGTTGAATGACCCATGTAATTTGAATCACTTTATATTTTGACCAATTTGAGCTAAATTTGATAATCTTAATACTGGAGGTGTAAAAACCATGCCGAGTGACCCATGTAATTTGAATCATTATATATTTTAAACAATCTAAGCTGAATATAATAATTTGACTACTGGAGGTGTAAGAACCATGATGTATCCACCTATGAGAGTGGATGGGTAAGCTGGGTCAGTGTAGGAATAAGAATAGTAGGAATGATGCCCCCTTTTTGAGGAGAGGGATGAGATATATGATAGAGGAGGTTGAGCCAAAAGTGATGACTAGTGGCATAATGATAAAAGTGAGGTTGGTATAGTTTTAATTAATTGATAAGTTGCTCGATTGATTAGACTGGGTTGTTTTAAAAGTTAAATGAGTTGTTGACTAGTTAGGCTGAATTATTTGATAGTTGAATGAGTCTTTGATTAGTTAAGACCAAATTGTATGTTTGGGTAAAAAAAGAGGTATAGAGATGCATGTGCCATAGTAGGTAGATGATGTAGTAAGAGAGCAAGGCTTATATGATATTGAAGGTATCATTTTTATGATTATATGGAACAAAATGGTTTATAAAATAGAGCTATGGGGTTGTAGTTATAGGAAAATGGTATTTTTCTTTGAATGAGAAAGCTATTTGATATAGGAAAATTGGATTGATTCTTCATTCATTTGTGCATTGACTTTTTTGAGATTTGGAGCTCTAGGGTAGGAGATATGCCGAGGAGATGAGCACCTGTTATGACCTGATTTGAGTAGTTGGTAGCCTAGATTGAGGTTGGTGGGGAGGTTACCCTAGTAAGTAGTTGAAATGTGTAATTTTTGCCTATTAAGAATCTTGATTTTGATGTTTTTGAGCTATTTTAAGAGTCTTAGGAAAATTTACACTAGTTCCAATTTTCCTATCTAGGAGTCAACACTCATGTCCAATGTTTAGTGTTGTTGTCTAAGTTTTGGCACTATTGTTTGATGCTAGTGTCCTTTTATAGCACTATTTTCTACTAGGGCTAGTTTTCTGAGATTCTATTCGACTATCTATTATTTTTTAGCTTGATTATTTACTTTGGCATATTTGATTGATACACATGCTATTTTTTGGTGTTTTTATAGGGTGAGGTATGGATGAGGGAGTTATGTAGAGGCTAGGTGATGGAGACACTAAGATTGTTACCTTTATTAGCTGATGAGAGAGCTGTGATGAATAGAGCAACATTGGGTCATGTGTGTGACCTGGGCCCTATGCAGTGGGATAGGTGTCTAATTATTGCCTTATGTGAGAGGTGGAATGTAAATACATGTACTTTTTAGCTTCCTACTAGAGAGATTACAATTATTTTGGAGGATGTGTATCATATTCTATACTTGTCAATTAGTGGACATTGGGTGAAATTAGAAGATGACATGGGCATAGATGTTATTGACCATGCATCCCTATATTTTGTTGGTGTGCCCTTAGGCATACATAGGAGAGGCAGTGATAGTGATGTATTATTGTTAGTTATGTAATTGAGTGTTCTACACCTACAAAAGTGGTTGGCCATGTTTTTGTCTTCATTTGTTGTTATGGATGGGAGTGGGTGTCAATTTCATATAAGATGCATAAGATCATGCACAATATAGAGGTGTATGGTACTATGTTCTCATGGGGTAGGACTATGCTTTCCCACTTATACAGGGACCTATATAGGTTTACTTAGGAGACATTCAGTGGTGGTGTGAGCATGATTACTTTATTACATTGTTGGGCTTATGAGCACATAGTAGCTATGTGACTGATAAGATTGATGAAGGAGAGGTGGGCACATCCACAACCATATAAGGAGTGGTGGATGAGTACATTAACTATCTAGTCTCCTAGGATAGATCACTATAGATGAGTTTTAGACAAATTCATGGTTTAAGATATCATATGGAGGCCTTATAGAAGATTCCTTGGGTGGCTTGATGATGGAGTGTAATTATGGTATATGAGGGTCAGTTTTTGGTTACATGACCATTAGGTTGGAGTTTATGAGCACTTTCAGTATAAGCACATGACTAGATAGTTTGGGGTACCGCAAGATGTGCCCCTAGTGGTATGGGTGTGGGTGAGGAGTGCATAGGCACCAGTGAGGGTAGGAACTCATGGGAGGCCCACTGAGGCTGAGTTAGCATCATTACCTTGGATACGTGAGATGTAAATATATATATTCTTGATGTAGATGATATTGGATGCACAAAGGTATATACTACATGGTGGGTCGGATATCGATGGGTTCCATTGTATCCTACTATTGGAGGGAATTTCCCTAAGTATGAGGACCCTGCTCTAATCTAGATGATGGGAGATAAGCATTGATTATATTTGAATTATTGTTCAAGTTTGTGCATGTTTTAGCTTGTTTTAAAAATGTATGTCTAATGTAGTTTTTTACTTTTATGTGTAGGTAGAGTGGAAGGTGCTCAAGATGAAGTATAGGCTAGGGTATGAGGTGGAGGTAATGGGTTTTGGGAGACCATCATTGAGTCTACACTTCATAAGCTTACATGACATGTTCTTGATGATGTTGTGGAGGAGGGTTTAACAGAGCGAGTGATAGTTATAGCTGGTGTTTATGCTCATTTATTTGATAGGGCTAATATAGCTACAATTGCATATGTTAAGGCAATGGGAAAGAGAGATGAGTTAAGGGATAAACATGATAGGCATAGGATGCCTTCACCTGATTATGGATCAATGAGTACATAGATTATGGATGAGTACACTAATTTGTGAGGCGGTATGTAGACTTGCATGAGGAGCATGGTCAGTTACTAGAGTGAGATAGTCAGTGTAAGAGGTATTTAGGAGCTGAAGGAGGTGTAGGGACATTGAGTATGAGGTTGGACTATGGGACTAGTACTGGAGGAGAGAGTGAGATTGAGAGTGAGGGCATGATGCCCATTCATAATTGATTATATCTTGATATGATGTATATGTTTTGAATTTTTTTTAATATATATTTGGATTCTAGTTTGACCTTAGATTTATGCATGGTGTGTTATGGATTTTAAAATAGATTGGCATATTTATTGTAAGTGATTGATTAGAATTTGTTGATTTGATATTGATACTAAGATCATATATGTTTTAATGAAATATTGTTTGGGATGTGATTTGACTGTTCTTGAAATGTTGATAAGTGTGATGGTAGATTTTATTTACAATCATATGTGAGCAAAAAGTTTATTGGTTTTTGTAAATTGGTAAATTATTATGATAAATTGAGCTAGTTTAATGTTGGTAAATAGGATTTAGTAAGGTCTAGATTTTTATAAGCTAGTTTTGGCTATGGATAGTTATTGAGAATTAGGAATATTAGTTGTTAGTATGTGGGGATGTAAGATAGAATGTTGTGCGTATTACTTCCCTGAGAGTGTCTCAAGAATACAAAGGCTAGCTAATCATTTGGCTCCATCATTGACCTATTAAGTGAAGCTATGAACTAATGCTGATTGGAATGTGTGTCGTATCACTCTGTGTTGTATCACTATCTGAACCCTATGGGCCAACTGAACAAGTGTCCATACTGCTATTAGGATAAAATAAAACATAGATTTATCCACAAATTACATACAAGAGAAACTATGAAACAAATCAATCAAACATACAAAAACTAATCATAAACATGCACAAAATAAGAGACACCAGATTTAACGTGGTTCACCCAAGATGGGCTACATCCACCAAAATCATCCAGTATATTATTTTTAGTAACATAAGGGAGAAATAAATCCTACAACAAACCCTGTTACACCTCTTTAACTCTTTCTGCCTCCTCTCTGTGTGCAATATGTTTCATATTTTATCTTAGCCATGCAACAATACATTTTAGGGTGAAAAAACACCTACACATAACCTCTACCATCAGATATAGAAACCTTTAATCAATGGCTCAAATTGCCTATGAAATTACAATTTTTTAAGGCAATTTTAATAATTTTTTTGCTTTGGGGGCACTACCCCCGAACCCCCACTAGGGTGTGTGGCCCCCAGACACCCCATTGGGGGTCCATCCCCCTAGGACCCTACAAGAGGGGTTTCCCCCTTGCAACCCCCCATGCCAACATGGATATAAAGAATGGGATCCAAAACCTGACTGAAATAACATCAAATTTTTAACCTCTAATCTTGGAAGACAATCAGGGTCCACACCTAACAACTACTCATGCTATGTATGAATATGCTTTGTATTTGATACTATCTATTTTATATTAACTGTAATTGGACATGGATATTTTGAAAAATGTAAATTTATTATATGTGCAACAGGAATTGTGTGCTATGAAAAAGGCTCATATGTTCATAATTGTATACCCTATGGCCTCTGTTGAGATGTGTATGATTGAGCCATAAATTGAAATGGAACTAAAACATGTGATGTGGGATCATTTAATCTTAACCATAGTGGATTACTGTGTGATATAGGACCCTAAAAATCTATCTATAGTTAATATTTCTCATGTATATTACTTTGTGATGTGGGTTTATTTAATCTTAACCGTAGCAGATTGTTATGTGAGATATGACCTAGAAAATTTGGCTGTAGTGAATATTTCTCATGAGTAGTATTCTACTATGGTGCCTGTGACTTTGCTGGATATGTGTATGGAACTACACTATATACTCCTCAGAATATAGTGCTATATGTAGGTTTCTCTCATTGTACAAGTTTCCAAACCTTCTAAATAGGTGGAATAGGAGATCTCCTGTGAGGCTCTGTCCTAGAACCTGCATTACTCTCATGATGAGTGACCAATGTAAAGGAATGTCCTAGGATGACTCAATCATGGAAGAATGAGGTCTCCTATTTCATGATGGAAGAGATCTTAGTGCCCCCTATGTAAATGCTAGGATGCCATTATTAATACATTAATTAGTGTAATCTCTAATTCCATAACAATCATTATCTTTGTGTCCATGGATATGATGATAGTTACAAAAGGGCTGATGTAGTTATTTTTGTAAGAGATGTGGATATCGTTGATCAATAGAAGGTAATGTGATTAACCTCCTATCTAGAAGTGTTGATAATATGACACATGGGTTATCCTACTTTAAATCAAATTGTAATGGTGCCTTGAGTTGTTCTCTATAGTGCATACTATAGGTTATACTCTGGAGATTAGCTCTTTGTTCTTAATCAATTAATTTTCTAATTATGGTCTCTTGTCTTGTTTAGAACATGGTGGATGCTGTATGCCAGGAGCTATAGCTATAAATATTATTGTGAAATCTAGAGTAATCTGATCAATTAAATCTACCTCAATTAATCCCAATTTCTTTTCCAAAGCTAGAATTGTATAACATAAGTGTCTGAGAGAAGACTCTATTTGATATAATAGATGCTCAAGGAGAGGTTGGTGAATCCCCTTAATAAAGATATGCTGAATCTCTAAATCTGCTAGTTTGTATATCAATTTAGTATGTGATTCTTGAATTGTAAGATATAATCACTAACTAGCTCTGAAGTATTCTGATGCAAAGTTGCAAGTTTCTTATATGTAACACGAGGGCCTATGTTTGCTATGTAATATCTAATAAATGCCTCCTCTAAGTAATTATATATGTAAGGAAACAATAGGGAGTAGATGAAGAACCAATTTTATGATTCCCCCACTAATGTCTGCTGGAATAACTTGAGTAGAGTCAGAAGAATCACTTGAGATGGCAAAGACTTTTGAAAGGCTTGAAGGTGTATAAATGGATCTCTAGTTCCATCAAAGTGAGGCATGATGGTATCTATAAATGCTTAGGAAATGAAGCTTTTATGAATGTCTTCAAAATTAGGTTACCATGCAGATCATTATCATTCATCCAAGACTTATAATCCTTATTTTCTAAGGAGATGTACTTGGTGTTGTAATTCACCAATTGCATGCATTAGAGGGATGATCTTCTGGGATGGTACATTAACATCTTGAAGTGGTTCATTAATCATTGAATTTGATTATTAAATTTAACCATGGGAATGCTTCATTTAGCAATTAGATCATAAAGAGGGGGTGTGCTCACTTGAACCTTCAGAGTAATGGTAACTTTGACCTTACTAGAGGGATGTGGGTTACCATTCTATTTAGGTGAAGAGTGAGAATTGGGTTCTACTGTAGTGAGGGGTGGATTGGGAGATTCATTGGTATCTTTATGTTTTATTTTATCACATTCTAATTGAGTAGAAGATGTGCTATTTGCATTAAAATGTGCATTATTTGAAATAGAATCATGCATAATAGTAGAAACAACATTTGGAAGTGCATTATGTTTGAGATAAGGAGTGAAAGAAGAGTTAGAAACATGAGATGCATATTAATCTTCACTATTTATATTTATTTCATGAATTGTCATCATTGGAATATTGTTGATAATCACTCTCATTTTCATATTCATTTGCATGTTCACTATCATACTCATTATCACTTCCATCATTACTAGGGAGATATGTAAGATAATAATTTATTTCTATTCTAATATGTAATAAAGTATAATTTGAAATTGGAATTTGATGTGCATCTATGTTATCCATGGATGGAATAGCTGCATTATTTTCATGAGAAGTAAGAGAAAGAGATTTATCATTTAGATCTTCTTTTGACATAGTAGAGTTAAGGACATGAGATGTATCATTTGAACTATGCATTGGCAATTTGATTATATTACATTTATATTGTTGTAATTTGAACATAGAAGTAGAGAGAGAGAGAGAGAGAGAGAGAGAGAGAGAGAGAGAGAGAGAGAGAGAGAGAGAGAGAGAGAGAGAGAGAGAGAGAGAGAGAGAAGGTTCACATAGAAGCAAATTATCAACCAACTAGAGGTTCACTTGGAAGCACATGACTAATTTGTTCATTTAGTGCATTGTGCATAGGAGAATTAGGTGAGAAGTATCTTTCCCATTTATCAAAATTATTTTCTTTAGAAGAGGGAATAAAAGAGATAGGTTTGAGAGAAGAAGATGCATTTATTTGTACTTCACTATCATTATCATGTACATAATCATATTCCTCATTACAACAATAGTAATTATCTTTATTGTAAATAAAATCATTTTCCACATTTTTAGATAATGTGCAATTTTGGAAATTTGTCCATTCGTTGTCATAATTATGAGAAAAATTTAGAAATTTATCTATGGGATGAGAGGGAAGAAGTGCCTTAGTTGGCATTTTATTTATTTTACCAAAGAGAATATTGAAAAGTACTATTAAGAAAATAAATGCAAAAATAACTATGAACATAGAGATTTTGAAAATACTTTTGACTATCCAATCAATTTGCAAAAATTCTAAAGTATTTTTCTAAAAAATGTAAGGGAGGAAAACTTGGGGTTTGAGGGCCTAGTTTGGAAATCTAGGGTTTGGGCTAGTGTTTTAGAATTTTTTAAAATTATGCAATAATTTTAAACTCTAAAAGTAATTTGAATAGAATAAATGAACAAAAATTAATACAAAAAATTAATTTGAATTTTCGCCCAAAAAATTTGAAGGAGAAACTCTAAGGGTACCTAGGGTTTTAAATTTTGTTCAAATTAAGTTAAGTTCACCAAAATGTTTTATTATTTTTGGGAAACTAGTGTTTAGTTCTTGAATAATAAGGGGTCTAGAGTGTGGGAAAAATCTAGTTTAATATGGTAAAATATAGATTTTTATCAAGTAAATTACGTGAGGAAGAAAAGTAAACTTATTTGAAAATGAACTAAAACAAATGATTCAAGAGATGGAAATTGAGGTGCAAGACTGGGAAACTGTCTAGAATTTAAATATAGTATTCATTCTATGATTGGATAGGAGCATTGAAAGTGGACATAAGTGGCACCAGTGCTATAGTCAATGTTTGAAACTATTGTCCTAAGGATCTAAGCTTTTTGGGTTTTATTTGCTAGGTCAGTGTGAGCCTGTGTACCAAATTTTACAAGTTAGAAGTCAAAAAAGCTCATTGTAGGTCCATTTTAATCTTGAAAACCCTATATTAATCTACACACATGTAAAAAACAAATGTATCAAAATAAAAATGGGGAAAATTTGGGTTAGGCGAAGGATGATCACATGATCTAGAACCCCTATTATCCTGATCGCTTCCTACATTAACCCTTAAGCTAAGGTCTCATATCAAACGTAGTTCTCCCTTAGGGAATGTGCATAATCAACATGCATGGTAGATGTAATAATGAATTTTGCCTAGGCCCTTCTTTGATCAAGCATGCAAGTCTATGTGTGATGTAAAATGCTAAGCTATACTATTGACTAATTTTTTTTAATTATGTAATTTGCCAAAGTAGTAAGTGCTAGATATAAAATGCCTTGTGAAGTCTTTTATATAAGAGACTCTTTATTTTGAATTTGAGAACTTTATTTGCATTTAGCTAATATGGGACAAATTAAAGACAAATCTAAGAAAAGGGGTAAGACTCAACTAGCAAAAAAAATTGACTGTTAGATGTAAAAATGGCTCTGGACAAGAGCACTAGAAATGGACACTAGTTTCATCGACACTATTTTCCAACCCCAACGCTCCTATCCTATAGTCTTGGGACTAGGGGGGATGGAAAAAGGACAAAAAACCTGACTTGGCTGTGGTGTAATGACTGTTTAAAAGGTTTAAGATGACCAGGAATAGGAAAAAAGGTGTTTAGAGCATGAAACAAGACTGAGATGACTAAAACAAAAGACCTAGATAAATGTGAACAAAGTTCATATTCTCCAGTTAGAGTCTCCTATGAAAGAAATATGAAAATACAATATATGTGTGGTTTATTTACCAATTTAGGGTGTATACAATAGGGCTATAAGTTTGATTTTTTGAGTTAATGCTAATTATTCTTGGTTTTGGCAACTTGGTTTGGAGAGGGTTTGATCATGTTTAATTTCTTAAATTTGGATAATTTATATATGATATGCATGATATAATTATCTAAATTTTATCTTTATATGTGTAGGAATTTTGAGTAATATTTTGTGATGGAAAGAGGGCTTAAAAATCAAATTTGTGGTATTGTGGGTTTGGGAGTGGAAAATCATACAAATACAACTTCTTCTTCATGTTAGTGAGGAACATTGTTGGCTAGCATCAAAAGGTATTTTTATATTAATTTGTAGAGTGATTTGGATGTGTGATAATTTTAGTTGGTGGTGCAAACTCAACAGCTAGGGTTTGATGGTTTTTATTTCTAGAATTTAGATTTAATTTCAGATTTGTTTAGGGGTTTGTTGGAAAACCCTCTTTTGCATTATTGTCCCAATTTGGAGATATTATAACCACTAGGTAGAACATTCACTTGTCCTATTATCCTTGATCAAGATGAAAATTTTACAATGAAGAACATATCCCCATCCATAGTGCCTACTTTCAAGGGATTATCTATAGACAACACTTTTCAATTTATGTTTGAATTTAAGTTATTTTAACAAACTTATGACTATAAAATTGACAATCACAAACTGAAATTATTCCCTTCTACACTCAAGGATTCATCCATGGGATAGGATTATGGGTTTACATCCAAATCCATTTGCACATCGGATGAAATGGATAATGGATTCCTAGATAAATATGAGGACTATTATAGAGTAAGGGATAGAAAAGAAGAATTATTCCACATAAAACAAAAGGAAGAAGAAAATATGTATGGCTATCTTAACCATTTACTCTTTGCACATAAAATGTGTGGTATGAGTTAGAGGGAGATCTAATAAAAATACTTTTCTTAAAGGGATTGGATGATCATGTTAGGGAATATTTGAACTTAATGGGAAAAGGAAACAAACAAACTTGGTCTCAATGATATAGCTGAATTATGCAGGAATTATTTAATAACAAGGGCTATTGTTAGGAAAATGAAAATAGGAAAGGGAATAAATGATGTAGGAAAACTCATGGAAGAATTTTCAAATCTAAAAAAAAACATTATGGTCCAATTAAACACCACACTAGATGGCTTATAATAGAAATTAATGCCACTATTGAACCATTGGTTATGTATTATCCAAAATGTAGATTGAAAAATGCACTCTAATATTTACATATTTATAGGACATACACATGTGGTATCTTGATACTAAAAATTGTACCCTCCTACTTACTCTAAAAAACCTAGCTGAAATAGGCTATCCAATAAATAATAGAGCTCAACTATATACAAAGATAGGGAAACCAATTTTCCCATAATCAAACCTAGAATCATAAAGTTCAAAGAGCTCCTTATAACCCATGGATGATGACATGGGATGGATAATCACCTTCATAAGAATGAGTACTACCAACATGGGGTCCAACATAATGGACACCACAACTTGGATGTCCTAGCCTCATCAACAATCATGGATGCCCCAATCTAATAAAAAACCATGGCCAAGCCAATAATGGGTACCACAAAAATCCTTTAATCATAAAATGATGATTCCACAAAAACAAATATTAATGTTTCCCCCTACAATTCAACTTCCACATACTGAACAAGTAAGTTAGCCCCAGTTACTTGCATAACTAGTGGCAAATCCCAAAAATATACTGGCAACTCCTATATATGGGACTAATCAAGAAGGAAATGTTATAGCATAAAATTGCACCTTAAATAAGTCAAGTATACCTTATAAAATTTTATGATAACATATAACTATCACTCCTCATAGATAAGCCACTACAAGAGATAGATATCTAGGTATGAAAGGGCTAACTCCTTTAATTTATGTTTTCGGCTCACACTACACTAGGCAAATCACTATTGGGGGTGAAAAGAGAAGAAGTAGACATAAAAAAAACCTATGATAATGAGGTGATACACCAAGATAACTCCACACAACACAATTGCATATTCACTTAAGAAATAAGGCTATTTAAACTGACTTCAAATCTATGTCCTTCTAGCATAAGTATTTCTCATAAACGTAGATTGCTATGCCTATCTAGAGGTGGGTGAAACTAAGCTTTGAGATAAGAAACTAATATACCCTCTCACACTTCAAGACACACTTAACAAATAATACACTTTGTGAAACCTGTTAGAAGATATATCACTCACACAAACATGCAAGAGTAGAAATGGAAGCAAGGAGAGCATATTCATCACTTGCCAACCACACAAACCAATTAACACACTTAGGAAAGATATTATAGAGAATGAATCAATTTTTAAAAAAATTATCCAAAGGCAAATGAGGTGTAAAAGTCAATCGGGATTCACTATACCAACTGTGGGTCCATTATAAATCCAAAATGGCTTGAATATATACAACTTAGAAGAGGAGAGAGAACAAGTGAAGCTCAAGGGTCACAAGACCAAGTGTAAAACCATAAGAACCAATTACAATTCAATGATATGAATTGGAAAATAAGTCAAGAATATATCATTAACATGTGCCAATATAAAATAGATCACCTTCCTCAAGTTGGCATATAAGTCTTCATTATCTTGCTCTGAAACTGCCTTCATGATGGTGAGGGGTTCACTTGATTATCTAAAACTACCATAGGAAACCTTGAAACATATGATATGACATGAGAAGGTGGAGAGTAGGTTAATGTAGGTCATATATTCCTCACTAATTGATGAATTCATCCTTATCACTTGTCATTCACTACCTACAGCCATTCATCACTAGTCTTCTAGGTCTATCCTCACACTTGTCACCTAAGTGGATTGTAGCTACTCATGGAGATGCATTGAAAAGGATGTAGGAAAAAATTTTAGAACCTCATTGCCTTCCACTCCATCAGGTATACCTTAAAGTATCCAAGTCACCTTGATCACTATCTCATTAATTAATCACTTCTCCTTCTCACTGTCTCATTTAGACTGCTTGAAATGAAAAGTGAAACAAAAAGTATTTCATTCACAACCATGGTGAGAATTGAGTTTTAAGAGTTATAATAAGTATCTAAAGACCTCCCACAATGGTTCTCACTTGTCCATTCTCCTCTGTACCTAAAAAATATCTCAAATCCTACAAGAAACATGGTATTATACTTGTTCATATAGATGATAGTACCAAAAAAATAGATGATGAAGAGATTGAGAGAGTGATAGATAAGTCCAAATTAGTTTCATGGTCAAATTATCCCTTTTGGATGCATATTATTTCATTTATTTTCCATCGGGTCCAAGCAAGGGTTTTATAAGTTTTGGCATATTAACGATTGTTCATAAAATCTTGATGTCCAACCTTAAAATAAATTTAAAAAATTTAGGGTATAGGACCCCATTAAAATATCCTTAGGTGCTTGAGGTCTCATGCACATGGTCCATACAGATGTGAGCAAAATAAGTTATCCTCTTGAGCTCTTTCTTGTATTTTGAGTAGGCCTGATAGTGAATTATAATTGAATGATCACATTTGAATATTTCTATGCAATAAAATGGCTCCAATCAACCCTCAACTCTCCTTTTCAAGTCCTCAAGTTGTTTTGATAGATCTCATTATCATATGAATAGAGTTTGGAAACCTGAGGGTTTGGGACTAGTATTAGGCCTAGTTTGTAGGACTCTATTTTTGGCCCTATGACCACTTATAAGTGGTTATCATGACTATATATACTTTTAAATATTTATTAAAACACAATTTAATTCCACATATCATTATATAATGCTCTAATACTCTCCCATTTTTTCATTCAACATTCATGCATCATAGTCTACAGGTTAGGCTCCCTATGGAGTGCCCTTTGTATGAGACAAAATAGAGGGAATTTACCCTATTAATAAGACATGAATGATACCTTGAGGATATATATGAGGTCATGAATACCATATATATAAATATTTATAACTTGATTATACTCTTAGTAGTCTGAAACATCAATTTTCATAAGACTAGCTTCTAGGTCTATGTATTGTGCATGATTTTGGTTTACTATAGATTGAGGTTGGAAAATTGTTTATTAAACATTATATTTAATTATTAGAATATAAATAAACATTATATCATTATTTTTAGAATATATAATAAATGTGATCATCTATCTTGTATGACTACATACCAAACCAACCTGTACCTCTCATATGCCTAGACTAGTCTGTAGACTATGTTGACTGTCACATGTAGGTGGAAACTTGGAAGAATTCAAAGGAATAATATAGATGATTTATTTTGTCTAATATAAACATTTAAAGTTTCATCACAATTCTGTAAGTGGTTACACATAGTCATTTGTTTCATGTTTTAATCACTAGCCAAGTCTACCTTCTTCTATGTGTTTAGGCCAGTCTGTATGAACTAGACTATAGGTGATGTCAAGAAGATCCTATAGGTGATTATTAAAGTTATAGAATTTAATTTACATCCTTTTATTCAATTCATTCCTTATAACTAATCACCATTATCTATTCCACATTGTCACTATTGTTCCAAGCTCATTTGACTCAATGCACTGTCATGAGGTTCTTGTAGGTGATCATATGCCTAACTGTCCTTACCCCTTTGTTTCCACTAGGTCTATTAGGTCATTACATACATCGGTTAACCTATATCATGATTTGATATCATATTTTCACACCATTATCCTCAATAGACCAAATGTCACTATAAGTTATAGGTTCATGTAGGCTCAAATGGGATTGTAGTCTACTGAATATATTTAGTGAAAACTTGCCTAAATTAAGAGGTCTTTTACATTATATTATCTTGAAAAAATATACCTTCTATCATGTTTATATGTTAATAATATGTCCAAGTTTCAATAAATACACCATTGGGATTGTTTATAACTCAAGACACTTCACTATGAAATGGCACATTATATGGACAACACCTTATTCAAAGAAGTTAAGGTAATTGTTCCCACTGAGCAACTTTTTTCAACTTTGGTTGACTGAAAGCTTTGCAATGAATGCAATATATACACTATAAACCTTGAATAAACTTGAGAACTTCCATTCAAGTCTTGTAAATGTGCATAACCTATTTATTGGGTTTTAATAAACTTATAGTTGTCCGTACATGCCTACATGTGGCTGTGTATATTGAGACCTCTGATTAGTCCTTACTCATTGTACTATTATATTATCTCAATGAAATTACAAGTATTTAAATAAAAAACCTCCATGGATAAAATTAATTCCATGATTTGAGATGGGAACTAGGTACATTTCCTTAAATTTGAAGCCATTTCATAGAAGACAAAACTCTATAACTCTGCAAATTCTATCCTACAGATCAATAGTAGTGTTAATTCAAAATTCAAGGATGAGCCTACCTACCTTCCATGAACACATGTGTTAACTAGTTGAATTCAGTCATGAAATTAATATACATTCTCTAAAAGATCATATTCATTACTTGGTTTAATCAGATCAAAGCAAACAAAGAAGGAAACTGGAGCTAATGGGGATGTGCAGGCAATTCAGAGTCACTAACATTCTTAAGGATGGTTCATGAATAAAAAACCATAAAAATGCAAACCATGACCATGGAATGAGATCTCATAGAGAATACCTTCAGACCTCAAGTTCACTCAAACCAACTCTCATCCTCTTATCCATACTAAGAGTAAATCGATTGACTTGTATGACCTTGTCTAGGAGAGAGATGAAGGAGATAGATCCATTTTTGCCAAATTTGACACTATTAAAGCTTCTCAACCCTGGATAATATCTATGGGGGCCTATATATATCCTCCTAAATCTTCCCACATGATAAGTGGTTATCCTTTTTTGTATAACTACCTTTAAACTGCTTTAAAGTAATGTTAACTTATTGAATCCACATTGAACCTACATTTCTTGAGTTTCAAATTAACTCCTAAAATCTAACTAACACATGGTACATTATATTACACTTTTAAATTTTTCCTTTCATAAAATTATGTACAACTTCCCCTAGAATGACCAAAAAGGTGACATAAATGAAAATGAAAACATGACACAAATGACCAAGGTGTAAAACACTGGGTGTTCCAAAGATATAACCTAGTTTAACACTTAATTTTGTTTCCAATTTAATTTGAGGTTTATAAATTTAGTATAAATTTTATAATGATATTTTGGTTGTATTTCCTACCACCTACTATTGTAGACATATTAAATATAATTTGTTAAATAGAAACACTACACCCCCCTTAATTTTAATAGAAAAGTTTTAAAAGTAATTTTTAATGGAGGGAATGAAAATATAAGCCTTATAAATCAATAAATGTAACAAGCTCAAAATATTACATCCCAAATAGACTCCTATTTCTTTGGTCATTTTCAATGTTAAACTAAAATTCAACTTAAGTTTATCCCATAATACTCTATTGAAGAAAAAGGGAAAATAAATTAAGCTACAAGTTCACCCCCTATGTAGACCATGCAAGATGGGTACAATATTATTTTGATATAGATTCAACTAAATTTCAAACCATACAACTTCCTTGAAGAAAAAGGGAAAATAAATTAAGCTACATGGTCAACCCCCATTTAGACTATGCAATAGGTGTACAATATTATTGAGATATTGATGTAAAACAATAGATATCAACTTAAGTCACATGAAATGCAAAATTTTAGTGAATTTCAAAATGAAACCCTCATTAAAAACATATTCCCCTATCCCTACAAAACAAAGAAAGTGATAAACTTACAAAATATATAAATTTTAAAGTGTCTCACATCTAAATACAGATACAAATTCATGACAAAATCATTTTATGTTTATGTACAATAATACCCTTTTGAGTTCCACACCATAGTCTTAATATATAAACATAATTACCAAAGACAAGTTTAAATGGAAATGTGCTAGCAAGTGCTTTTTGAAACCCAAACAAATTCTAACATCCAAAAGGTAAATCTTTTATCTCCCATATATCATTATGAATATTAAATAGCTACCTTGTCACCATGGATATCATTTTATTGATTTTGAAACCATGCAATAAGAAAGCATGCATACTTGATAAATGAAGATTTTTTTTAGTTGTGTTTATTCTACCAAACGACAATACATGATACAACATATTGAAATGATAGTATGCTTAAAAATGGTTTTGTATTCTATTTTTATCTTCAATTTATGAATATTATTGATTTCTTATAAATTTAAATGGGTATCAGCTAACTTGATTTAAAATAGTTTAATGTGGTAAATAATGTCCTCAAGAGGCATTAGGAAAATTTTCCTTCACAAAATGATCCTAGTCATTACATATGCACATGTCATGAGTGCTCTATATTATTTTTAATTTATTGTTTTTCATTTTATGTGTGTGTGTGTGTGTGTGTGTGTTCTTTAATTAAAAAATAACTTTATACTAAGGGGTTATGTTATCCTTCATCCCTTCTCACCTATACCCCCATCATGTCACCCTTATCACCATGCAAAAAACACATTTTTGTAGGAAAGGGAGCCAAATGATAGAAAATATGAATGTTAAAATAATGAAGATAAATATGGAAGGCATATATTGAAGTATGTGTGCATCCTTCCTCTATTATGAAAAATGTAGTTACATGCATGGGGTTAATTTGTAACTAACCTTTAGTTAATGAACTAACATACATCTGATTAATAACTTTAACACCCTCCCTCAATGACTAAACTAGAGACTACTCCACGTTTGTCCCAAAATTTTGCAATCAAAGTGGAACCAAATAATTAAGTCATTACGTTTATAGGTTACATAGTCTTTAGATATCAACATGAACTCTATATTCCTATGAAAATTTGTTATTGTCCAATGTAGTGGTTTTAATGAAAACAAAAACTAAAAAATAATAGCCAACAATAAAATAAAGATATGGTCATGTGGACACAAGATGCATCAAGTTATCCACCAAATCATTTTAGGGTAATTCATTGACAATTCATGAATCATGATTAGTTAATAACTTCAACATGACCTCCATAATTATGAATTCAAAATCTTGTATATATTATTTGTCCAAAATATATCATCCTCATGGAGTCTCCTAAGTATGTACAAGGACATAAACAACATGAAAACCAAATGATCATGACCAAGTAACTAAAATCCTTTAGGGAACACCATGTAGACCTCCTCACCTAGATCTCCATCAAGGAAATATAACTGAATTGTTATGGAAATAAACAACTAACATGTAATAATCTTCATGTTAGGAGTAAAAACCAACTCCTCGATAGCAGTGGGAGTAATAACTAACTCTTCAATAGTAGCGGGAGTAAAACCCAACTCCATAATACATGAATAAACCATCTCCTCATATCCCCTCCCCCATGGCTGGAAAAATCCTTTCACAACAAGATGAGTCATATACTAGTCAAAATTACCAATTTTGTCCTCCCATTTTCATCCAATGGGTTATTTAACTATATGTTCAAGTACTGTACAAAGGCCAAAATCAAGAGCAAAATGGCTATGCTCTACAAAAATAACAACCTTATTTCTGGTCCTTTAAGCCAATGCCTATGACTAAATCATACCATCAACCCGCACAACTACCCATGCATTTCATTAAGAGAAAAAAATTGCATCCTTATATATATCCTTTTTAGCAGATATTATCTCCATAACTAGTGCAGGTACATTGACTAGATCATGGTCAACAAGCCTATGAGGAATGTTTATCTATCAATGCTTTTATGGTGGAGTTTCCACACATGAATTTGGGTTGATTTTGGTAGGGTCAACATGCCTATAAAATCAATCTTACACAATACCTAGAGAAATTACTCTATCTTATTTTACATCAAACATGATACATTTCTTCCCAAATAAATTCATTAAAATGTTAGAATTTTTAATTATTTAACTAATAGATGATATATTTTTATTCATTTTAGGAACATACCTAACATTTTTGACCATGAATTTTGTAGCATTATTCAATACAATTCAGATATATCCTACCCATTCTATAACATGTGATCTTCCATCACCTAATGAAATTGAATTAGAAAAACTTTTTTGCATTAAATTTGACATACTAGTCCTTACGAAATGTGAAATGTCTAGATATGATTGAAGCAAAGAATCAATAATTGGTAAGACTTTCATTTGATCATGATGTCATGACAATATATTCTTCTTTAAAATCTCATTCAATTTTAACTACTACCAAAATTTATTGCAACTTTAATTTTTTTTTATGTGAATGAGCATTTTTTCACATTCGACAATCCTCCTTGACATGCACAACCTTGCGATAGTAATAACACTTCATCTAATATTTGGAAATAGGCCCTTAAATATTACATTCCCACTTCCCCTTTGACTACACAATGAGTGCACTTTTATTTGTCCATAAATTGACTCACTTATTTATGTATGCCTACATTTATTTTTATATTAAATAATAACTAACTTGATTAAAATTCAAGTTTTGGATTTTTGTCATCAAGTGTAGAGACTCCAAAAAAGATTCATAAAAGGGTGTCAAACTATTTAAAATAAGATCCACCATGTCTTCATCATCCACCTTTTTGTTAATGGTTACACACTGGTCTCAAAGATATTTTATCTAAAAATGTTCTAAAAAGGACCCACCATCATTCATCTTTATAGAGAATAGTAAATTATTCAAATATAGGACTTCGATTTATTCTAAATTTAGTATTTATTTTTTATATTGGTCCAAATTGAACTTGCATTAGTGGCATTCTAGACCTCAAGAATCATGCCATCTAACACATGACTTCAAGAGTAGCAAGACCTACTTATGATGTTTGTCATAATCATTGAAGTTCATAACATGTATTATTTTAGTGATGAGAATGATTTTACTACAATCATGATATTTTGAAATTATTAAAATAATATGACTCCAAACATTCTAATTATATCCAATCAATTTTTATGCTTCTGACATAACCAAATTTTGAATATTTTCCATTTTATACATAATTATTGACCTTTGAATAAAAAAATTATAGTTGTTAATTAGAAATCAATGCAACCTACAAAACAATTCTGACCCAAAAATCAATGTAATAGGAAAATTACAGTTCTAAACTAGAAATCAATGAATAGAAATGTCACTTTTGAAGTTTATTGTATTCTAAAAGTTTTAAAAGTACTTACAATTTCTACAATTGTACACTTTGTGGGCCCAAAATTCAAAAAAATGCAATGTCTATTGTTTGGATTGTAAATTATGTCAACCAAAAACAACATTTGTCTTTTATTGAGGCATTATAGTCTCAAATTATATTTCCTACAAATTTATGTTTGATGTAATCTAAAATTAATGATTTGGTGCATTGTGAAACTCGTGTCTACATCTCCACACACTATCCCTTGACATGGATTATAAATTACTTCATGTTTTACTTTTTCCCTCATGAAACCATCTAGAAATGCTAGTTCTAGCTTGATCAAAGTTTACACAATATCTGCACTATGTCATGCTTCTATTGGCATCAATTAGGAGCATTTCCAAGACATCACTACTTTGTTCTTCTATTGTTGGAATCTTTCCTCGACCTTCGCAAATGTAATTACAAATCACAATTACAAGAGAGGTTAGTTCATTTTTAGTGGTTCAAAACCAAAACAAATTAATAATCATGACATCTCAAGCATAAACTCTTAGTCTGGTCAAGGTATAGGAGAATATAAACAAATAGAAAGACAAACAAAAGTTATACATTTCCAATGGATTTGCTCTCCAAGCCAAATTAATGGTGTATTAATCCAGAGATTTTAGCCATAGAGTCTTCATCAATATGACACCATTGTAGGTAGCATCTCCCCTAAGTTACACATGATTTTATCTAATTGATAAGAAGAAAATGGAATAATATTTAAGCTTTCCTTTAGATTTCTATAGAGTTTGTTTGCACTAAAAAACTTATTTATTATGTCAAACAAGCCTTATATTTATATACTTCTTAGATTGATTCCAATCATTGGATCAAGATCAATATGTGTGACTAAAATTCAGTCCAATTTGGGTAATAGATGTCATTAATATTTGGGGTTTGGGTTTGCATTTATTAGGCATGTTGTCTAAATCCTAATATTTACTTGTATTTATTGTTAATGCTTGATAAATTTCAATGTGATGTCATGATTCAAATTTTTGTTGAATATTTGAATATTGCATAATTATAAATTATCCAGTTTTTATGGATATTTGGTTAGTAATTTGATTTGATTTGATGGGCTAATTAATCATGGTTAACTTCTAGGTGACTTATGCAATATCAAAATTTGAATATTTGTTCCAGTTAATTATCTAAAGTCATTGATTATGTAACAAAAATTTACCTCAAGGTGACTTAGATGAAGTTTAAAGTTATTTATGGTGCATTACCCTAATCACATATACCTTAACACTTTTTAGAATATGTACATCAAGTGTATGAACAAATTTGGGTGTTTCAACAATTTGTGTGTTATTGTTAGAAAATGTTCTAATTATAATTTTGACATGAAAGTGATGAGAATTGAATTTCTACATTTTGCCCATGTTTAAGAAGGATTTACAAGACAATGGAATAATTAATGTATTTTTAAATAATGAAAAATTAAGTAAAATATTTAATAAATATTGAAGAGTTATGTGTTCACATTTTGTTGACTCTTGTTCAATTTAGTGAAAATAAGTTCACACCAATGCTCCAAAGAATGTTTGGGGCTGGCTATAATTCCCCCTCAAGGGAGTACTAAAAAATAATATTGATGGATGGGCTCTTGAAAGGAATAAAATGGACAAAGGAGCCATTAAAAAACCTCCCAAGAAGAAGGATCAATTATTAACCCATGTTGAGCTAAGGCTTATACATTTAGATTTCCAATGATCGATATAGTATAAAAATGAGTTGCCCCAAACTAGGGGAAATTGGTCAATTGATAAATAGAGTTGCACCATCAAGGTAGATTTGATCATGGATAAACTGATTGATTGGTTGATGTAATTTATTAGCAAGTGCAACTCAAGGATTTAACCTTTTGATATGATAGACAATGTGTATCACTCTCTTTTACATATTTGATAGGAGATGCATGCCCAAATTAGCATATATATAGCTATAATGTTCAAGTGTTTGAAATTGAACATGGTAAAGGTGATGAGAGTTTCCTACAAGGGGAGATGTTGTTTACATGAGGCATTTTAGATGAGCCTCTAGTGATTTATTTTTAATGTAACATACAATGGTTTTCACTATGATATAAAACACCATGATGAACTAGTCGTAATTCACATAAGGACTAACCCCTGATCCGATAGACAAATGAAATAAACACACCATGATATGGAAAGATCAAGATGATATTGTGGTTAGATGCCAATGTATGGACTCAAATAAAATCACAAGGAATCACTCTGTGAATGCATATGGACTAATTCAAGGCAAAAAAATAAAAGAAAAAAAGCAAGAAGATAAGCAAACACACATGAACTTAAAAAGTAACAAATAATCAAATAATCATCATGTTGTGTGTGTGATAATAAAACATTACACTTGGTGATTTTCCCCTAAGTCTAGGGAGTTGAAGATAGGATAATGTGACCATTTGGACATTCAAGGGGGATAGAGGAATAAGGAAGGGGTGGTAGAGATAACTCCAAATGACCCATGCAACTAAACACTACCTACATATTACATGTGGACCTTTAGGTCAAATGTAATTCTCCCATAACTGTGAAAAAAGAAAAGTGATGAAATGATTAGAATGAAACTAATTAATAATAAAAATGGGATTGGCTTGAAAAATGGCAAGTGTGTAAATGGGGGCTCACAAAATGATGAGAATGTGGAAGATAAAGAAGAGGAAATGAAAATGGGAATGATAGTGGTTGAGCTATCTCAAGTTACCCTATGTATCCAAACATTGACTACATAGTCCATATGGACCTCAAGCCGATGTAGTTCTCCCTAAAATGGGAGTTTAATGAATAAATGACAATGGTAATTAGAAATGACAATGATAAGATAAAAGGCTTCCATCCATGAAGACATCCAAATACAGAAGGAGGATTATACACATCATACATAAATAGTGCCACCTAGAGAAAGACCAAGAGCCAAATCCACTAGTGAACATGATGATAAAATACACAAATGTTTTGTGGTTTTATATTGATTTTGGAGAGGTGGGACCTATTGAGAATGTTCATTGATGTCAAAGATAACATGTGGTACTAGTGCATGAATGACAAAGAAATTATGTTTGGATAGCTTGGAGAGATATGGCACATGTGTAGGTTTGTAAGGACAAATAAGAAGTTATGAAGAATCCATATATGTATTGGTGAAGTTATGGAGTATCATTTGATCATTTGGAAATGGAAACATGCATCTTCTAGTTTAAGATAAGCTAGACCATCACTACACGTCATACAAATACAAATGAACTAACAAGTTTGTACATTTAATGCAGGTACTTAAAAAGTCAACAATGGTAAAAGGTTTTCATGGAGATGTTATCTATAATTCCAAGAAGGTACATTGAAGATTTGGAGTCTTGAAGTGTTTTTTAGCTCAAATTATAAACCTTAAAAGTTGTTCTTGCAGACTGTGTTGTGCTAGAAACCATCAAATTTAACTACGTTGAAGTTTGGGGTGAAATACCTAAGATAAATCTAAAAAAGCATGTTAAACCATAAATAAAAATATCAACTACGTGTATGAATTCAAAATGTCAAAGGATACTCAGGAGGCACACAGGGCTACCAAGTGGTGAAAGTTCTTTGGAAATTGACTGCAAGGACAGATCCAACGGTGAGCACATGATCGTGTAGATTGTGATCCAATGACGTGCATTAAATTAAAATGTAAAAGGTTCTTAAGATTACATGAAATAGTGACATGTGTCTCAATAATGATTATTTTTCATAATATCAATGACACATAGGACTGCCAAGTGGTACAAGAGCAGGGACTGGCAACAATGCGCTTAGAAGGCATGTGAGGGTGCTAAGTGTCTTAATCACAGAAGCACAGATCAAGATCAACAGTGAGAATTGAGAGATAAAGCTAAGATACTTATAAGGATATCAAAAGAGAATAATTTATATATATATTAGGGATAATGAGATTATGACAAGTTGTATATGTTTTGATTTGAATAGTGATCGTTGGCATATGAATTAGTAAAGGGAAAAACTAGTCTGTATTGTCTGATCTATAACTTTTGATATATGCAAAATTTGATAATACTATAAAAATAAAAGTTGAAGAGGAATTTAAGGTGCATCCAAAAAAATTTATTAGAAGGCATGAATGTTTTAAAATTTGTAGATATTGATCTTCAAATTTTATTATTTGTTTATTCATGGTGTTACTATGTATAAAATATTGTTTAAGTAATTTGTGCTTTAGCAGAAGAATGTTTTGGCAGATGTATTCATTTGAAGATGTCTTAGAGGTCATATGGAGTATACCTAGGTATTTTAAAGTGATTTTGTGTTATTTTTTTTCTTGATGAAGTGTTAAAGGGGTAATAGGTCTCCATGAGACCTATAAGGGCTACTAAGGCCTAATTGAAAGGTGTAGCTGCTTAAGTATGAGCCATGGATGCTATGAATGACTTGTGATAATGAATTTGAGCTATGTCTTAGAATGGTATAAGTATTAAGGGTTAAGGTAAGTATTGTGGCTGAACTAGAAGGTGATATTCATAAAGACTCTATAAAGATTGAAAACAAAGGTGATGGTTTCTAGACTTGCATGTGAATGTGTTTAGAGAGTAGAAGATAGAGACGAAGGAAAGAGATTAGAGGGAGTGTGCTCAGTGGATGGAGTAAAGTATAGAGTATATTAAAGATGATCAAAGAATACTAGAGTGATCCAAATGGGGTATTTGGATGCATTGCTTATATGAGCAAGTTTAAGTGTGTTTGATGAGTTGAAAGAGAGGTTTTATACAGTGTTTCTCCAATCAAATTGAAATGCAATAAAAGTTCTAGAGTTTTTTATTTCATAAGTAATATGTGGGTGCTCAACATCTAGAACAAGTGGGTGCTTGTTCATTCTTAAGGGTGGGTGATCCTTGTGAATTGGGTGCTTCACTAAAAGGTCTCATGTTTGTGATAATATTATAGGACAAGTAGTCTATGTGTTTGCAGGATTGAGAGTGGGTTTTATTCCCCAAGAGGGTTTACCACATATATCTTGTGTTATGTGTGTGATCTTTCATCATCTTTCTTATTTATTATTATGAGCATTTTGTATTCTTTATGAATGCTCATAATCATTGATTAAGAGTTTGAAAGGATTACAATTGAAGTTTGAAATATCTTGAATCACTGATTCACCCTTCCTCTCAGTGATCATACCTCCAATAATTGGTATCAGGGTAGGACCTTTGTTGAAATTTTAACCACTTAAAGGTGATCTAGGATATAATATGGTAAGTCAATAGATGCAAGGTTTCTATACAAAGCAAGCACCATTATTCAATGGGTCAAATTATGTTTTTTGGAGTACAAGGACAAGGACATACATCATGTATATAGGGTTTGATATTTGGTAATCTATCATGGATGGTTATACTACACCAACTACTCCTCTAACTAGTGATACTGATAAGAAGTTGAGTGAGAATAATTCTAAAGCTATGAATGCTATCATTTGTGGTCTATCGAAGGCTAAGTTCACCAAAGTGATCCATTGCAAGTCTGTCAAGGAAATTTAGGTCAAATTATAGACTATCTATGAAGGAGACTCAAAGGTAAAATTGGATAAGTTGCAGACCTACTGAAGGAAATTTAAAGGTCTCAAAATGAAGGAAGAAGATACTGTGGAATCCTATCTTCTAAGGGTTGATGAGGTAGTAAACATGATCATATGTCTTGGAGAGATAATTGAAGAAGCTACTATTATTCAGAAGGTATTGAGGACTCTTACACTCAAGTTTAATTCAAAGGTTTTTACTATAGAATAAAATCATGATCTCACTCAGATGAATATGGATGAACTATATGGCATCCTTGATACCTATGAGATGATAGTTGATAAAGATAGACCTCCTAAGAAGGAAGCAACCTTCTTGGTGATCAAGGAGACAAAATCCAAGAAGAAAAAGTTTTGTCTTGAAGATTTTTATCTTAATGAAGATCAACTTGAATCCATGATTGCAAGAAAATTACATGTAAGATCAAGTAAGTATGAAGGAAAACTTCCTTTTAAATGACTTTCATCTTTATAAAGATGAACACAATAAATTTGAGTCTTAGAAAGTACAAAAAGTTCTTTAGTAAGAAAGAATCATATAAAGATAGTAAGCCTTTACCATGAAGAAGATAGTAACTCATCTACATAAGAAGTAAACGCATCTGACAGTGATGATTCTTTTCATAATGAGGACAAGGAAGTATTGTTCATAGCTTTTAGTGATGATGAAGGTGAATGTTCTTTAAGTAGAGATTTATTTGGCAGAGATATATTAGAGGAAGAAGATGAAAAATTCACTCTTGAAGATAAATATCTAGATACTATGGAAGAAATGAAGATACTACAAAGAAAGAACAGAAAACAAGATTTCTTGATCAAATCCTAGAGGAGTAAATTGGAATTTTTTAATGAAGGCTGAGTAATGAAGTCAAGGAGCATAATGAGATCACACAATAACTTGAAACTTAGGTTTTCACTCTTCATAAAGAAGTAAAGAGTAAGGATTAAGAGTGTATCATGTATCAATAAGAGATAGAGTCTTTAAAAATGAAACTAAATCAAGCTATGATATGATGATTTAGATAATAAGGATGAATTGACAAATTCTCTTGAAGATCTAAAGATTGAGAAGAAAAATTAAAAAAATATGATGTCACAATTCAAGGACTATGAAGAGCAATTCAATGTTTTTGAAGCAAGAATGAATGATGACACCAGGGAACATGAAGATACTATCAAGCATCTCGATAGTCAATTAGAAACTATGTCTACCAGCCTAAAATCCAAATAAGATGAGTGCTTAAGGTATGTGATTGAAATTGAGTCATTAAAAGCTAAGTTAGACAAGACATCTTGTAAGGTGAAGTCATTTATTAAGTTTGAAAAGAGATCAAATGATCTTGATAATATTCTGAGTAGTCAAAAGCATGAAAGTGATAGAATTGGTCTTGGATACAAAGAAGAAGAAAAACATGTAACTCAAGACAAGATAGAGGCTGATGTGAACAAGGACAATCAAACTTTGAAGATCAACCATCAATAAAAGAATGAATGTATTGGTAGAATGAAGAAAAATTAGATTAGACAACCAAATGCTATGAAGTCTGCAAATTTTAATGGTCATTGTTACTCTTGCAATCAGTTTGGTCATAGGTTAAAAGATTGTAAAATTCCCTCAACTAATGAAATTGTATGGATTTATGAGCAAGACAATGGCAAATATGAAGAACACCATCAATCAAGATAGTCAACAGGTTCACAAGGAAAGAATGACATCATTTGCTACAAGTGTCAATGGTTTGGTCATATTGCAAAGTTTTGTAATATCTTTATTAGGAGACCAAATGATCAGGTACATGAATGAATTCATGAAACTTAAAAGAATCATCATATATAAATCAAAAGGTATGTACAATCTGAGAAACCTCATTTGTTTCAAATGTCATGAGAGAGGTCACATAACAAGGTTCTACAAGAATGACCACTATTCTACTTCAAAAATTGTCAATCCTATCATGAAGAGAAGGAGCCATAGTGAATGGAGGCCTAAGGAGGTAAATGAAAAATAGGATCAAAGTGAATTATTTGTCATGATATAATAGGGAACAAATTCAAGTATCAAGGAACAAGTCTTATTTGCCCAAATGGACAAGGAAATCAAACAAGATCTTGAGATAAAATAAAAGAATAAGGTTAAGAACTCATTCAAAGTCAATCTGAAGATTAGGAAGGACTTCAAGTCAAGTAAGAACATGGAGATATGGGAGTCGCTTGAGTTTTGGGATCTTTATTCCCTCTATGACAAGTGGGTATCTCTACCTATGCTTTTTAGGAGACATCTTTCATGTGTGGAAGCAAGTGTGTGTGCTCTAGGTAAGGATACAAAATGTCAATCACTAAAAAGGTATGTTCTCTTCAATTGGATAATATAAAAGATGTGTTTTTCTAAGGGGGAGTTAAATTAGTTATCTTGAGTGGTTTGAAGAAGATGTAAATGATGTGAGGGGGAGTATGTATGAAGATGTTTGCTATAGTTATGAATTCAAGAAGATTGATATGATGACTTGATCAAACCAAGTCATGTGTTTTGACAAGGTATTGAATCTTCATGCATGAGCAAAAAGAGCTTATGAGTTATGTAGGTAGACATGTCCAAGTATGAAAGAATTCCAGGTTTAGATTGGTGTATGTCAAAGAACATATGACATGAGATGGAGCTTGATGTTAGGGAGAGATTTCCAAGCTCTGTGAGTAGTTTGTCAGGTTCAAGGATTAAAGAAGTCTAAGTTCAAATTGGTGCATGTCAAAGGGGGAGAAATTGATTCATATGGTTGAAATTAAGTAAGTATCTTGAGCATCTTAAATAGTATTTGAATGCATACATGATGTTGAGGAATGATTTTTGGCATGTTGAGGAAGAGACCCTTTGTCATTAATGTCAAAGGGGGAGAAAGATCAAAATGAAGAAGTTTAAATGATTAAGAAGTAATTTTGAGGGTGTTTTTACATCAATGACAAAGGGGGATATTGTTGAGCATGTTTATTGATCTTAGGTTGTCATTTATGTCAAAGAGAGCATGTGGTACTACTAAATGAATGATAAAGAAATTGTGTTTTGATAACTTGGAGAGATATGGAACAAGTGCAGGTATGTAAGGACAAAAAAAAAGTTATGAAGCATCCATATGTCTTGGTGAAGTTTTGGTGTATCATTTGATCATTTGGAAAGAGAAACATGAATCTTCTAGCCTAAGAGAATTTAGACATTCACTACATGTCATACAAATATGAATGAACCAACAAGTTTGTGCATTTAATGCAGGTACTCAAAAATTCAATAGTGGTTAAAGGTTTTCATGGAGATGTTTTCTATAGTGTAAATAAGGTACCCTAAAGATTTGGAGTCTTGAAGTGTTTTCTAGCTAAAGTTATAAACCTTGAAAGTTGATCTTACAGACTATGTTGTGCCAAAAACTATCAAATTTAACTACATTGAAGTTTGGGGTCAAATAGTCAAGATAGATCTAATGGAGAATGTTTAAAAATACAGATCAAGATCAATAGTTTTCATTAATTCAAAATATCAAAATATGCTCAGGAGGCATGCGGGGTTTCCAAGTGGTGAAAGTTTATTAGAAACTGACTGCAAGGATAGATCCAATGGTGAGTGCGTGATCGTGTAGATTGTGATCCAATGACATGCATTAAGTCAAAATATTAAAGGTTCCTAAGATTACACATGCTAGTGACATGTGTCTCAATCATGATTATTTTTTAAAATATCAACAACATGTGGGACTACCAAGTGGCACAAGAGCGGGGATAAGCAACAATGTGCTTAGAAGGCATGTGAGGGTGCCAAGTGTCTTAATCATGAAAGCACATATCAAGATCAAAGGTGACCATTGAGACTTAAATCTAGGAGACTTATAAGGATATATATGGAGTGTAATTGATATATATTTTAGGGAGCACGAGATGATGACAAGTGTCTGATGTTTTTCTTTGAATAGTGACTGTTGGCATTTGAATTAGCAAAGGGAAAAATGAGTCTATATTGTCTGAGCTATAGATTTTGATATATGCATAATTTGATAATGGTGTTAAAATCAAAGTTGAAGAGGACTTAAAGGTTCATCTATAAAAGTTTATTAAAATGTTTGAATGTTTTTAAAGTTTTAGATATTGAGCTTCAAAGTTGACTATTTGTTCACTCATGGTGTTATTATGTACAAAAAATTATTTAAGTAATTTATGCTTTAGCAAAAGAATGTTTTGGTGGATGTATTCATTTTATGATGTCTTAAAGGTCATATGGAGTGTACCTAGGTATTTTAAAGTGATCTTGTGTTCTTTTTTTCTTGATGAAGTGCTAAAGGGGTAATAGGTCTCCATGAGACCTATAAGGGCTACTAAGGCTTAATTGAAAGGTGTAGCTACTTAAGTATGACCCATGAATGCTATGACTGACCTATGATAATGAATTTGAGCTATGTATTATCATGATAGAAGTATTAAGGGTTAAGGAAAGTATTATGTCTGACCTAGAAGTTGATATTCAATGAGACTCTATAAAGAGTGAAAATAAAGGTGATGGTTTCTAGACTTGCATGTGAATGTGTTTAGAGAGCAGAAGATAAATATGAAGGAAAGAGATTAGGAGTGTGCTCAATAAAGAGACTAAAGTACAGAGTAGATTGAGGATGAGTGAAGAAGCATGGAGTGATCCAAAATGGGTATTTGGATGCATAGATTATATGAGCAAGTTTGAGTGTGTGTGATGAGTTGAAAGAGAGGTGTTATACATTATTTCTCCAACTATATTGAAATGCAATCAGATTTATGGAGTTTTTGATTTCATGTGATGTTGTGTGGGTGATCAACATATAAAATAAATGGGTGCTTATTCATACTTAGGGGTGGGTACTCGTTGTGAAGTGGGTACTTTAATAAAAGGTCTCATGTTTGTGGTCATCTTATAGGACAAGTAGTCCATGTGTTTGCAGTCTTGAGATTGGGTTTTATTCCCCAAGAGTGTTTCCCACGTAGATCTTGTGTTATGTGTGTGATCTTACATCATATTTATTATTCATTATTATGAACATCTTGTATACTTTATGAATGCTTATGGTCATTGATTAAGAGTTTAAAAGGATTACAATTGAAGTTTGAAAGATATTGAATCACTGATTTGCCCCTCCCCTCTCGGTGATTGTACCTTCAACATGACCCTTTCTGAATGTTTTGATTTTCAAGGTTTTTCAATTTGTCAATGTTTTGGGATTTTTAAAATAATACGTATAGGTATGTTATGTAAAAAGGCTACTATTAGAAACAATATGACTGAGAGGGGGTTGAATCAATATTCAAAATTTTTCATTCAATTCCACTTAACTATGTATGAACCATCTTAAAATTAATGTATATCTCAACAATCATAGACAATAAAACATACTAACATGAAACACATGAACACAACATATACATGGGAAACCCTCTTGGTGTAGAAAACCCACTGATGAAGCAAATGGACTACAGTCTTATAAGATAAACATCAATCTTTAGTTGAGCACCTTCTCAACATGGAACACCAACCCCAATCTATCAAGCACCAAATTGATAGTCTTTAGATAAGCACTAACTCAACAAGGAACACCAACCCCTAATTTACCAAGCACCCACTTGGATTTAGCAAGCTCCAAATTGCAAGGAGGCTACAACCCCCTAGATGACTCAACACTAGCTCAATCACCTAATTTTTGATCACCTTTATAAATAATTTTTGATTCTAAAATAGATGATGATCTACTCTTTTAGCTCTTTACTATTTTAAGCCCTCTAAAACTAATATTTATCTCTCTTCGCTCAACTAGCCCTTTTCATGGCTTGATTAGGTCTTCTGACCTTGTTCCTTTCTTGCAAAACTTTTGTTAGATATACATGATATATATACTAGTATGAATGAACTCCTTATGCTCGTAAATGATCTATGTCATTCACTTATCCTATTCTACTTTTGCACACTCTTAGCATCCCCTCTCTTCTTCCTCTAAGCACACAAAAATAGGCCAAACTGCCTTGCTTTTATACAAGTCATTTGAACATATCCTTATAGGTAAGCTACATCTTAAAATTACTTATGTTGGCCATGAATAGGTTAAATCATATTAGAATAACATGCCTTATTATTTAATCAATCACTCCAATAGGTCAGCCATACATCAATTAGCCCTTTCTCCTCTTTTAGGCTTAAGGAAACCTAATAGGAATTCTCAATAATACGTTACCCTTTGATCTATTTCAAGCTTATCCAAATGATTAAAATAGAAGGAAAACATCACATTCCACTCCAATATCCTTTATCCAATTTTTATTTAGGTCTACAACACTTTTTAGATACAACTACCCCTTGAACCCTTCTTCAAATCACTACTTACAAAAGGCCTATGCACAACAAAAACTTTGTATTGAACAACTGAGGCATCCACTTAATTTTTACAAACAACTATGGAAATAAATTATATATTTATAATCCTCATGACCTTAGGGTCATCACAACTTCATATGATATTTCAACTCAGGGTAAACATGCTCAAACACTTCTCTGCAAGATGTTGACTTAGAACTACCAATTGATTTCAAAACACAATCATAGAAACATGAACATATGATACATGATTGATTATCTTAAAGGGATTTTAATGCATGTACAGGATATTAAAACACCCTCAGATCAACTAAAATCAATTAGATCATGAGATCTAATGACAACTATTGGTATTATAAACCAATCTTTTGACCATCTCTTTCATAGGTTCTACTTAGCCAAATAAAGAATTTTGAATTCAATGTTTCTTCCACTTAAACTGACTTTAAAGATTATAAAAAGCATGGATATATCATTAAATATCCAAATAAAATCATCATGTATTTCAATGCATCAATATTTCATGAAACTCATCATGAAATATCTTCTCACTTCTGACTGATTTCTTCACTATCTGTACCATTGGGTTTGATCAATGACTGACCAAATTTGATCACTAAATTCACACAACTAAGATATATAACCTATCTATAAACCTTCATGAACATTAACCATAAGTCTCATACTTTGATCTTCATTCACTTAGTAACTTTGACTCAGTCAACATTATCTACTACAATAAATCTTCAGAAGACAAACATGTATCTGTATGGTCTTCTCATGCACCTGAGAAACCAATCACTATTGAATATTCCTAGGAGAGTTTAATTAACCTATAATAACTTTTTTGATTATATCAAACCATTTTGAGCTCTTTTTAATAAGATCTTCAACATTGGGTCATAGTCAGGGTTTTATGAGGGTTTAGACTAACTTCCAGTCTTAATGATCATTCATAAAAGTCAGTCCCTCTTTCTAAAAACCAATGCTTGGAAATTTGAGATATAATCCTTACTCATATACCATGAACAACTTAGGATCTCATGCAGCTACTGTATGTGCCAATGAGTACTAAGAAAATCTTCTTGAGTAGTTAATTTTTCATTCGGTGTACTTATGAAAGCTTAAAACACTTTTCAAGTCTTTTCTTTACAAACCTTAATCTAAAACTTCATTCACATACTTTAAAAAACTCGAATCACTTATATCAATTTTCATTTACTCACTCATCTCTTCTTTGGATCTTCAACATAACTTGTTTGGAGATTCTTATAGATCTTTGAAGATCGACTGTATCATCTTTAAAGCTACTATATAGAACTTTAGAGCACATAGATATTTAGAACTAACCTTATACTCATCTACAAGGTGATCAATACCTTAGATACAACCTCAGATAATATTTCTCATGCTAAAATATAGTCAGGTATTCTTTAGATCATTCTCTTTGGAGCATTCTCATCTTCGTAGCATAATAAGAGCATCTTCAACACTGCTTGTATAGAACTTTGAAGCACATTGATTCATATTCAAAGCTCACATATTTCATCTTTCCACCCATAAATGTATTATCACAAGGTCTAGATAAATAATCACAAGATGATTTACATTTGCTATACAGACCTGGACTTACTCATGTTGCTTCTCGATGACTAGAACATTTTGAAATAGTATTCTTTCATCATAGCTACAATACACATTATGCTGGCAATAAAACTCCTTCACATGCATACCTCAAAGCTTACTTGACCAAGAATTTTCACAAAAACCTTTGATATCAACTATATTAGATTGACGTCAATGAAATAACCATGTATCTTCATTAGAACCTTTGACATCAATGACAACATTAAATATCAAAGCTCCATACTTAAAGATAATGCTAACAATCTCTTCCTTAATCAATGATAATTTGCAATAGCTACACAAAGGGAATATGATTTTTTTTAAAAAAAATCATCTACCAAAGGAAAAACAACCTTGGGTAGGGGCTCAAACAATAGCTAAAATGAATGTAACAATACTTCAAGATGCAAAAGGACTAACTTTCAATAACAAACCAAATATGCAAAGGAAGTGATGTAGAATGAGGAACATAATTAGAAGTAAAAAATGAGATATTGAAGAAATACCAAGCAAGGAAACCATATTGAGTACTCTGAGCATCTTCCTATAAATATGTACCAATGATTACCAAATATGAACTGTGTGTGAAAACATCTTCTTAATCCTTTTTTAGTACCTGTTATCATCAAAAGTTGTACCCTTGAGGAAATTATTCAAGCATCCTCACTTAAGTGATATCATGGTAACTATTTAAAGGTTATGGGTGACCTTATAGTTAAAGAGGACCTCTAGGTTAGGGATAGCTCCCTTGATGATCTCACATAAAACTAAAAATATAATCCTATTGCTTGCAAGGAAAAAGGGAGAGAGAATTGAAAGTAAACTAAAATAGGGAGGTGATTCACCAAATTCATATATTACATCTTCCTATAATGCACTAATAACATGAACTATGATAGAATCTAATTGCACAACTAAAATGGGGTCTCCAAACATGAGTGTTTCATTTAAAGGCTTTAACATGATGCATAGACTAAGGGGCTGATCAAGAGGTATACATTACAATGATGAATGCTTCCAATTTAAATCCACACAAGGATATTTGAAACACTCTATGTAACCTTCAAATATGAATAACACTTGTAAATAGGTAAGAGATAGGACAAATGAGAGGAGGTTGCATACACCATCACTAGCATTCATAAACTAACATAAATTATACACTAGTTATAATACTAAGAGAAGGATATAAATCTATTTTACTCATCTCAAAGTCAAAGTGAAAGTGCTTATTTGGATAGGGCTATGCCATATCCATCAAAAGGATTGCTTTCAATGTAAAAATCAGGCATACATATAGGAGAAGGTAGAAGAGAAAGAGAGAGAAGAGAGGTGTCAAGAGCCAATTATGGATATGAAGTAATCATGGAACAAGTTAAAATAAATAATAAACTACCAAAGGATAATTATGAAGTCTCTCTTCAACATGTGTGTGCTCCATTTGATGATAACTTGAGCAAGGTGGCATTAGATTTATGTTTAGCTTGGTGACTCACCTTTGAGCACTTGAAACTAACCCTTGGAGTGATTATGGGATGAATAGTCACATTATTGGAGTTTAATTTTCTATAATTTTATTCATCATTCTCACATTTACTCTTTTGGAGGCCTAGTCCTTGTAGCCTCATTTTGGTACAAATCTCATTGTTGAGATACACAAGGATTACAAGAAAATTAATGGAATATCTGGGTAAAATTTTTCCCATTACATATTCAACCAAAATTTTAGAGCCCAAATCCCAAGGTAGACCCCCTTTCTCAATACCCATTTCTCCCAATTAGGCCTAACTAAGCATATTGCAAGCCCACAGTATTGAAGACCATATAATTTGATATATTACCATTACAAAAACAAAAAAATATTTTTTATCACATTAAATAAGGTATGAAGTTTCATGGGTTATAAGTCAATTTATGCAAGTTTCAAGATTTCTAGCCTTGGGTTGTAAAAATACAAACTTGAGGAGGCCAAGAGATAAGAAAAATGGATATTTTGAGTTTTGTGGTGTTTCAATAAAAAAAAATATGTATGGTACTAAAAACATTCCCACATATCCTCAAACCATCATTTTTCCTTGATCAGCCTTTTATACCTCTCAAATAAGCAAAAAGGTAGCAAAGTGTGTGCAAAAGAGGACTGTATGCATGGCTGTAGGTGTTTTTATGGTTTTTGACCATATTAAAAACATATTTATAATATTATAATGCCTATAATATATTAAAATAAACTTATTATATGAATTTCCAAAAATCAATACAAAAATTGTATATTCTTTCCAAATCTTGAAAATAGGGTTAAAAAAGGGGCTCTTAAGCATGCTTGAAAATGCTTCTTTTGATTAATGATTGTTAGGGATTAAATAAAGTTTTTTATAAATTTATGATAATTTTTATACCTATTAAATACCTCTAAAACATCTCATTATTGATTTTAAACTCTTTTTTGGTCCTCAAGTCTTCATTTTCATGCAAAGTTAGATTCTCTTGCTTGAGAATGTTGACCTACAAGTATACAAACCTATAGGTCTGTATTTATCCTAGTTTAAGACCTTTAAAATATCATTATTGGTATATTATTATTTGTATTAATATTAATAATCTCTTAAAATATTTTTCAAGATCAAACTTCCTTGAAACATCTCTCAAATGTCTTCAAACATCTAGTTTTTGCTTGCAAACACTAGACTAGTGCTCTTTAGGCTTATAGCCTGCTAGTGCACTTCAAGAATGGTTTTATAAGTTTGATTCATTGTTATATATTATATAAGGGTTTATATTGTCTCAAAATTTAAGTTTATAAAATCTCATTTCACTTGTAATACTTCTCAAGACCTCCATGGCATTTTTTCATAAGACCTTCTTGCTTGTCTTTGATGATTGTAGGTGAACATTTAGGACTGTACATGCACTAAATGTGTCAATGGGAGGGTTTTATGGAATTTATGAATTAATATTTTATTTAAATATGTAATAAATACCACTTATTACCCCTACATAATCATTTTCCTTGCTCGTTTGCATTTGAAACCTTGTGAGAGAGTTCAAGCAACATTGCTAATGGACTATTACCTGCAATCTTCTTCAAAAAATACCTATAGAATGAGTTTAATAGTATTAAATATGATTATTTAATACACATATTTAAATAATGTATATAATAAACCAATTTTATTATTTGTTTATTAATTAATAAAACATAAAAGCAACTTCACTCCTTTGGACTCAACAATCCTTAAACCTCCTACAACAAGGTTTTGATCAAAACACCATTTAACTTGCCTAGATAACTTATTTGGTGGATTAACCACTCCAAAAAAATGGAAATTTACTCATAATAAGTTTCAAGTCTCCAATATTAAATAAATCACCATGAATATTCCTTTTCAATGCACTTTTGATAACCACCTATAAGCAATCTTATGCATAGTCAACATGCTTGCTAGTTTTCTTGAAATTTGACCTTGTTGGTGCCTATCAGAGACCTAGAGAGGATAGAGGAATATTGGTGGATATTATTAAAAATTTATCCTTCCAAAAACAAACTTATTATATGCCAAATATGTCATAGTTCTCAAAAACTCTTCTTGCTACCTTAAAACCATAAAAACACATCATTTTTACTACCTTTGTTGCTCCCACATGCAAATTGATGATGGAAAAGGATGTGAGATGAATATTTAGACATTTTAATATCTTCAAAAATCATTCATTTTAATCCATTAATCTATTAACTCATTGAAATAATAAAAAACCCTGCTTGTGGGGGTTTAAGAGGGTTTTAGGTTGCTTAACTTGTTAATGATTGTTCATAAATTTAAGCCATTATAACCCAAAAATAATGAATGTAATGTTCAGGGAATAATGGGCCCTATCCACCCCCAATATCAATATCTCAAAATCTCTTTCCTCTTCATGGAATGAACACTTAAAAATGGCCTTCACTAGCTTATAAAGAGGTCAATAGAGAAGATGAAACATTTTGTGCATTCTTTAGACCTTCCAATGCTTCAAAAAATCTAATATAACCCTAACAACCTATGATATATCTTAAACCATAAATTTTTGACCTATACTGACCACCTCCATGTTGAAAATTTGCTTTCCAAGGCCTTGGCAAGTGTCTTTCTATGTTATATCTCATTTTCTTCATCTTTGGAGGGTCCCACCACTAATTGCACATTGAATTGACTTGGATGAACATGTGCGAGGGATAAATATCCTTTAAATATCTTATAAATGTGTTATAGGCCTCAAAATTCACTTAATTCTTCATATTTTTCAAACGTAAACATTACCTTAATTTCTCCAAATTTACCTTATCTTTTTCTAAACATGAAATAATGAAGTTTTCACCTTACCATATCATGTATCTAGAATTATTCATCCACCATAAGACGTTATATCACATTGGAGGTTGATATACCAATGCTACACCTTGGGTCAACATACCTTGATATTTTCAAAGCAACCTTAAACTTTGCTAAGATAACTTGATCTTTCCAAACTCAAATAAGACCTTCATGAAGGAGATAATGACAAGACTAAGGGGATAATCCACTCTTCTATACCATACAATATACCTTAAGGTGATTAAATTTTTTAAAATACATCCATGCTATGACCAATTTTGACCAAGATAAGACCTAATAAAAGATCAATAACAAGGCTAGGCAAGACTAGAAGCAAAGTTTTAAATTTTCCTTACCTATGGTAGCCAATTTTGGCTAATAGTACCTATAGGCCACAATCAAGATTAGGAATGGAATAGGATAGGGGAAAGGATAGGAACTAACTCAAGGATGTAAAATGTAATGAATGGGAGAGTGAGAGTACATGCCCCCAAGCTAGGGTGCTCATAGACAATGTTTGAACAAAGCAAGCATCAAAAGTGCTTGAATTAAAACACCATGTTGATAAAAATTAATGAGAAACACATGAAACTAATTCTAATGCAAGCTAATACTAAAGTAGTGGTCTTAACAAGGACCACTCTGCTAGTGTGGGCTCTATAAATCCTGTTGTGCATGCCTTTAATCACTAAATGAGATTCACCCAAATGTAAACATTGAATTAGTGCCCCATCATAGCCTCTAAGATAGAGCATACCATTGAGTACAGTTTAATTGTATGCAATAGGGATGAAGGATTATTATTGATCATGGGATGATACAATAATAAGGGTATGGTTTTTAGAGGAAAGTGTATTTATCTAGGTATCAAGGGGAATGAGGACCAATAATATTGCATACTAGCTATGATTCTTAATGACTATGAACTAGGAGAATAAAGTGTAATAAAATCAATTAGAAGATATGTGCATCCATGATCCAAGGTTTTTCATAATGGCAGTTGATTAGTTATTATCCCACGGTATTTTCTCAAACTAGATGCATTCAAAGTTTTATTTAATATTATCAACCATACCTTTGTGGTAGGGCATGCACTTTTCATCTCTTAGGTGCTGTAGACATGTAACCTGATTGATAATTAAGTGAGTATTGCCATGAATATCCAAGTCATGAATAGTCTATTACAATGCTTCTTTCTAATGGGAATAAAGCTAGAGATCCATTATAAATATTCAATGGGTCAATGGAATCCTACCCTCATCAATTTCTCTAATCCTTTCTTGACCTTTTTAGGATCATCTATAGTGCCAAAGCCAATAAGTTTTTTCCACTACTGGTGTGGAAGCATACTTTAATATAATATGAATTAATGGGAATTGACCTTCTTTATCTAATTAAAGCTCAGCTAGTTTATCAAGCTCATCAATCTAAGAATAATATGAATAAAACCTATGGAATAAAAAGACAACCTAAAAAAATTGTGGAAAAAACCATGTCCCAGTTCTTCAAATGTTTTCTCCTCAAAGAGAGTGGTATATGTACTAAATTTAAATCATGGAATCTTAGGGCTCTAGACTTCTTGTTGAAGAGAGTGAAATTTTCATTGATTGGCTACTTAGATATGTTTTCACCAAAGGATACATCTTTGTCTTTACTTTTACCCTAGTCTAAAAGTGCCTCAAATAGGTTCTCACTAGTAGACCTATATTTTTGATTGTCTTATTGATTGAGGAAGATAGCTTGCTCCCCAAATTAGGTCATAGGTTCTGATGTGATTCCAAGTTATTACTTGTAATCACTCAATGGAAGACTATATCTAAGGCCCATGACTTTTGAAATTACTTCATCACTAAAAAATTCCTCAATAGTTTAATATTATTTTGTTGGTCTTGGTCAAGTAAGGTGTATAATTATATTGGTAGAAGTTTTAATGAAGACATTCATATTGGCTATCTCCTTGTAAATACTATAATGGAGTTGTAATGCCCCTGTTGTGTATAGTGATTATATTTGATAATTGATGACTATGAGATTATTTTTAATCAAACTTTGAGTCTAGATTTTTGAAATTAGCCACGTCCCACTGAGGTGTGAAAGGATTTTAAGGAAACTTATCATGTGTTGAAACCATGAAATACCTATTTTAAATCATGTCTTGATTGCTTACTTATGAAATTATAATTATTACAATCCCTTTATATGATGTTTCATTATGGAATTTGATTATAATCATGTGGTATGTTGATTTAATGATGATTGAATTATTGCTCATAAGCTTGAAAATTAGAAAATGCATGTGTATAATGCTATGTGAATCTATCTATGTGAATACATGTATTCCTTGGTATGTTGGATATTGATATTTGTTTAAGTGTTTCTATTCTTATTAAATTATATAGCTTCAGCTATTAGGTTAGATAAATTTTATGTGTGCACTGAGCGTGTAGGAATAAGAAGGGCCAATGAAGGAATGAGACTACATCAAGCATTATTTTATCACTAAACACCTTACTTCAAGACTTAAACACTTATTTAACCATCCTATTAATTGTTTGTATAGATGTTATTCTCCCTTTCTTTTAGACTTAGTGTGTTGTATAGGTGACCAAATTTAAGTTTAGTTGGTAAAACTTGTTGTCTCTTTGCCTTAAGATCTTGCAGCCTGAGTAGACCAATGTCTAGAATGTCTAGCAGTTGATTTGGTATATCTTTCCATTAATGATATGTGTCTTGATACAATCAAAAGGGTGAGTTAGTATGGGAAATAACCTCATAAGTCTATAGATCCACCTATGTAATTATGGTATGGCAAAGAATGTCCCTTAATGAGGCATGGGATGGTGAATGAAAGTGATTGGCAAATTCTAAGATGTCTATATATAGAAGTCAAGGTCTCCACTAGAGAGATTTTTTTCCAACTCTAAAATAATAAACTAATTAGAAGAGAGAAGAGAAAGGGTAGTGAGTAAGAAGAGCTAGTTAGGAGAGCCGAGCCTTTAGACTACTAGAAGATAGCACCTAAGGATCTTGAAGTCAATAGGTTGGATTATAAATACTTGTTTATAGCTTACGTTCTTTGAATGAAATCATTTTTGCCCCTATTTGATTGATCTATTGATTATATGATGAATAAGACCTCTTGGTTTATTCTATCTCTCTTCTTATCTTTCCATGGATGTGAATTAGCCACCATGTAGTTCTTGCCTATTTAAAACCCTTGGTGATGTTTTTATCTCTTTGATTGATTGTAATGTTGTAGATATTTTATTGATATGTGTTATGGTTTTAATGACAATATGAAGTGATCTTGTATGATAAATATCTCTCATGGTAGCATATTGTTAATCCCTCCCATGCAGGACATGGTGATAGATTTATTAACCCTCCCATGAAGGTCAGAATGGAAGATTGTTAATCCCTCCCATGCAGGGCATGGTGGGATATTGCTTAACTCTCCCATGAATACTAGATGGAAGCAACTGAGTGAGGTATCATCATGTTATCCATTATAACAACAAGCATGTGTTATAATGTGATTGCTTGCTTACTGGTTGTATTTATGAAAATGCTTAGCTTCACTTAAATGTTTATTTGAATGCTTATTTGATTTTTATTTTAGAATGGGAGTCTCCTTGGGTAAGAAATATGAATATGACTATAGGTTTGTGCATGATCATTCCCTTTTATTATGGTACCCTAGATTTAGATACCTATACTTTGTCTTCTAGTGATGTAAACATGCTTAGAACTAGGAGTCTCAAGATTAGGGTTGCCTAGAGCAATAACTTAATAATGGTAAAAGGTTGAGAGGTGAGTCCACCTTTAAATGGCCTGCAGTTATAGTAGAGTAGAAAAGGAACATTATTGAAAACTAGTTGTTATTCCATTATTGAATCAAATGCAAAGTTGTGCCTCATTCTTATGTAATAAATGAATGAAATATCATGTTTTGAATATGTTAATATCATCCTGTCTATTTTTAATAATCTTATGAATTACAATCTTTTGGTGTAATGACCTAGTTATGGGGAGTGAGTTCTATTATTTACCTGTTGAAACCTTTGTATAGATTGGGATGTAACCAGATGGTGGATACTCTAAAAGTAGATCCCTTTGGAAGGGACTCATGAATGTAAAGGAAACTTATTATGCCAAATATATTTATTAATAAAATGATAGTTAATTCACTTGCTTAAATCTTTGTTAAGATCAGCTTATTGATTACACATTACACCTCTTCATAGATTCTATTATGATATATCTTATTGAATTAAATTGACAATGTTTGGGTGGAACTTAACTAAAATAAGCTATGTGATTTCTATTGGGAATAATAATAAAACTTGATTATATAATCTGAATATGGATGATATTTTGGCAAAAGATATGTCTTGTGAAAAATATCCTTGATTAAAACATTTGATCAGGCTATTTATTGTATACTTTTCCTAGAACAAGAAAAGCTTATGTAAAAGAGAATTATAACAGAGTTGTGCTTCATTGTTATATAAATAATAAGGTATGTAAACCTTAGGTTTGATTGAGATTACCCCTAAATTAATTAATAAAGGAAGAGGACTCTTAGGACCATTTTAGGGTTATGTACATTTACTTTTAGTAAAATTATCACTTGATTTTTTACCCATGTGTATCAAAATGGGTCTAAGAACTAATGTTAGAAGCACTATCTCTTCAAGGATGAACTAGTCAGCTCACATAATTGAGTATCTCCTTAAGAGATGTTTTACTAAGTTGAGATTTTATTTTTATTTTGATAATTGATTAAACCAATGTTAATATTGGTTTAGTGTCAAGAAATAAATTTAGGCCCCATCACCTCTTTGAATTAATCATTTATGCAAACATTGACCCTTTATAGCTTAGTTAAGTCTTTATAAGGGATATAAGTTTAGCTTCAAATGTTTTAATGGTGGTAGTCCATTAACATGTGCATTTATCCTTATCTTAACCTATCTATGTTCCTAAGTCAATTTTTGTATTTCACTTTATGTTTGAAAATTGAATTTCTATGTCGATTGATTTATATTTATTTTTTCATTCTCATTTAATGCTTTGGATTTTTAGTCAGCATTTGCCTTAGCCAATTTTATATTTTTGAAAGTTGGCCAAATGATGTTGCACAACATCATTTCAGTGACTCAATGAGTTAGCAAGGCAATTAATTCTCTAATGACTTTAGGGTCGTGAGAAGCTACCAGAGCTCATAACCTTGAAAGGATTAAACTATTTGATTTTAATCTTTTGAGGTTCTAGGGACCTGGGAGGTTTCTAGGTGGCATCATTCTATAACTCAAAACTTTGGAAGGATTAAAGCATTTGTGTTTAATCCCCTAATCCTCTAAGGTTATGGGGACCCGAGAGGCTTCTAGGTGGAAACGTCCTAGAGTTTGGAACCTTGGGAGGGTTGAATCATTAGGGACTAATCCCCTAATGCTTTTAAGCTATCAAAAACTTGAGAAGATGCCAATTGGTAATGTTTTAGTGCTCAAAAGCCTATGTAGTTTTTTTATTGGAATTAAACTTGGGGACTTATAATCATGTCATGTGGTATGACTACAACCCTCAGTGAGATAGGTGTGACCAAACCTGATGTGGCCATGTGGTACCCATAATGGTTGCCTTAATGTTTTAGCATAAAAACCATGGGATATTATTAGTGAATAATTCCTTAAAATTCATGGTTATGTTGGGACCAACATACCCCATTTTTTTGAATTGGGACCCTTGAGAAACCCTTAAAATAAAACATGAAAATTTTAGCATGTCAAGGTCTTTTATAGAATTTGAAGATCATCCACTTTGTTAAGAGACAAGCATATATGGTCTTGATTTAATCTGGACTAACCTTGATAATGAAGTTCATTTGACTATAAGTATAGGTTCCATGATGTGCATCCTTGAGAAGCCTACATTCAAAAACCCTAACAAACCCTCGGTTCAAATTTGAATAAAGGTGGGAACCCAAATTAGCGAGAATCATTTTTATGGACTTCGATATAAAATGCATATCTTAGGATTAGTCATGTTTCTTAACATGACTGGACTAAAAAACTTGACCCCCTTCATTATTTTCCCATTTAAAAAAAAAAATTCCTTATGGCCTAACTAAATGTGCAGGGTCCTTTCATATTCCCCAACTTAGCCTAAAACTTTAATACTAAGACCCTGATATATTCATTAATACCATCACAACCTTAGTCCTAACACCTTAAGCCTAAGTTTTTATTACCTCCACGGTCCTAACATTAACTTCCTTGAACTTTACAAGATCCTATGGTTTTTGCTTTATCATAACATTCGATCAGATGGAGTGAAGATAATTGGGAACTTTGGCTAAAATAGCCTGCATCTTGGATAACCTGATGATCTACACTTACTCACAAGGACTCGATTAGATGGAGTGAAGCGTAGTTGAAAATTCAAAAGGATATAGAGAGTCTAAAAGATTGACACATGAAACCATTACATTTAAGGACTAAAAGGAAGAGGGACCCTCTTTGACGTGACAACCAATAAAAAACAAGTCTCTAGATTATGATCAATGATTGTCATTTTATAATGGCATTTGATCCAACAAAGAAAATTAACACCAAAACCCTAGGAAGCCTCAAAAAAATTCCAAGTTGCATCCTCACATTTGACCCTAAAGATTTTAATGAACTTAAAATTTACGTTCATATGACCGTCATTTAAATGTCCAAAGAGACTAACTTGATGCTTATGTGACTATTAAATTTAGGTCCATTAAAATCAAAACTTCATTTTCTTAAACTTGATGTCCACATGAACATCAATTTACACCCACGAGAATGTATTTGACATCCACAAGACCATCAATTTTAACCCAATGAAAATATCTTGCTTAGTGTTCAAATAATGCCCCTAAACCCATTTTTACTCTAAAGTGGCTTGCTAAACTAGGGAAATTCTCAAAATATGCCCAAAATGGAAGGCCTCGATCTATGAAATGTAAATATATGCAAGAAATATACTTATCCTTAGTCTATGCTTTAAGGATCTATATGTAATTTTACATAATGGACCTTAAATCACAGACTTATCCTATATAAAATTCATTTCATGTTGAACCTATTTTGAATCATGGTTTGTGACACATGGCATAAATATTTTAGCCTAATGTATTTCATGTGTTTGCTAAACATAATGCATACATTAACCTAGAGTGCTTCTTCCTTGACCTCATTTTGAATCATGACTTAGATTTAAATTCCTTAGCTTAAGGTTTTTCTTGTGCTCAATAAACATGAAGCAAACTTTAGCCTAAGGGATGTAAGCCTAAGTCTTGACTTTTAAGAGTGTACTAACTTAATGTTTGGGCATGTTTGAAGATTAATAGTCTACACTTTGTTATTGGATTTGATCTAATGATGCAAAGGTCCCCAGATAGTTTTCAACAAAACCTTGAGAACCTATGGACTCGCCATGTGGCTAATAATTATTCGACAAGGGACTGACATAAGATTTGGAACATGGGGAAGATGCATAAGCAAACCAAGTATCACGACTGCAAGGCTTAAGGCTCAAGAACCAATTAAAATATAAGGGACCATATTATTATCAATGACTCATGCTAATCCAAGATTTTGATCCTACGGAGTGAAAAGGAGGTATTTTTAAATACCAATGGCTAGTGTTCAAATGGCATTTATGAAAAATGCCATGAAAGATCTAGACTAGTGCGACATAAGCTCCATGCAGGTAGAAAAGGACAAAATTGAAGATCTTATGGGATCAAAAACATAAAGGTATAAAGGTAAAGGTCCAAATCGAATCTAGAACATGTATAAGACAAAGCTTGGATATCTTCTACCATTAAAACTCTAAACCCTATACCCTAAATAAAGGCAACCCAAATGGATGAAATTTGCTACAATTCAATCCAAAGATAACTTAATTATGTTTTTTAGCAAGAGAGAGATTTCACAAAGATCATCTACAATCCAACATGAACAATTAGCAAGAAATAGAGACCATGGCAACTAGCAGATAAAAATTGAAGGAGAAACTAAGATTTATTTGATGATAGATAGTGAGGGTTGGGTATTCAAGGATACAGAACTAGACTTGGCTGTATTGAACATCCATGACATTAGGAATTATTTTGATATTTTATTTATGATAGAAGACTTGTATCCCATCTCAAAGGAAGAGTAGAGAAATACCACCACCAATAGATGACATAAAGACTTGGTTGCCATCTAGATGGCTAGCCTCCATCATGCCATGACAAAACTAGAGGTATTACATTACATTGATATCCTTTCCCCCAATTTTGTTTATTTTAAGATTGATGGTGAATGGATTATTAGGGAGGGTAACTCAAAAAAGGTAGCATAAATTTCCCTTGTTGCTTTTAAAAAGTAATATAAGCTCCCTCTTCCCCATGTAGACCTTCCAAAAATGAGACAATGGACTAATAACCATGACCTTAACTCCCTCCTAAGACCTTATCTCTATCAAGAGCCTCACGCTTTATAACCCTTGATGGCAAAATCCCTAGCATCTAGTTTAGAGAGGGTATTAGGGTTATTATGACCTTGTTGAATAGAGCTTTTGGTGCCTTTTCAACCACTTATGTAAACAAGGTTTAGGTCTCATATGTGCACTTCCTGGTGGAATAAAAAATTACCCCTATAATTGGATATTTGATCAACATCTTTTTTGCCAAGCAATTCATCATCATCAAGAATTTTTTTTCCAAATAATTCTACATGATATGTTACCTACTTGATGCCCTTCTCACTGTAAATACCTTCCTTGTCATTAAAAATTAGTCCCCAGAGGGTGGGACCACTATCTCACACTACTACTTCAAGCTAAACATCTTCAAGTATAGGAATCACATGCATTTTATCTATGACTACATTTTCCCAGCAATCTTTGAGGCCATCACAAGTGTCCCCATGCCTAGGATTCACCCCCCATCAAAAAGTGTGTGGAGATGATTGGGGACGTATGGTATTATCCTAATTACACAATCATTAGGATAGAGGGAATTATGTCCCAACCTTATAGACTACCAGTGCATGTCCTAAATAAACTTGCTAAGTAAGAGATTACCTCCCAACTCATCCTTGGCATTGATAAGGCTTGCAAATAAAAGAGGAAAGGTTTGTTTCACCCCTTCCCATTGGATATTGGGGAAATCATAATTAAAAAATGGAAGTAGGTGGAGGTTATGGTCACACATAAGAATTCATTTGCATTTTAGCTAGATGAACTCAAGATGTGGGTTCCAAAGAACAAAGTAGGAGAACATTTAAAGGACAAAAAGCTCAAGCTTGAGTATGTACACCAACTAGGTGTCCATGACACCATATACATCAGAGCCAAGAACTATGGGGAAGTATTGACTAGGATCCAAGGTCACAATAATAAGCTAGAGTATAGATTGGTCAGGGACAACAAGCCATTTAGGGAAACATGGAAAATGCACCCCTTGTAGTACCATTTACTACCTAGGCCATCTGGGATAATTCATGAGCAACCTAGAGCAACCATAGAAGTCCCAATAGTAGGTTGAACAAATTTAGGATGATCAAGGCAAAGGAAAGGAAAAGTTAAGGAAAGTAATATTAGAAAAAAGACCTAGATAAGGACCCTTGAATTTAACCATGTAGTAGAGGACACCTTCCCCAGTCTAGTACATTGATATGATAGCCTTGGATCTAGAAGATACACTTGAGGTGCCCTCAAGGAATTAGAAAAATATTATGGCTCAAGAGGAGAGGAGGACCCTTCAGTGGAGCCCAAAGAAGATACAGGGAAATAATTTGTCCCAGTGGCCTCCCATGAAAAGAGGAAGGTAGAATTGGCCTTGGTCCTAGTAAAACCAAGGAAGAAACCTAGATTGACCTTCACTCATCCCACTAGTGAAGTCAATCTCTTTAGTGATGAATTTTCAATCCATGGACTAGTCATTCCTAACTAGTTCATCTATGGAAAATTTCAAAAGATCCCATCTCTCTCCCACTCATGGGCCATAAAAAGGGTTGGTATGTATTTACATGATGATGTGAAGCCCTAGATAAAGGCTATAATGAAGGAATAGGAAGAGAGAAGAATTATGGTCACCCAAGGCTTGTGAGGTAAGAAGATAGATGCTTCAAGAGAATCTACTAGCTCAAGAGTGGATTTCCTAGTACCTCCCTAGTTCAAAGATCCAATTACCACAGTTCATTTCAATTCTAAGATAATAGGCTTAGAGAGAATAACAACCAGGACAACCATGGTTGGGATAGAACAATTCACCTTTTAAAAGGTGGAACATTTTATAGGTTTGACCCCTATTATAAGAAGATAACTTAGTGAGGATGTAATACATGAAGAATATGTGGAAATATTGATGGAATCACATTCAAAACAAGCCAAGGCTAGAATTTAGGGTCTAAAATAAAGGATCTAGAATTTGGAAAGGGAGAAGGAGAACTTGTAGACTCAGGTAATCTTTTTGATCCTAGATGCTATGATCAAGATGCTTGAAAAGTAATTCTATGAAATGTTTGAGGCATTAAAGTCAATGAAGATGAGGCAAAGTGCATTAGAGGACCAAGATACATTAGCTAAAGACCTGGTCACTCAATGGCAGGCCTTAGAGGATAAGATTGCTCAGCTCCTCAATAGTCAAGCAAAGAAGCAAATCCCAAACTTTAGAACCATAAGTAAGGGACACCTAGGAAAAATCTTGGGGATTATTATTGATAAGGTTCAGGGCTTGAGTACCTGGCACACCAAGGTAAATAAGGTTTTAAAGGATGACAAAAAACTCATTAGTAGAATTGAGTAACTTCTTGGGACCATGTTTGTCAATCTTGCACAACCCACTACCCTTAGCCTCATCAGTGATGAAGAGTTCAAGCATAGGGCCACTTTGGTGACTCAATAAATCAAAGGGAAAATCAAAGGCTAGTCTAGATAAGATAATAAAAATATCTTGGATATGATATTCAATGCAAGTGAGAGGATCAGCAAAGCTAAAATCATCAAGGAGGCCATGACCAAAAATGACAATAATTTGATGAGCTAGTAGACCAAGAGGAAGAGTGCATCATGAAGCCTACTGTGGATATTTAGCTAGTTGATGATTAACATGAGAGGGCTGTGAGCATCCTCCAACAACAAACACGGACCCCACCAACAAGTTAGAACAATATTATATTCTAAATAGAAATTAGGTAGCATTTTATAGTGGAATATTGCATTATAGAGGCATATGCTAATTTGTTAGCATATTTACCTCTAGGTTAGTATGATTTGGGAAAACACATGTATTCTAGATCTTGTAAGGACAACTATCCTTATCTTTATACACCTGTATTTTGTAACTGACCAATATACTACCTATTCTTCATATAAAGTCATGTATCAACATAATAAAAAGAGAGTGATTTTTGAGTAACTTTGTATACTTGAAGCAATTAATATAATCAAGGAATTTTGCAAGGATTGTCCATTTTTGATGTTTTAATTGCTAATATAGCTTTTCTCTCAATTGTTAGTAGAAGTCTTGAATTTGAATATTATCTTTGAATTTTGAAGAACATTCTTTAATCACAGGGTTTTTAATTTGTGCTTATGCTAGATTAGCTGAAAGATATTAGGTTCTAATTCATTTCATTTTGATCTATATTTAGATGTGTAATGGCTATTTTGATTATAGTGGTAAATCCCTAAAATAGACCTAGTTATTATTTGTGATTCTTAAATGCTTTCCTCTGAAGTTTGCTTGATATATAGTGAGATTTGAGCTTTGGTTATGTTGAATTATATATTTTTTAAATGCATATTTAGTTTCCATTAATAATTTTTCATAATGTTCAAGACTAAAATTAACAATCACTTATTTCTTTTCTGCCCTACCCTTCTCTTTGCTCTTTTCTACACCATGATCACTTTAGTTTAAGCCACATTATAGATATCCATTTAGATTAGTCTGTAGCTTAAATTAGGAGTGTAATTCACTAAGTATCAACAAGGTTTCATAAATAATAGGCCAAGGTGGCTCCCAAACACCAAAATTATATAAATATTGTGGAACAATTATCTTAATCTGCATGTTCACATGAGCAAGAAGGAGATGCATGTTCTTAAGAGGAAGTCATATGTCTTTGACAAACTTAGGAACTGGAAAGCCTTGGTGTTCTTGGAGGAGATGACGGACAAAGATCAACGGAGGGGGATGGATACTTCTGAGCAGGGCAGTTTGGACATGGGGATGATTCAAAGAGAGCTCACGGGTAAAAAGTCATCACTCATAGGTGAACATAGTTACTGGCGTCGGTCAAGGGGAATCGACGTCGAACAGACAGGTGCCGATGTCGGTCATGTGCAGACCAGAGCTGGTGGTGTCGGGAAGGGTGGCTGTCGGCGTCGGTCAGGGAATTGACGTCGGCAACTAGGTAAGACCGACGATGATCAAAAAATTGGCATCAATAGAAAGGACAGTCGCATGGAAAATGACATCGATCGGATGTAGATTGTGTGGTGACTGAGGTCGGTCATTGTAACGGATTTTGGGCAGACAACAAGCTGTCAAGGAGTCTCAAATGCCCATATGGAGGATTGAAAGGGTAAGTAAGCCTCAAATTTGTTGTTCCTCTTCTTTATACTCGTTGCTCACTGCAGAGCAGGAAGCATCTAGGAAACAGTGGGAGCATGGCATGAATAGGATGCAGAACCAAATAGGAGATTTGGTAGGGTTGCCAGCTGGAAGAAAGCACTAAAAGATGAATGGATACCTTAGTTAAAGAATAGAGAGAATGGACACATGAGACAAAAGGCTAAGTCATATGGTCTTGAGCAAGCTGCAGGACAGTCGTACAGGGCTGACAGGTGGTACCAGGTGGATGACAAAGCAGGGCTTTAGTCAATGTCAGTATAACCATTGTGTTTGTCTTATCAGGTGGATGATGGTCGCAACATTATCTTGTTACTGTATGTGGATGGTATGCTTGGTGCAGGTTCAGACATACATGGTTTTGTTGAGCTAAGGGTAAGGTTAGTTCAGTGGCATTCCTCTTAAGTACCATTCATTAATGATTTATGTTTATCGTCAAAGAATTAAGACATAGTAATGTGTATACTCAATTAAAAAGGGGTTTTTGTCTATTTACAATAATAATAAATGGAATATCCATGCCTCCACACTCAGGCCCAATAGTCATCAAATTAGTTCTCCAACCCCCAAATTACTAGAATTTCCAACTCAATACATATTTATCAAAACATTATTTACAAAATGGCAAAAGAAAGGAAATAGGTGCAACCCATATGATATGCTAATTTGATATGCAAGGGTTTATATTACCATTAAACTTTTCTAGTCAACACCTACAATTACGGGTCAACAAAATAATTAAATTTTCCATTAACCAATGAACAACAACTTAGGGCATTGTAGGGTCTTACGAGGCAAAGCCTCGTATGGAATTTTTATGTTTAAGCCAAATTGATCCAGGGTGAAAATATGTTGATAATGCAATCAAAAATATTCCAAAGCTTGTCAAAAGAGTCCAATCTATTCCATTAGGAATTAGGATGTAGAAGTATGTGTATAAAAATGAAAATAAATTTTACTTATCTACTAAAGTGGAATGGCCCAACTGAAGCCATTATCTTCTTGCCCACTGTCATCCTTTTTAAAACACTGTGGATTTCCCTCTTGCCCTAAAATTATCATGCTATACAATTTTGGGCTTTCCAGGCAAGGGTTCAATGCCCTTCCTCCTCCAAAAGAAACACAAGGAGAATATATCTCCAGATCAACGTTCAGGGAGGAGACATCATCCCCCCAAATTATATCTAATTGCCATAATCCCTTCCCTTTTGATTCTAGCATGCTATCTCAGTTAAAAACATCGTCTCCCAAATAAAATCCATAGCTGCCTTTTTTAGATGTCACTTGTAGATAAAATCGATCTCCAAAATATAAAATACTAATAAAAACCTCCCCCATAGCAATTGGTGTGCCCCCTGCCAGCTATACATGCTGCCTACCATATATCTGCCCAAAAATATAACACATTTAAAAAAAATGAGATTTGAAATGCAACTCGGCTCCTAACTCAATACAAAAATTTGAGGTAGATAGAATGTATTAGGATCTAGGAAGCACAACTGATTACCATATACAAGCAACTAACATGCGGAATTAAACCAGAATCACAAGTAACTAGAATTCAGAAATAACACAGAATATGAGAGACAATACCCAATTGTATTAATACTCTTCTAGAAGGAAATACAACAAAGAAGATGCCATAGTCTTCTTCCTTACACACCTCTAGGGCTCCCACACCTCTAGGGCATAAACAATAAATATCTTCAAGAGCTCACTCTCTCTCTTACGGTCCCAACACACAACTCAAACACAGAGTTGGTGTTCAACTCCAACTAGTCAGTATCACTAATGCCAGTACACCGAGTATACACACATACTCAAACTGAGTACACAATGCACTCCAAGTAGATCTCCCATGAACTTGCAACAACCTGTAACTTAAATGATTTTACTTTGGAAGGATATACCTTGCCTTCCTCTATTGCTCTCTGACGTGTTGCTGTCACCTTTGATCTTGCTGCCCCGTAGATCTACCTTTGACCCTCGCACACACACTTGCAGATCAACTGATCTTGCTTACCATGTAGATCTCCAAACGTGGCCTTGCACACCTGCTAACCAAGATCCTACATACATGAAAAATCCTTCTGATTCTCCAAACCAGCACCCATACTTGGCACTATGGCACTAGGAGGAACACACCTTGCTCTCTTCACTCTGAAGGAGCTAATTTTGCTCTCTTACTCTCTAACACAAATTACAATACAGCCCATGAGTCTATTATATAGATCCCATGCAAACAATAATTAGACATCCAATTACAATAATTAGATCTGCAGCTCAAAACTATAATTAGCCTTCTTACATGCAAACAACTGGTTCGTTAACTAACTATCTGTGAACTAGCGTTCTGGAACTGCACAGGCAACCGATGTCGGTCCCTGTCTGCCTGGGGGTGACTGACGTCGGCCGATCCCTAATCGATGTTGACAGCTTCCTATCTACACCTGATCGACGTCGATTGGCCTAACCGATGCCGGTGACTGTGACACTCAACAACCTCCTCCTCTATGTTTGCATCAGTGAAGTTTTTAGCTCCACAACCTAACAATCTCTCACTTGGAGATAAACAACTGCACTGTACCTGTACCTATACACCATCTAATCTATTTCCTGGCTTGTATTCCTCTTCAAGCTCAACCTTGAAGACCAACCACCACACATCCTGTGGTGCACCACCTGTCATCCAAGTAACCTGCCGCATTCGCATCTACAAACCCATGTAGAAAAGAACTTGACCCTGCATAGCATGTCGACCTACTGCTGGTCCCTCTCAGATACCTGAGAATCCACTGAGCTACCCTCCAGTGCTTCTTTCCTAGATCGGCTCCAAAATTTTGGACAGCTCCCACTGCATGGGCAACCTTAGGTCCAATACACATGTACTTAATCTCATCATGTGAATCAGGACACTGTTCATAAAACTGTCCAACCCATTGGCGTGCTAACCAGTTTCACACAATCATCCGGAGACAAAATCAACTTGTGATCTTCCATGTCTCTAGAACACACTCATGCCAAAGAATTTTGCTGCTTCAAATTCCTCATGACATGCCACTAAACTAACCTTACCCTTAGCTTAGCAAAAACCTGTATGTCTAAACTTGCACCAAGCATATCATCCACATACAGTAACAAGATAATGTTGCGACCATCATCCACCTAGTAAGACAAACACAATGGTTATATTGACATTGACTAAAGCCCTGCTTTGTCATCCACCTGGTACCACCTGTCAGACCTGTACCACTGTCCTGCAGCTTGCTCAAGACCATATGACCTGGCCTTTCATCTCACGTGTCCATTCTCTCTATTCTTTAACTAAGGTATCCATTCGTCTTTCAGTGCTTTCTTTCGACTGGCAACCCTACCAAATCTCTCGTTTGGTTCTGCATCCTCATTCATGCCATGCTCCCACTATTTTTTGGATCTTTCCTGCTCTACAGTGAGCAACGAGTATAAAGAAGAGGAATAATGAATTTGAGGCTTACTTACCCTTTCAGTCCTCCATATGGGTGTTTGAGACTCCTTGACAGCTTGCTGTCTGCCCAAAATCCATTCCAATGACCGACCTCGATCACCACACAGTCTGCATCTAACTGACGTCGGTTCCATGCAACTGTCCAAGTCGCCGACACCGGTTATCCTACCGACGTTGATCTCCACTTGCCCGACACCACTGACTCCTCTGGTCTGCACATGACCGATGTCGGTGCCTGCTTCTTCGACGCTGATTTCTTATAATCGACGTTGGTACCTGTGTTTTCCTGTGAGTGATGACTTTTTATCCGCAAGCTTACTTTGAATCAAAACCCTGTCCAAACTACCCTGCTCAGAGATATCTAGTCCCATCCACTAATCTCTATCTGTCATCTCCTCCAAGACAACCAAGGCTTTCCAGTTCTTAAGTTTATCAAATACATCAGTCTTCCTTTTCCTATAATAAACACAATCCTTTTTTGTAGCATCCCACTGCTCACAAAAATCTCGGTCTTTGCTCTCCGAAGCTGAACTCTTATCATTTGACTTAAGAACATCCATTCCCTTCTCACTTATGTGACCAAGCCTACAGAGCCACACCTGTGCAACATAAGTGGAATCAGTAATACAAGCAAGTAGATAAAAAGTACCTACTTTCTTACCACATGCTAATTCAAGTGCATCCTTGGTAACATTCCAAAAATCTGATGTGAGAGTTACTGTGCATCTCTCATCACCCAACTTTCCTGAAACAATTAGCCGCATCTTCAAGACTGGGATCTGCATGACCTTCTTCAACACCCATGTGTTGGCCGCCTGCAATTTCAGCTGCACTTCCCCTTTGCCAAAACTTTGACAAGGCACACCATCCCCTAAATAAATCTTTCCAAAGTCTCTAAGGACCTTAACATGGAAAAATACTCTATTTCGAGCTGCATGGAAAGAGGCAATAGAATCTATAAAACAAGATTCTACTTTATCCAAGAAACATCTCAGAGCATCCTGTGCAACAACACTTGCAACATCTGATTCTTCAGTTCCTTCATGCTGATCAGCTACCAACCAACAATCTTTCTTTTCCTGCTCTTTCTTTCCATAACACCGTAATTGACCATTCGTGCTTTTCAATTCCTCCATTCTTAGCTTACTTTCTTCTGCCATTGCTCTACTCCCACTCAATCAAAAACCCCTGAGAGTGACCTATAATCAAACACAAACCTGCTCCCTACAACCTTAGCTCTGATACCACTTATTAGGATCTAGGAAGCACAACTGATTACCATATACAAGCAACTAACATGCAGAATTAAACCAGAATCACAAGTAACTAGAATTTGGAAATAACACAAAATATGAGAGACAATACCCAATTGTATTAATACTCTTCCAGAAGGAAATACAACAAAGAAGATGCCACAGTCTTCTTCCTTACACACCTCTAGGGCTCCCACACCTCTAGGGCATAAACAATAAATCTCTTCAAGAGCTCACTCTCTCTCTTATGGTCCCAACACACAACTCAAACACAGAGTTGGTGTTCACCTCTAACCAGTCAGTATCACTACTGCCAGTACACTGAGTATACACACATACTCAAACTGAGTACACAATGCACTCCAAGTAGATCTCCCATGAACTTGCAACAACCTACAACTCAAATGATCTTACTTTGGAAGGATCTACCTTGCCTTCCTCTATTGCTCTCTTACGTGTTGCTGTCACCTTTGATCTTGCTACCCCGTAGATCTACCTTTGACCCTCGCACACACACCTGCAGATCAACCGATCTTGCTTACCATGTAGATCTCCAAACGTGGCCTTGCACACCTGCCGACCAAGATCCTACATACAAGAAGAATCCTTTTGATTCTCCAAACCATCACCCATACTTGGCACTGTGGCACTAGGAGGAACACACCTTGCTCTCTTCACTCTGAAGGAGCTAATTTTGCTCTCTTACTCTCTAGCATAAATTACAATACAGCCCATGAGTCTATTATATAGATCCCATGCAAACAATAATTAGACATCCAATTACAATAATTAGATCCGCAACTCAAGACTATAATTAGCCTTTTTACATGCAAACAACCAGTTCGTTAACTAACTGTCCGTGAACTAGCAGTCTGGAACCGCACAGGCGACCGACGTCGGTCCCTGTCTGCCTGAGGGTGACCGACATCGGCCGATCCCTGACTGATGTCGGCAGCTTCCTGTCTACACTTGACCGACGTCGATTGGCCTGACCGACACCGGTGACTGTGACACTCAGCAACCTCCTCCTCTATGTTTGCATCAGTGAAGCTTTTAGCTCCACAACCTAACAAAATGTTCCATCCAACATTCAATCTTGCATTAAATAGGAAACGCATTTTCCTTCCTACGTTTTACCATTTCTTCCCCAATTGAAGCCTACAAAGTATTCCAACATTGATTGTAGATTCAGAGGGGGAAATATACAATGTTTTATTTCTTTTCACTTCTGCGAGTGTGGTAAAATAATCCACAAAAGAAGATTAAAATAATATGTTTTCCCCAAGAATTTTTTGGCGTACCTTCCATTCTAGACACTACCATAATAAAAGACAAATCAAAACTTTTACCCAGGATTCAGTGGAGTTATGACATCCTCTCCCTCTTAGAGAAGAGCCATCCCGATGACTATTTTAAACAACTGGGAATCGTGTTGCATGAAAAAGATTTTATTATATGCTTAAAAAATATTTTGCAACATAAAATATCAACAATTATGTCCTAGTAATAAATCAACCACCTGGTAAATCATTTACCAGCTATTTAATCAGGAAGGTGTTATGCTAACTGGATATTTACACATTTCAACTATAAAACCAATGAAAAAAGATAACTTTCACCTCCATCCTTTTGCATGGAGTGAATATCAATTTAATAGTGCATGAAATAATGATAATAATGGGGCATTGGGAGACAAATTAAAATATAAAATGATAAACTGCAACAAAACCTTTCACCTAGATCATTGGCGTGGAGTAAAGCCAACCGAACATGATTATAAAATTAAATGCCATCCAAATTTCAATCAACCCCTCTACGCAAGCTAGATCAAGATGCTTAGGGTCCAAGTCATGGCCCATATAGGCATAATGCACATGGTTAAATCAAAGCCAACACATGGGAACAAAATCAATAATAAAAATAGGGTCCAAGGCACAAGGCTAAATATCTATTGCAATGGGAATTAAGTCCAACCCTGGACTATAACACCCAAGTCATAAAGTAAATTAAATAAGAGAAATAATAGACTTATAATTAATCAACCCAACTCAAGTAACAATGAACAACAGGTGTACCCACACAAGGATGACATAACCAAAATCTGCACAACACAAAATCAATTAAGGATGGACCAAAATAAGTTAGAGGATCCAAAACAAACCATGGCTTTTAAACTTGTGTCACCTTAAAATTTACCTATTGGTATCAATCTAAATGCTCATAACTCCTACCTTTTATTGTCCCAGCTGTTAAAGTCCACTACCGAGCCTAACTCACTTGACCTGTTCCTACAACCACCAATACGGGACATCAATAGTATTTGCTCAAAAAATAAATAACAATAATACTAAACTATGCCATGTACAAAATATGAAACATGTTAACAGTGAATGTAAGAATATGCATCCATGAAAAAAATAAGCCAGTCAAAACTATTGATCACGATAATCAAAATCATACATCTAAGTCATAATAATCAACGGTAATAATAAGTAGAATGTCAATTAAAGCAAGGCTAAACTTGCTGAACCAATAGGTTAATAGTAACTGCAAATGCCTTATTTGGTGGGGGAAAAGGTTGACCCAATCAAATATAAAATAATAGAAATGGGGTGTTTAGACCCAAGACACAATCCAATGAAAATATAGTCAACTTACATCTTAGTAAGACATGAGGATAAAACATACTCCCAACATGGAAACATTCAACCTTACTTGCCAATATTCTAAATATTATCCTAAGGACTATCACTTCCCAACATAGGAATATCTTATTAGTTTACGTGTCATCTTGTGACACCATAGTAAATATATGGGGAACTAACTACTTTCTCAACACTAGATTACACATGTCTAGATTTAGAAGCATAATTTCCTGCCCTCATAATGACACATGCACAACCATTTATGAAGATGATTATTTAAAAATACAAGCATACAATGTTCCAAAACATAGTGGCTTACACTCACCTTAAAAGGCTTTCCAATAAGAGTGCTCTTAACACTTCTAATAAAAAAATATAACTATGATATAACAAGTTATAAATTGGTTGTCTAAAGTAGATTAACAATCTAAATATAAGCTTTAAATCATTGGTGTTAACATCATAGACTTGTAACATGAGTTCAACAATTATAATCATCCTATCCCACCGGATTGTAACTAGAATCCAAATTAAGTGTGAAAATCTTTCACTAAAACATTATGCCACATGCATAATCTCAAGAGTATTCATTATAGAATGTCCTTACACAAAGGTAGTAATCCATACTGTTATTGTTACTCCACTACATCATCAACCATTTAGGGGTTAGTGCAGTGCCTGACACCAATTATGTTGAACCTTGGAGAAGCCATACCAGGCATCACATGCAACCTGAAGGCTTACAACATATTCTCTAACACACACATGAGTTCACATGATGGTCCAGAGATACCAATCCCACCATCTAAAACCAGCCATCTAAGGGCATCACCCAAATTTCATCACTCTATCCAAGAATCAAGTGGGTATCTAGGATTTTAAACACCACTTGATCATGGCTTAGCATTACTCTATTAGAGCACAAAATTAGCATATGTTCTAATCATGCTTAAAAAACAAAACAAAAATATTCGTGCTAGAATATTTTTAATAGGTATAACAAAAATGATACCTTAACCAAAGCATGGTTGCACCTACAGGCCAACACATGCATGCATTTCAGCGAGTACCACCTTGCCGATTTGCATAAATATCTAAAATTTATAAGACCAGTTAGTGTTTCACAAGGGATAAAACAATAAAATTCATAAGGGTTGTTTTTTCCACAACCTCCAAGAGGCAGTTAAAGAAATGCTAGATCCATAAAGTAACCAGTATGCACTAAGATTCCATGACTGATTCATGGAATACATGGTGCACACTCTGAACGAATCAGGTAGCTACTTGTGCAAAGGAGAAAAATATATTTTCAGCCTACGATAGACTCCACTTCTTGGCCCGTACCCGATCGAAATTATTATGGATGTAGTGCTCTCTACCCTCAACCTCATACTTTCACCAATACTCAATACTAGAGTAGTGATGTGGGATTACATCACACATCACAACATTATACCTTGGCATATTTTAATCAATAGAAATTGATTCAATAGGGAAATGCATCACATGGGTGTCTTACGATCATATTACCACATAATGCTCATACAACAATTTTGAAAACATAGAACAACGAATGGTCCAAATGGTTAATTTCAGAAGTGGGAGATTCCCTTACACAATGATTAATCATCATTCTCGTGTTTTATAGTTAACAACATACATACATGTGTATAGAATGCTCATACAATAATACAAATATCAAAACAAATATGCAAAAGTCCACAAGGTCAACTATATGCACAAAGTATAGTAAAGATACAAATTTACATGATTTAACATAATCAATGAAAAGTAATAGCTACATAACATGTAACAATTTTAAATACAAGAAGGAACCACATGAAATAGATCACACATACATGACTCAGGTGTTCTAATAATTATGCCAAGATAATTTCACATCACAACACTTAACACACATGATGGTGAAGCACAAGGGTCCATAACTCCCATCGGGTCACTCAATGTCTAGATGCCATCCAAATGACACCAAAAATATATCATATAGCACAACATGATCAAGCCCAGGGATCTCAGATTAGGATCACCTTCTCTCAACAAAGGTTGTATTCCAACAAGGCCTATAAAATTTATCTACATGAGTTTCCAAAAATTTATCAAGAATGTTCACACGTCATGGATAGATGGTTCATGCTAATCGATAACAATAAGAGATCTCCAAAACTCTCTAATTTGTCCAAGCAAGTCAATCAAACTCACCCACTAGACCTTCCAGGCTCAAGCCGCATCCTTGGCCCTCCTAAGTTATTATACATTGACATCATTGGATAGCTTGCCCATGCAAGCTATCAATGGCCACTAAGTCATTATCTCATGATTCCAAAAATAAGCTTATATCATTATTCTTCCAACTGACTTAATCTGAAAAGTCAAAGGTTAAATAGTAATGCTTGCTTTGACACAACATCACATTTGAAAAAGGGTGGACTTAGCCAAGGCACGGGGTGAATGCTATAACACTACTGTGAAAATTATAATTTTCCACAATCAACAAGTTCAATTGAACTCACATTAAATATCCTCATAAATGCAAGGCATATCTATACACAATAGACATCCCATGAGTGTCAAAACATAGCCATGTTTTCAAATAGACATCCTCATGGATGCAAAACTCAACCATAATCAAAATAAACATCCCCATGGACATAACATATCCATGGTCAACATGACATCCTCATGGAAATCAACCTATCCATGATCAAATAACCACCATAGATGTAAGCATATCCATGATCAAAATAACATCAAAAATGCAAAACAGGAAATAAACATCCCCACACATTTATTTACTTTTGGCCCTTTGGAGTTACGAAGCCACATGCTTCTCTAACTAACTCAAAAGACACTGAATACATAAATAAGATCAAGCTCTTAATAAAACTCAAGACGCTCCCTCAAATAGGAGATCCTAAGCCTCACTAATTTATATAAATAAATCAAACATCCTTACCCTACGTAGCTCTCCAAGTTTGAGTCCAACCCTTGGTCTTTCTAAGGTCAAGATGTTCTAAGCATCTACTGATGACTCACCCATACAAGTCAACAATAGATACCAAACATCATTCCCTCAATTCTAAGGGTGAAGTGATGATCACCAATCTCCCATTGACTTACTCATACAAGTCAATAGTTGACAGGGGACGCTTGCCCCAACACAAACTGATGAGGGAAGGGTTGACCCAACCAAGGCTATGGGTAAGCATCACAAGGTCATTTACAAAAAATTATCGATTTTCACATACACACACACGTACAAATTTCATAATACAAGAACTTATAGCACTTTAGGCTTGCATAAACAAGGTACTATTTAACTCATCCAAGGGGCTGTGCCTTTATAAAGGTCAAAACATAGCCTTATCAAGCATATAAAACATATATGAGTCCATACAAAGCATACAGTTCCAGTCAATGTTTAGTATGCATACTATTATAAAAAGTTCCAATTTAAATTTTGGCAAGACAACATAGTCATACAGGTGGCATTCAACCATCACAAGGCATACGCATACATGTTGATAAAATAAGCCTCCATAAAGATATGTACATCTACATTATGAGTATTTACAGTCATCCAAAATTATATTATGCAAACACAACCCTTTACAAGGGTATGCACAATCACACAAAAAGTTCAACCAACTTTTCAAGCACATGTCAAAAATAAGTGCAATGCGTCAAAACTCATCCAAAACCTTTAAGCACAAAGTCTGATACTAGATCAAACAACTGAAATTTTTTTTATGAGAATTGTATTTATAGAGTACACAACACTGTATGCAAAGACTTGCACATAAACTGAGGTCAAGAGACAACATACTAAAAGGTCTCACACTCACATGCTTTCAACTAACACTCTATTAGGTGATGGTGAACACACAACCATGATTAACACATTGTCAAAGGGTTCTATAAGAGAGTTTTTCATAAAAATAAAAGATATAGTTTGGGGTGTATTGGTGTGTGTGCACACACCAATAAATACTAAACTCTATACTCAGAGCAAAACCCCACATAGGATTGTTTAACAGTCTAATAATGTTATTTAATCATCGTCTCCTAAAAGAATCAAGTTGAAGGTTCAGAGGGTAAAACCATACCTTCATGAATCTACCACAGTGGTGAACAGAGCTGTCAGTAAAACTTGGGTATAACACCCTGTAGTCCATCTCAAAGTAAACCTTAGCATAAGAGAGAATGGTAATGGAATCACTCGGGTGAACATCAACTCACTATGATTTGACTAGCGATGACATACATGCACACATAGAAGCACATTATATATAAGAATAGCCATTATTTGGGGAGGGAAATCCCAAACATAAATATATTATAAGGATACACATTCGTTTTTCTTTCGAGACACCATTCAGGTCCTTTGTTTATTAAACCAATGGTTTGACCACAACATTGTTGGTGGCATTAGTCAATGAGTCGTACTTAGCTTTCCTCTATATATATGAGATTGTTCAAAACAACCTTTTTCACATTTAATGTCTTCACATTAGAAACAATTGATATTTCATATGATTGGCAAAAGGAATGATATCTCCATCCATATCATGTTAACCACATGAACAAGAGGCTTTGAAGCATCATTTCAAAAATCATGCTTCAATGTGCAACATAACAAAACCAATATCCTTCAAATACATGCCAAGAGTGAACACGAGATTGAAAATAGGTTTTTAAAACATAATGAAATGCCCATTAAGGAGTTCATGATTTTCACTACACCAAATTGGCTAATTATACATACTTCTTCACTTCGATTATTCCTTAATTTCATTGCTTAAGCAATGGAAATTTGCAATGAATTGTAGCTATGGCATTTAATGGCAGCCATCAATATCAAGACCGATACCCATCATGACTTAATATAACCTTTGGAGGATAAAGTGAATATGTATTAAAAGAGTTACCAGCAAGGAATATTAATTTAGACATGGTAAGTTTTCTTAAGTTTCATACACATGAGAGAGAAGTAACCAAAATCAATTACATAGGTTGTCCATACAATTAAGTGAATTAGCATATAAGTTGAAGCAAGGTATTCGTGACAAATTCAACTTTTATTCCTAATCGTGTTATGCACTAAATTGTATTCCCAACATTAAATAAGGTGGATGTAATCATCCAAGATAATTAATGCGAGACTATGCAACCATGGCTTAAAACAACTTTCAGTTGAATTTAATATCATTAAAGCATTTTCAAAGCTTAACATTCCAACCTAAGCAATTGTCTCATATGCAAATCACTTGCATGAATTTAATCACTTTATGCAATAATATGTACTCAAGATAAAATTGTAATATTGTCATTACCCACTAAGAAGGAAACAACACTTCTCACTTGATATCCAATCCTTTCGATTAACCAAATGAAGTATATATTAACCGTGGATCAACAAGAGTGTTAAATCATAATATTTAACGTTTAGCTTGTACTGATACACCCGAATTACCATAACTAAAACCAAGGTATTCTTACAACCACATTTGGTGCTCTCATAGACTAACATCATATCATAGGGAGGTACATTCCACCCTGAGCATAACTTAATAAGGGTACTGATCACAATTATGACACTCAATAATTAATGCGGTTTTTCTTAACAATGTTAGTATGAAACTAACTCATTATTACAACTATAAATCATTATATAATTTTATATGTAGCGATGTACAATCTTGTAACAATCTAAAAGTTGCAAGTTGAACATGTAGTACCCAATCCAAACAATGTATAATATATCCATCATTAATTTTTTTTTTTCATATATCAAACAATACACTTGTATGCCAAGATGTGAGAGATACAACATTCCATAATGGAAATCAAGAGAATTTAGGACCAACATAACACTGCAGTATATATCTAGGTTCATTAAACATCCATTGCCACTAAAAGTGTAATCAACTGCTAATTTCTAGCACTACTTCAAAATGTATAATGATAATATAAGGTCTACAACCATACAATTCCAAATAAAAATCAAGTTTACATAAGCATAAATTACATTCATGAAAATTGATAAGAACACTCTACAACCTCAGCAAGTACTCCATGCACTAGATACCATGGAATCAATCAAACTACAAGCACTTAGACCAACCAGCAGAAAAAGAAGTGATAAGTCCACATATGATCAAGCTAAAGGTCCAACCTGATGAGCCCAACCGTTGGTGGTCCTGACCACCGCAACCATCAGCTTGATGGTAGAATCAGGGATTCGAGTTTTACCAAGTAGAGATGAGCATACAATGACACAAGCCATGGTCCAACTCCTCAATGATTAAACAACCAAAAGGGCAACATAGAAGAGGTCAATAATAATGAGGTTCAAACATAATGAACACCCACAAGGGTAACTGGCCCTCAACACAAAAGTTTAAATGAGATAATAATTCATTTATGACTCATAAATATAGTCAACCAACCAAGGAGAAACTGGTAACAGTTACACAATACAATCATAACGTCCAACCACAAAAAAGAGCAGATGTATAACAAAATCAACAACCAAAAAACACCAATAGTCCCATTCATTTCGGGATTTGTATTCATATAAAGAATGGTAAGTTGGGCAGCCCATTGGTTAACAAAATTCATGGACAACTATTTAATGCTAAATCGTAAACCATAAATCCTCGCTTTTCGTTAGATGAAATGAATCATAAGCATTGACTTGGTCAATAAACTTCCAACGAATTAGAAGATGCTTTGCGAATGAAAACCACAAATCTATAGCACTATAATAATTTTCAACAACTAAGTTGGTGGTGGGTTTTATATTAGTATTGCATTACTCTCACAAACAACTATATAAATTCCTGCGGACCTTTAAAACGAAACAACACTTAATAAAGGAGGTAAGATTGCATATAAATGAATCCAAAACATTATCCAACAAGATAACATCATTAGTGGTTTCCAAAACAAGAATAGAGGCATACCAATATATATAACTTCTCGGATATAAAGCATTCAGTCCATTCACAAATATATCGTTACCTACAACAATCAGCTATGAACAATAACATGTGGTCAAGAGATTTGATTAAAAATTGTTTATAATTTTCCTTGTCCCACACCGGATCAAATGATTAAATAGGAATTGTGTATCAGAGATAGAAAACCTTCAAATAAGGAAGAGAATACAAATAATTGTGTATCAATGATTTATGTTTATTGTCAAGGAATTAAGACATAGTAATGTGTATACTCAGTTAAAAAGGGGGTTTTGTCTATTTACAAGAATATCCATGCCGCCATACTCAAGGCCAATGGCAGTCAAATTAGTTCCCCAATTTCCAAATTACCATAATCACTCAACTCTATACATATTTATCGAAACATTATTTACCAAATGGCAAAATAAAGGAAACAGGGGTAGCCTATAAAATATCCTAATTTGATATGCAAGAGTTTATATTACCATTAAATTTTTATGTTCAACACCCACAATTATGGGCCAACAAAACAATTGAATTTCCCATTAGCCAATGAACAACTCAGGGCGCTACAGGGTGTTAGTTGGTAGAGCCTCGTATGAAGTTTTTATGTTAAAGCCAAATGGATCTAGGGTGGAAATATGTTGATAATGTAATAAAAAATATTCCTAAAGCTTGTCAAAAGAGTCCAATCTATTTCGTTAGGAATTAAAACTTCAAACAGTATATGTGTATAAAAATGAAAACAAAGTTTAGTTATTTGCTAAAGTGGAAGGGCCCAATTAAACCCACTTATCTTCCTGCCCACCGCAATCGTCCTTCTAAAATCATCATGCTGTATATATATATATAGTTTTGGGCTTTCCAAGCAGGGAGGGGTTCGATGCACAAGGAGAATATATCTCCAGATCGGTGTTCCTCGAGGGAGGAGACAACAGCGCCCAAAATTATATCTAATCACCATAATCCCCCGCCCCCTTTTGATTCCGGTGTCCTATGTCAGCTAAAAATGTCGCCCCCAAATAAAATCCATAGCCGCCTTTTTCAGATGTACCCTGTAGAGAAAATAGATCCCAAAAATATAAAATAATAATAAAAAACCTCCCCCATAACAATTGGCGTGCCATCGCCCCCACTTCCAGCCCCTTCCCCCGACAACAATACACGTCGCCCACCATATATCTACGCAAAAATATCACACATTTTTTTTTAAAATTTTAAAACGGGCTTTGAAATGCAACTCGACTCCCAACTCAATATGGAAATCTGAGGCAAAAATAATGTTTCACCCAACATTCGATCTTGCATTAAAGAGGAAACATAGTTTCCTTCCTATGTTTTACAATTTCTTCCCCAACCAAAGTCTACGGAGTATTCCAGCATTGATTGCGGATTCAGAGAGGGAAATATACAATGTTTTATTTGTTCACTTCTGCTAGTGTGGTAAAAGAATCCACAAAAGAAGATTAAAATAATACGCTGCCCCCAAAAATTTCTTTGTGTGCCTTCCAAGCCAGACACTACCACAACAAAAGACAAATAAAAACTTTTCCCAGGATTCAACGGGGTTATGACATTATCGACAAGAAAGTCAGTCGGGAGTTTTGCTCCACAATCTTAGAAGGGCTTTGTCTATGTTTTCAGGAAGAGTGTTCTTATACTAGATTTGACCATACCCAACACTGGGTGGCACCTCTTCATTTATGGTTTGGTGTTCATCCATGTCATCAACATTTTCATTACTTCGAAGATACCCAAACAGATCGTCATAGCACTCACCATTCAAAGAGGGACCATAAGACACCCCACTACGAGTGTATTAAGACATATTTGAGTTAATGGTCGTTGCTATGGATTCAAGATAAGATTTTCACATTGAATTGATGTTAATGCGTGTAAAGTTTTACTTATCAATTTGAAGCTATCTTTGGATTTGAAAAGTGTTTGACATGAATCGTTTAGCATAAGTGGACTTGATCTGAAATTGGATTGTGTTTGAATTTAAAATGTTGACTTTTGAAAATGTTTGGCCAATTTGGATTTAGTTTGTAATTGGATCTGAAATTGAAACTGGAGTCAGAATTGGATTGAAATTAGAATAGACATGCAATTGGAATTGGAATGGAATCGAAATTGATTTAGATTTGACTTGAAACAAAAATGAGACTCGAATGCCCTGATGTGAACAATTAATTTCAAACTAGATTTGGGTCCAATGGACCTAATTTGAATGATTTTCAATTAGATAGCATAAAAAAATAATATAGAATAAAATGACCCAACAATTGGGCAACGTAATGCCTAATCATGCAAGTGTGGAATGACAAATGTTTGGATTCGGTATAACGTTGATTCATTTGAGGTGTAAAATACGCAACACGTAACACGTGGGTATAATAAACAATCAATAACATATACACAACTTTATTTTTAATGGTAAGACGAGTGTGCAAAGCAATTGTAGTCCACATAACTACCTTCCTTGAAGTGATGACAAATTGGTTTCAATAATCCTCACCATCAAATAGTACATCATGAAATCTTGAAGAAGATTAGTTTCCCTCACACTACAAAATCATTTGTAGTCGATGGTCTGAATTTAAAATTTACAAGGTTGTCTAGATGGTCCCCAATATACTTGCAGTATGTGGGTCTCGAAATTTGTTGTTGAGGAAAGATTAACCGATAGCGTGGGAGGGTTTAGTCCCTTCATGCACACTTCAGTCGTAAAGGTCTCAATGAAGTGGTGCCGAAAAATCAATGCTCGAGGGGTACGATATGAGATTTGTGTTGGAGCATGAAAGCCCTTCCACTTCACAGATGCGCTTAAACATGCAATTGCTCAACCAATAATGATTGAATACTTCATCAATTTATATACCTTGTCGAAAGTACATGGTTGGTATGTGCATTGTAGAGTGAAGTTCCAATCACCGCACCCTACAGAGTCGCAAGGAGATGAAATTCATCCCGTACAGTGAAAATAAAAGGAACCAATCATTATTTCTGATTCTTAGGACCCCGTGAATGAACAAAAGAAAAACATACTCTTAACGTTCTTTCCATAAAATCCAATGATAGCCTAAGCATTTCTGATTCTCAGGACCCCATAAATGTGCAAAAGAAGAGCATGCACAAATAATCTATCCACAAAACAAGCAACCTAAAAGAGGAACTTAAGCGATGTGAATTTTAAATGATGTGAAGAAAGCAAGTGCAAAAGAAACAAGTGTTTTAAAGCTCTAATTGAAATATGTGCTCATTGATTAAGCACTAAATGAAATGTGTGTACATTAGATAAACACCAAATGAAATTATGGAGAAAATGTGATTCGTTTGATAATAAACCCACTTTTCTAATTGGAGAATCCTACAAGAAACAAGTTAGGAGTTTGAAATGTAGTCTTTGACAAGCGTGAGAAGTTGAAACACTGACTGTTTTGTTGTTCCCAAAATATGTCACTCCTTTTTGGGACAACATATGAACTATTTTGGTCCTGCAGGGCAAAATTATCTCTTCCCTTCTCAAAAAATTGTTCTGGGCATTCAAATTCTTCATTATTCAAGCTTTTTCAGTTGACGGACTCCGCAGGCTCATTTCTACGGACTCTGCAGGTTTGTTTCTACGGACTCTGCAGGCTTATTTCTACAAACTCTGCAGGCTTATTTCTACGGACTCTACAGATATGTTACTACAGACTCTGCAGGCTAGATTCTACGGACTCTTTCAAGGCTCGAGAGACTTAGAGAAAACTACGGACTCTGCAAGCTAAGTTCTACAGAGTCATTTCTACGGACTCAGTTCTATGGACTTTGGAGGTTGATTTCTATGAACTCTGCAGGGAAGGAACAAGTTCCCAACACTTAGGTGTTTTCAAGCTTGGTTCAACGCAAAGGTTCAACCAAAAGGTTCATCGGTAAGCTTCAAGGAAAGGAATGGACCGTTGAACCGTTGAACCTTGAACTAAAATGGTTCAACTAGTTCAAAGGTTCAATGGGTTCAAAGGTTCAATGGCATCGGCGAGCTTGATGAGTTAAGCGCTTCGGCAAGAGTTCAAAGTTCAACTGCTTCAACAAGTTCAACGGCTTCAAAAGACTTAGCTAAATAAAGGAAGATTGAACTGTTGAACCTTGAACCAACAAAGGTTCAATGTGTTTGGTTCAACGCGGTTGGTTCAAGCAGTCAATTGAACGAGCGGAACAAATGATTGAACCATTGAACCAAAGTTGGTTCAATCGAGAGGTTCAAAGGAGTGCCCCGAAGCCCGAAGGACAAGTGCCCTTGCGGAGGGCAACGAACCAAGGCCAAGTGCCCTTGTGGAGGGCAATGAACCAAAGCCGAGTGCCCTTGCGAAGGGTAGTGAGCAAAAGCAGACAAAGAGATTTTCTTTGGAAAAATGAATAACGCAGAAAAGTTGGAATTCCTTCAGAAAAATGAACAAGGCAAAAGACAACGCGAATTCTTTCGGACAAAAAGCCCGAAGGAATTCCTCCGAAAGAAAAAGCCCGACCGAAGGGAAAGCCGATCGAAAGCAAGTGGGAAGATTTCCTTCGGACAAAATGTCCGAAGGAATTGAAGTCGAAAGAGCCCGAAGACTGCCCGAAGGCCACCTGAAGAACCCTGAAGGGAAGATACCCTTGCGGGGAGGGAGGAGGGTCTCGCTGAGCAAAATGAAACTTTCTCAAGACCCCGAAGGGCAGGTCCCCTTCGAAAAGGATCAAACAAGAAAGCCAAAGGAATTGCCAAGGAGGGTGACGGGCCCGAAGACGTCAAGATTAAGCACCATGAACTAGCCGTTGGGATCCAGACGTCCGGTGACGTTCTCAAAGCCGTCAAATTCAGGGTAATAAACTAGCCGTTAGTGTTCAACTAGTGACGTCCCTGAAACCGTCAAATTCACGGCAATGAAATAGTCGTTGATCTTTGAAGGCTCGAATGCAGACTCGAATGCAAAAGGCCAAAATGCCAAAAGGAAGAACCACAAAGGGAGAGCCGAAAGAGCCAACAAAGCTGGGAATTCAACCTCGAGAGCTCAAATGCCAGGAAAAGACAAAAATCAGGAAGAGACAAAGAGGGAAAAGCCAAAAATATATGTGCATAAGTTATTCCAGTAGGTGGAACAGTCCACTAAGTAGATATTTTGGCTTGTAAACATTGAAGGTGCGGCCTGTTTGTCTCCCTTGGAGTAAAAGCGAGGTGGATAGCTGCGCAGACATCAAGTGACAAACCAGATGACTCAGGCCCAGGAGAAGACATTTGAGATAAATTGACACGCCACAGTTAAGGCGGCCACCATATTTTGGCATGGCCCTCTTTGACTAAACTAAAAATGCATTCAAAGCATTGAATGCAGCATGGGCTTTTCTATGGAACAAAGCGCCAAGCCTTTCTTGGCTACTATATATTGTATTCTCTTATTTTATGCAAAGTAGATCTTTTCCATTATAGAAGTGAAACTCTGCCAAAATTGAGAGGCGATATTGAGACTTTGAGCTCAGATTATTCATCATATTTCTTTGTTTGAATGAGAAATCAAGTTACTTTCAGACTTTGTGCTGTTATAGCTTGTGTCATTTTAAGAGATTGTTCTTATGTCTGGTTTTTGAATGCATTCTTGTCCATCTTATTGAGATAAGCAGAACTAGTGGAAGTAATCAGGAAGGTGTCTTGAAGCCAACTATGGAGAGACTTTGTGCTGTCTACAATTGCCTTCAGTTTGTTTGTCTGCTTTCTATTTCTGTGTAAAGGACCTTGAGACGACTTTGTGCCTTCATTGTCCTTCATATTTCACTCTTGGGCAGTTGAGGTGGAGACTTTGTGCTACATCTCAGTCTGCTGGTTACTACGCCATGTTACCTGTTCTGAAAGAAGAGAAGTGTCTTCAGTGTTTTCACCAAAATTTTTTCCTTTGTTTGTGAACATCATCTCTAAAAAAAGAGAGATAGATGGTGTTATCCTACCCCTGAGTGTTATTTTCTGCTTATATATATAGTATATAGCTCCTCATATTTAATAGGGAACCTCCCTTTGATGAGAGGAGAGATTTGTCCCCTTTTGATGTGGTAAATCTGCACATCTGGGCAACCAATTTCCCTTGCTGTGGTTGATATGACCTATTTTGCTCATCAGTTAGTTGATTGACAAAATATTCACCCAACAATTTTTTGGCGACTCTGTTGGAGACCGACGAGCAGTTCCTACCCTTATCCATTTTTATTCTACAATCTGGCAACTCCACGTTATACCAGGAACAAGAGAGCCCAAGGTGTTGTTGACCCTGTTTTTGAGTTGGTGCAGCAGGGTAACTTCGATTTGTTCCCTCCCCAACTTCAAGTTCAACAATCCAGGGGTTCCTCCTACCCGTACCAGGACACCAACACAAGGCAGAGCTTCTTTTTTTGCTGTTAGCAGAGCTTTGCCTATACATACTCCATATAGATTTGTTATCCCCCTTTTCCATTATCAAATCATCGCAGCTCAAGGCCCCTAGGGTAACTCTTTTGGTCCACTCAATATTACTCCACCTCTACATGAGCTTCCACGCAGTTCAAGGAAGAATTTCTCCAAATTCTTTGGTGATGGGAGATTTCATCTTGATGAACATATTGCAGCGTTCAACATAACTTGTGGTGTGATAGGTGTGGACTATGAGGACATAACAGTTATGCTATTTGTGGAGATACTACAAGGCGATGCTGCAGACTGATTCTACCATCTGTAGGCTAGATCAGTGACTGACTGGGACACTCTTAAAGCTAAATTTGAAGCCAGGTTCAAGCCTGTAGATGATGCGCATGCCTTGCTGGCCCAGCTCACCCAGATGAAGAAGGAACCTCATGAACCTATGAGAGATTTCATTGCCAAGTTTGACAAGCTGAGGAACAGATTCCTACAATTGCTCAGCCAACACCTGAGAACCTTAAATGTTTTTTCATCAACTCAAAGCTGCCCGAAGTGAGTTTTCAGTTGAGACGGGTTGGCCACATAGACTTTGCTGCTACTCAAGATTTGGCTACTGAAGTAGAAGATGACCTTATCTTGGCAGAAAAGATAAAGAGAGATCCTAACAGAAGTAAATCCTCTTCATCTTTTGAATGTTCACTTATAGCCACCACTAATCCAATGGTGCAGAAGTTGGCAAACGAATTGCTAGCTCTTAGAAAGTAAATGGCTCAAGGGATGTCATCTGCTCCTTCATACAGAGATGTACCAAGGAGGACATTCCCCAATTAGTCATACCAAGGCCATGCTACCAGAAATCAAGAGCAACCAAATAGTCTTCCTCTCCCATGGGGGAACCTTGCCATTGAAGCGCCTCCAACCAATTCAGCAGTTGGATATCTTGAAGCAGAATCAGATTTCTCCTTTCAGCCTGAGTTGAACCCAGAAGATGACGCTAATCTCTTCACAGAGAGAGAAGAAAAATTAGCTGGCGACTCCAACATTCCTGTATTACCATGATGAACCCAGAAGAAAAGGTGAAGCAGTTGAGGGATTATACGCTGTTTTCACTCGGTCCAAGAATCAATCAGCCCAGCAAGCTGATAAAAAAAATAGAGGAGCGAGCTCAGCCTGCAATTTCAATTGCCAAACGAGGAACTTCTCTACCTTTCCAACTAAAATACTCGATGATTGCTAAAAAAGTAAGTACCCCAAACATGCCTTCACCTTCCACTTCAAATTCGCAGATCAGTCCTCCCCCCTAAAAACCAAAAGGATGAACTCCATTCCTCTATTTCTAGTTCATTTCAGTCATTTGACATAATCGACCATACTAAGAAGACCAAAATTCAAATGATTGAGTTTGAATATTTGCAATCCAACCCTAAGCAGTTGGATAGGTTGGTTGAGTGTGTGAAGAATAAAGCCATCCCTGTAGGACAAGATGTTAAAAAGGTAACTCATGATCCCCTAAAGAACATGCCCATCACAAACAATCTTGTCATTACTCCTCTTGCTGCCCCTGAGAAAATAGAGCCTTTCTATGTTTCCCTGTTGATAAACGTTCACAAGCTGAGCAACTGCATCATTGATTTTGGAGCTTCAGAGAATGTCATCCCTGTCAAAGTGGTGAATCCCTTGGTCTCACACTGACCAAAACATTTGGAAGATGTTTCTCCATGGAGAACAAACAAGTGACACTGCTGGGACAAATCAAGGACGCCCAATTTGCAATTGCAGTATTCCTAGATAAGAGAATCAAGATGACTGTCCTGGTGGCCGACGTCCCAGTATCATACGACATCTTTTTTTGATGAAATTTTTGCAAGGATGTTGGAGAAGAATTAAGTATGGACCTATCTGAGGCAAGGATCCCGGTCAAAAGCGTCATGAAGAGGCTGCGCCCTGAAAATGAGATAAAATTTGTTGTCACTCAGACATCAGCGCCTGAAGCCCAAATTCTGTTTGAGTCTTCAGGTAGGGGTAATTATTTTTTGTCTACAGAGGATGTTCATGTTTCTGCAGATGAAAGTCTTGTAGCTGGCAATCCATGAATTGATTCAAATAAGACATCAAAAGAATTGGTAGGGCGCAATACAGATGAAAAAGAATCTTCCCTCTCTAATGAAGAAAAATATGATAGAGGATCAGTTTTTGATGATGTTTGGATCTTAAAATTCGATGGCAGCAATTTTTCTACCAGTGTTGAAGCCGAGATTGTGTTGATATCTTCTCAAGGAGATATTTTTCCTTCTTCATACAAGTTCTAGTTCAGCAACACCAACACTGCTGAGTACGAATCTTTGTTACTTGGATTGAAGATAGCTCAAGATAGAGGAGTTAAACTCCTTCATGCTAAAGGAGATGTTGAACTGATAGTTTGTCAAGTGAAGAACCTGTGTCAAACCAAGAACAAAAGATTGCGCCATTACCGCAATCTAGTGTGGGATCAAATTAAAAATTTTGAAGCTTTCAATATTTATGCAGTGTCTAGAGAACCTCATAATCGTGTAAATTCATTGGCTGTTCTTGCAACCTTCACGGTTCCTCACTCTGATTTCAAAGATAATAGGTACACTATCAAACTGATATTTCGACCAAGTGTGACTGATAAAGCTAACAATTGGCAAGAGTTTGGTGCTGACAATCAAATCATGTGTTGGCCTGAACCAGAAGAGCGACAAGCTATAGTAGCGGATCATACTGCTACGCGCCAATGTCAAGAAAGAGAATTCTTTACCAAGAGAGCAAAGATTTATGGTTTTTAGATTGGAGACCACGTCTTGCCATGGAGCAAGAAGAGAGAACCAAAAGGAGTGCACAGAAAATGTGATTCTTGGTGGAGAGTTTCATTCACCTATCACCGATTTAGAGGAAAAAATGGTTTCTTGTTGGTTTATCAAGACGAAACGCCATTTTCATTGTCTCACAGTGGGCAGCATCTGAAGCGCTTCAATTCTTGAAACATCAGATAAGATCATCCATACATATGTATATTTGTATAGTCTTTAGTTTTGTTTTGTGCTTTTCATTTTCGTTTTCATTTTTTGTGCCTATCTTTTTTGGGTAGCATGACTCTGTAGCCCAATGGCATACTTAAAGGCACTGGAGATTCTGGGTTCTACTCCCCTCAGTTGTTCCAAAATTTCAACTGAAGGAATTTCCCCAACTGGAGCCAGCTGTTGTTCTCAAAATCTGTCACTCTTTTTTGGGACAATATATGAACTATTTTGGTCCTGCAGGCCAAAATTATCTCTTCCCTTCTCAAAAAATTGTTCTGGGCATTCAAATTCTTCATTATTCAAGCTTTTTCAGCTGACGGACTCTGCAAGCTCATTTCTATAGACTCTGCAGGCTTGTTTCTACGGTCTCTACAAGCTTATTTCTACGGACTCTGCAGGGTTATTTCTACGGATTCTGCAGATATGTTACTACGGACTCCGCAGGCTAGATTCTACGGACTCTTTCAAGTCTTGAGAGACTTAGAAAAAACTACGGACTCTGCAGGCTAAGTTCTACAGACTCATTTCTACAAACTTTGCAGGTTGATTTCTACGGACTCTGCAAGAAAGGAACAAGTTCCCAACACTTAGGCATTTTCAAGCTTAGTTCAACGCAAAGGTTCAACCAAAAGGTTCATCAGTAAGCTTCAAGGAAAAGAATGGACCATTGAACCGTTGATCCTTGAACCAAAATGGTTCAACTGGTTCAAAGGTTCAATGGCATTGGCGAGTTTGATGAGTTAAGCGCTTTGACAAGAGTTCAAAGTTCAACCGCTTCAACAAGTTCAATGGCTTCAAAAGACTTAGCTAAATAAAGGAAGATTGAACCGTTGAACCATTGAACCTTGAACCAACAAAGGTTCAACGTGTTTGGTTCAATGCGGTTAGTTCAAGCGATCAATTGAACGAGTGGAACAAAAGATTGAACCAGTGAACTGTTGAACCAAAGTTGGTTCAATCGAGAGGTTCAAAGGAGTGCCCCAAAGCCCGAAGGACAAGTGCCCTTGAGGAGGGCAACGAACTAAGGCCAAGTGCCCTTGCGCAGGGTAGCGAACCAAAGCCGAGTGCCCTTGCGGAGGGCAGTGAGCAAAAGCGGACAAAGAGATTTTCTTTGAAAAAATGAATAAGACAGAAAAGTTGAAATTCCTTTCAAAAAAATGAACTAGGCAAAAGACAACGAATTTTTTCGGACAAAAATCCTGAAGGAATTCCCTCGAAAGAAAAAGCCCGACCGAAAGGAAAGCCGACCGAAAGCAAGCGGGAAGATTTCCTTCGGACAAAATGTCCAAAGGAATTGAAGCCGAAAGAGCCCGAAGACTGCTCGAAGGCCACCCGAAGAACCCCGAAGGGCAGATACCCTTGTGGGGGGGGATCTCGCCGAGCAAAATGGACCTTTCTCAAGACACCGAAGGGCAAGTACCCTTCGGGAAGGATCAAACAAGAAAGCCGAAGGAATTGCCAAGGAGGGTGATGGCCTGACGACATCAAGATTAAGCACCATGAACTAGCCGTTGGGATCCAGACATCCGGTGACATTCTCGAAGCCGTCAAATTTAGGGCAATAAACTAGCCATTGGTGTTCAACTAGTGACGTCTCCGAAACCATCAAATTCACAGCAATGAAATAGCCATTGATCTTTGAAGGCTTGAACGCAGACTCAAATGCAAAAGGCCAAAACGCCAAAAGAAGAACCACGAAAGAAGAGAGCCGAAAGACCCATCAAAGCTGGGAATTTAGCGCCGAGAGCTCAAATGCTAGGGAAAGACAAAAACCAGGAAGAGACAAAGAGGGAAAAGCCAAAAATATTTGCGCAAAAGTTATTCCAATAGGTGGAACAGTCCATCAAACAGATATTTTGGCTTGCAAACATTGAAGGCACGGCCTGTTTATCTCCCCTGGAGTAAAGGCAAGCTGGGCAGTTGCGCAGACATCAGGTGACAGACCAGATGACTCAAGCCCAAGAGAAGACATTTGAGATGAATTGACACACCACAGTTAAGGCGACCGCCCTGTTCCAGCATGGCCCTCTTTGACTAAATTGAAAATGCATTCAAAACATTGAAGGCAGCATGGGTTGTTCTATGGAACAAAACGCCAAGCCTTTCTTGGCTACTATATATTGTATTTTCTTATTTTATGCAAAGGAGATATTTTCCATTATAAAAGTGAAACTCTGCCAAAATTGAGAGGCGATTACTGAGACTTTGAGCTCAGATTGTTCATCATATTTCTTTGTTTGAATGAGAAAGCAAGTTACTTTCAGACTTTGTGCTATTATAGCTTGTGTCATTTTAAGAGATTGTTTTTATGTCTGTTTCTTGAATGCGTTCTTGTCCATCTTATTGAGATAAGCAGAACTAGTGGAAGTAATCATGAAGATGTCCTGAAGCCAATTGTGGAAAGACTTTGTGCTGTCTACAATTGTCTTTAGTGTGTTTGTTTGTTTTTTGTTTCTGTGTAAAGGACCTTGGGATGACTTTGTGCCCTCATTGTCCTTCGTATTTCACTCTTGGGCAATCGAGGTGGAGACTTTGTGCTACATCTCAATCTGCTGGTTACTACGCCCTATTACCTGTTACTTGTCACTACCTGAAAGAACTCTTGCTGCTTCCTGCAAGATCAGTGCTGAAAGAAGAGAAGTGTCTTCAGTGTTTTCATTATAATTTTCTCTTTTGTTTGTGAACATTATCTCTGAAAAAAGAGAGATAGATGGTGTTATCCTACCCCTGAGTGTTATTTTCTGCTTATATATATATATATATATATATATATATATATATATATATATATATATATATATATATATATATAGCTCCTCATATTTAATAGGGAACCTCCCCTTGATGAGAGGAGAGATTTGTCCCCTTTTGATGTGGTAAACCTGCACATCTGGCCGACCAATCTCTCTTGCTGTGGTTGATACAACCTATTTTGCTTATCAGTTAGCTGATTGACAAAATATTCACCCAACATGTTTTACTCACAAAAAAACTCACATTAGAATTTTTTTGTTTAGTAGGGCAATCCTGCCGATCTACAAAGAGAAATCAGTGAATAGAGAACTAGTGATTCTACGGATTAGCAAGGCGATATCACCAATTTGCAAGACGAGATCGTTTAACAAGCTATTTTCACTAATATCAAAAAATCCCAAAAAGCAAAAAATGTCACCTTAGCGATCTCATCGTTCCGCAAGACAATGTCATTGTTTAGCAGATCATTCTCATCGATTTGTAGGTCATTCTGGTCATTAGGTTTTTTGATCTCATCATTCGACACTAAAAATATAGCAATGCATTCCTGTCGATCCACAATGTGATACAATCGATACACAAAGTATTCTCACTGATATGCAAAATGTTCTCATCATTTTTCTGAAAACATAGACAAAAAATAGAACATGAGCGATATCACATTACACAGGGTGATATCGCTAATTACGGGAAGCAATCCCACCAAAACACAAAGCGTTCCTGTTGATTTGCAAAAAATGAAAACACGAAAAAATTAACAGAAAAGAATTAGAAAAAAGTCAAAAATGATATTTTTTTGAATTTAGAAGGTGCTTGAATATTCTCAAAAGGGATTGTGGAGTGCATTGGTCCCACTAGGCATGTCAAAATATAAATCACGATTATAAAAGAGGCTAGTTCATTGTTAGCGATTCAAAACCAAAACAAATTAACAAACTTGACATCTCAAATAAAATCCCTTGGTCTACACAAAGTGTAGGAGAATATAAACAAATAGAAAGACAAACAAAAGTTATACTTTCTCAATGGATTCGTTCTCCAAACTAGATTAATGGTGTATTGAACCCAAGGTTGTAGTTGTGGAGTCTTCGTTAATATTGCACCATTGTAGGCAACATCTCCCCATTGTTACATATAATTTGGTCTAATTGATAAGAAGAAAATGAAATAATGATGAAGCTTTAATTTAGATTTCTATAGAGTTTGTTTGCATTGAAAAGCTTGTTTGGTATGTTAAACAAAACTTGTATTTATAGACTCCTCAAATTGATTCCAACCATTGGATCAAGATCAATGTATGGTTAGAATATAATCCATTTTGAATATAAATATTATTAATATTTAGAGTTTGTCTATATTTATTAGGCATGACTTTCAAATATTGATATTTGTTTGTATTTATTGTTAATGCTTGACAACTTTTTGTGTGATGTGACGATTCAGATATTTGTTGAATATTTGCATATTGGATAGTTATAAATTAGTCAATTTTTATAGTTTTTCTACTTAGCCATTTGATTTGATTTGATCGGCTAATTAATCATGCTTAGCTTCTAGATGATTTATGTAATATTAAAATTTGAATATATGTTCTAAATAATTGTCTCAAAACGTTGCTTACACAACAATATTATTGGGAGTGAATTAGATAAAGTTAACAATTGATTATGATGCATTGCCCAAATCAGAGATGTCCTTACATGTTTTAGAATATGCATATCAAATGTGCAGAGAAATTTAAGTGTTTCAATGATTTGTATGTTATTGTTAGAAATCATTATAATTACAATTTCAACACGAAAGTGATGAGAATTGAATGTCTATAGTTACAACCTATGCAAATGTCATGACCTCTACGAACTATGTGCAAGTCTAAATGATTTGTTCCAGTCAACACGAAAACCTCACATTTTCCTTTTATAAGCTATCTTGCATGAAAATATCCCTCGTGTTTTCCTTTATGAAAAAGTTACCTCCTCTTATTCTCTGAACATACCCTTCTCCTAAGACTTCTCAAATAGTTTGCATTGTTCGCATCTGACTAAGGCTTCTCCAAATGATTGGCTATGATACCAATGTTAGCAAATATAAATGTTGAAAGAAATAAAATAAAATTGGAAGGCACACATTGAAATGCATGTGCATCATTCTTTTATTATGCAAAATATAGTTACATAAAGTCAAAGTAGTTTATAACTAACCATTAGTTAATGAACCAACAAACAACTAATTAATAACTTCAACACCAAAGTCGCTCAAAAATCATTAGAAACACACTAAAAACATATGATCGACATTTCCGACACAGCTTCCAAATCAAGAAACATTGATGAACAAGTTTGTGTGTTCCAAATGTGTTTACAATGTTTCCATTTCAAAAATGTTTCTGAGCCGAAAAATGACCCTCCCCACAGTTTTCTCCGATTTCGAGATCAATACAATATTAAAAATGCGAACTCCTTGTAACTCAAGATTGTCTTTTTAGGATCTTGGTAGGTGGGATGAAGGCATGTGATATAGATTCCTTGGAAAAACGTAGGCATTATATACAGTGCCTCTTGTTCTCTCATTGTCAATAAAAAAAGGAAATAAATAATTGTAAACCACATCTAGAGTGGTAATAACTAGCATAGGACTGGTGACTTTATTTACTCAGAGAGATGCCAACATACCACTTGAACAAGTGCAATAAGATTTTAAGCATGCAAATCCTTGCTTTTAAGGCACTTATGATTAAGATTGGAATAACAAGGCTGTCCACTATGATAAATGTTAATATATGATCAGAGAAACTGGGCTACACTTTTCTTGATTTAAACGTAGGGGTGAAGTCCTTGGCATACACCCAAGACTATAAACAACCACCTTGCCAACACAAATGAGAATGGAGGGTTCTGCATAATACCAGGTATGAACACATACCCCGTACACCAAACTAATTCCATGTTGTTCAGAGCAAACCCCTAGATTTATAGTCACAATCACATTTTCCAGTATGATGGAATCTATTTGATATTTACATTTGTACGATTGTAGACACGTTATACACACTGCAAAAAATAAATGTGAGGATGTCTCATGAGAGTGAGAGTGCACTTTAGGATTTTAAATGGCTTGAAAATTCTAGAAATGCAAAAAAAAAATGTGTTGATGTCTCATTAGAATGAGTGCACTTATGATATTAAATGGCTGGAAAAACTCTAGACAAAGGCTTTGCTTTTCCCATTTATTGATGCTGAAAGATGGAAAGTCATATGTTGAACTTTGGCACCAAAGTTTCAGTCATTGGAGTTGATATAGTTTGATTCATGTCAGACCAACATGATAAACAGCCCCATGCCATTGCACATTATCTTCTGACTGCAGATTCAGGCACAACATATTGAGTATGCCTCCTCATAACTCTGCCATTACAGTAAAATATGATTATAAACAGAGCGCTGACCAAGTCAAAATCGTTCATCATTCATCCAAAAAGAAGTAGGCTATTGAGAATAAAGCTTCTGTATAAGACTTGTGTTAGAATTTAGAACCATTTAACACAATTGTTGGACCTGTTCGATATGGTAAGGCTTATGGTTCTCTTTTAAGTCACCAATCAATGTAGATACATACAAATCACCATGGGTGGCATATAATTACAAATAACCAGGCAGATACAACATACACGATAATTTCATTTAAATAAACACTGAGCAACTATGAAATAAAAAAATGTGCTTTTTACATAATCGCTCTGCTTCCCTTTGAGAGATTACAACTGAGATGAAAACCTTTGAGAGATTACAACTGAGATGAAAAGTTACAAGAGAACACAAATTTTTAATGCAAACTTTCTCATCTTCCCAAAAGCTTAACTCCGCCTTTCAAAAACAGAGACACAGTTGCTTGACAATCGACAAAGACCATCCATTGTCACCAAGTTGCTCCAGCAGCACTCTTATCATCTTCGCTGTTCTCCTCTTTTGCAAATTCCTCGATAAGCATCCGTTGTCTCTGTGTCAAGTTCCTGCATGCCATAAATACAAGGAAAACAAATTAGTATTTTTATAGACAATCAAAAGAACAAAAGCTTTCATATGGCCTGGAAAAATCTCTTCATTATTTTTCTTTTAAGACAAATGAATCAAATCATGCCACAAAATTTTAGTAATCGTGTGCAACTTGGTTCTAGTCATAGTTACCATATTCTTACGAACACAGTACATATACTGTTCGAACTGAACTTTTTGAGCAAAACGAATTTATTCCGTTAAATTCATTTTTTGAAGGAATATATATATTTTTAATTTTTTTATATCATTAAATTCATTTTTGCAAGGGGATAATTGATGCGATAAAAAAAATAAAAAACCCTAAATCTAATAGGTTTAGTATTTACCATGGTCCATTTAGCTTTTAGTGTATACAAGAGCTCACAATTGAAAGTTGAAACGGTGGCAAAAATGGTTTAGAAATTGCGGCACATGATGAACATGGTTGCAGTCTAGTAAGTGGTAATCACGTTGAAGCTTCAAGACCGAAACGATAGGCCGTAGATGGCAGAACGTTTTAACTTTTAGGCTTTAGCAACTCAACAACGGCAAAATATTTTACGGTTTACCTTGTTTTTTTGTCTTTTAATACTTCAAATTTACTTTTAGTTTAATTTTATTGTTTAAAATTTTGAATGTTTAATAATTTTAATTTAGTAATAGTAATATTAATTTAGAAAATACTATATAATTATTACTATGGTAGTTACTATTTATGTTTTTTTAGTTTGAAATTATTATTTGTATTAAAAATTTAGTTTAACTTTTTTTTGTGTTAATTTAAAAAAAAATAAAGACTATATTTATCATTTTTATTTGTGTTATTTTATATGTATGATGTTGAACAATGAACATTGAAATTTAACATTCTATTGAGTTTTGTTATCATGTGTTATCAATTTATTTATGTTTATGTTTTACAAATATGTATGATATATTTATTTTTTATAATTTACAAAATTTCCTAACCGAACTACCAAACTTACCAAACCGAACTTTTTTCAAAATCCCGAACTTTCTAACTTTTTTCCACTTCAGAACAATCTGAGCTTTTCAAACATGGTAACTATGGTTCTAATTAAAGCTTGTTATAGTTCCCCACAATAACAGTGGTATGAAATCTTGGCACAGTTGAAATTAAAATCAGAGTTCAATTAACATAGGCAAAACAATTCATACAAACAACTCAAGCCATCTTAGCAAAGGCATTGAGCGTATTCCAATGCTTTGCGAAAAAACAAGGAAAACAAAATAGAGCTGTTAATATCTCAAAACTCCGGACATTGGAAAATAATAACTAAACATATTAAATTTCGAATGAGTTATTGCAAAAGTTTCTAATACAAGTAGATCCTTGCTTCTTAACATTTTAACATGACCAAAATGAACTTCCAAATAGCATGTTAGAGTTCAGCCTAAACGGAACTAGAACTCAAATGGTGTACGTATTTCAATACAACTCACAAGCCATAGGTTAAAACTCCCACAGATAATGAAATACCAATATACTATAAACCAAGTTTTTCTTTCATCAAAAGTGAGATATCTTGGCCTCATTTATGATGATTTTTCATGCTTGGGTTGTTTTTTGTAACGAGCACAAGTACTGGGCATAGTCCACACTGCCTGATTTGTTAATTACCCTCACTCAATTGATGTTTTTCTTTATAGAAGTATAGAATAAATGTTAAACATACAAGTTTGTGACAACCCAGACCATGATATATCATTATCCACAGTACCCACAAAATGACATGCAGCCCTAATATTGTTTTGTATCTACGCTGCTCTCAGGATTTCTTCACGGCACTTGATTTGCATTTTTTGATTTTTTGATCCAAATAACATGTTCTTGTCAAAACAAGTTTTTTGTTGGTTACATTATCTAGGGAGAGGGCCCTAGCCCAGCATAAATAGTGTCAAAGCACCCAGAAAATCCTAGTTAAGAGACACAATATCGTGGCAAATAAAATTTAAAAGAACTCCACCACAGATTTTTACTGCCACAAACTGCCACCAATGCTTTGGCAAAAAGCACCAACTCAGCCATATGCACATGAGCATATGTTCTCTGACCTTTCTAAATGCCACCCAAAGATTCTTCTTTAGGACAGCAAAGATCTGGAAGTCCATACCATTAGGGCCCCACAAAATCTGGCACTGAAAGGTGACAGAAAAACCCAGAGAGAACTCATGCAAAAGAGCTCCCAAGATACACTAAACCACCTTCACTGACTCCCTCAGCATATACAAATTCACCCAATGACAGTGCAGCTATCACTCAGCTGGGATGACCTTAGCAAAGGTAAGAAACTTCCCCAACCAAGGGACCTAGCCTTCTGAATCCCGGAACTCTCCTCCCTGCCACATTCTTGGCCACACATGGCCACTAGACGGGAATTTACCAAGCAAGCTAGACATCAACACAAAATAAAAATTCTATTCTCTCCTCTTATTCCAACTCTCTCATCGAGTCATAGAAGCAAGACCCAAAATACAAGTGCAATTCAAAAAGGAAATGCCCATAAAGCAAACTATTGCATATCTACTAACAGTATTACCATATTATATAATTATAATTTAGCAGTCTGTACATTCCTATATCAAGCTTATCTTCATCATGGCAGCTTGGGCAAATTATGCAAGCCCCTGCCACACTATCACAATTATACGAAATGACAGGGAGTAATTTGAAAATTATCAAAAAGAGAGAAAAAGCCGCCCCTTAAGTCTACCACTAATGCACTATCTTCATTTGTTTTCCTCTTGTTCTACCCTAATTTGGTTTTAGAAACCCTAATAAGATAGAAACTAGTAGAAAAATTCAGATTGATAGATATGGCATTCAAGAATACCTCTGAATGTAAAATATTGAAACTAATTGCAATGATTTGAGAAGTGACATATGCTAAATATAGTATGTAAAGCAAATGGATTGAGTACTTAGCTTTTCTAGTTGACTATCTGACTGTGACTGTATTCTGGGAGTGGGAAACATGAAGCAGGGCTATGATTCATTTGGTTCATGAGCAATGTTTTTGTTTGCACAAGATTGGTTCTGTCGAATCTGGGTCAATGTCAATAGTCAATATTGACCTATGTTGGTTGATAGTGATTTGTGTTGAAAAGCGGGTCAGTGATTGTATGGTCACCTACCCCTGTTTCTGAACACTTTGTATGTGTGATTTTAAACTCTGATGATGCACACTCCAAAAATCAGCCTCCTTTGCGCTGAAACCCTAGGTGTATTTGTGAGGCCTAGAAACCTATAGAAACCAAGAAAATGTAATGAGTTGAGTTGACCCCAATCACCCATGTTTGATGATTGATCGTTGTTTACGTATCCAATACTCTGAGGAGTAAATTCAAGCCACACGTAGTTCTCCCACCTAGTGTGATTGTGCAATCGTGCTCCTTCACTATATGTATGCAACTAATGTGCCAAGTCCCCTATCAAATAAAGCCTTAATTTGTACATATATGAGTCCAATTGTGTAATTTCTCACACCACTGACACCCTAGGTAGATGGGCCGACCCTAAGGATAGGGTTGATTTTTAAAAGTAGTCGTCGTTGGGAGAGGGTCGATACTGACTAGATCAAGTCAATATCGACTGGCAATACTGACCAACTTGGACTTTACCGACCCGTGTACATGTGGGACTAAATTGAGAATTTAGGCATGTCTGTGCAGGATAGTATGTTGGTTTAAAAGAGACAATGAGGTTCATGTGTGTAACAACAAAAAAAAAGTATCAAACTCATACTATAGCGTGTAGGTGTGAGAGAATGTAGGTGTGCACAAGTCATGCCTTGTAATTGTATGTCAAGCTTGTCATTGTCAAGTATTTAATACCAAATTTTAGTATCTACATGTCCTACATTGTAGAGGACTGGAAATCACATGCTCACCTCGCGAGGCCAAAGGATGAGAGTTGCAACAAAGCAGCACCTCAACCTTGGCACGAGCAAAAAAAAGATGATTCCCAACCCAGTAGCTAAATCTCTATGCCCCTGCATGGAGTGAATGTCTGTGAGCACTTGAGGATCATGGTAAGCCACTTCTAATCTTATATTTTTCAAGGTTCGATCCAGTGCATCATGGTCCTAATGGAGCAAGAAGTGCCCCACCAAATTCGATAGAACGTTAGCCCCACTCATCGACTGCGCCATGCCAAATACATTCCTCCACCCAATGGATTAGTTGGGATCAACCATTAGGGTCTTAAGTCGCTAGTTTATCTTGCCCACATCTCCCTCATTCATATCCTTCACCACAACCCACACCCTCTCCAACTAGACCCACATATAGGGGTTTCTAATTTCCTCATTCAATAAATCAACAAAGGATTTTTCTACAAACTCAGAATCCACTGCCAAGCGCTTCTTCCTCTTTTGCCTTCTTTTTTTACTATCCTACCGTCCTCAATGTCAACTTTTGCCATGGTTTCACAAATGGCCATTTGGAGATTGGGAAGAGAATACGTCAACAAGGGGAATAAAAAATAAAAGGCAATCCCCCAACCTTTACACACATTCCTTTCAATAAATACTCACAATTGGGAAGTTAACCTCTCCTCAAGCTTTTGCATGCTCCACACTTCACCCATGTCACCCCTTTATCATGATTAGAGTTAAAAATCACAACATAAGGGCCACCTTGTTCTTATCACCAAACAAAATATCAGACACTATTCTACCAAAGGAAAGAAAAATCTCCTAGCATCCACAGCAATAATTTCCCTCAGGGCACAGGGCAGATCATTAGTCCAACACATCTCCAAGCCGCCAGCGGACAGCAAGCCAACTCCCAAATTGGATGCGTTGTCTATCACCTAGTTGCCATCTCTTTTGAGATGGAGAATGATAATCCTCTCAAACTGCTTACTCAAAAGTAATGCCTCCTCCGTGATCATCTGTAGTCTCCAAGAAGACAACCCCCTTCTTCAGTCCTTCAATCAGAATCTTCAAGTCTCTTTCAAATACCAGGTTCCTCTGTACTTTAGAAAGAGCGATCTCCATCCCCTTAAGTATTGCAATTCCTTCTACTTGATTATTAGTTTCCTATCCTATATCAACAGAAAAAACCAGTAAAGCCTGACCATTGTGATCCCTAAATGCTACTCCACCCCATGAAGGCCCTGGGTTGCCTTTTTCTGCCCCATCAAAGTTCAGTTTAATGGCCCCTTCAGGAGGGGGCTGCCAATGGACAGCCCTTCTTGAAGGACCATCCAAACTGAAAATTACCTACCAATCTAGGAGAGAACTTCCATTTAATTAAGTACCAAGAATCACACCATCTTCTTTCTTGATCCTCAATCAAATCCTCACTCCTAAGACATGTAGATATTAACTCAAGGATCACTACTTCAATCAATCCCCACACTTTCCACTTTGAGAACACCTCTTGAATAAATCTTCTATTTCCTTCCAGCCAAATATTCTAGATGATAATAGCAAGGCCAATTTTCCAAATTACAGCCAGCCCTTGGTTCTTGAGCTTAAATTCCCACTGGATTATCATCTCTTTTACAGACTTCGACATGCCCTTGTTTATATTCAGCTTTGAGATCCACTCAGTGAATTTAACAAGCAAAGGCGAAATGAAGAAAGATATGAATCCCCCATTCGTCACAAAGGACACACAGAGAAGGGCAGTGAAACCCTCTATTAATTAACTCGTCAGAAGTCAAATCCTTTTAATGCATACCCAACAATAGGAAAATGTTGGATTTTGGAACCTTCACTAATCCCTGCCTTATAAGCAAGGAACCCTTCCACTTTGGCATGATTTAAATAGTAGATTACCTAGTGAGCATCTCTGACAGTCACTGAGCCACTCTTCGACCCTTCCCATGCTAACTAGTCCTACTCTCTAGAGAAAAGGATAATTTTGAAAGACTGAGGCCAATCTCTCCCCCCTCTCTGTCAACTCTGGAGGCCACTTTAATGATTTCCAGGATCGTTTTTCCCATGATTTCCTCAATGTACTCCTTGACTTCGACCCTGAAATGCCTGCTTCCATATTCGGCAAGACCACCCATCTCTTCCCACTGATTGAGCTGGACTTCCTTAATTCAAGTGTCTTCCCAGAAGCTTACCTTATCCCCCTTCTGAGCCTTTCACCAAAGACTGTTCATGAGGAGTCCAAGTATTTAGCTTGCCAAATCTTGCTCTGAAGTCCACTGCCTTCTTTATACATCTGCCAAAGTAATTTGCACCCCAAGCCATGATTCATTTCCTTACAATCTCTAATCCCCAAACCTCTCTTTTTGGGAGCACACATGGATTGCCTAGGCTAACTAAGCTCTGCCAACAAAACTCAACCACCTGCCTTTACAAAAGGATATCTTCCTTTGAATTCTATCCAAGACTGGTTGCCAAACTCCTTGCCGTGCCCTACCATCAATCAAAGGCATTCACAAGTATGAACAGGGACAATCATCAATTTCAAAGCCCAAAACCCTCTGAATTTTTCTTTGCATATCCTCCTTAACATTCAAGAAATAAACCTTGGATTTCCTAGAATTAATTTTTTGACCAGCCACAACCTCATATTTGTTCAGGATTTCTTAGATGCTCAGCACCTCGTCTTTATAAGAGGATCCAAGCATAAAAGTATCATCCACAAATTGAAGATACGAGCAAGGGTCCAAAGAGGAAGTCACTTCCAAACCCTTCCATCTACCCTTTCTAAGTTCATTACTTATTAACCTTCCCAAAACTTCAGCTAGGAGCAAGAAGAGAAAGAGAGACAACGGGTCCCCCTATCTTAATATTCTTGAAGCTTGAAAGAAGCCAACAAGCATGACATTGATGAGAACCGAGAAGGCTAGGGCTGAAAGGCAGTTGTGAATCAGTTTCAACAAGTCCTCAAAAAACCCAAATTTTCTTAAAACTTTTATCAAAAAATATCAGTTAACTCTGCAATAGGTCCTATTCATATCAAGTTTGATGAACATTGCAGGTTTCTTCCCTTGAGAAACAGAATGAACAGCCTCATGAGCTACATTAATTCCATCCAAGATTTACTTACCCATAACAAAACATGTTTGCTCTTTAGAGATCATGCCCTTAAGGAGTTTCCTAAGTCTTCTTGCCAAAGCTATAGTAAGAATTTTGTAAATAGTGTTACAGAGGGCAATTGGTCTGAAAGAATTACAAAAAATTGGAGGTCTCCTTTTTTGGAATGAAAGCCAAAAAATTGAATTCCATTCTCTTAGGATACTTTTCTTTCTTCGACATTCCTCCACAGCTTCAAACACGTCCTTACCAACAATATGCCAATTTTTTTGAAAGAAACCCACTTGAATGCCATCAAGTCCCGGGGTTTCGTCTTTACCCATTGACGCCACTGTCTAGGAAAAAAATTCTTCCGAGAAAGAACACAACAGCATGTCATTGTCCTCATCTCGGATCAAATGAGGAATGTTATCCAACAATTCCTCCTAGACCACATGATTTGTAACTTCTTCTCCCGCCAGGAGATCTTTGAAAAAATATTCTCCCAAGTCTCTGATTCATTGTTTTTTTTAGCAATCTCGCCATTGGGAAGGACCAACTTGTCAATCCTATTGATATTTCTTCTTACCACCATTGATAAATGAAAGAATTTAGTGTTCTTGTTCCTTTCCTCAAACCAATTTTACACTAGATTTTTGTATCCATAACACCTCTTCCATATAAGGAGCCTGCTGCAATTCTGTCATTACCTCTTTTTCCTATTTTCAAAGATTCTCATCCACCCCTTTCTCCATGATTTGCTTCTGCACCTAAGCCATTTCTGCTAAGTGGGCTGTTTTTTTGTGAAAAACATTGCCGAATTTGTACTCGTTCCATTTTTTCACCTCTTGTTTCACATTTTGTAGTTTCTTAGTGAGGACCAATCTTTTGCAGCCCCTTTCCTCCGTGGTCCACCATTTCTTTATATTTTCTTCAAAAGAGGGATCCATAAACCACATGAACTCCATCTTGAAGGGGATTCCTCCAAGGTAAGATCTTGTCAAGAACTAAAAGTAAATTTATCAGGCAATGATCTGAGCCTGAAAATTGTAAGATTTCACAGCAGAACTCAATCTTCCCTTACCCCCATTCGAAGCTAAGAAAGAACCTATCCAACCTTTCAAAAAAAGCAAATTCCCCGTGTCCCCTGTTAATCCAAGTAAAAACCCCTTCCTTTGGTTTTACATCAATTAGAGCATTTTTAGAGGATAATTCATTGGAATCCAAAGCATTCTGACAAATCAGGGAGTTTCCCCCTTTTTCTCTTTAGCTTTCAGGATTGCATTGAAGTCTCCACCAATAATCCCTTTAATTCCTAGAGGGGCATTCTTGAGATTCCCCAAATTCTTCCAGCAAACCTTTTTTTCCTCTATCCCCGCTAGTCCATACACATTGGATAGGAGGAAATCTAAGTCTACCTTATAAGCTTAAAAAAAAATGTTGATCTCAAAGTGATTTTGGGAAATAACTATACCTTTAAAAAACCTAGGATTCCAGTATACTACTATGCCCCCCACATTTCCAACAGCATCAATAGCAACCAATTCACATGAGTACCACACACCCTTGAACATATTTTTCAGCTGTTACTATTCCACCTTAACCTCCTGTAGTAATAATATATAAGGTCGCCTCTTCCTAATAGGCACTTAACTAAGCGGTCCTTGTCAAAGTCGGACAACTTGACTAATTGACTTGGCCAAGCTTACATTGACAAGATTCTAGTGTTAAGCGTAAAGCTCTTGATCCAAGGTCTCCCTTCCAATGCAAACAAAATCCCCAATAGAACTCACAAATTTCTCCAAAATCCTTTGATCCCAAAATCATGGTGGGAGCTTATACAAGCGAATCCACAGAGGGACTTCAACACTAATTATTTTGAAGGATTTGAATATGAGAGTTCAGTGTCGCATGTAGAGCCCTCCATTTTTAAAAACCATGGTCCTCCAATGAAAATTCCATCCCTATTTGTCTCAAACTGAAAATTAATCTGTAAATACCTTTAGTGAGTTGCCTAATGCCTGGTCTAGGACAATCAACCCAGTTTTTCCCTCTCCATCTTCTGAGATCCTCCCTTCCTAAAGAAGCTCCAATAAATTTCAATATATGGGCCTTCTTTTCCCAGACTTCTCTAACGCCCTAGAAATCAAAATCCCGATTTTCAATGGAGGTGATTTCTTGCAAAACATGGATGAAAATTTCCCCAATGTCCATCTTAAGGATATCCTTCGCTTTTGACAAGGATTCAAAGTCATAGACTTTTGCAACCTCATGTAAACCCGGTGCACCATGCCCGCCACTTTTCTCTAGGAGGTGCCCTTCTCCCACAACACCTTCCTTTCAACCTGCCTCATCGCTCTTCAGCGCTAGCCCCTCTGGAATCTCCTCGAGTCTACCCTCCAACCCTAATGTTGAGCGCAAATCATACGCAAATGACAAAGCCCTATCCTTTGTTTCCAAACCTGCCCTTGAAAACCTCTAGTTCTTCGTCATGCCACCAAATTCCTCTCCTCCTAGTCTTCACGTTGCTCCCAAAGATCTTCTCTACTTCCCCCCTTATGACACATGGTAGCATCAGCTCCTCATTAATTAATTAATAATATAATAGTATTAAATAATAATTAATATAATATTATTAAATAATACTAATTTGTCAAAATAAGTACACTACAACATAATTTTATGAATTTAATGTATGTAATGAGATACACTTCAATATTTGTGAAAAACCCCAAGTGTATATACATCATGTTACATTCATACTATGCTCTTTAGGAGATGCCCAAAGGCCTCCAAATTCAAAGCTATGTCTCTAAGGAAGTATAGGGTTCATGTGGTGAATGAATTTTCTTCTTTCACAATATAAGGGCGCCATCATGCACAATGTGGAACATTTTTTCAGGTCCTTGCTTAAATATATTGTGTTTAATCATCTCAATCATGTTGCCCATTCTATATGAAACCTATGTAGTGGAGTTGGGCAAAACAAATTGTCAAGCGATTTTCTAGAGTTACATTTGTTTGTCTACAACTTTTAAATCTGATTTAAGGACATTTGCATCAGTTGTGTTGCAATACAGGGTTCGCAATGTTGATCTCATTGGAAGCTATTTATAATTCCTTCCAGTCCTGCATTGATGTAGGAGCATCCAAGGTGAAAGCATATCTTGCATCAACCAAAAACATGTCAGTTTATGTTTTGGTTTTGTGTTGTGTTCATGGCCTTGTTTGCGTAAACCTTTGAACCTATACGAATGATGTTGCAAAAGTATTCATTTTTTCACAAAACAGTGTGGAGATCTTTCATACAATTTTGTCAGTCTGCGTTTCCTCTTAATTCACAGACATTTGGCAAGATTATTCTTCAATGTAGTGACAAACTAGTAGGAGACATTGCTTAAATATATTGTGTTTAATCATCTCAATCAGGTTTCCCATTCTATATGAAACCTATGTAGTGGAGTTGGGCAAAACAAATTGTCAAGCAATTTTCTAGAGTTACATGTGTTTGTCTACAACTTTTAAATCTGATTTAAGGACATTTGCATCAGTTGTGTTGCAATACTGGGTTTGCAATGTTAATCTCATTGGAAGCTATTTATAATTCCTTCCAGTCCTACATTGATGTAGGAGCATCCAAGGTGAAAGCATATCTTGCATCAACCAAATACATGTTAGTTTATGTTTTGGTTTTGTGTTGTGTTCATGGCCTTGTTTGCGTAAGCCTTTGAACCTATACGAATGATGTTGCAAAAGTATTCATTTTTTCACAAAACAGCGTGGAGATCTTTCATACACTTTTGTCAGTCTGCGTTTCCTCTTAATTCACAGACATTTGGCAAGATTATTCTTCAATGTAGTGACAAACTAGTAGGAGATATTTTGTGAGGTCATGGAATATGTATAGCATGAGCTACGCATTAAATTTCAGATCATTTACAGTTACAACCTTAATGTACTGAGAGTTTTGACCAGTGTCATTCAGCCTGGAATGTCACTTGAACATCAAGGACTCAACAGATTGATTCTTCAATGCAGTAGCACATGAGTAGCCGAGATTTCTAGAGGTACTTGGAGCTTCATTGCTCAACCCACCTGTCAAATCTCTGATTGTCTGGAGGTCCTACGTTATTGTATGGCAGTTATGTGCAACTGTCTTTTTTTTGTGGAAGCAGTTGTTGCTGAGAATTTGGCATTTGATTTCGAAAGTTATGGAAATTGAAAGCTGCCAAACTCTTGTGCGATTTGTTGAGATCAGGGAAGCTCAAGAGACACCCCACGAAGATAGGGATGTCAGTGGGATACTAGAATTAGAAAAAAAATCATTTTATAGCAAAGGGTTGGCGAGTTGTGAAGGAGCATAACTCTCCCAGAACAAAATAGAGAGTTTGTTTCAATCCAAGAGGGACTATATAAGAGTCTAGATCTTCTTCATGTATTGTAACAAGCCTATATAGGCATGTGGGAGTGTGAGTGAGTGTGTGCATTTAGTTCTTTGTAACACGTGGAATGCAATAAAGATGGTGTGTTGAAATATGTCAAGTCTAAGTAATGTGCTAATGTGTCCATGGGACAGTAATTAACCAAGCAACTGTAATATCCCCTTTAGGGTATATTTTGCAAATCTGAAAATCACCCACAAACCCTAACACCAACAATAGAAATTTATGATTTTTTTATATCAAACCCTAACAAAAATTCAGAATTCTGGAAATATGAAACTAGGGCACAAATTGCAATATTTTCATTATTAAATAATTGCCAAAAATTCTAGAATAATTACAGCTCACCAAACACCTTCAAATCTGATTTTTAGCCCAATCATATGGCTGGAAAATATAATAAAAAGATACCAAAAATGTTTTGTGTCCTTCAAACAGCAATTAGGCTGGAAATCAGCCTTGGAAGTGCTACGTCCAACCCAAGAGGGGGTTCGCTGCCCTCCAAAGAGGCTCGCTGCTCACCCTAGGTTATTCACTGCCCTTCTAAGGCTCTTCAACCAAGTCGTCAACCCTCAAAACCTGTTCGCCACACACCTTGAAGTTCCTGCTGTTGCATTGAACCCAAAAATGGTGTTGACACACTTCAAAATGACCACTAATGCTCGATACAACCTCTGACTTAAGGCTGCCCAAAGGAAGATTAAAGGTTTTTGTCCTTATCTTCAAGTTTCTAGTGAAGGTTGACGTCTTCAATAGAGAAAGCCAAGCATTTCTTGCTCAAATTCAAAATTCAATTCAAAAACATGGTAACCAAAATGAACCTCCTTTCCTTCTTTTATATCATTTCTCTTCAAAAATCAATTCCATTACGTTCTAAATTAAGGGCCGACTTACATCAAATTAGAGGAGTCCCTTCTTTATTACAAATCAATTTAGAAAGAAGTTGCCAACATATTACTTTTTAGCAACTAAGACAATATTACTTTAAGTATTTACAAATACTTTTTATTTAATAATAATATTATTCTAATTTTGAAAAAGGGGACATTACAACACAAAGATAAAGGCAATCCTTAAGTGGACCCCCTCTTTGTGCTTGCACCAATTGGTATCAAGGCAAGGTCTATCCTTGTTGGGTTGAGTGTGAAAGGCTCTTATATGGGTTCGTGGCGGCCTATGAAAAAAAAGTCAGCTTGAGTTGGTTGCAAGTAGTGAAAAAGAAGCTTGCATTTGAGAGGGGATGAGTTTGTTGCTGGTGTGAAAGAATTCCACAAGTGTTAAGGAAGTTTAAGAGGCTCTTGTTTGAGTCGATTACAGGTTGTGAAAGAGAAGACTATTTGTTGAAGAGATATGGCACACAAAGGAGGAAGAGCATGAGGAGTTGCAAACTTGGCAAAGATGTTGAGGGAAGTCAAAACAAAGTTGGATCTTTTGGAGGGAGAAGAAGCTGGAAAAGAAAAGAGACCAGCAAAGGTCAAGGGAAGGACAAAGGTAAGTTTCATTGTGATATTGATTTGTTTTGTGGAAAAGAGAGCTCAGATAAACTCATGAAATGGATTGTTGAGTTGGAGAATTCTTTTGAGGAAAGCATTTTGGATCCCATGAGGGTCAAGATTGCATGTACTAAGTTATGTGAAAGTGCAGCTCAGTATTGGAGTGCTCTCCAATAGAGGAAGAAAGAGAAAGGAAAAAAGAAACTGAGTGATTGTTAGCATATGGTTTCCAAGTTCGTGGGTCATTTTGTGCACCCACGATTGCAGAGAAAGTGGTTGAAGAATCTCGAGGCATTGAGGCTTGAGCATGAAGAGGCGAAGAAGATTGCCATGAAAGGCAATATGAGAAGTTGCTAGGGAAGCATCTTAAAGAAGTGAATGTAGAGAAGAAGATTGCCTTGAGAGGCAATAGGAAGGTGAGCTTTCCATGTGAGAAACCAAAGTTTGTTTTCAAAAACAAGGAAAAAGAAAGTTGTGAGCAGCCTATAGAGGAAGAAATCCTCGTGGAAGAGGATACGAAGGAAGAAAGGCTAAGGACAGCAATGACGAGTTGCCAGTTCCCATGAAAAAAACAATAGAGAAGAATGAAGAAGAAGAAATTGCAGCTACAGAGTTGCAAAGCATTGAAGATACATCAGCCAAAGAGGAAAATAATGAGAAGGGTAATGTTGAAAACACTGTTGGAAGTACAACTACTGAGAGGGGGGGCTGAATCAGTGCCCTTAAAACAATCCTGCAATTTTACTTATCATTCATGAAGCATTCATTCAAACACATACATCAACCAATGCATAAACAAGCATCCACATAAGCATATAACATATGAACACAAGAGATATGTGGGAAACCCTCAAGGAGGATAGAACCCACTGAAACACAACTTGGACTACAGTCCTATAAGCAATGAATCAAGATTTCGTGAGGCACCAAACCCACAAGGAGCACCAACCCCTCACTAGTCGAGCACCAACTCAACTAGTCATTTAGCAAGCACCAACTTGCAAGGCGGAACCGACCCCCTAGGTAACTCAACACCAACTTAGCCACCTGGAACCTCTAATCACCTTTGGACACTTGTTGCTCACTAAACTGATGATGATCACCTTCTTTTTTTCTTCACACTCTTCCATCTCTCTCATACAACCTATTAGGCCTCTTTGCTCAACTAGCCCTTTTCTTGGCAGAATTAGGTCATATGACATTGCTCATTATCTGTAGAAACACTGTTAGAACTTCATGACATATTCAACACACCTCTTTGATGGCCTTCAAACCCTCTAACTGGTTTCCAAACCTCTATATCATTCATTCATTCCCTTAATATACTAGCTAGTCAAATTAGGCCTATTAGACCTTCTTTAATACTTGACTCTTTCTCTCACCTACATTGGTTGGCCACAAACCTCTCCATACTTTGATCACCCTTGAAATAGATCAACAAACACATTTCACAAGTGAAACAATCACTACATAGGTCAGTCACTACTCAAGGATCAAAATCACCATTAGGCCTAATAGAGACCTAATGCAATTAGGCCTTTTCAAGGCATACGTTTCACCTTGACCACCTTGGAACATCTTGAGCCTTCACAAACAGATAAAACACTTTACACATGCTTCAATTAAATCCTTGCTAAGCTCACCTTAGGTCTCCAACACTATTTAGCTTATTTCACTCCTTGAACCACACCATTAGGCCTACTCACAATTAGCTCTTCTCATTGCCAGAAAGTCTGTTTGAATATCTAAAGTATACACTCAACTTTGCCACATAACCACATTAACAAATCACATGGATAGAACCTCTATGACTTTAGGGTCATCACCAAGTCTATTAGATTTCACCATACAGGGCAAAAGTCCTCAAGCAGACCACTTCCATATGCTCACTTAGAACTGCAAACAAGTCTCAAACACCCAGTCAAGAACCTTTGACTTTTCACATATTCATAAGCATTTCTCATGAAAACAAATGCATTCAAATGAACCTATGAGACCTCTAGAACAACTTCATGTGCATTGGATTCTTCAACTCTATGCATAATGACTCAGGAACATCATTCTCACTAACACACATAAAACTGTTTGAATGCTCCAAAACACAGTCATGGAAACCAAGACTTAGAACACCCATGTCAACACTTTTATGTACTTCCAATGGGTTTAAATGATCCTTCAGCATCCTTAGAACATCTTGAAATGGATAGATTATAAGGTCCAATAGCAATATTGGTCTTACAGACCAATCTCATGGGTTTACTATACACAGACCTCACTGTGTTAGACAAGTCAGATTGAGATCAACTTTCTGCCATACACAAGCTTCTTCAAAACTTCTCTCCATTAGGGATGTGTTATAGGTCTTGAACAATAACCCCATGCATTTGGATACATCCCTAATCCACTGCAACCCATCCCTAATCTAATTCTCACTTCTCCCTGATTTTCTCACTGTCTTCCTCACCAGGCCTTTTTAACGATAGGCCAACTTCCATGACCGGTTTAGCATATTTGAAGTCTGTAACCTGCTCAAAATCTTACATGATCGTAAAATACAAGTTTCACACATCATCCTCCAATCATTTTCATACTTTGACTTGGTCAACCTTGCCTGCTACATAAAAAATTCAAGAAACAAGGGATTTCATGTAGCTTCCATTCACTTTTTTGACAGACCAATGCCACCTGGAGGTAACTGGGAGAGTTGACTACAACCTCCAATCATCATACTAGGTCAACCAAACCATTCTGAGCACTTTTGAATCATATATTCCATATTGGGTCACTATTAGGGTTTTAGAGGGTTTAGACTGTCTTCCATTCTTAACAATAGTTCATAAAGCTTAGGCCCTCAACCCAGAAACAAATGCCAGGAACATTAAGCTAGGCCCCTTCCCCAACTATCATGAATTGCTTGCATCCTCATGCAAAGGTTGCATGTGCCAACGAGCATAAAAAAATCCTTCTCGGGTCTACAATACCTCATTCTGTGCACACAGAAACTTCAAAACCACATTTCATGTTTTCTCCTTCAAAATTTGACCTCAGACTTGGTCAACACACTTGACACACCTTTCACACCTCTGACAATGCTCTCATGAGCTCTAACATCTTGGAAATTGAACTTGACCCCTCATTAGGCCACACTAGGTCTCTTTGCATACTAGGCCTAAACCTGTAAGCCATACTTAGACCTTGAACATACCTTGAAACCTTTTGTATTGTTCTCAACACTTCATTTTCATGTCATACAACCTCAGAGCATGCTCACACACTACGAAACTTCTTCTCACAAGCTCTACCACTGATTTGCATTCTTGATAACACCTCAAGACTCCTCATTAGGTTAGGCAAAATCTAGGACCAGTCTGGTTGCATGCTTAGGCTTAAGACCTTACCCCTATAGGTTTACATTGAAACTTTCCCGAGTGTTCCCACACTTCATATGCATCCTTGGGCATCCTTGTCCATCCATTCATACCTGTGTGTATCCATCTTACCAGACCACCATCTTCATACACGCACCATCTACATACACATGCTCATGATAGGACAATGCTTCTTAAGACTAGTGCTCAAAAGTATGCCTACCTTGTATCTTGATCTTGACCTTGACATGTCATCAACCTCAGAAGAATTATCAGGTTGCTTTCAAATTCTCTCTCAATAGAGAGACAATAGGTTGCATTCAAATTCTATCTTGTTATAAGACCGCTTGTCACATACCACTTCACCATGGATGATATCAACTTTGACTTTGACATTAATGACATCTATCTTGACCTTGACATCAATGACAACATTTATGCCACAACACCAACAACAGGGACATACTTCTTCTAACTTTTATTTGTGTGTAGGTCTAGACAAATCCAAAGAACACAAGGAAAAAGATAAAGAGAAGGTTGAAGTAAATGAGTTGGAACAAAGACCCACTGAGGCAATCCAAGCAACGAAAAAAATTGCAGACAATTGGTTGGTGTTGCCCAAAATGTAGCATATGTGGAAACAATCCACATGAGCGTAAGAGTAGTAACAACTGAAATGGAGGGTCTTTGGAGACCCCATATGTGATGAGGGAGATGACAAAGGAGTCATTTTGACTCTTTAGAAAGTAGCTGAAGAAGAGCAGTAGATGGGATATTGTGGAGATCCCATGTTTGATGAAGAGGGAGGAGATCATCTCTTGTTTAAAGAGGAGATGAAGTTGATAGAGGGAGTGTTTGATTCCTGCAATTGTTTTTTGACTATGTTGTCGATATAAAAGGATGTGCAACAAAAGAAGAGAGTGAGCCACTTGAGTTCACAAGATGTGAAGAGGAATAGCTGATTTATATATCAGTTGAAGCATGTGAAGAAGTGAAATAAAAAGAGTCTTTTAAGACTCTTATGAATGAAGAGTCCACAAGTGAGGCGGTAGCGACAAGAAGAAAAGCGGAGGAGATGGCAGACATGAGAGAAGATGAGCTGCAAATGGAAAAGAGTGATAGAAGGAAGAATCCAACAACAGGTTGGATAGTGAGTAAACAAAGCCAAGAAGGCTTTAGGAGGAGGTGGTCGGTTAGTAGTGGGTTGAAGCCCACAAAGGAGAGTAAGATGAAAGAACAAGCATCTTAGTGGAGGTGGTCAGTCGAAGGTGAGTTTCAACAAACAAGAAGATGAAGAGAGGTGGAGATAAGTCTTTGGCAAAGGAGAACGGGTTATGGTGGGTCTAATCCCACAAAGGAAGAAGACTATGGTGGGTCTAATCCCACAAAAAGGAAAAGAAAGAGTAGGAAAGAAAGGAAGAGGATTGAATTGAAACCAACAAGAGGGAGCTGAAACTGGAGGAAAGAGTGACTGCTGAAGTATTTGGTGTGTTGGAAGGGAACGCCATGGCCATTAAGCTTCATGATCAAAAGATTAATTTTACCGCTTGTTCCATCGGAGCTTACATTTTAAATATCTCAGGTGTCTGATATAGGAGCATCCAAGGTGAAGGAACATGTTGCATCAACCAAAAATATGTTAGTTTAAGTTTATGTTTTGTGTTCTATTTGTGGCTTTGTTTGTGTAAGCTTGTGAACCTCTAAGAATGATATTGAAGTACTCATTTGTCGCGAAACAGTGCGGAGATATTTTGTACACTTTTGTCAGTCTGTGTTGACTCTTAAGTCATAGACATTTGGCAAGATTATTCTTCAACGCAGTGACAAACTGATAGGAAAGATTTTGTGAGGTCATGGAAGATGTACAGCATGAGTTGTGCTTTAAATTTCAAATCATTTGGAGATAGAACACTAATGTAATGAGAGTTTTGACAACTATCGTTCAACATGAAATGTCACTTGAACATCAAGGACTTAGCGATAGTCACAAGGTTCGAAAATTCGAATCCGTTCGGGAGGGCAAAAAAATCCAAAATCTAGAATTTTTGAAAAAAATCAAAAAAGTCCGATCTAGAATAAATACATATATATATATGTGAGCATAGTTTTATAAATATGTAAAACTGGTAAATACAATGAAAAGCATTAATAAAATAATATAAAATGTTAATATTATATGATAATTATGGTTTCTAGGCCTTTTTTTGTGTAGAAAACCTAAAAAACAAAAATAAAGCAAAATTATTTTTTTGAAAAAAAACAGGGTCAACTTGGACAAACTTATCTTGGTTTGGCCAAAAAATCCGGATTCGGTCAGATTTTGTGCAGATCCAGCCGAACCTTGTGACTATGGACTCAACGGATTGATTCTTCAGCGCAATAACACGAGTAGCAAAGATTTCTGGAGGTATTTGGAGCTTCATTGCTCAGCACACCTATCGAATCTCTGATTGTCTAGAGGTCCTGCATTATTTTATGAAAGTTACGTGTGACTGTCTTTTTTTTGTGACATGTGGCGGGTGTTGTTGCTGAGAATTTGGCGCTTAATCTCGAAAGTTATGGAAATTGAAAGCTGCCAAACTCTTGTGCGTTTTTTTGAGATCAAAGAAGCTCAAGAGACACCCCACAAAGATAGGGATGTCAGATGGATATTAGAATTAGAGAAAAAAATCAGTTATTAGAGAAGGGGAGGCAAGTTGTGAAGGGGCAGAACTCTCCAAGAATAGAACAAAGAGTTGTTCCAGCCCAAGAGAGGTTGTATGAGAGTCTAGATCTTCTTCATGTATTGTAATAAGCTTGTATAGGCATGTGGGAGTGTGAGTGAGTGTGGGCATTCAGTTCTTTGTAACACGTTGTGGAATGCAATAAAGATGGTGTGTTGAAATGTGTCAAGTTTGAGTAATGTGTTAATGTGTGTCCATGAGAGAGTAATTAACAAGCAAAACAAAGATAAAGGCAATCCTTAAGTGGACTACCTCTTTGTGCTTGCAACATGAACTTCTCATGCAGTCCATTTATCTACCAACTACAGCGATTATTTTTCACAGTTCTGACAAGCATGGTATTTGCTTTTATGGTATCCAAAGTCCTCTATTATGCTTCTTTCCTTTCCAAGTGTTATCAGCTATTACAGCAACAAAGCATTGCAATCCTGCACGATTTTGGGGCTTTCAGGCATAGTAACAAGAATCTTCCCTAGTGGCCAACTAATCATGAGTTTGACTCTATTCTGTCGTAAAGCATATAGTCACCTCTTTGTGAAGTTATTAAACGGTTTTTTCCCAGGTGCCAAGTCTATTGTTACTGCTCATGAACACATAAATGTGTATTTAATAGTCAAAAGATTGTATATTAATGATGTGCATTCTACTACAGTGATGTTTTGCCTGTTTCATTCCATCCTGAATCAATTCTAAAAAAGCATATCAGAGTGGTTCTTCACACTTGAAATGCTAAAGGCTTTAGGATCTGGCATTAGATCTATCAGAGGAGAACTCACCTTGCACTCCTCTGCCTGAATCACTATAAATAAGGCTTCAACTTGTTCTAACCATAAGATTTGAGTAACACTACAGATACCATTCCGACATTTTGTGTTACTAAAATCAATGGAAAAACATTGTACTTACTAGTTACTACACTTAACCCATAAAACGCTCAATCTTATCCCCCTCAGGTCAGCTACATTACTAGTGGTCTTGGATCCAAAGACAAGAAATCTTGAGATTTCCTTGCATTCCTCGACTTTCAAGCCTCTCTTATTGCTATGTGGAACAATGTAATTATAAGGATTAATAAAAAACTAGACTACTGGAAAGACGAAACTGTTCTTAGATACAATATATTAGTGTTTGGCTTCCGTTCTTGATCCTACTCATGTTCATCATATTTCCTTTGGGTGCCCTTCTAAAAAGGCTACCACACCAATATTCTTGAATCCTGATAAGGGAGGCCTAGGCTTAATTGACATAGCCAAGCTTTTGTGCTAAACAAATTGGTTAATCAATCCTAGGAAATAAAAACTAGAAAAATATTGGTCCGGTGTAATATTGCCAATTATTCTCCTTGTTGACGACAAATACCATCAGTTACTTCAGCCTTCTGTAAATTTAAGTGTGTCAGCTTCCTTCTAAATTATTTGGGCAGCTTTGGGCGAGATGCAAGTCCATTTTCTGGCAAAGGGATCTTCTGAGCTCTCCAATGATTAGGAAAATTAAAGGAACCGACTATCCATGATCCTTGGTTTGAGAAAAAAAATGGCTCTCACACTAGCTAATGTGTATGATTATAGACCCCCGCAAAGCCCCACTCCCTTGCAATCCACTCCTAGGGGATTCTAGGTTACCGGTGGTCTTGGATCCAAAGTGAAGAAATCTAAAGATTTCTTCAAATTGCTTGTTTTCAAGTCTCTCTTATTGATATGCAGAACATTGTAACTACCACAATTATTAAAAACAATGAACTGTGGCAAGACAAGATTGAGTTTAGCTACAGGATCTAAGTGTTTCACCTAAAGTTCTTGTCCCCGCTCATGTATCATACTTCCTCTGGGTACCCTTCTGAAAAAGGATCAAGACTTCCTTACCAAGATTTTCAAATCCTAAGGAGAGACTCTCAAAAGCTATTTAATATAGCCAAGCAAGGTACTGCTTTATGTGCCAAATAAATTGTTCGGTCAAACCACAAAAATGAAAGCAAGAAAATTTTGGTCAGCCGTAATAGTGCAGATTAAACTTCTCGATTGTCAGTGATGAATGCTATCACTTACTACAGACTTTAAAAATTGGAAGATCGCTGCCTTTAAAAGTATTTGGACGGCTTGGGAGAGATGCCAGGCCATTGTCTGGAAAAGGGATTTTCTGCAAGAAACCATTCCACATCATCGTCCAATTATTACGATAATAAAAAATAATTGATTAATGATGATCCTTGGATTGAAAAGAAGGATTATGCACACTAGTTAAATTGCATGATTATCAAAGTCATGGTTTATTTTACAATGCCAAGACTTTTATATAAATAAATAAATAAATAAATAAATAAATAAATAATAAAAAAACAGATTAAAAAATAAAAATAAAAACAGATTAAAAAATCAAACAAATTATTATAAGCCAAGTTTCTGAGCACATAACCAATACTACCTGCCCTATCCCAGCAATTTGAGAGCATAGTACCTCATCAAGTCATTTGGCTTCGAAGTTTACCAAACCACCTATATAAATGCTTATATCTAAAATTGGTTTGACAACTGTAAGAGGCAATAGCTGCACCTGGAGAATAAATGCTAAATAAAAACATACTAAAGAGTAATTATATTGTGTGAGAGTTTGATGTACTATGATTTATTTAATTTTATCGTAGAGTTGGATATTTCCAATGGGGGTGAGTCTTCCCTAACTGTTATACCTGCTTCTTGAGGTATGACATATATGTCAATTCAAGACATGGTTACCAACATGGATTTCGATTGGCATTCAGGCATTGTATATGTGGATTGGACACATAGTTATCAGTATGGATTTTCATCAGCAATCAGGTATTGTACATAATATTGTGATAGTGTAAAAGGCAACTCATTTTTCCATCGTGTGTTCTATTGTGATGTCATATACCATACTACAATTTGTGTATGTTACTCTTATACGATAGATTGTGTGTATAGTTTGCATCCTACATTTATGGTATAGTTGCCATTATCATATCTGTTTGTTTTCTGTGTTAACAACCAATCTTGAACCACTAGAGATCCTTTGTTTGAATACTCTGTGTAGATTTCTTTAACCAAGAAAATTTTAACAAACAAATTAAAACATGATAAAAACCAAAAACTGATGGGACAATAGGACGACGCCAGAGAAGCCAATAAGTTGTTGTAAGAGTTGGCAAAAGACTTCAGCAGAGTCTTGAACACAGCCATGGCTAACTTTGTTCATCAGTAGTTTGCAGAAACCCAAACACCCCTCATGGACATGGTTAACAACTAACTTGGAATGGGCATGTCAAAAGATGTCAGCTTTCCAGCCTTCTTGCCTCACCACTGTCTTGAGTTGAAGAGAAACCGTAAGGATTGAAAGTGAGGGGCAGAGAAATAGCACTCTCTCAAACAATACGAGGGCATAATGAAGCAAGAGGAACAAGTTAAGAACAAGCAAGAGAACAAGCGACGTTGTCGATCGAATTTATTCCTTCATGTGAGGAGTATGGTAGCATTCCATTTACATGGCATTGACACAATGACACCAAACAAAATGTGTAAATGGAATTCAATTACCCAGGATTAAAACGAGAAATACTCTGCAAACTAAGTATAAAATTGCTGAAAAAAATCAGAACCACTTTTTAAAAGACTTGGTGTGTTGTTCCCGAGTTATATATATATATTGCAAGGATGTTAACAAAAGCCTATACATCTGATGATGAAACAACCAAATAAACAGCCACTATGAGCTCAAAAAGAACCAGAGTAGGAGGAACAGTACACATCTAATGTTATTACAATATAAATAAACTGGCCACAACAGCGTGGCACCACCAAAAAGAACCAACAGCAGAAACCAAAAAAGAACACCAAACACCGTCCTCAAGGAGGACAACCTAGTCACCCAAACTAGTCTATTATCTTGGCACCATTATGAACACTAGAAAGACTCCCACCATCACCCTCAGGTCCCAGCTGTTCAGTAATCTCATGCACAGGTCCCTGCTGTCTAGAAGTAGACTCCTGGAGACTGGAAGGGGTGCTAAAGTACTCAGCCTGCTCAAGCAGACTTTTCAAGTTGGATTGCTTAACAAACTGAACAAGATCATCAATTTCTTCTTTACCACCCTTTTCAATAAACTTTTCCAACCTGCCTGCAAGCTCACTAACATTGGAATCAATCACATTCACAATGTTGGACTGCAGAATACTCCCATGAGCGCCAAGAGAAGTCCCACACTCAGGTGCAGAGAAAGGAGGATCCGCGGGGCCAACACCAAAACTCAAGTTAAGAACTGGAACCATCCTGTTATCACTAACCAAGCTCCCACTAGTCTGAACCTGCTGTGCCTGGAAACTAGAAGCTTGTGAGGTCGAGAGATCATCTTTGGTAGCAGCAATCCAGACATCAGTGCCATCTTTATCCAAGTCCAAGAAATCGACCCAAGCCGAGGCAGGCCATCTGCTCGTTCAAAGTAGGACTCCATAATTTCCCAATCAAAATTTGAGATTTCAACATCAGCCGCAGTATTATTCCTGAGTTTTTTTAAAAATTGAATGTTATTGACCACTTACACCAGTTTTGACAGTTATTTGGCACAGCAAGTTAGTTCAGCATAGCACTCCAGGCACGCAGTGATTACTAGCAAGTAATTATTAGCAATGTCTGCTTCTACAATAAGGCATCGTCCAGGGACAACTTCTTTCTGAAGGTCCTCAAGTATAGCGCAGAGAGAAAAAGGAGGTTATCAAGTACGAAGCTGACAAGGGAAGCAGCAACCCCAAGAGTATCAAAGGAGTGAAGCATCCACTACCTCTACGGCAGTAAGAATTGGAGATAGCAGAAGCAGGGACATAAGGACAATGAAAGAGCTTAACAGAATCATACAAACAGTTCTCCAAGAAGAGCCAATCAACAACAGAAGAGATACATTTGAGGACAGTAGGTGAGCCCTTGCAGGTTACATTAAGATAGCTGAAGTGAACCACATTGACGATGGGAGGACCATTGAGGACAAAGGTGGTCAGCTGGACAGTGAAAAGACTAATAGGGAGATGCTTTTGGAAATGAACTACAAACAACATAAAAAAATGTAGTGTAGAATATCACATCACAGCATAGAGAGATTACAGATTAAAGCTCCTTATATAGATGATTCTATTAAGCACAAAACATTTCAAGTGAAGAACATTAATCAATTAATAATTATAAACTAACTACTGACAACTAGTGCTTTTCAAGTTAGTTTCAACCAATAAAATTGATTAAAATTGTAACAAATTAATTAATTAATTGTTCCCCCTAGGTTGTGGGGCCTCCTCTAAATTTGGGTGTGATGGGTCTCCATGATTGACTTAAGCTTAGGCCCTTGTTCATGATCAAGTTTTTTGGATATTTACCAATCTCAACTACCTATCTCACGTAACTCTTATAGAAGTGATCCCTTTGTTTCTTAAGAGAGGCGGTGGAGATTGGTACACATCCAAACAACTTCAGGAAGGACTAGGACCTAAGCATAATTTAATCATGGATACCCATCATACTCAAACCTCGAGGAGGTCACAAAACCTAAGAGCAAAAGTTAATTAATTAATTAATTGGTTGGTACTCATTTGTTAATGGCTACTTTGTAACTATTAGTTAGTTTATTTATTAATTAATATATGTTCTCTTAAGTTTGAACTCATTTGAAATCTTGTATGCTTAACAGTGTTATCTTTCTTAGGAGATATAATCTTATAACCCAATCATATCTTCATTCTAATAATAGATCATATAGTCTGATCTTAAACATCGATGTAAACCAACTCTTTCATGTCATTTCTAGAAGCATCTCTCTATTAATTATGAATTGTGGACTTGAGGGTGAAGGTGAGAAGAGATGTAAGACTAATGATGGTAGGGCACCAACTGGAAAGTTTGGGTCAGAGGCTGCACCCTCTTTTGTGGTAGTGTGGATTGGTTTTTAGGATTGGCAGTGTTAACTAGGAACCAACATGGATACAAACAATCTGATACATAGTTGGTAGGCCTGAAGAAGAAGAGAGGCTAGGCATGGCCTATTGAATTATAGAAGGGGGATACAACCGAGACCGCCACGACTGCCACTATCAAATCCAAGCAACATGGTGAGCTCTCTGCCAATGGGGGATAGACAAAAGTTACCCAAGTTCATGAGGGAAAATAATCAATACCTTGTCTGTCATTGTACTACTTGTAAAATTTAGATAATGACTCGATAGAATGATCAGAGTTATTGGTGTAGCTTGTAGGTCATTCCGAACAACCCTGAGGAGTTGCAAATGTTGGGAACATAAAGAATAAGACAGAATTGGTTTACTGGGAGAAACTACAGAAAGCATTTGAGTAGGAGTTCTAGTTGCTTTGTGATGATAATGAGATTCGGATAATTGCAGGGATCTATAACACAACACAAAGGAAAAGTGACTTTGTCTGCATGTATAATGTAAGCCTCAAATAATTGATGTCCAAGTTGGAGACCATCTGTGTGGACGGATTAAAGAAGAGATGCTTTATCAAAGGACTATCACACTACTAAAGGTTATGTCGCCAATGAAATACAATGATGTCTATGACATGATGATCAACTTGAGAGTGAAAAGAAGGAAAACACGCAGACACCAGGATGGAAAACAACTTTGAGGAAGACAAAAACTCTTCTTAGTCCCACACAATAGCCCTGCGAAAGGATATGATTAGGATGTTCAAGCAATTGAAGGGTGAAACAAAGAATGCGACAAAAGAGGTTTGGTGCACGAGATGCTATATGTAAGGGCATAGGAAAGTGAATTGTTTGGGCAATCAGTTTTGAGAGATTTGTAGAGTGATAGATCACTCAATAAAGGACTGCCCATTCACATTGATGAACAAGAAACAATAGAAAAAGTCACCCATGAAAGCATCAAACTCTAAGTACACTACAAGTGGTGTACAAGAAGCCCAAACAAGGAAGTAGTTAACAAAATCAAAACTGAGGACGTGGATGATGCATAGAAAGATGTCAATGGCCATCTGATAGTCTAATGTCAAGTGTGAAAAAAACTACAAGCAAACTTGCTAGTAATTGATGGCGGGCTCAGAGATTGCTGAAACATCATGCCATGAATGACAGTAACATGCTAGAAGCGATGTTGTGAGCACAAGAAAGGAAGGTGCAATATTAAGCCCATGTGGTCAAGACAGAGGCTGGATAATGCTAGAGACCTGATCCAACAAACTATCATAAAAAAGCGTCACACTGAAATAAAAAATCCATGTAAGACATTAGATCTTTCAGTGCTTACGATGGCAACATGTATACCGAAAACACCTCTGTCAAAAAAGTGAAGGACTTACTAAGCACCATCCAAACATTGCATGCAACACTAAAAAAAAACACTGAATTAATTGAGATGGATGTGTCAGAGGAAGAAAATCACATCCTAAACCTTATGGCATTTGTGATAAAGATAGTCAACCCTATATTGGTGTACATGGACATTATTTCTAATAGCATCTCAGGGGTGAACATCTTACTGTAGTTGAGTTCAAGGAGGTTGGAGGAACGTACCTTGTAGCCACTGAAATTAAACTAGCTATGACCAATCAACTTCGGAAAAAACATGGGGATCCTTGTTGCCCAAAGCATACAAGTAGAAGGATGTACACTCTTAGTGGTTTGGTCATCTTTTTGCTAAGCCAGCATATGGCACTCTCCTTGGTTGAGTATGGATGAAGAAAGAATAAGTGGACTTAACTATTGATAAAGGTGTCCCACCCTCATATCCAAGAGGATGAAGAATTAACATAACTTAAAAACCTCAAACGTAAGTCATGAAGTCGCTTCATGACATACAAATATAAGGATGTACACCCTTAGTGGTTTGATCATATAGCACTCTACTTGGCTGAGTATGTATGAAGAAAGAAAAAGTGTACTTAAGTATTGATAAAGGTGTCCTACCCTCAAGGCCAAGAAGATGAAGAATTAACATAACTTAAAACCCCAAAACGTAAGTCATGAAGTCACTTCATGAGTGATGATGGTTAGTCCAATGATGGGTTTATCAATCCAAAAAACAATGGTGTATCATAGTTGAGGCACTATTTTGAGGATGAAAAGCACTAAAAGAACAGGTTGCTACATGGGAAAATGGGAGAAGGAGAGATTTTCTCAATGTCTCATTGTTGTGTCGACATAGAAGAGGAAAAGCCACTTACATCACTAGTTCCATCAACAAAAGAAAAAGGACCCGCATCGACTACCATAATACTTGACCCCATCTCAAGGGTGAATATCGTACCCAAATCGACTTGGAGGAAATTGGAAAAACCTACCATGTGGCCACCAACATTTGGATGAGCATTGGCTATTTAATATAGAATAGAGGCACTTACTAACGTTATTTTTTATGCTATCTCATAGGTGAACGTTTTACCGAAATTAATTTGTAAGAAGTTGGACAAACCTACCTTGTGGTCACCAACATTTTGATTAACAATGGTCATTAAATTATGGATAGAAAATAGTGGGATCCTTATCTCCCAACGCATACAAGTAGGTGGATGTACATTTACAATGCACATTGTGATTATCCTTTTGCTAGAGTTGACATATGACACTTGGACATATATGGATGAAGGAAAAAGATGACTTAAGTATGACGAAAGGTGCCCTATCCTTGGAGCAAAGAGGAATGAGCATAAGCATAAACTTCAAAACCTAGATGGTGCAGACACTCTAGGATGGGGTTTCCAATGAGGAAAAGCTCTAGCCCTACAACTAAACTAAATAAACACATAGATCTGAAACACAAGGCTTTTCTACATTGATTAGAACAAATGGATCACAATAGTTTCCTATCACGCGAGCTACAAGTTGTGCTTTACTACAAGTTGCAAATGTAAGCTTCTCCTAGCTATACAATAGAGTCTACCTAAACCTTCTTGCCTCACTATCCTACTCTTTGTTTGATTGTTGGATGAAGAAGACAACCCTTGCTCTGATCCTTCACAATAATCTTCAACATCTACCTATCAATCATGCTTATTCCTTGCCCAACATGCCTCTTTATAGGTCTTCCAAAGTGATACATGTCACTTCAAGTTGCCACATGCCCCTAAGAAGGTTATGTGCCTCTCACTCAAGCTCGAATGCATGACATGTGTCCTTTTGTTCCATATCCAAGGATCTAGGAGTCAATAATCAACCTTAATGATCGAATTTTGGATCCCTGTGCAAATGTCTCCATCCGCCCATCAACATTTTTTGAGTTTCTACACGTCAAGTCTTTTGCTCAAGTTTTTTGCATGCCCATTTGGTTTTCTCCTTACTTGCTCTTGGCCTCCCTTTAGTATTTTGCATGCATCAATATTTGCTCGTGCCGACCATCTTGATTCCTATGCAATCAAACCTTGTAATGAAATTACTTAGATATTCACACATAATAATTATATATAGCTCAGAATAAGCAAAGATGAGAGATCACACAACAATATTTGATAGTAGAGTAGAATACTGGATAATATAGTAGAACCACTTCGAGAGGGAAATCTCCACAACAATGCAATAACAACAGAATACTTGATATGATTATCAAAGACTAACCACTACCTCCTATATATAGTCTACTTAGCCATGGTTATTCCATAGGCCGACCTAACTAAAAACATAGAAAAATGTAACAAGAATATAAAAGAGATATGTAAGGCACAATTTGGCCACACATATCCCTAGACACGCGAAAGGTTAAGGGCGTAGCATGCCCCTCCCCTTCAAAATAACATTGTCTTCAACGCTGAATCAACTCTGGATATTACTGCACAAAGGATTCATCCTCCCAAGTGGCATCTTCACATGGCAGATTCTTCCATTTGATCAGGTACTCCTTAATCGCTTTAAACCACAGCTGCTTAGTGCGCATTTGAAGGATCACCTCAAGATCAAGAATAACTCTCCCTTCCTCATCCAAATCTGGTAACTCAGTTTGAGAAGCAACTCTGTGTCCAATGACTTTCTTCAGGCATGATACATGAAATACTGGATGTATGCGAGTGGATGACGAAAATAGGCCACACTACCAATTTTCTGCAAGATTTGATAAGGCCCATAATACTTAGGGGACTTGTTATCCTTTTTTGCTTCAAAGACATCTGCTTATATGGTTGCAAGTGAACAAAGACCCAATCACCAATGTCAAAATGACTCTCACTCCTATGTTGATCTCCCTGTTGCTTCTTGCGATTTTGGGCCATGGCTAAATTTTCAAACAAACTTGCAAGGACCACCTGTTGATGGTGAATATGTTCCTCAACTACACGAACCTTAGGATGGACCTTCAAGGTTGAAGTGATAGATGGAGGGTAGTATCCATACAAGGCCAAAAATGGAGACATTTTGGAAGAACTATGAACATAAGTATTATACCACCATTCAGCAAGTGGCAACCAATGAACCCATTTATCCTGTTTATCAGAAACAACACAACGGAGATATCCTTCCAGACATTTGTTGACTACCTCAGTTTGTCCATCTGATTGAGGATGATAGGATGAGCTATGAACCAATGAGACGATCCACAACAACCATGATAACATTTTGACCATCAGATCTCGGTAACCCTGTAATAAAATTCATAGACACCTCTTCTCAATGCTTGCTAGGGATGGATAAAGGCTACAAAAGCCTTGGGGTTTTTATGGTTTCACCTTTATTTTGTTGACAGGGCATACATTCAGCCACATATTTTTGTACATCCCCCTTGAGTCCTCCAAAAAAATCCTGCTTGATTCTATGATAGGTTTTTAAAAATCCTGAATAACCCCCAAGTGGAGTTGCATGAAGTTCTTGAAGTATTTTTTGTTTGAGAAGAGAATCCTTACATAGGCATAATTTGTCTTTATACCATAATGCATTACACTTCCATGTGAATTTTTCAAATCCACCCAAACCTTGCTGAAGATTCGGAATCAAATCATGGGTAACACTGTCATTTTCACATTCTGATCTTGCTTCCTCTAGCCAATCTGCCTGCCAAATGGTCATGGCACATATCAATGCCTCAACTGATTCATCCCTCTTGGATAATGCATCTGCCACCACAATTTTCTTGCCTTTCTTGTAGACTATTTCAAAATCATAGCCTAACATCTTAGTTATCCATTTCTCTTGTTCTTCTGATAACTGTTGTTCCAAAAAATATTTGAGACTATCATGATCAGTGCTTACCTGAAAGTGACGACCCATCAAATAAGATCTCCATTGTTTGACTACACGCAGAATGGCCATCATTTCCTTCTCATAGATGGGCTTGAGCTAATTTTTACCCTTCAGTTGGCCACTTTCAAATGCAAGTGGTTTGCCTTCTTGCATGAGCACATCACCCATACCATATCCAGATGCATCACATTTAACCACAAAAGTCTTAGAAAAATCAGGAGTGGCCAACACTGGAGTGGTGCACATAGCCAGTTTCAATTGTTCAAATGCCCTAGTAGCTGTATCAATCCACTGGAAGGAGTCTTTCTTCAACAAAGAGGTGAGTGGGGCTGCAATGCCACCATAATTTTTAATAAACATGCGATAGTAACCAGTTAGCCCCAGAAACCCCCTTAGTTGTTTGTCTTAGGAACCGGCCAGTCCACCATTGCTTGAATATTTTTAAGATCCACTTTCACTCCATGTGAAACCATATGACCCAAATACTCATCCTCATGAGCTCCAAAAGTACATTTGGAAGGTTTAGCATACAATTGATGTTGTTCCAAAATTGAGAGTACATGTTTCACATGTTGCAAATGGTCTTCCCAATTTTTGCTGTAAATGAGGATCTCTTAAAAAAATACTAGAACAAATTTTCTCAAAAATGAACAAATTTTCTCAAAAATGACCCAAAAGGCATAACCATAAACTCATAATGGCCCTCATGAGTCTTGAAAACTATTTTGGGTATGTCTTCATCACGGATCCAGATTTGATGATACCCAGAACGCAGATCTAACTTTGTAAAACAAAGAGCACCATTCAATTCATCTAGAAAATCATCAATGACAAGAATAAGAAACTTATCTTTGATAGTGTACTTGTTGAGCTCTTTGTAGTCGGGGCACATCCTCCAAGTGTCATCTTTCTTTCTCACCATGAAAAACTGACGAAGAATATTCGCTTTCGCTGTGGCAAATGATTTCTGCATCCAACATCTCATGTACCATCTTTTCAACTTCACTTTTCTGGGAGTAGGAATACCTGTATGGCCCAATGTTAAACATCACCTAAGAGTTTGGGGAGTACTAATACCTGAAAGGGCATGATAGGAAATAGTAGACTGAGAGTCTTCAGATTCCTCCTTAGGTCCTTCTGCATCCTCACTAATTGCCTCATCATCTGCATCCTCATTGGCACCTTATGTAAAACAACTTCTTAGCACAACGATGTCCTTTGCTCCATTTGTTGTTGCAACCATAACACAACCCTTTTGCTCGCTTCTCAATTTCTTGAGGTGTCAATTTAGTGGGTTGAGAAAATGATGGTGCTAGAAAGGTGCGATCATGACTAGTAGTGAAAGTTTTCCATTTGACCGTCTCTTTTTCTTCTGTCATGCATGCCCTTGGGATAGCTTCGAATATAGACGATGGATTAAACATCCAAACCTCTAATTGGATGCTATCTTTGAGTCCACCCAGAAAAAGATCAATCAAATTTGCCTCAGTGATGTCTTTCACCTGTAAGGATAGATTCTGAAATTGATGAATATAATCCTTCACAGTTCCTGTTTGACGCAGTTTGGCTAACTAACTGAAGTAGTTCTCAGAGACATTATTCCAATAATGATTCAACAACTCATCAGTGAAAATAGACCATGTAACAGGGGCACCATTCTTTTTCTTTTGAGCACACAACCAGCGATACCAAATGAACTGCTCAGGTTCCAGATACAAAGACGCCACTATCACCTTCTGAGATCTAGGAGTTTGGTGCAGATCAAATAAATTCTCAATTTGGGTAATCCAAGTGAGAGGATCCTTACCATCAAACTTATGCATGTCCACATTTGGCAACATCGGTTTCACACCAAGATTGGAGTTGTTAGTGTTGAGAGGACCCAAAGGATGAAGTGGAGAGTTGTTTGGCTATAACTGAGATGAAACGGCAGCCAATTACACAGTGATCTGATGCAATTGAGTGTGCACCCCATTAATCTCTCTGCGCATCCCTAAAACATCATTTTGAACTGCAACAAAGTCATCCTGCTACACCAAGCCCTTTATGTCAGCCTGAAGTTGAGAAAGCATCGGATCTGAAGTTCCAAATTACATGTCACCCCTAGGAGTCTTAGAGTATCTTGGCCCCCTTTTTTCTCTGAGTAGGACCCGCCATGCACAAACCCTAGGAAGGTTTTTGCCTCGAAAAAAGTATACCAAGAGATGGTACCGTTGCGATCATTTCGCCGAGACAAATCCAACAACTACAAATGTGCAAAGGGATATTTTTTAAAACATTTTGAAAAATATTGCACTGACAAAATTAATTATTCTCGGATTGCAAGTTATGTTTTTTCGCTCCTTATGCTCGCAGAAATCGCTCCTCGGCAGATCCGAAAAAAAACACCGCAAGAAACTTGCCCATATCGAAGCTCTGATACCACTTGTAATGAAATTACTTAGATATTCACACAAAATAATTATATATCGCTCACAATAAGCAAATATAAGAGATCACACAACAATATTTGACAGTAGAGCAGAATAATGGATAATATCGCAGAGCCACTTCGAGGGGGTAACCTCCACAACAATGCAATAAGAGCAGAATACTTGATATGATCATCAAAGACAAAACACTACCTCTTATATATAGTCTACTTAGCCATGGTTATTTCATAGGCCGACCTAACTAAGAACATAGAGAAACGTAACAAGAATATAAAAAAGGTATGTAAGCCATAAGTCGGCCACACATATCCCTAGACACACCAAAGGTTAAGGGCATAACAAACCTTGCATACACTTTGCAAGTTCTATGCGAAGGGCTTCAACCAAATAAAAATTGGTGTGTAGACATCTACTTGCTACATTATGTGCATCTTTCAAATGGTGATCTACTTGCTACATTATGTACATTATGTGCATCCTTCAAATGGGAATGTCTACACACCAATTTGTATATGGGTGAAGCCCTTCGCACAGAACTTGCAAGGTGCATGCAAGGATTGATTGCGTAGGAATCAACTACATTATGTGCATCCTTCAAATGGTGATGTCTATACACCAATTTGTATCTGGGTGAATCCCTTCGCACAAAACTTTGCCTTGGATCCCAAAACTCTACTGAGTTGTTATAACTCCAACATCCTACGCAATCCTCCAACCAAACAACCTACACAATCTATGTGTTGTGCGCACTATGTTAGAAATTTATTGACTTAGATATTTTTGGTGATGCAAGATTGCCTTACGCCAAGGATGCTCTTGCATCCGGTACCTCAAGTAATTGAAAGAACGTGAGCCCCTGTTCAAATTGTGTTGAAATATTTTAGAGAATGGCCATAATGACAAATCTTCACGATATGCAACCAAGTAGAGTCCTCTTCTACATGATTCTTCCCTTTGACCGAGTACTACTTGTCCTCTTTTCCACATGTCCTCTTGACAACATTAGAGCCCAAAATAGCCTCTAGTTCTCTCATTTTTCAATATCTGTTCTCTCCAATCAGGGTTTTAAGGTCCTGATTCTTCGTTCTCAACATTCTGCGTTTCATGGAATTCGTACAAATCTGCAACATTGCATCTAGGAGATATATCCATCCTTTATGGTAACTCGATCTCTTATGTGTTTAAAGAAAACTTCCTCAATATATTGCACAATCCTATCTTTTTCCACTTTAGCTTGTTATATGTTTCATGCGAGAACCTCTCTTTGCGCAAATGCGCTAGCACTAGCTCTCCGACTTCAATTTCCTTTACTTTTGTGCTTCACATCTGCATGCCACTTATATTGCTAACGACTTTGCTCAAACTTTTCCTTCACTTGATAGTATATCTCATGCATATGTTCGGCATAACCTTCTTCTTTTGTGCTCCTTCCATGCATTTCTTCATTTTCTCTTATCTCTGCAACTCCTCTTGGGCAATTTCCATACACAATCTAGAAAGGCATTTTCCCAATACTCCTATTCATTGAATTGTTATAAGCAACTTGTACTTGCACTAAGATCAAATCCCATTACTTTCGTTTATCCCCAACCAAGCATCTTAGCAAATTTCCAAGGCTTCTATTTACAACCTTAATTTTTCCATTTGTATGCAGATGGTATATTGAACTAAAACTCAACGTTGTACCCAACTTCTTCCATAAGTTCCTCCAAAAATGGCCTACAAACTTTGTATCTTTATCTGACACTATGCTACATGGAAATCCATAAAGCCTTATTACCTCTTTGAAGAACAAATTAGCAATGTTCATGGCATCGCTTGTCTTCTTACATGCAACAAAATGTGCCATCTTTGAAAATCTATCCACAATCACAAAAATAGAGTCGTTCTCCTCCTGCTTCCTAAGTAATCCAAGCAAAAAATCCATGCTATTATCATCCCATGGTTTCTCTAAATAGGCAGTGGTTAACACAACTCTGCATTCTGACTCTTTCTTTTTGCCAACAAGAAAACTCTACACTACTATACAAATTTCGCACATCCACACTCATCTTAAGCCAAAAGTAACTCTGAACCAACTATGCGTATGTCGTCATTCCCAAAATGACATGCTAATCCTCCACTGTGATTTTCCATGATTATATTCTATCGCATTGATCCTCTCGATATGCATAATTTCATTCCTCTGAATAGCAATCTTTCTAGTATGAAGAATCCAACCACGATGTTCGATCTACACTCAATTGTTTTGCACATGCTCTCCACACATGCCTGAAATCCTCATCTTCCGTGTACAACTCCATAGAATCAAATCCTATGGCTTATATTATCATCTCATTTAGCAAGAGACACCTTCTACTCAACGTGTAAGCTAACTTGTTCGACTTTCCACATCTGTGTTTTAACACAAATGACTAAATCTGTAGAAACTCAACCCACATCATATGTCTCTAATTCAACTTCCCTAGACTATTTATGAATTTCAACTCTTGATACTCCCCACTGATGTCTTTGATGAACATCCTATATAAACTTGCTAGGCCACGAAAGCTTTGCACTTCAAACGTGCTCCTAGGTGACAACCACTCCAAGATAACGGACACCTTTTCTAGACCCGTCTTCAAACCTCCTTGAGAAATTACAAAACCCAAGCAAACCAATTCTTTCTTCATCAAGCTACACTTCACATTCACCAACCTTTCCTCTTGTAGTCATTGCAACACTCTCCTTAGATGCATCAAGTGCTCTTCCCTGGTCCTGCTAAAAATCAAAATGTCATCTACGTTAACTATGACAACCTTACCATTCGTACAATCCATCCTGCATCTTGAACACAATCTTCCATTCATTACCTTTTCCCTGGTGTAGATTTCGTGATATCCACTTGTCAAGTCTATCTTTGTAAAGCATTGCGCTCCACTTTAACAATCCATCAACTCATCCATGTGCGGCAATGGAAATCTATACTTGATAGTGATCTTGTTGATGGATCTTGAATCAATGCATATTCACCATTCACCTCCCTTCTTTGGTGCCAATATTGTTGTTACTATGCATAGTCTTAGACTCTCTTTAATCGGCCCTTAATCCGACAGCTCTTGTACTTGCCTTTGTGCCTTTTCATTCTCCTTAGGTGTCAAACTATACACTGCTTTGTTTGGCAACCTCAATCCCGGTATCAGATCTGTGCGATGACTACTAGTTGTCATGGCTAGCAACCCATATGGTAGATAGCTCATGATGATCTCCGTGAACTCATTCAAGAGCTCCTTCACTTCGCACAAAAGTGATTCTTCCTCTTTGACTGCGCATCTATCTTGTGCGGGCTTTGCTATGATAGGATAACATGCTTCCTCTATTTCTTTTAGGAATTCCATTCCTAGGACCATCAATAAGCGCGCACAAACATTGTTGCACACCTCCCTTGTCCTTTAAGGGTTTCAATGTAAACTTCTTACCATCCTTCTATAGGCAGTAGGTGTTTGCTCTTCCATCATGTACAATGCTTATGTCAAATTTCCAAGGCCTACCCAAAAGTGCAAAACATACATCCATTGGCATGATGCCACACCAAAATTCATCTTTGTATGTGCTTATTTGGATTTCACTAGGTACTATTCATTAACCAACATCTGGTGACCTTTCTGTAGCCATGACACTCTATAGGTGTAATGTCCCCAAATTGGGACAAATGACCAAAACAAGGGTTTTCCACAAATCCTAACAATTCTACAATTTATTTCTGAATTCCGAGATTTAAAATCAGCAAACCCTAGCTGGGAAGAATAATCCAAATCCCAATCAAACACGCTCCAATGCAACCCAAAATTGTTGAATATCAAGCTGAAACAAAATACCTCTTTTGGCAAGGTAAAAATGGCGATATGACTGAATATCACCCTTGCAATAATTATGATTTTTGCTTGCTGGTACAGCTGCGTTTCCTTCAATTCTACCTTGTAACCCTTGCAAATAGTTGCAATTAATTATGCCAAAATTATATAAAATATTAGAGCCTCCAATAAACACATTTAAGGCATCAAAATGGCTAATTAACCCTTTAAGAAAGTGGCCACGCTTGGGAAAAATTATAGAAGTAAATTTGAACACTAAACCCTCAATTTTGCCCTTCAAAGGGCCTCAACATCCTCCCATGCAAGTCGCCAATATTAGGAAAATATTATAATAATTTTCTAAATAATCTAGGGCATAGAATGGCCCTCAAACCCTGCAAATTAAACCCAAATACAAATCACCAAGCTGAAATAAATTATTAAAAATACCTCCAAACCATAGAATAGGGTTTCAAAGCAAGGCAACCCTCTAATGAGGGGTCTTCAACCCTCTAACCAATTCTCCACCCTAGGAATGACTCCCAAACCAACAAACAACCTCTAAAAGCAAGTCGCTCACCTCTTAACCTGCAAAATAGTATCACCAAGCTCTCCAAGGTGCTCGTCAATCTTCCAAATCAAGATGGTGTTTCAGAACACCTTTGTAAGACTAACTGCATGCAACCATGCAAATCTGAAGCATAATTACAGCCCTTGAATAGAGTTGCCCTCAATGAAAGAATGGAGGTTTTCGTCATCGAACCCTTGGTGCACTTAAAGCTTTTCGTCTTCAAGTCACTTTGAAGAAGCTTGACATACTTGATCATCAATTCAATATCACAAAAATGCATAACCCCTTCGAATGAACCTTCAATTCTCTTTAACATCCATTCGCTGAAGTGGCACTCAAATTGGAGGGAGATTACTTTTCAACTTATAAAAAAATTTACTTTTTGAATTACCTCTTTAAGAGGGTTGGGATCCCATGACCCTTAAAGGTCCCCCACTTAAGTGAAAATAGACTAAAAGCACTTTTTGCACAACTCAACTGAAAATCAGAACACTTAAAGTACCTTTTCACCTTTTTACTCTTTAAATGGCCCCCCAACGTTCCCATTTCTTTCTTTCCCTTAGCCTTGTGGGAACAAAACCAGGCTAAGGGTCTACAAGCAACCTATGCCAAAAAGGGGGACATTACAGTCCTCCCCACCCAAAATTGCTTGTCCTCAAGCAATTGCAAAAGCCACGGGGCTGTCTCCACATTCTTTATAATACAAACACCACCTGAAATTGTTTCCCACAGAAAAGAAGCTCGAAATTGAATTCTCACCTTGTTGTCCCTGTACTTTGGAGGCTTCCCCCAAGAGCTAAAGGTGACATGACAACCTTTCAAAGGCTCGTCATGTCCCCAAAAAGATAACTCATGCTTGTGCCTCCAATGGGCATCAATGTGCCCTTAAAAAGTGCACATGTAACCAAGGGCTGCAAAAAGCAAATTTTCCGGAAAGTGATCTCTTGCTGTCCCCTATGAATATATCCTTCTGAATTTTGTTTATCAAGTGCATACTAGGGTGGTCAACAATCCATGGTTCTCTGAAGGCCCGTACATGCCATGGCATGCTTTCCCAAGCTTGCAACCAAGTAGTAAAGTTGAATTCATGAAACAGCATACCTTGTGAAGAGATGACATCAAGTTGCAATTGCCCTTGGAGGGGTCTCCCCATGTATGCAAATTGCTCATCCCTTGGCTGCCCCAAATAGTTAGAGGTGTCACCACAACCTCACATACCTCTTATAACCCCAATCCACCAACCCTTGCAATACTGAGCAGTAAATGATGAAGCTCCTTCTTATTATGCCTTTATGAAGAACATTATATAGCCAAGGGTGATAAAGAAAATTATATTAAAAAATTGTTACCTTGCTGCTCTGGATGGAAAAATTCCCTTGTACTCCATTTCTAGCTTGCACATTATGGTGGTCACCTCCCAACAAACCTTGAGTGGTTCCTACATGCCATGGGAGACCCTTCCAAGCTTGAAAAAGAACAACAAACTCTCTTGGAAACATACCTTGAAAGAAAGTATCATAGAGATGCAATCTCTCTTGGATGTGTCTCATCATATGTGCAATGCAACCTCTCATTGGCCTGCCTATATCAAACCCTTCTTGCATATGTGGAACATCATATGAATCAAATAAAAGCCTCGATCCTGTCACAATCCTTGCCCAATCTGCTCTTAATTATCTCAATTTGCTGACTTGTAATTTTTTCAAACCCTTTGTAAGCAAAGTGCTTCTTGCTGGTTTTTGTCATAGTTTTGATGATTTGTTTAAATGATGATGGATTAAAGCTTCAAGAAATTTTAAGAATGACAATGCTGAGTTATAGATGCAGATTTTGTTCTTTTCTATGCAATTAGATGAATTTACAAAGCAAACTAATCACTTACAGCCAATGGACATTTAGTCGAACAGTTGGCATGCAACCTACTATCTCAATTCAAATGCTCAAAAGATAACCATAAATGATCAGCAACTTGTGATTCTTAATTGTATTGATGATTTGATACAATGCTCCACTAAACTAGCCAAGACTCTTGGCATAAACAAGAATTACAATTATATGGTATGCTGGTATGAAGGACATACATCTACAGCTGCAAATATAAACTATACTAAAGGATGGATTGTATGAAATGAACCTTGGTGGGATTGAGGCGCCCTTGAGAATAGATGGAGCAAGCAATTTCCCAACGAAAGGATGATCTCCCAAGCCAAATCGAATTTTCCAAGCCAGCTGCCCCTGGTTTGGTCTGATCTCAAATTTAAAATAATATGCATTGAATATGCGCTGCCTCAAGCATCCAATATCATCTCCATGCTCCAAGGAAGTGGACGCACCAAGCCAAGCAGAGAATCGCTGCAAAATGGAACCCCCACAAGAAAAAACGTCCATCCTAATGGCATCCTTCCTTGACTGTAAATACCTGATTTTTATATCAGCTTTCTCTACAATGCAATCTGCTCTCTTAACCAAGAAAAATCGATGCCAAGCTATATAGAAACCAACACCAAAGAGATAGCTAAGCAACCTCCACAAATTCACCAAATCGATTTCTCCAAAATTGGCCAGTGGCCACAAATTCTGCTCCAATTGAGATGACTGAAATATCACCTCCAAAATGCAACCCTTCAAGAGATATTTCACTCCCTCAGTTATGCTATCAATGGGAGTTATCGTTCCCCAAAGACAAATCGATTCACTGCAGGAAACTCTAGGCTCCACCAGCATACCACAACAAAGACAACATCAAATCGGGATAATTCATAATGGCAGCGCACACCTCCCTTTATACTCTTTTTCATTTGGGAAGCTTCTAGAAACATCATAATATTTTATTATTATTTTTTTCCCTTTTAATATATTATATTTGCACTTTAATATAAAATAATGAATTATATCATAAAGCACAAATATAACATCATCTTGTAACATGAGGTTTCTAAAAATAGAACATTCTAATAAATCATTAGAAAACCTCCAGAATATGTCGCAACTTCCCCAAAGAAACCGACTACCACTTGGATAACTGTGGAGAGGACCCTCAAACCTTGCCGTATTAGCCTACGAGGGCCACTGATAGGCTAATCCTATTGAAAGTACAAGGTCTAACTAGAAGGGGACATTACAGATCCAAACACAAGATAGTGCCGTACCTTCCTCGTGCCTTTCCATTCTTTGTCAAGCAAAGAGCTATCATGAGTGTGTTTTCAGAACATACTATTGGCTGGAATTCATAAAAAAAATCAGACTTCTTACCTTCACAATGCTGCTCTACCTTCCACTCTAACTCATACTTTTCTGAGTGATCAAATTCAGAATTTATCCAAACATATATCCTTCCTATCATGAGTTGTAGCATGCCCCGAAAGTGCAAATTTGTGATCATGTGGCCTTGTTATCAAGCTTACCAATTGCCTTGTAGAGTGTGCTATCTTGGAAACAAAGGGTTGTACATGATGTCTTATGGCAGCATTATCTTCAATTCTCCCTTTCTCTTTGCTCATGCTCATGAAACATCCTCCTATCATGTTATTTGATGAAGATGAAGGGGAGTCTTTATCATTCAAACCATGCAAATGATCTCATTACCATCCACTTTGAACTTCAATTCCATGGTTTGGTAGTTTTGGGTGTACTCACCAAGAGAGTGCAACCATTGATTGCCAAGGACCACATTGGTCTCCCCAATGCCAACCACATAAAAATCATCTTCTACCATATGCCTTTCCAAAGTAAGACTAAGCTTTGGAACCTTGGTAGTACAAGGGATGGTGAACCCATCCACTATTGTGACTCTAAACCCTTTGAACTCTATGGGTTGCAGGCCACATGATGCCACAAGTCCTCTATCAATGAAGTTGTGGGTTGCCCACTATCAATGAGTATAGTGACCGGTCTAACCTTCAATGATCCCTTCACTCTAAAGGGATAGTACCTTGGAGCTCCCGAAGGTGATGCCAAAGTGCCACTCAACTCCTTCTCTCCTATCTCCAAAGTTCTTCAAAAGTGGCCATCCCAAATTCTTCCTCCTCATTCTCCTCTTCAGAAAGTGCCTCAATGTAGTGTACTTGCCTCTTACCATGGCCATTATGGCCCTTCTCCCAAGGATCCTTACATGTGAAGCAAAGACCCTTCTTCTCATAGCTACTACGTGGTAGCTCCTGCTGCCCCAAACCCGGTTGGTTTGGTCTAATCAATGGTCCCTCATGAGTGACCTTTGGAGGCCCTATGTAGTTGCCCCTTGGCTGTCCCAAACTGCCACCTTTATGCTGCCCTGTAGGTGGGTAAAAGGTACCCTTTGGCTGCCCCAAAGGTGTGAATCTGTCCCTTGGAGTAGAAGACTCCAAATCGTAGGCCTTTTGGATGGCCTCTCTCAAAGAAGATGGGTCAAATGCCTTGACCAATCCCTGCAAAGAATCAACCAAGCCGTCAATGAACAACACCACCAATCTCCTATCCGATATGTCAATCACCATGACAAAGTCTTTGAAACTCTGAAACATAATCATCCACTGAGGCCTTTTGCCTCAATTGAGCTAAATCATGGAAATGAAGTTTTGGATCTGCCTTATCAAATCTCTCTATCAATCTCCTACTGAACTCCTCATAGGAGTGTATGTGATGTCCCAGTGTGATCAAACCATAATACCACCAATCGTGGGCTGCTCCCTCTAAATGCAATGTAGCAAACTGAATGGCCTCCTCTGCCATAGGTCAAAGAGAAAAGGTGTCTGCCTTCTGAATCCAAGCCCTCGTCGAGCTCCTCGATGACCTATCGAAAGTGGAAAGAGATACCTTCCCCTACGCATGTTGGAGATCTCCCTGGCTGCCCCTGTGCCTTTGACCGATCCTGGGACCACTACAACCCCATATCCAAGCTGAATACTTGAAAAAACTCATAGCCCCTCTCACTATAGCGGATAAAGCAACATACTCATTCAGATCCCTATTTAACTCCTCACGTGGGTTAGGTAATCCCACCCTCACTGGCATAAGCTCCTCCCTTTGAACAAATATACGCTGGGTGGGCCTACATGTGGATGCTCCATTCCCCAAGGGGGGTATATGTGTATCCGGACTACTTCCTGAAGCACCACTATCTCCATTGGGTGGCTTTAAGCCACTCATATCACTGAGGGTACAAAAGAACCCCTCCATCACGATTGACATCCATTCCTGAGATTGAGAATATCTCTCAAACCTCTTCTCAACTATCCTATCCCTCTTCTCCATCTCTAACTCCTGGTGATCCATGTCACCCATTACCTATTCCTGCTCTAATGGCTCAACCTATAGAAGTCCTTCTCCCCTCCTATTACTCCTTAGGTAATACCTGCCTTCTTTACTATCACTCATGTATCAACAACCCTCACACCCACAGTATAACCAAGATATGGCTTTGATATCACTGTAATGTCCCCAAATTGCAACAAATGACCAAAACAAAGGTTTTTCAACAATCCTAACAATTCCGCAATTTAAAACTGGATTCTAAGATTTAAAATCAGTAAACCCTAGCTGGGAAGAATAATCCAAATGCCAATCAAACACACTCCAATGCAACCCAAAATTGTTGAATATGAAGCCGAAACAAAATCTCTCTTTTGGCAAGGTAAAAATGGTGATATGACTGAACATCACCCTTGCAATAATTTTGATTTTTGCTTGATGGTACAACTGCACTTCCTTCTTCAATTCTGCCTTGTAACCCTTGCAAATAGTCACAATTAATTATGCCAAAATTATATAAAATATTAGTGCCTCCAATAAACACATTTATGGCATCAAAATGGCTAATTAGCTCTCCAAGAAAGTTGCCACACTTGGGAAAAATTATAGAAGTAAATATGAAGACTAAACCCTCAAGTTTGCCCTTCAAAAGGCCTCCAACATCCTCCCATGCAAGTCGTCAATATTATAATAAATTTCTGAAAAATCTAAGGCATAGCATGGCACTCAAACCCTACAAATTAACCCCAAATACAAATTGCCAAGCTGAAATAAATTATTAAAAATACCTCCAAACCTTAGAAGAGAGTTTTAAAGCAAGGCAACCCTCTAATGAGGGGTCTTCAACCCTCTAACCAATTCACCACCCTAGAAATGGCTCCCAAACCAGCAAACAACCTCCAAAAGCAAGTCGCTCACCTCCTTACCCTGCAAAACACAATCACCAAACTTTCCAAGGTGCCCGTCAATCTTCTGAATCAAGGTGGTGTTTTAGAACGCCTTTGTAAGTCCAATTGCATGCAACCATGCAAATCTGAAGCATAATTACGGCCCTTGAATAGAGTTGCCCTCAATGAAAGAATGGAGGTTTTCGTCCCCAAACCTTTGGTGCACTTGAAGGTTTTCGTCCTCAAATGACTTTGAACAAACTTGACATAGTCAATCATCAATTCAATTTCACAAAAATGCATAACCCCTTCAAATGAAACTTCAATTCTCTTTAATATTTATCCGCCAAAGTGGCACCCAAATTGGAGGGAGATTATTTTCAAATTATAAGGAAAATTACTTTTTGAATTACCTCTTTAAGGGGGTTGGGCTCCCATGACCCTTAAAGGTCCCCCACTTAATTGGAAATAGACTAAAATCACTTTTTGCACAACTAAACTGAAAATTAGAAAACTTAAAGTACATTTTCACCTTTTTACTCTTTGAATGACCCCCCAACATTCCCTGGTAATATTCCTAATCAGAATATTATACTAACATTTGGAATCCTTCGAAATTCGTTTAAGATAAATATATATTTTATAATTGAAATAATAATTTAGATAATAAAATGAAATTACATTCAGAATTTTCAGATCTCAAATAATATAATGTGAATCCTCAAGGGGTTTCATCCTTGGATTATCGTGATGACAAGGGTTTTCGTCCTTGAAATTGGGTTGCATAATTAAGGGGTTTCGTCCTTAAGAGTAATTGTAAAGCATGATGCTTGTACAAGGTTATAAATTTGAATACATAATTGAATGATTCCTTCCATACCAACGATTGATTATTAATACTTCATAGCCTTCCATCAAACAAAATGTCTTCTCCAAAGGTGGCGACCTTTCGTCAAATAAATGTTGATTACTAATTAATTAAATAATAATTAATGATTGTTGTAGTGATTAATGCTTTATTAATTGATGTTGTTTACATGGGCGCTCCTTGTTAATAACAAATAATTGTTGTTTAATTAATGATTGTTGTGTTTTGGCACTCCTCATATGGTGATTTCCAAGTAAAGGGTGGTGTTCCTCTTCCAATGTTGCGATTTCATAATGTTGGCTATTGATTGGCAATTGGCTGATGGCTGGCATTGAAGTGCTGAGTATTAGTGATTCGTTGGTGGGTAAAGGGGATATTACAGTCCTCCCTTCTCGAAATTGCTTGGCCTCAAGCAATTATAAGTTGGGATGCTCTAAAATGGTCGCTCCTTCCCATGTGGCGTCCTCAATACCCAGATTTTTCCAACGAATCAAGTATTCTTTGATGCTTTTATTTCTTAACCTCTTCTCACGGACATCAAGGATGGTTTCAGGTATTAAGATCAACTTGCCTTCATATAAAATCTCCTCATTGCTAAAGACAGGGGCCAATACATCATTCATCAATTTTTCAACAGATGTATGCTTAGAAAGCACATCTTTGTTCTTGTCACTAGACAATGATGATTGAGCTTCATCATATATGAAATAACCCAGACTTTGTCTTGAACTTCATTGGACTTCCATCTGGAATTCCCATGCCACAACCAAGAACCTAGTTTTCCCACTCTATTTCTAGGAATTCATTGATTTCCTTATCTTTACTAGTCTGTATAGAACATATATTAATTTGTGGCGGAGTATTTTTTTTCTTTAGACTCACATATCTTTTGCGCAGATCATTGAATATTGTCACATGTTATGTCTAACACATTTTAAAGACAAGAAAATGATGACAAAGTAGCCTTCTTGGTCTTCTGTTCCATCCTTTGATGAATCTGCATGTGTAATTTCACTAGAAGGTTCTTCTGAAACTTCTCTTTGTTTTCTTTTGCAACACGCTTCCATGGGTGATAATTGAAAATCACTTGATGGTTTTATAGATTCAGTCTTGCAAGGAAAGCAATATGTTGGATCTATAGAGTCGTGGATCATAATCGAGTTTCCAAGAATGTCGGTTTCCTTTGTTTCACATAGAAGCTTAATAGACCTGCCTTGAAGCGTTCTAGATAGAGTATTGTACTACTTTAGTGATTATACTCCTTTGTGTTTTGTATGAAACTGTGATTCACAACTAAAACTACATGTTCTTGCCTTTCCAAATTTCTTAGAAATGTCCTCTGATGGTTTGCTTAATTGCACCATATTTTTCTCTTGCAAATTTGATTTTTCTTCATATTCAAAACTACCATAATGGTGATTCAAGATCTCACCTTCCTCATAGTGCCTTCTTCCATTCCATGACTCACTCAACTCTATAAAGTCTGAAAAAGAGATTTCTTTTCGAATCTCTGTTGAATGAGTTTTGTATTTATCAAAACTAACCATAATATTCTTGTGTAGTGACTCCATGGTTCACAGGTTAACAAGAAAACAACTATGATACCACTGTAATATTCCTAATCGGAATATTATACTAACATTTGGAATCCTTGGAAATCCGTTTAAAATAAATATAGATTTTATGCTTGAAATAATAATTTAGATAATAAAATGAAATTACATTCAGAATTTTCAAATCTCAAATAATATAATGTGAATCCTCAAGGCGTTTTGTCCTTGAGTTATCGTGATGACAAGGGTTTTTGTCCTTGAAATTGGGTTACACAATTAAGGGGTTTCGTCCTTAAGAGCAATTGTAAAGCATGATGCTTGTACAAGGTTATATATTTAAATACATGATTGAATGATTCCTTCCGTACCAACAATTGATTATTAATACTTCATAGCCTTCCATCAAACGACGTCTTCTCCAAAGGTGGCGACCTTTTGTCAAATAAATGCTGATTACTAATTAATTAAATAATAATTAATGATTGTTGTATTGATTAATGCTTTATTAATTGTTGTTTACATGGGCGCTCCTTGTTAATAACGAATAACTACTATTTAATAAATAATTGTTGTGTTTTGGCGCTCCTCATATGGCGATTTCCAAGTAAAGGGTGGCACTCCTCTTTCAATGTTACGATTTCATAATGATGGATGTTGATTGGCGATTGGTTGATGGTTGGCATTATAGTGCTAAGTATTGGTGATTGACTGGTGGGTAAAGGGGATATTGCATCCCCTTTCTTTCTTTCCCTTAGCCTTGTGGGAACAAAACCAGGGTAAGGGTCTACAAGCGAGCTATGCCAAAAAAGGGGACATTACAGTAGGAGTTAGGGTGAACTACCTTCTTCAAACCCAATTTTTCCACCATCTCACATGAGATGATATTATCAATTCTACCACTATCTACAATCGCCTTGTAGCACTCACCTCCCGACTTACAAACTATTTGAAAGAGGTTCTTCCTTTGTGTCGGTCCATTATCCTTTCTTGGTGGCTTTAGTGGCACACTCTCCATCTTGAGAGTTTCTCCAAGCTATGACTCCTCAAAATGCTCTTGGGAGCTAATTGACTTCTCATCTTCATGTGCGACATGTGTCTCGGCATTAGTTCTTTTGCACCTAAGGGCACTCGTATGCTCAATGCCTAGCTTGTCCAAATCTAAAACATGTTCAAGAGAATCCTCTTCCCCTTCCTCAACCCAATCTTCCATGCCCTCTTGACAGGTAAGATGTTCCTCTATGTGTGTGACTTTGCACACCTTCATGCATATGCCTCTACTCCTGCACGTGCCGTAGTTGTGCACAATGCTACCTTCTCCACTACTTTGTTAGTTTCTTCTAGTGCCACTTCATCCTCCTCAGTGCGCAAATCTTCCTCTTCCTCACATGACACACTATTGTCTACAGGACAACTCCTCTACTTTCAGTGCAAATTGACAAGCTTCTTCCATAGTTTGGATCCTCACCATGCTCAGTCTTCGTGGATACCAAGCATCAATCCTTTGAGATATCTTGCCACTTTCTCTTGATCCATTTCAGCTTGGCTGAATCTCTTGGTGATTTTGTAAAACTCCTCTGTATAGTTCTTTGACATTGAGATCTCTTTACCTCAAGTTTTTTTAACTTCATTAACAACTCCAACTGGTAATCTATGGGTCAGAATTTGCCTTTCATCTTGGCAAACATTTTGTCCCATTTGGAGATCGTGTCTTTCCTCTTCTTCTTTCGTCCATCTAAACTTCCTTCAACCAAAGTGTTGCATGACCCTTCAACTTGGTCTGTGCAACCTTCACTCTCGTTGGGTCGCTTACATCATCAAACTCAAAATATTCCTCAGTGTCTATGAGCCAATTTATAAGTTCTTAAACAGTTTTAGGTTCTTAAAAAAAATGGCACATCTACCTTCATTCCTCCACTAATCCTAAAGATATCTCTAAGGAGTCTACCTTCTCCTACATCCATGTGTAGTTCTTCATCTTCTTCGCCTTCAACTCTTGATTGTTCTCCTTCAACATCACTTTGGTCGTCTCTTACAGTAAAACCCCTTCTTTTGTCTTCTTTTATGGTGTCCAATCTAGTTCACACAACTCTCAACACATCTAAGACTTTGTCTAGTCTTCCAGCCAAATTTGTTGCTACAACTCCACCTCTACCAACCACACGTCTTAGATGCATCTCGACTCTCTGGTCACTCAAACCCTATTACTGCAATATCACAAATCAAAATCTTGCATAGGTGGCCTCTCTACACTCTCCACAAGGAAACCAACCTTGCTCAAATACCAGTTGGTGGAGACATTGTGGGATAGGGGTTCTGATAAGGGAAAGCCTTAACCCTAAAACTAAATAAATATAGACACACAAATCTAAATCACAATAGGCTTTTGTATATTGATTGCAACAAACATATTACAGTAATTTCCTATCATGCAAGCTATAGGTTGCTCTCTACTACAAGCTGCAAATGCATGATTCTCCTAAATATTACAATGGAGTCTACTCACACCTCCTTGCCTCACTCTCCTACTCTTTGTTGGACTACTAGATGAAGAAGATGACACTTGTTTTGGGCCTTCACAATAATCTTCAATATCTTCAACATCTACCCAACAATCATGCTTCAACCTTGCCCAACACGCCTCTTTATAGCTTTGCTGAAGTTATAAGTGTCACTTTAGATTCATGCAAACTCTTGCATGTCACCACAAGTCCCTAAGAAGATTGTGTGGCTCTCACTCAAGCTTGGATGCTTGATGTATGTACTTTTGTTCCATCTCCAAGGATCTGGGAGTCAATGGTCAACCTTAACGGTCAAATTTTGGATCCCTACGCAAATGTCTCCATGCACACGCCAACTTTCTTTGAGTCTTTGCACATTAAGTCTTCCACGCAACCATTTGGTTTTCTTCTTGCTTCTTCTTGCCTTAGCTTTAGTCTTTTGCACACATCAATATTCGCACATACCAACCATCCTGATTCCTATGCAACCAAAACCTACACACACCTTGCAAGTAGATGGTTACTTGCTACACTATGCACATTCTTCATATAGTGATGTATGCGCACCAATTGTCTATACGTGAAGCCTTTTGGGCAAAACTTTGCTTTACCTCCAAAAACTTTGTTGAACTACTACAACCAACTCGAACCTCCTACACAATCCTCCAACCAGATAACTTGTGCAATATGTGCGCATTGTGTTGAAAGTTTATTGAAAACACAGACTTACATATTTTTGGTGATGCAAGATTGCCTTAAGCCATGGATGCTCCTACATCACTAGACCCTGAATCAAGATGCCACCTAGTCCAATTATGTGATGATGATCAATCTGATGATGAGGTTGCCAATCCCACATAAGATGTCCTCCAATTGTGCCATTGTTCCCAAGATGAAGAGTGCTCAAAGAGTCATTTGCTATAATGCCAAACGGGGAACACTAATAATGTTTGTCCAAATACAATAGAGACGAACATTGGTTTAGAGAAGGTTCCTTCATGTCATATATATTGGAGATGATCAGGATCTCACATCGAAGGCATCAACCTTTTGTCTTTTCACCGATTATAAGGATGTATTGCTCTGACATACAAAGTTTTAACAAAAGTGCCACCTAAGTTGTGTTTGCACCAAATATCATTGGTTTTAGGAGCTCTACCTAATAGAACACAATACCAAATGAACCCCAAGTATGTGGAAAAGGTGTAATCATAGATGGATAGAAGGATGAAAGTAGGCATCATCTTTAAAGTGGATATATGTGATTGCATCTCACCAATTGTCATAGATTTGAAGGAGCGGGGGAAAATATGGATTTATATCTATTTTCAAAGCTTAAATGCAAACCCTTGCCTATACCACTCATTGATTGTAATCTCAAGTAAAAGACCATGAGATGTATCCATTCTTCAAAGGGTCCAATGGAAACAACTAGATAAACTTCATGAAGGATGATAAGTTGAAGGCAATCTTTGTAGTTGGGAATGGCATTTATGACTATAAATGGATGCCAATTGAGTTAATAATGCCGGAGACACATTTTGTAATATCCCAAATCGGAATATTATGCAAGAATTTGGATTCCTTGGAAATCTTTTTTAAAAGAAATATTGATTTTAAACTTGAAATAATAATTTATCTAATAAAATGAATTTTAATTCAGAATTTCACATATTAGAGTATTAATCCTCAAGGGGTTTCATCCTTGGATTATTTGATAACAAGGGTTTTCGTCCTTGAGATCAAGTTACACAATTAAGGGGTTAAGTCCTTAAAGAGCATTTGTAAAGCGTGATGTTTATACATGATTTAAATATTTGAATACATTCTTAAATGCCTTCTTCCATTCTCATGATCGATTATTTATACATTTCAACTTTCTATTGAAAGATATGACTCTTTCAAAGGTGGCGTCCCTTTATTTAAATGAATGCTAATAACAATGAAGTAATTAATAAATGATTAATTAATGACTAAGACTAATATGTTAGACTGTTGGATTATTGTGCTCCATAGACCTGCGATTTTATTAATTGCTGCCATTTTGTTGACTATTGCGATTTCTTTGACTGCTTTGATGGGTCCTTGGTAATGGGAATACCCTTTGTTGATTGTGGTGCTCTTCTTGGAAGTCTGTGATCTCCACAATTTCCCTTGTAGGCTGCAATGTTGTTTTAAAACTTGCGCTGCTTGTGGTAAGCCTGTGATCTATAGTTTGGAGTGTTGAGGACATTACAGACCTCCCTTCCTTAAATTGCTTGTCCTTAAGCAATTGAAAATTGGGATGTTCCAAAATTGATGCTACTTCCCACGTTATATCTTCTATTGACAATCTTACAAATATGATCAAATACTGTAAGACAAGAACAATCTTAGTGGGAACCACCAAAATGTCAAGAGGTTTTGTATACTTCTTCCATGAAAAGATCTTACAAATAACCAACACTCAGTGATCTTTACTTTTCTCATTTTCACTCAACAACATAAGATAGCAATAAAAATATGAATAGCTCATGTCAATCGAGAGGTAGATGCCATCGCCATGTATATTTCCAGCAGACATGTATTTTGTCTTACTCAAACTCTTTAAGCCATTCCTTATGATAAAGTACCAAATACATGTAGAATTTCCATAGAATGCAAACACAAATTCTGTAGTGGCCTTGCGTTGATCTAATTTTTTCTCTTTCTCAAAGTCAGAGAAATTTGCAAAGTCATAAAGACATCCTTCATTGATATTATCAGATTTACAATCCCTTTGTGGCCATGAGATACCCAACTTCACAACTAATGTTGTGCCATTTGAATTTGATGATGATATTTGATCGATTGGTGTAATTCCATCTTGATTCAATATATCAAGAATAGGATCTTGAGATAAATGCAAGCTTACAAGGCAAGTTACAGCCAAGGTCTTTACTAGTCCACAATTCTCACTATCGAGGGTTGAAATAAAGCAAACCCTTCCCCAATAAGAAGGATTTGGGTATCTTGCATTCCCTAAACTTGCAGCATATTGAACCTTCAGTTGCAATCTGCACATCGCAGATATAGTTTGCAACGGATTTGTTGACTTGAAGCTTGCCACAGCACTAGTGCATTTGGTATTGAATTTATGAGGATGAGATCGATTTCCTATAGAAAACGCTCTCCCAAGATCATTTGTGATGATTGAAGCATCAACGTAAATATCCATTGACTGAATATTGCAATGTACTGAGAGTTCTCTCTGAATTCCTTTGAGAATTTTGAGCACCAACGGACTTACAACTTCATTAGGGATGTCTTGGTCCATACATTTCAAGCTTCCGAGACCCATCCATCCAAAAGCAAATACCAATCTATGGTTTGTAAGAACCAAAGTCTTTCTCTTCCTTGCACAAACTTGCATTGCCCGATGCTCCTTGATAGCAGTCACTAATTCTGGAATAGTTTTATCGATTTTATTACCACGCCCCAATGCTCCATAGTGCCCTTTTCCCCATGTATAAACATATCCATTGGAAACAAGTGCAGCTGAGTATTCATCTCCAGCTAATACACGACTCACATGAATATTTGTCCCTTTGAAAGCTTGCACAAACCTCCCCTCTGCAAGGGTCTCTTTGTTTTCCCCTGTAAGCAAAAGAAATCCGTCATCTTGGTTTGGCTCTCTATATGGTGGTCAATAATCCTGAATTCAATGCAACAGTTCAATCTTTATGTCATCAAGGGTTTCATGTTTTTTATTGTTTGATCGTGGTTCCATCCTTATAGTACATTCATCAATATCAAGGACCTTTAGCAAATGTGGATGACTTTTGACATGTTCAATTGCCATCTCTTGTTTTTTGTTATCCCTGTCATCTAAATCGCGCCCCACATCTTCACAATAGACATTCTCGGCCATTTTTTTGGCTAGCTCATATGATTTTAGATGAATTCTGGGGTTATCTAATGGATCCATGACATGGTTACTAGAGGCAACTTGACCAGTTCCTGATATAATCTTTTTCTTATCAGCGTGTCTAAACAAAGGCAATACTTGCAGAAGAAGCACCGCCATTTTTGACTTTGCTAACTCCTGACACATGGAATTTGATTCCCCTTATAAACGTCTTGTAAATTTGATTTCTCTTCATATTCAAAAAGCTCTCCTTGAACAACATGTGAACATCCTATTTCTCTAGGATAGCTAGGCAAATCTAAAGGTGCACATGCAGTGTTTTGTTTTAATAGTGCTAATTCCCTAAAATGGACCTCAGGATCTGCTCTATCAAACCTTTCGATCAATTGTTTGGCAAATTCGTCATATGAATTGATATGGTAATGTCCTTGGGTGACCCATCCATGGAACCACCATTCATGGGCTATACCCTTCAGACGGAGAGTCGCAAATTTTATGGCTTCTTCTTCCATCATTGGACGTTACGAAAGATACGTGTCTAGCTTTTGTATCCATGCCCTAGCCATACATTTGTTTGTACCATCGAAAGGTGATAGTGACATTTTGCCTAATACATGTTGCATATCCCTTTGTCTATTTTGGAGTTTACATTCTAGCCAAGATGCACCTCCATTATTTTCTCAATGCCATATAAGTTTGTAGGCTAATTCCCCTTTGGATTCCATCCGAAGGTGATTGATATGCTTAGAAACAAGTTATATGATCATCATTAAATGATTTTGGAATTTCTTCATCTGGTTCTTCTATCAGAATGAATGTTGGTTGGCAATGTTAATATGATGATGTGGTGTCTGTTTTACATTTGAGCTCAGAGATGGAAGAACTAATTTCTGCCTTTTGTGTATAGAAATTCATCATCATTTTCATGGTATGGATCATTTGTGCCACTGTATTTGCCAATTGTTGTTGGCCTTGGATAATTTTATCTACCCTCTCAATATTTCTATCATCTTCCATGTCTCCTTTTGGATGGCTTGCCTCCTTAGTTTTATTTCTCCTTTCGTAATACAAAATATTCTTATTGTTATCTTGCATACGATTTTTATTCCACATGCTGGTATGATAGAAAGCTCTGATGCCATTGTAATATCCCAAATCGGAATATTATGCAAGAAGTTGGATTCCTTGGAAATCTCTTTTAAAAGAAATAATGATTTTAAACTTGAAACAATAATTTATATAATAAAATGAATTTTAATTCAGAATTTCGAATAATAGAGTATTAATCCTCAAGGTGTTTCGTCCTTGGGTTATTTGATAACAAGGGTTTTCGTCCTTGAGATCAAGTTACTTAATTAAGGGGTTACATCCTTGAGAGCATTTGTAAAGCGTGATGCTTATACATGATTAAATCTTTGAATACATTCTTAGATGCCTTCTTCCATTCCCATGATGGATTATTTATATATTTCAACTTTCTATTGAAAGATATGACTCTTCCAAAGGTGGCATCCCTTTATTTAAATGAATGCTAATAACAATGAATTAATTAATAAATGACTAAGATTGCTATGTTAGACTGTTGGATTAAGGCGCTCCATAGACCTGCGATTTTATTAATTGCTGCCATTTTGTTGACTGCTGCGATTTCTTTGACTGCAGTGATGGATCCTTGGCAATGGGAATACCCTTTGTTGATTGTAGCGCTCTTCTTGGAAGTCTGCGATCTCCACAATTTCCCTTGTAGGCTGCAACGTTGTTTTAGAACCTGCGCTGCTTGTGGTAAGCCTGCAATCTGTAGTTTGGAGTGTTGAGGATATTACACATTCCAACTAAAAATGTTGCTCATCTTCAAGAAGATCATGACAAGGAACTTTTGGCTATTCCTAGATGACTAGTCTATGTATGGAGAGAAGATACAATTCATAGCATTCAAGGAAAGTGTGAAACTTTGCCAGTAGGCCAAACTTTCCTTTTGCCCAAAAAAATCTTCTTTCATGGCTCAATTGGGTAAGTTGTTTATACACATTGTATGCCAAAGAAGATTGAATAAAGACTTGGACAAGATGAGTGTGGTCGAAAGAATGGAGGTATAAAGGAATGTTGAAGCAATGAGGTCGTTCCTTGGACATGAGATATTCAGAAGTACCTTGCCCACTAGAGGCCTTGGTGAGGAAAGGCATACCATTCATCTAGATAAGACTAGAAAAGGGTTTTCAAATAACGGAACATAACGCTGATTAGGGCACCTATATCAGCGTATTCGAATTGGAGCTAGCAATGTTATATACATGTGGAAGCTCCTAACTTTGCATTTTAGTGTCCTCTCGCCCAAGAAGATGACAAGAAGCTGATCACAGAGTGTACCTTGCAAGTGTCCTCTTGTCAAAGGCATAGAGCACCTATACCACAATAGAGTATGAGGCATTGGGGGTGGTTTTGGCATTTAGAAATTTCATCACTACTTTTTGTCCAATCATTTTGTGCCTATTGTGAACAATCAAGTGTTGATGTATTTGGTCAGCAAGAAAGTAATCCACAAAAGAGTGCAAATGGCTACTCTAACTACATGAATTGTTCTCTAAGATAATTTCTAAGGCCAGGAAAGGATCACGTCTCAGTAGAGCAATTGTCATGCATAAAGTTGGGAGAGCCATCCAACAGATTCCTAGATGATTTCCCAAATGTCGAATTGTTTAGATTGCTGCACTCCAATCATGGTATGAGAACATAAGCAAATTCCTTTCAAGCAGATGCTTTCCAAAAGACTTGAGTGAGATCAAACGAAAGCAAATTTTGGCCAAGTCGTGGTCATTCAAACTCATTTACAAACTATTGTACAAAATGGTAGCTTAGATAGTAGGTGTTGAGTGAGCAAATATAAGGGGTCCTCAAGAAAACACATAAATGTTTCACACGAGGACATATGGGTTCAAATACCACAGCTAGAAAAGTACTTATCGTTGGGTTGTGGTGGCCTATAGTCTATAGAGATTCAAAAGAGCAGTTTGTAGCTTGTCGTACTTTCTAGAAAAGAGGGAAGCCACTAGAAAGAGAATACATGCCTTTGTATCCCATGTAGTCACACGAACCATTGGAATGGTGCGGTATGGATTTCATGGGTCCATTCAAGAAGCAAAATAAATTGTGTTGATATAAGTATATCGTCACAACCACCACCTCAAAAAGTTGGCTAAGCAAGGGCATTGTCAAATAGCTTGGCAAAAACGCAATAAATTCAGGATACCAATCTCCCCGATAAGTGATTGAGAGGGCACCTCATGAATGCAATCATACAATGTTTGATGAGAATTGAAGATCTTTCACTCCCTATCCACCCCATATTATGGGTGAACAAATGGCTAGATAAAGGAAACCAACAAAGTGTTGGTGTTGGAAATATAAAAGTCATACGGGATCTATATGAACAACTAGGAAGAAAGACTTCTGTCCATCTAATGGACACTTACAACACGAGGTTTAAGGTAACAATGAGGCACACTCCATTGCATTAGATGTATAGATAGGAGTTTGTGGTCCGCATGGAGTTTTTGTTTCCGAGTTTGAAAACAACCTTGCAGAATGGTCTTGGGAATGTAGAGTTAAGCAATTTGAATGAAAAATGGTTGAATGGACGATAGGCAGTTAAGGTTTTCCAAAAGAGAAGGAAGCATGGGCATGATAAAACTCTTGTTGCAAATGTATTTGAAGCAATGGAGTTTATAATTAAGTTTGCCAAGTGAAGGGAAATTAATCCTAAAAAGTTCAAGAAGTTACAGCTTGGACCTTTTTGGATACATCAGGTCTGCGACAACAAAGCCATCATTTAGGGGACCCTTACAATTGGCTTGTTAAAGTTGATATTAACGTTTCAAAGTTAACAACCATATAAAGCCACAAGCAATTAAAATGTGGCTCCAAATGCAAAATTACTAGAAAGGAAAATGGTCCACACAAGTCACCTCATGTAAACCTTCTTTATTGAAGAAAGTGTAGTATTTTCCGATGAGCTATTTAATGAGTTGCTTGACATAAGGGGAAGAAAGAACATATTCCAAAAGTGGGGGTGATTCCTAAAAAATAACGCTCTGATCTCTGTGAAATGAATAGGAGTAAACCCAAGATTTGAATTTTTTCTAATGGATGCTTAACAAAGTTCTTTTCAAAACAATTCTAATAGAAAACTAGGGGAATGCAATTAAAAGAAAAATTAGTCAAAGAATGCTAAATATGTAGGTTGCTAAAACAATACAACTTGCACTTCCTCCATACGGGTTTTTTTATAAAACAACAAAATACATTAATCAAGGGCCCAAAGCCCTAGTTTACATTGGACGTAAGGGCATTAGCAATTCAGTTGTTAGTGTAGTATTACATTTCTGATTCCAGCAGCCTCAAAAGATACAAATGAGCTAACAACTATTATAAATACGCTCACTTTCATAATGCCGATTACAATCTTTAAATTCTATGAAAAAATATGATCTAAGAGGTTCTTGCACCTTGATCGAACTCATGGAATACAGGGGTCACTCCACATCGTAATATGACTACACCATCAGCTTCAGGACACTCTCAAGTCCCAACTCTTCTCCAATCATATCGCACAACTTCGACTGTGTCATCCTTGTTTTGCTTAGCTGTGTTGCAATATGTCCAAAAAAAGACAAAACAAAGGATCTGAAAAGGCATATGATGAGAAGTTGCACTTCTTGTAATGCCACAACCATCTCTTCATCTTTCACACTTGTATAATTACGTATTCTACCTGTTTTTTTGTAACAAATATCAAGCATAGAAGACCCTCCCAGGAGACAGCTGACCTCTAAAACAATTATACAAACCTTTGCATTTGATAATCTTGCATTTACAGTGATTTTGTGGTTTCTTATTGCTTTATTGCTCATGTTGCTCTATCTAGTGATATAACCAGCCTTCTATCAATCTCATACATTTGCTGCATTGGATAACATATTTGAATCTGTTTAATATTTTGTCCCTTAGGTCTCTTCCTAGGCTCCGGATCAGTTGTATCAGAACCTGCATATGTATCTTTCCTAGCAGTACTGAAATTTCCATCTGAATCCTTATTTGCATTTTGTATTCCCACTCACATGAGATCTGAGTACAGGAAGCTTGGTCTCAAAACTCGTGCCTTCTTCATGCATTCCTTCACAATCTCAGCAAATGGCAGACAAAACAATTTCAGAAAAAACTGACTTCGTAAATGTTTCAAAGATGACAGAAAATGCTTTGTAGAGGCATCAAGATGATTTAGAGCAACATTATACATGGGGTAAAAGTGGGGATCATTTAGCACTTCACTCAACTTCTTTGCCAAGTCCAATCCTCTCCTACAAACCCATCTACTTCCACCCATAGACCGTTTCATGTTCAAACTCTGTATAAACAAAATAAATGATTTAGAGTGAATTTAGATATTCCTATATTTAAAAGCATGATAAATGAAGATGCACTAGATAGTTGGCTTAATTTCATTTCTTCATTCTACATGGTCAATCCAGTTATTGAATGAGAAACGATAATTTTTCCTCTTCTAAGATCTCCCTTGTTTGTTAAGAAATGGTAGGAGAATTATTGCACTTTTCATGGGGATGATGATTTGATGTCTGTAATCACCTGGAATGATTTTGTAAAAGCCTGGAAAGAGACCTATTACCTTGTTGGAAACTATGATGACCAATACATTAGGTTTCCCAAACTTTGCCCAAGGCCATGATCAATCTGTTCAAGAATACACACATTTTTCGTATTTTGGTTTCATAAGTGAATGTTCAAGAAACATAGTAGAATCTCAATTTGAAGTATAGGCCATGCTGCAGACAGAGATTCAAACTGACATGGATTTTCTTCATATCTTTTCTTTAGGAGAAGACTAGAGAGTTTCCTACAATTTTGACACAAAATTCAAACAAACAAGATCCTAAATCTCTGGATAAGCCCCTGTATAATAATTCCAATTCTCAAGCCAAAAAAAAAAAAAACAAGGAAAACCATCACCACGTCAATCCCAAAAGAATACACTATCACATGAACAAACTACGAAATCGAAGATTGGTTAGTGGTGCGCAGTACATGATTCATACAATTACTCAACAAAAGAATGTCACACTAGGAAAGCATTGCTAGCACAAATGGAGACATCAAATTCTACCCCTACAGTACAATGTAAGGGTAAGCAAATTATGGAATATAAGTATAATGCTATGGTAGGTACCATCAACGTCGCCGCCTCTACCAATTCGGATCAAGAAGCAAAATGCTTGTTCCATCTCAAATGTACATTAATGAATAGCATGCACACTTCATTGTTGACGATGGTAATCAGTAGAATCTGATTTCACCAAAAGCAGTTCATAAATTACATTTCCTAGTGACACCTCACCCAACAACAATACACAATTCGATGGTTCAGCTCGGGTTTTGAGAATTGTGACACTCATTGTCACGTAGTGTACAAAATCAAGCCTTTTCAAGATGTAGTCCTTTGTGATCTAGTGTCATTGGTGATATGTGATGTTTTGCTTGCACAATCAAATATTTCTATCGGCATGCAATTTATCAACCAACTCCCCGAAATGTTGTCACAGATGTTGGTGAATGTATCTACAACATATTTGAAGTAGTTCCTACATTTTCTCTTATCAGCACCAAGAAGTGAAAGAAGCTAGTCAATTAAGCATGAAATTTGTGCTCTTAATGGTGAGACATGAACATAAGAATATCCTTGCAGCTCAAATTCATACCGTACCATCTTTAAAAAAAAGCAGCAATTGAACCATGTACTAGAGGAATACAAGGGCATCTTTGCATTACCCACTGGAGTGCCAAAGCATTACACGTTAAATCATACTAGTAATGCCTCTATAACACAGATCATTCCTTGAGAATGCGGAGATCAAATGGTAGATTATGAACTAGTGAATAAAGGACACATTTGAACCAACTCTTCACCTTGTGGCAGCATAATTGTGCTTGCACGAAAGAAGGAATTCCCCTAGAGGTTGTGCATTGACTACATATCTATTAACAAGATCACTGAAAAGAACTACTATCTTCTCCCCATGATAGAGGACCTTTTGGACCAGCTCTACGGTGCCAAGTTCTTTACAAATATTGATATAAAGTCAAGTAATTGTCAGATTCCTATTAAACCCTCAGACATCTAGAAGACAACCTTCAAAGCCAAAGAAGGTTTGTTTGAATGGCTGGTTATGCCTTTCCGATTAATTAATGCACTTGTGATATTCATGTCAATGATGAATGACATCTTGCGACCGATTAATAACGAAGGTTTATTTGTTGTTTAACAAGTGCTCAACACTTAGCGGAAACACAAGTTTTATGCCAACATTGAAATGTTCTTTTGCCATGAAGGAGATTCAACATCTAAGATACATAGTTGGCACACATGGAGTTCATGTGGTCCCAGCCAAGATCCACATCATACCAAAGGCTCTTACAAAGCTTCATAGCTTCTAGGTTTAGAAAACATTTATAGGAAGTTTGCAATTGGTTTCTCATATGTCACCTAGCCATTGATTCAAGTTATCAAATGTGGCACCAAAAGAAATTTTCACCTAGTCAGCCACACAATAGAAATCAATTGATGAACTAAAAATGCAGACCCCTTTTTGTGCCACTGATCACATTATCTAATCTTTAACAACCATTTGAGATAGACACTGATGTGTATGAGGATGCACTTGGAGTAGTCCTCACTCAATTTGATCACCTGGTAGCTTACCATAGTGAGACATTAACTACGGCAATTAGAAAGTATCCTCCATATGACCAGGAGCTTTGTACCATTGTCCAAGCATGTATCCAATGGAAATAATACATATTGGAAAAGGAGACCATCATGCATATAGATAAAACTATTGCATATCCTATAGACTCAAAATAGGATGCAACAAGAGCGGCATAAAAAAAGGTCTTTAGCAGTTCCAATTAGACATCAAGCATAATAAGGGAAGTGCCAATCTAGCAATTAATTATTTAAGTCGACCTCTACTTCAATCTCTCCTCTTTGTGCTTGACTCATGTGGACATGAGTCTCATACTTGGCTAGAATTGTACGTCTAATGCAAACTTTGCGAAAAAGAAAAACGATTAGAAGTTGCATAGCAGTAAGTCAATTCTAGATTACTACTTGCAAGATGGACTCTTGTATCATTTAGGATGCATAAGTACAACACAAGTTAGAAATCCAAAAGCTCATTTGGGAAGCTCATTTTAGCAAGATTGCAGGACTTTTATTAATTGAAAAGACATTTGCTTTCTTGATCTTTTTATTTCTTTTGGGTGGGTACATCTTTAAGCAAACGTTGTAAAATAAATTAGATCTTGTACCACTAGTGTTATTGCTAAGCCAAATAACAAGACATAAGGATTGCACATGGCTTAAACCTTGGGTTAGTTTCCATGGATTTCCTTTCAGGTTTCCCTAATATCAAGCATGGTAATGATTGTGTCTATGTAGTAGTTGATAGATTTTCTAAGATTTCTATACTCATTCCCTATAAGAAATCAATCTCAACTCTATAAATAGCCCAACTGCATTTTTCAAAATGTGTTGGTTCATTTTGGATGGTCACGCTTTTTACGGGAAAATTCTGTTACTTTTTGACACTTCTGGCAACAATTCCGTTTGACACTTCTGTTCATATCCGTTATAATTCCTTTGACATCAATGACAATTATTCCAACAGGATTGCCATCCACCATCATCTTTGAAAGGGACAACAAATTCTTGAGCAATTTTTGAAAATTACTTTGGTCAATGTTGGACACGAAGATGAACAAGTCTATTGTGTTCCATCCTTTGATCTCGACAAACAAAAGCGATGAATAAAATGACCGTGCATCTTCTCAAAATGTACAATTTGAAGAATCATTGCAATTGGGATGAAATCCCTTTCATTCATCATAGCTACAACAAATCTTTGCACAACTCTACCACACAAAACCCTTTTTAGGTTTGCTTGGGTTTCCAACCATTCACACCCATTAATGTAGCATATCCTATGCTGCCATCATCATTAACATCAACTCCTTTAGCTCACAAGGAAGTTGATAAAGCTGTCAAATTCATTGCGCGCATTTAGAATATTTATTAAAAATTGCAGATCATTCTATAGAAAGCTAAGACAAATTACAAGCAATGCCATGATCAACTGCTTTTAGGTCAGTGATCGATCATGATTACATTTGTGTAACGAAAGACTCATAGGACCTTACTACAAGCTCTGTCCACTTTGGTATGGCCCCTACACTATTAGTAATAAGGTTCGTGATAACGCCTTTGAGCTCAATCCATCTTCCTATCTTGGTCTACATCACATCTTTAATGTAAAACTCTTGCACCATTACTTTCCACATCTATTGGATTAACCAGATGTTGGAGAGACACTACAACAACCAAAGATTAATCATGATTGCAACATACCAACAAAGGTGGATCAAGTGATCGACGCAAGGGTCAAACGCAAAAGACATCAAGAGATCTCTCTCATTTAGATCGTCAAAGTGGGTCAAGTACCATCCCTAGGGAAATGGTTCACCCATTGTATAGAACTAATTGCAGCCCTTTCCACAATGCCAATGTCTCTACGAACATTGTTTGTTTGCTGCCTTAGTTGTTGGTGATAGGAAGTGATATGTTGCCTTGTATAATCTCAGTAAAATACCCCCAATACCCACTTTTACATGATTACTATTAGAGGCCCAGTCAAAATTTAATTTGATCCATCCCCTCTAGGGCTAGAAGCCAAGCTGCTTGACCTTTATCTTTATGACTTGGGAATTTGTAGGAGAACGGAATTCTCCAAAATTGGGTTGATATGTAATCTCTCAAGTTTCAAATGCTTGCGGGAAATTAAAAGATGATTTACTATCCTACTTGAATTAAGCTTCATATTGACAAAGATAGAATGCAATTTAGAGCTAGAATTGGTGCTCTTAAGTCGCTAGAATAAAACAGACCAGTAGTTGCAGGTAAAAAAGGAAAAATCTTGGAAACAACACAACCAAAACAAGATTGATGTAAGAATATTTTAACCTGGAAACCCCAATGTGGGGAGGAACAATTGAAAGTGGAAAATGCTCAGCTTCTTCTCTTTCCTTTGGCCATGGAAATTACAAATAGCCTAGATGGAGTAGATTACAACGATCGCCGTACAACTATAATCACTCTACTACTCTACACCTCAATGTCCACTCCTACACCCATCTAAAACTCTCCCATTCTCCTCTCACACTCTCTTGTCTTACCATTGGGCTTATGCCTCTTACAAATAGGATTATTGTGGGTGTCCTTTCATGCACTAAAAGGCCTCCAAAACCAAGGAACTTGAAGAGACCACATTTTGTCATTAATATCTTTTGTTTGAAATAGGCAAAACCACCATAAACATCGAGGACAACCGCCATGCCAATAACGCACCCACATGACATTGTATCTAGCATTTTTTTCATTGTACAAAATTCTCTTTGGTTTTTCTTTGCATTTACGGAACTCTCAGTTGTTTGATGGAGTGAATTGTTTTCTAAATACATATGGATCATGCCTCCCCTTTTGAGGAGGCTTTTGATCCGACGAAATCTTAGTGTTTTAAGATATGTGGGAAGATTTCTCCCACTTTCTCCTCAAGGTAGCATCTTGAATGCCTTGATGTCTTTCCCTTGAGGCCTACCTACCAAGATTCATGTGGTCCTTTTCTAGTTTCTCTAACCTTCTACAATATTGTCCTCCAACTCTCCTTGAGCATCCAAGACAAAGACTCCAATAGAGAGCAGTAGTTGTCCTTCCCTATCCCACATATATGGCAAATTCTTACAATTGACTACCAATGGTATCCCCATGAATGTAGGTAGTTCAAGCCTATACACTTCTCCACCTTACTCCAAGATTTTAAATGGCCCATATCTCAAAGGTTTGAGCTACCTAGCTTATCCTCGGAGTCTCTTCGTGCTCAAGTGCAGCCCCACCTTGTCTCCCAATTTGAATGTGTGTTCTTGATGTTGATGACTTCCCCAACTGTTGCTGCACTTTGAAATGGATTTGCTTAATCAGAATCCTCTCAATGAGCTTTGTTGCCTTGTCACCTCTGAGTCTATTTCTTCCCATTCTTTTTGTTATTCCAAGGCAGCTTCAATTGGGTTAGTGTAGAGACATAAATTTGGTATTAGACATTTGTCAACGTCAGTTTTGACCTACCTTTGACATCATGACTTATGTGTACACATTTGACTTTTTCTCACATTCTCTCTTAGCCAATCATCTATCTATGGACTTGGCCTTCTCAATTTGTCACCATTCATATACAAGATCTCTCTAGTTTTTTCCTAAATAATCTATTATCATAACCAAACTATCGTCATTTTCCAAATCATTGTTTCCTCCTTCCTAGACAGTGTCAGCAACAATCGAACGTTGTCAAGTACTAGAAACATGTCCGCTTTCGCTGGCAATGTCCCAAGTTCCTCAAGCGGCTTATTTCAAATTCAAATCCTTTCCTTGGGTCAGCCCACACGTTTAACATGTCGATTATGGAGGGAAAATACCCAAAGAGTCATCTATATATACACATCACGCCTAAGGCTATTCCTATCTAGCTCTCACTTGGACACTACTTGGAAAACTAATTGCACATCCTTGAGGCACTAACATAAAGCATCCAATATTGATAACCCCTCAAAACAACAGTCCCTAAGCCAAGTTCAAACACCTAAAACAATGTCAAAGTTGCATATTGTCAAGTTTTGAAAGCAAAAGAGTTGCATTGCATTCTAGCGGATCACTGCTAAGCACACATACACACAGGTGGGAGCATTACATGTGGTTTGAACCACTCAACGAGGTGTGGTTGGGGTTGTCCAATCCATCTTTCTAACCTCTATTTACAGGCCAGGCAAGGGTGGAAAGTGGTGCTAGGGTTTCAAGGCAAAGGACAACAATATTTGAATCTATACATAGGTTTGAGAGAAGGAATTCACTCAGAAAAAACAATGACAAACAAGCACAACAATCTGTGGCAAAACAAACCATAAAAACCACAAATGGCAGTTCTGGAAGACAATGGACTGAGTGGTCGCCACAAGTGTCTAAGAATTATCAACATCTTGACATATTTTGATAGTCAATCTCCTAAGACGAGCAATCACAGATCCATTGCAGACTATTTTTCACGATTGTGCACAGACAGAGAGCATAAAAAACCAAAAACAAGCTAAGTACCCTATTCTCTTGTCATTTCTATAAATAGTAAGCTCAATATCAATCTGCTTTTTACATTCAAATCTATGTAGTGAAAGATATATCTTATATAATCTGAATATTCTCTAGTTTTAGTTTGTTTAGATCTCCTAAATCCAAAACAAGTTAAAACAATTAGTAGTAAAATAACCCAAACATGCTTCAAATGGTAACTTATTAGAGGATGTACGAATTGCCCTATTATACGAATCTTGTATATAATGCCAAACATTCACCCCATCTCCTTGGATGGAAGACTTTATGTACAACTCTTATTTTCCCATCAGTTTGAGGATGGATGGATGTGCTTCTTCTGAGCTTGGTATCCATCTTGTTCCACAAGCTGGTCTAAAATTTCCCAAAAATCTTGAATCCATGTTTGACACAAAAGACTTAAGGAAACCAAAAAATGCACCCAACCATTACTAAAGAATAATTCAAGTCCTTTATGCCTTTTTATTTTCTTCTTACATAGATTAAAATAAACATCTTGAAAAACTTATCCAAGAAAACATACAAGTAGCCATATCCATGCTTTGGCATAGGCAAACCTTCCACAAAATCCATAGATTTGCTCTCTCGTGATCTTGTAGATATGGGTAGAGTCATGTACAACTTTGTTTTCCTAACTTTAGGCTTGCTTGTGCAACATAACTTACATCCTTTGTAATGAAGTTTTGAGACCTCCTTGTATTTTGAGCCCAAACACATACCTTTGCAAAAGGGCTATGGTTTTTCCAACACCAAAGTGGTATGAAACTTTTGAGGTGTGTGCCTCACTCATGGATAGGAGTATTTCCTCTTTTGGCATACATAATTTGTCCAACTTGTAGAGTAGCACATCTTTCAAGTAGAAATCAAATTTGTCTTTAACATCTATTTGTTTGTCTTCAATTGCTGGTATGTCTCCCAAAAACCTGGATATCTTCAACATATGCTTCTTCATGAGCCTCCTGGATAAAAGGCTCAAGTTGTGAAACTGTTGCCAAAGTTAAATTTACAATTGGTGGCCTAGATAGTATATCCGCCAACTACATTCATGCTTTCCTTGTATTTTATCACCAAATGGAATTGTTGAAGAAATCCCATCCACTTGTAGTGTCTTGCTTGCCGCAAATCATTTATTAGTTGCAAATATTGAAATGGTTTGCGGAGAGTATGTACAATTCTCTCCTCTCCCGACAAATAATGTTTCATTTTTTTATTGGCCTGTACAAGTGCACATATTTATTTGTCATAAATGGGGTATTCTCTTACAGTTTTAGAAAATACTTCAGAATGATAGCAAACTGATTTACCTCGCAATAAAATTGCCACTATAGCATATTCGCATCCGTTTCTACCTCCAATGGTTGCTACAAATTAAATTTTGAAAGCACTAGTCATGGCTCATTTTATATTTTAATGAATCAAAAGCACTAGAGTGTTCCTTACCCCAATGAAAAATCTTATTACTTGCTGCAATGTCATGCAAAGGTGTCGCTATTGTGAAAAATGAAGGAATGAAGTTTCTGGTATACTAAACTCAAAACTGCCCCAACAAAGCTCCTTGTTTTCGTAGCACTCTTAGGCATGTGCCAATCAGTAGATGCCTCAACTTTTGATAGATCAACTTTTAATTCTCGTTCTCCCACATGCCCCAAATGGACTAGTAATTGATTAGTAAACTCAAACTTCATATCGTGCAAAAGTTGCTTTCCTTCAACACTTGTAAAATTTGCCTCAAATGAATTATACGTTCTTCCCATGAAGCACTGAAACCCAGAATATCATCTAGATACACTATGACACATCTTTCTATGAATGACCTCAAAATATCGTTCATCAACCTCATAGAACATAGTAGGTACATCACATAAACCAAAAAGATGTACCAACCATTCATGCATACCTTGTTTTATCTTGAAGGTTCCTTCTATATATCATCCTCCTTCGTATGAACTTGATAGTAATTGCATTTGAAATCCAACTTCATTAAATACTTGGCATGTTGAAGTTGGTCCAACAAGTCATAAATCCACGAGTGGACACCTATTCTTGATAGCAATCTTGTTTAAGACTTTATAATCCTTGCACATTCTCCATCAACCATCATTCTTTTAAACCATGACAATGGGGGACCCACATGGTGAAATACTTCAGCATATGACCCCTTGCTTCAACAACTCTTGGAGTTGCTTCTTTACTTCATCACTCTAGCAAAGAGATTGCCCAGATAATCCAATATTGGATAGAGGGAATTTGGACAGAAAATGAATCTTATACTCTACTCCCCTCTTTGGTGGAACCCCTTCGGAGCTAGAAACACTTCCTAAATAGACTACAATACTCATCCAAGTCTTTTAACCCATTGTCAGCAGCGCCCTTAACTTCTGAAATTTCTAGCCCATCCTTTTTCCTATCCTTTAAAAGAACCATATAAAATTTCTTATTTTCTTGAATGAGTATCTTAGATTGGTTAGCACTTACCATAGCAAGCCTAGACGTGCTTTGATGTGGCTTAGCAATATAGTTGACCATGTCCTTGACCCATTTGTATTTGTTGGCCCTCCTCATAAAGATAGTATGTATGAGAAACAAATAAGGACTTATAAACAACATCAAATGCATCAAGTTGAATCACATTTGCTTCAAACTCATCAATATAATCAAAATTAATAGAAAACTTGACCTTATAGTTCTTGGTTACCCATATCTCTACTTCTTTCTTCACCCATCCCAATGGATATGGATGTGGATGGTCATATTTTTGCAAACCAAGCCTTTAAATCAAATTAGACTGTGAGAATCAACAAGTGCAGCTACCGTTTTCTTCTTGATCTGGATTTGGACTTGAAAGAGCTTGCATATCTTCTCTTGTTCCTTGTTTGCCACATTTGTAGTGATGTAATCCAATTTCTCATCTACATCTGAATTGTCCTCTATCTGCGCATATTTTCCATCAACCAAGGTGACCATGGGCTCCTTGGTGTCCCTTTTGGTGCGATTATCTCTGTGTAATTCAGGATGCAATTTCCAACACTTTGTGTCGGTATGCCCATCTAGAACATAATGACTACCATTATTTCTTGGATTCTTACAAACATGAAAATTTGCGGAAGCCTTCATACCTCATCACTTACCTTTATTGTAGGATTTGTTGGGAAAATTTCATTACTTCTTGGGCTGATTTGTTGACTGAATTTTCTTATATGATTCACCCTCACCTAGCTGCTTCTCACTTCAATGCAGTAAGCTTGTGCATACGCTTCATCAAGAACATGATGCTTGTTGTAAACGACTCTTCCTTATGCAATGGTGCAGTCCTCCGGTGTCATTAATCATCTTCTTCCTCCAAGTCCATGTTCAACAACATGGTTCTTCCACTGAATTTTGTGCTACAATTCTGCACACGTAGGTTATTCACTCATCTGAAATACTGCCACTTAATCTATAAGTAAGTCTCGTGCCCAATTGGATATAAATTTAGACATTATTGGCATATGTTTCTTCTTCGAAGCAATTAGATAGCTTTACCACCAAACTAGAACATGACCCTGCATTTTGAAATGTGAAAAATAAATCTTTTGTGCATCACTGACTTCAAGCAAACTAAAGTAAACCTCCATTTTCTGAATCCATTTGTCAATAAGCTCAACATCCACTTGTCCTTCAAAATCTTTAATATTTGCTTTTTTTCCATATTTAAAAGGAAGTCAGTTCGATTCCTTTATCTTATCTTTTCCTTTGTCTATCCAGGGTTGCTCCTCTCCATCTATGAACCAATCCTTACTCTTTCCTCCAAGTTTCATGGTAAAATCACTTACCGCATTATCCATGGATGCTTGATTCTTAACAGACAAACCTTGTTGTTTGATGAGGCTTTCTTGGGTTTTCATCATGAAATCCAAGTTTGCTTCCAACAAGTAATTTCTTCTTCCAAGGATTTCTTCACCTTTTTCCGCCATCTTCCTCACCTCTTGATTCCACCCTGTCAAAATCTCTGATTTTTAATTCTGCAATTCCTGTTTCTAAGATCTTGTCACTATCATACAAATCAACACAAACAACTATCCACAAAACCCAAACATTAACTGCTCTAATAGCAATATGATCAATAATCTCTCAAGTATCAAAAGCTTGCTGGATATTAACAAGTGACTTACTGTCCTACTGAATTAAGCTTCAAAATTTACAGAGATAAAACTTATTTAGAGCTAGTATTATTGCTCTTAAGTTGCTGGAATAAAACAGCTCAGTAGTTAAACAAAAACAGAGAAACATCAAAACAAACACCACAACAAGATTGACACAAGCAGCTTTTAACTTGGAAACCCCAATGTGGGGAAAACCAGCTAGAAGTGGAAAATGCTCACTTTCTCTGCTTCCTTTGGCCAAGGAAGTTACAAAGAGATCGGATAGAGCATATTACAGCAATCGCCTACTATTATACTCATTCTGTCACTCTTTGCACCTCACTTGTATTCCTACAACAAACTAGAGCTCTCCAATTCTCCTCACAATCTCTTGCCTTATAGAATACTCTGATCCTGTTCTGGTTTTAATGGAATTTTCAGTTGCTTCATGGACAGAATTGTTTTCTGAATCCTTATGCATAATAGGATGTATGAAGATCCTGCATACTAGAAGAAAGGAATTTCGCCTGACAATATTTAGTATATACCAATGCCATGCTTTGGGTCTGACTTTTAATGATAATGTGCTTATCAGTATCCTAGCATGTATCTTCAAATGTTCTATTATTAGACCCCTTCCAAAAAATCCAAATTGAAAATCCCACTGTAATCTGGTGCATGGTTTTGATTATTTCCATGTCAATTTTCAGCCCTGTCCACCTGGAGAGCATTTGGAACATAGAGTGACATTTTGGAGTCCAACATTTAAACAGACATGCCATTTTGACATTTAAACAGATGATCTGCCATTTAGGACTCTCTTCTACAATTGGAACATGAATTTGGACCAATTCAGCCTTTCATTTTAAGTAAATAGGTTGTTAGAATTTTTACCTACAATGCTAGCAAAAAGCAAAAAATCTTTTTTACCCACATTTGAATTGCCCATAACTGACGTCATTTTTTGTGAGGAGGCTAGTCTATTTGATATATCAAAGTATATGCATATGCCACCATAGATTAACCAAAATTAGTAAATTTCTCACTCTTTCAGACTTGTTGAAGCATATTAATTATCTATTTACTAGCTCTGCAACCAAAAATTGGGATTGGGTGGGATAATTGGCTCTAAAATTATTGAATGAGATCCTTGTCCCACTAAATTTCTCCAGTGGACAACGGTGAAATGTTCTTTGCTTTTCACTATTTCTTAAAGGTCTAACAAAGAGTGTTCAGAGAGAGGTTCTTTTCCATGTCAGCTGTCTTCCCATAGCCAAACTTGATTTCCATTTCCAAGTTTCCATGTAATACTTTGCTTCAACAGCTTCATGCCTTTGAGGGTGTGCCTTGAAATGGCCGATAGCATAGGGATTCCAATGAGTAGCCATAGGATCTTCATAAGGAGAGATTAGATACTTGTGGCATATAATTGTGGCCTAGGAATTGCTGCTTGGTGTCCATATAATCCACACCAATCTCAATACCAAATCCTTGTAGAACAGCTTTATATTCTTGATGTTTAGGCTTCCACCCTCCTTTTTTTGGTTTAAGATATGCCCGACAACTATGGGATGCTTAAATGAGTCCTCTATTCCTTGCCAAATAAATTTCTTTTGGAATCTCCACAAGCTTCACCTCAATTGAAACGAGAATTGAAAGGAGGGTGAGAAGATAAACTGGTACCACTTGCAACACAGCTCAAGTAAGCTAATCTCTAACAGCAAAACAGAGCCATCTATTGGTCCAGTTAGTCAGCTTCACTTCCAACCTTCTCTTGATTTGTTCCCATAGAGCTGCAATGTATTTCCAATGAAATGGAAAGTCTAGATAGCTCATCGGAAAGTTCCCTTCTCTGAAGCCCAGAAGTTTGATTACTTCTCTCCAATATTGCAATGGGATGTTGGCAAAAAACACTGTCAACCTTCCAGCATTGATTTGCTGACATCATGTAAGTTGATATTAGCTTAGGAAGTAGTGGATTCATCCTCGTAACAATTAGCTTTGAGATTATTTTATAGACCATATCGTAGAGAGGAATTGGCTAATGCCAATCCATGCTTTCCATGTTTACGACTTTTGGGATCAAGATTGATTTGGTCGCATTTAATTAGCAAAGCATCTGTTCATTCCTCCTAGATTCTTCAACCACTTCTAACAAATCCTCTTTGATTATGTCCCATAATCTCAAGTAAAATAGAGCAGAAAAACAGCGAAATCTTAGAGATTTGTCCTTGTGAAAAGAAAATACATTTGCCTTGATTTCTTCCTCAATGGTTGGGTGCATTATCTACCTCTCCCTCCATATTATGAATATTTTTAATTAAGCATTTTTAAGCTCCAACTTTTCTGCGATTTTAAGGCTTCTTTGAGAATGTTTTGAAAGAAATCTGTGGCCTAAGTTGTTTGACAAAATGTTTGCTCCCATTTCCGATTTCTTGAACTACATTAATATTTTCCCTATTTAATATTGATTTGTGGAGAAAGGTTGGGTTTGCATCTCCTTTAGTGATCCAAGTTTTCCTTGACTGCTAACGCTAGTAATAATCCTCAATAGGACAGACTTCATCAGGATCTTAGTCTCAAATAGAGAAAACAACGGTGGGGGTTGATGGCCGAATGGTTACAGCTTCAAATTATTTTAGAACTTATATATTACAAGGATTTCTTTACGATAGAAGAAATTTCTGATTCACAAGATCCCGAAGGTAAATGAAGAGCATACTCTTTCTTCGGACTGGACTTCCTAAGGGCAAAGATTACTAAAGACTATGATATTTATCAATGCCCACTATGCTTCCTAAACCACTTATTTATAGCATAAGGAGTAAGTATTATCGGAATCGACATCGACATTGTCTATCACATCCTTAGCTTTTACAGTTGTAAAGCAACCGACTATTCTAGAAATAATGTACAAGATATAGACATAAAGGCACACTAGATAAAGAAGATGCGCACTATAAAGATCTTGATGAGGACGAGATAAGATAAAGACGTTGAAGGCCAAGTGTCAGTCTCCGGTCATCATCGGATGAAGATGAACTTCCAGGGTCCCACTGATTTGACCCTTGTCCTTCAAATAGAAATCTTTCAGCATACTACATAATGTCTTCTATCATTATTGGCCTGAAATTACATGTCATTCGAAAGAAGAATTGTAATTCCCAAAATAGAGTACGAAGAGTACTATGGGGATTCATACACATTTGCATTTCTGAATCTCATGTTAATCTTCTAATTACAATAAGATGCAATCAATTTTTCAGGTGGTTGTGGACCATATAATCTGAGTATGGGAGGTCCACATAATATTACAAATTTAATCAAATAATCATTCAGTTGTTCTTCAATTCTAATACTCCACCGATAATTAGGTCTGTAAATTAGGTCTACAAATTTCTGACATAATAATTCATAATTTAATCTTCTAATTGTTAAATGATTATGCAAGCAAAGAGATTCTATACTACATGTCTCAGAAGATTATCAATTCTTATTCTGTATGCCTGAATATTCTATGATATTGTTCTATTACTCCATACCTAAAGATTTTTGTTTGAATAGGAAGAGAAAGAGCATCAAACCTAGTACATTTTACCTTTTCAATAGTAAATTAAGGTCTTTGATGACCTTGTGGTAGATCGATGCAAGATAGAGAAGGATTTATGCTTAACCAGTCTGCAATTACATTTTCTTGGTCAGAAATATGCAGAGCAGTATAATTGAAACAATTAATATAATCTTGCCAACAAACATATTTACTACGACCATCTTTCCTACCATGATCTTTCTCTTTGAATGTCAGAAATCTGGTACAGTCATTTTTTATCACATGTAGAGAATGCATCAATTTTAAAGCACAATTCTCCAAGCATTTTTTCACTGCATAAATTTTTTTATCAGAAGAAATCTATTTTTTCACATCGTTTGCAAACACTCCACTGACATATTCACAAACATGTTCTTTTTTATTTTCTATACAAAGGATTCCTCCCCAAGCAATATCTGAAGCATCAGTGTATAATACATAATCTTCTACTTTAGGGACATAAAGTTCTAGAAGATTAGCTATTTTTTGTTTAATTATTTGGACTGCTCTACTATGTACCTCAGTCCAATTATACTTATGATTCTTCTTTAATAATTTTTGTAAGCAATATCTATCGACACCACTATCTGCATTAAAACATTTACATAATTGAGAATTCTCAAGAATGCTTGTAACTGTTTTCTATCTAATTGCTCTGGGAATTCAAGAATCTTATCTTTGATATGATTTTGTACTTTGAGCTTACTATTTTTACTTCCATACGAAGGAATTTACAATCAGTTTGACACAACTGTATTTTCATTTCAAAAAGCACAATACCAACATTTACAACAGTTGCATAGAATTTCTTCAAATGTTGCCAATGATCTTCATAGCTAAGGAGATCCTCATCCCATTTAAGTGCAGATCTTACTGTCACAACTTCATCAAGGAGTAAGAATCTAAACTTATCTTTCATCCATTGGTCACTAGATTTAAAACTTTTTGGAAAAGCTAATGGTAATGGACTTGGAGGATGGACTGTAGGAGGTCTACTGAAATGTGAAGGTTGTTGACCTCTACCTGGATAATGATTTTTTCTTCCTCTTTGTTTTGATACAAGAGATCTGCAAGGACTTCTTTCTCTTCCTCAAGGATTCCTAGAGATTCCTTCACCAGGAGTCTAAGGTCTCTACATAAAAGTAGGGCAATCATTTTCTAAATCATCAACGAATGCATCTAATTCATCACGCTGATATTCTTGTTCATCATCTTCTTCTTCCTCCTCAACTTCCTCAATTATAGGCTCGTAAATTTTATCCTGGTCATATAAATCTTCATGTTCATCAACTACATCCCACCACATTGCTGCGTGAGGAGTAGACAACTTTAACAACAGGATTTTTCCATTTACAATCAGGTGCTTTGTGGCCTCGTTGATGACAAATATAACATAATATCTTATTGGACTGGGGACGAGGGAATCTGTGTCGATGTAGATATGTATGTTTAGGTGAAGAAGTACAGCGCGAGGAAAATAGCATTTGTGGAAAGCAAGGAGTTTAAACTTTAGTTGGCGTTTAGGCTTATGGACATATTGCTTACAGCCATATGGAGCAATTTATGGAAATTTGGGTGCTAGGCGACTAGCTTGGTGTTTGCCAAGTTTGGTAATGGCTTTTGTATCAGAGATAAGAGCTAAAACTTGGCTGCAGGCAAACTCAATGATATCGACCAAAGCACAAGTATCAATAGAAAGATTTTTAAGTTGTAAGCAAAGAATTTATCAGCAATATTATATGATAAAGAATTTAAGAAATGCATTTTTACAGCGTCAGAATGAGCACATTTAGAGGAATGGGCAAGCTTTTTGAACTGCTTAGCATAATCTTCAAATTGTGATAAGTCACAGAGCTTCATCCTCATCAACCATTTAGCTTTTCAGTATTTTTATTTGGATGTGGAGAAACAAATTCACCTAGTAGTAAGCCATATAAAGCTTTCATAGGTTCAGCTTGAAGAAATACCTGGGTATTTTGTAATATCTCTCCCAATCGATCCCACCAGGCTCCAACAATGCCCCAAATATTTTGTAGCAAGACCAATAGCAGTAGCATCATCCATTCCACTAGCAGCTGCTATAGATTCAAAACAGTTACACCAGCTAGTAATTTCGTGATATGGATCAAGAAGATCATCAATATTAAAATACCATCCCTGAATAGGAACATAACCTCTTTGCATAAGGGATTTGGATTGTTCATCTTTCTTTTCTGCAGGCTTACTAAGTTTATCTTGGTGTTTTTCAATCAAGGCAACATGTAACCTATGACCAAAATGTATTTTTTGCAATCCACTATCAGAGGTTGAAGGTAAAGCCAATGGTGTATCTTGTTTTCTTTTTCTTTTTTTTTCAACCAAGAAATACTCTGAACAAATTGGTCAAACTGACTATCAATATTATGTACATCCCTTGACATATTATTTACAGATCCTTGAATACCATCAATCTTATCAGTGGAGAAATGAACAGTGTTCAAGCATTTCTCTACATGATCATATACAGCTTGGACTGAATTTCTAAGATATGACACAAAATTACAAATAATATAAACAGTATCCATGGATGTTCTAATTCTCTGTACCTCACGACAGAGATCATCAAAATTCTCCGGAAAGTGAGAATTAAATATGGGAACATAAGTTTTGTGTTTGAATTCATTTGATGGCTCTTTGTCTTTAGCTCTGTTGGGCTGAAAAGTGTAAGAAAGTAATATACTTTTCCTTCTTCAGATTTGTGATATCCTTTTAGTGGAGGCCATCTTCCACCTCTATAGAAAGTAAGATCATCTTCCTGATAAAATTCAAGGGTTTTATCCCTAGGCAACGCAGACATAGATAAAGATGGGAACTTGTCATCTCTTTGGTTAATCTGTTCATCTTCTAGCTCAACAACTCAATTTCCTTTTTTGGTACTTCCGCTAGACTGGCTAGAAAAACTGTCTAGGAGATTCTTTATGCTTGGAAGAAATATTATGAGATAAGCTCCTAGGCAAGATGTGTATCTTATTTCCATCACCAAAATGAACAGATTTGTTATGATGCTTATCTTTAGGCATGGCATACTTTAACCAATCAAGTTTCCATTCTATGGGTACAGGAATAGAGTTAATCAGACCTTTTTGCAACTGAATTGTACCACTTAGTCTACGAGCATATGGAAGACTTTCTATACATGCAAGGTGGCTTGTGTTTGTCATCGAATACAAAATTTGAATATTAAGACTAGCATACTGAAATGGGCTAAACATTTCAAGACCATAAATAGAAGAAAATAAACCCCAACAATCTAAACTTCCAACTTTTACTTTTGTACACCCCTTGTCTATTGCACTCACTGACAAATTTGGACAAAATTCATAACAGAGATGTCCATCATTTAACTATGAAAGATTGGATAACTGGAAAGCATGAGAGAAATTTGTTTGACGTCTATCATAGATAGCAAGATAATGGACATGCTCAATATTAGCTAGAGACAAGGGTTTTATATCGACACGAATGAAGCCAAAATGGACAAATTGTACATCTTCATGACTCCTGATATATTCGATTTTAGAACTGGGAAGGACAGGGATCAGATTTGTTTGGTAATTCTTTTTTGGCTTGTATTCTAAGGCAATCTCAAAGGTTTTAACATGACGTTTCAAAAAAGACTTATATGTACTTTTATAAAGGACTTTAGCCAATAAATTTTTGCCCTTAGAATCTAATTGAGACATTTTATATACACTAGATGGCTTAATATCAGTACGCTTAAACTTAACAAGAGTAATTGGGAGACTATCTTTGGTAACATTTATAGATAGCACTTCAGAGATTTCAGCTTCAAACACCTCTTCACCGGGGTTCTAAGCATCCAGACTGAAATATCCTTCTGCTTCTGCCTCATTAAGGATTTTGAATCCTTGTTCATCTGCAGCATGAGAGAATTCTGCCATTCTTCAACAATAATTTTCTAGGACTGTGAGTATGTCTGAGTATCCAAAGACTAACGAGCAAAATAACGCCTTATCACAGAATATCAAAACTACAGATTGTGTGCTCTTCAAATAGGAATCAGACAACAACAAGGCAACAGACAAATTAGATGCTTATAGTATGGATTCAGAATTCTAGATTAGGGTAGGTCTCCTTCTATGTGCTATGGGTTATGGCTCTAATACCACAAAAAAACAGACTTCGTCAAGATCTTAGTCTGTTATATTCAGTATTGCTATTCTAGAATTTCATTCAATATTTTTTATGGTTTAATTTGGACATAAACCTGTACTTGGAAGACCCTGTAATATTGCTCCCTCCCTTCCACCAAATGACCACATTTTAGGCAAACTCTGGATCAGCTAACCACATACTTTCAAATCTGATCTGTACTTTTCTGGGGGGTTGTTTTGGGGGTGATTTCCTGTATGATTGGTCAATGCTCTGAAAGAGTAGTGTCACTAACTATTGTATTAATCTGTACACTAGAAGTGACCCACTATGAAGAGATAATTATTCTGTCAAAATTTCCTGTGGTGTAGTGCCTTCCCTTGCTGTGATTTTTCCTGGTGAATAACCCTTGAGCATAATCCAAATCAATCATGCAAGCAATGACAAACAAATAGATTAGGGAGTCAAGTGGTCTATGCTTAAATCCATGCCCTCCTTTTTTTCCTTCTAGGATCTTGATGGTATTAAAATCTCCCATTAGTATTACTTTCTGATTCATGTTGGTTTTACACGCTCCTTTATTTGTGACGTCCTGTTGCGAGCCCCTATCGGAAAGTGACGTACGTCTGTCCAAGCGGTTTGCCCCGCCACATATTCTGGGGAATCGCCTCGACGGTCCGAAGTGACTGGCCATATGGGTCTGGAAGAGGACCCAAATCATCCTAGGACTTTTGGTGTGACGGCCAGTCCCCATTGGTATCAGAGCCGAGGTCTCGAGGTCGAGACCCGCAGAGTGTGGTGGGCTGTGATGTCTCGTTGCGGGCCCCTATCGGAAGGTGACGTAGGTCTGTCCGAGCGGTTGGTCCTGCCACGTGTTCCGGGGAATCGCCTCGACGGTCCGAAGTGACTGGCCATTGGGTTTGGAAGAGGACCCAAATCATCTCGGGACTTTTGGTGTGACGGCCAGTCCCCATTGGTATCAGAGCCGAGGTCTCGAGGTCGAGACCCGCGGAGCGTGGTGGGTTGTGATGCCCCTATCGAAAGGTGACGTAGGTCTGTCCGAGCAGTTTGCCCTGCCACGTATTTCGGGGAATCGCCTCGACGGTCCGAAGTGACTAGCCATATGGGTCTGGAAGAGGACCCAAATCATCCCGGGACTTTTGGTGTGACGGCCAGTCCCCATTGGTGTATCAGAGCCGAGGTCTCGAGTTCGAGACCCGCGGAGCGTGGTGGGCTATGATGTCCCGTTGCAGGCCACTATCGGAAGGTGACGTAGGTCTGTCTGAGCGGTTGGTCCTGCCACGTGTTTTGGGGAATCACCTTGACGGTCTGAAGTGACTGGCCATTGGGTCTGGAAGAGGACCCAAATCATTCCGGGACTTTTGGTGTGACGGCCAGTCCCCATTGGTATCAGAAGTATGAATTTGAAGCACAAAGTGAGACACCTGAATAATATCTCCAATAGACAATGGGTTTTTGTCCACTGCCTCCAAGCTCGAGGGTTTCCGTCCTCAAACCTGTTGAAAGCCAAAGCTTCCCAGAATTCTCTAAGAGAAATTAATAACCAAGCATAAACCAAGCATCCAATGGGGACTGGCCGTCACACCAAAAGTCCTGGGATGATTTGGGTCCTCTTCCAGACCCAATGGCCAGTCACTTCGAATCGTCGAGGCGATTAACCGCTCGAATAGACCTATGTCACCTTTCGATAGGGGCCCGCAACGGGACATCACAGCCCACCACGCTCCGCGGGTCTCGACCTCGAGACCTCGGCTCTGATACTAATGGGGATTGGCCGTAACACCAAAAGTCCCAGAATGATTTGGATCCTCTTCTAGACCCAATAGCTAGTCACTTCGGACCGTCAAGGAGATTCCCCGGAACACGTGGCAGGACCAACCGCTCGGACAGACCTACGTCACCTTCAGATAAGGGCCCGCAATGGAACATCACAACCCACCACGCTCTGCGGGTCTCGACCTCGAGACCTCGGCTCTCATACCAATGGGGATTGGTCGTCACACCAAAAGTCCCGGAATGATTTGGGTCCTCTCCCAGACCCAATGGCCAGTCACTTCGGACCGTTGAGGCGATTCTCCAGAACACGTGGCAGGACCAACCGCTCAAACAGACCTACGTCACCTTCCGATAGGGGCCCGCAACGGGACATCACAGCCCACCATGCTCCGCGGGTCTCGACCTCGAGACCTCGGCTCTGATACCAATGGGGACTGGCCGTCACACCAAAGGTCCCGGGATGATTTGGGTCCTCTTTTGGACCCAATGGCCAGTCACTTCGGACTGTTGAGGCGATTCCTCAAAACACGTGGCAGGATCAACCGCTCGAACAGACCTATGTCACCTTCCGATAGGGGCCCGCAACGGGACATCACAGCCCACCACGCTCCGCGGGTCTCGACCTTGAGACCTCAGCTCTAATACCAATGGGGACTGGCTGTAACACCAAAAGTCCCGGGATGATTTGGGTCCTCTTCCAGACCCAATGGCCAGTCACTTCGGACCGTCGAGGCAATTCCCTGGAACACGTGGCAGGACCAACCGCTCGGACAGACCTACGTCACCTTCCGATAGGGGCCCGCAACGGGACATCATAGCCCACCATGCTCTGCGGGTCTCAACCTCGAGACCTCGGCTCTGATACCAATGGGGACTGGCCATCACACCAAAAGTCCCGAGATGATTTGGGTCCTCTTCCAGACCCAATGGCTAGTCACTTTGGACCGTCGTGTTCCGGACCAACCGCTCGGACAGACCTACGTCAGCTTTTGATAGGGGCCCGCAACGAGACATCATAGCCCACCACGCTCCGCGGGTCTCAACCTTGAGACCTCGGCTTTGATACCAATGGGGACTGGTCGTCACACCAAAAATCCCGGGATGATTTGGGTCCTCTTCCAGACCCAATGGCCAGTCACTTCGGACCGTCGAGGTGATTCTCCGGAACACGTGGCAGGATCAACTGCTCAAACAGACCTACGTCACCTTTCGATAGGGGCCCGCAATGGGACATCACATTATTAGTTCTAGAAAGACAACTCTATTGCTGCCATATGAACGAGCAAATATATTTAAATTTTACAATATTGAAATTTTCCTGAACTCATAAGAAAAGAAGTTAGATACCACTCCCCAGGGGACAGAGGAATGGGAGTGCAGGAGATACTTTGTTGGGTCCCATTGAAGAGTTACCTTGGTATCAATGCAAAATAGATATGTTTGCTTCCTTAAATGTGGTTTTATTTTTGGGCAGGCAAGAAATTATGAAGTAAAAGAAGAGTTACTGGTAAAAGCATCAAAATTTAATTTTGCCAAAAGGAAATATTATATCTTGGCCTACGATGCCAAGGAGACTTGTTATCAAGAAAATTCCAAATCAGCATCCAAGTTTGAAGTTGGAAGTCCAAGTAATAAAATTTTGTTCGAAATTCCAAGTCTAACAGAAGGCCATGGGATCCAATGCTCTAAGATAGACCAAGGAGGGTCATCAAAAAAGGAGAAGACATTTTCTGAGAATGGGGATCCATCAGGGAAAGGGTCATCCAAGACACACCCCTCTCAGTCTCAAAGCCTCTAGATTGTCTAAGGGAAGTCTCCCATTTATATGGACAAGAAATTTTGTCCGAGTGGCTCTCGACGCATGTCCAAGTTGTTCAAGATGTGGAGGAGGTTTTGTACAGGGAAAAAGATGGCAATTGCTGCCAATCCTTTTGTCAGGGGGAAGTCAAGGAAACGTAGTCCAAGTCAGAAGGCTGAATAGCAAAGGCACCTCATCCAACTCACTACTCAGAGCAAGAGATGAGAATCCCAAACATGGCTCGAAGGGGAAGTAGAATGAGATGTTGATGACGAAAGTGAAGAATTCATAAATGAATGTCAAATACAATAAAGATGAGAGATTCTCGAAGATTATGAAAAGAATAAAGATTTTTACACTTGTGTGCATAAGATCCAAGTTCCATAGTGATCAAGTTTTGAGTAAGTTTACAGACAGTCGAACTATAAAGGCTACTATTGATCAGTTAGCATATTTGGAACAGCATTCGTGGTGGAATTTACTGATTGCAAGGATAGCAGCAAAACAACAACTGGACCTCTGGGATATGTATGATTCATCCATCCAACAAAATGAGTTAGCCAAGGAAACATGCAACGAGTCAGAGGCATGATGCCTCAAATTGATGGTTGAAGTACAAAATTTTGGAATGAAACGTGTCAAGTGTAAGAACCAATTCAGTTCTATAGATATGCACTTGAATAATTCTTGTGATAGATAGAATGCAATCCTGAATGCTCCTAGGAAAGCATCAAACTTACAGCTAGAGTTCACCAATGTCCAGAATAGAGGCGCAGAATTCAAAAACCAACTTAGGCCCAGGGAATTCAACTTCAAGGCATTTGGAAAGGAATCAGAATCAAATCTCAAGGAACAATGTAATCACGTGAAATCTATGGACTGCCTTCCCCAAGTACAAGGAGATGGACAAGTATAGGGGAGGTGTATTGTCTTCCCCATCACAAACTTCTAGAGCAGTCAAAGTGCTACTTTCAACCGAGTTCACTTCTATTCTGCCCATGTGCATTTACAGTGTTTAGAGCTTATGTAAAGAGGATCCTTCTCCTTAACCATCACCTATTACCATTGTTGGGAGCCCGTGTAATTACACCCATGTTTCTTGTAGCTAGAATTGAAGCCATGCTTTGTTCTCATTATACTAATATTATGAGCATTGTTTGAGCGTTTATCTATCATTTAGGATTTACTGAAGTTAATTGTGACAAGATCCTTCTAGTGCCCTTGGCACACTACAATGGTACCAAAGCCACCACGGACCTCAACCAGGTTAATAAAATTAAGAAGTTATGCAGGGACTACATCAGTTTATATTTGTAGGGCATCAAAATCATGAGGAAAAAACACTATTAAATCGGTAACACTTAACTGATTTTTTCTTGTACCCTTATAAATTAGTAGGCCACAAAAAGATCATCAAATTTGAATACCAATAAATAGACTTCAATTTTTTTCAGTGTATGAAGAGAAGGGCAGCTCAAGGCTTTTTAAGATGAGTAAAGTTTCAAGACTCTTAAAATATATAGGTCAGCAATGTAATACTTTCTAAAGGCAAGCACCAAAGAAAATTGATATTAAATCTCTCGATTACAAAGGTATCTAGAAGAGCATTTTATTGAAGTTATGTCAAATTCGAAACTACAGCTGCCGAAGACTTAGATGCATAATACAAAAGTATCCAATGAAATCTCAAAAAGTTTAATTTGATTGAGACAGAACATTAGCAAAGACGATTGTATCAGATTGCAATGCCTAGAGTTGCCTAAATCAGATATGAGAAAAATAATACAGTTCTTGTCTTTTGTATTGTGGCATATACATTAATATTAAATCTGGATAATCTAGCACAAAAATATCAGCAGCTCAATGTTTGATATTCATAGCGATCGCATGACTTCTGCACTACAAATTTGTGAAACTATGACCCAAAAAATCTCACGGGGATGGCAAGGCTTTGGGTAGCAATGCAGATGGCCTATTAACTTTCGAGAACGTAGAGCAATGATGCTCTTAAGAAAATTCTACCATTTGCTCTCAAACAATGCTTCAAAGTCAAAGCTCTATAAAGGAACAAAGGAATTTGTTAAGGTCTAAGTTGTCGATACGGATACGGGTACGAGTATCGGATACGGGGATACGTCAATTTTTTTTTTGGTGGTTTGGATACGGCCGTACAAAAATATATATAAAAAATTAAAAATATAGTGATATAAGCAAAATTAACCACATAATGATAATATGCATAGAGGAAACAAAATAACTTCAAATAAATTATATAACCACAAAATATATACTCATAATTCAATGCCAAATATCATAATATTCAATAGTCGAACTTATATTAGTTTTATAAATTATAACACAAAAAATTGCTATTAAAATTTAATTATAAATATAAATTTTAAACTAATTAATAATTTAAAATTTAATACTATACTTTATATTAAAAAATTTAAACTAATTAATAATTTAAAATTTAATATAATAATTTATAATTTATATTTAAAATTTTAAACTAATTAATAATTTAAAATTAAAATTTAATATTTAATAATAAATATATATCTAAAGTCTAAAATTTAAAAACAAACATATTTTAAATTTTTATGTTTTTAACGTAATAATAAAAATTAAAAAATTAAAAGAAATAAATAAAAATTAAAAAAACTAAACTCTCGGCCGCACGCAGTCGCGCAGGGCGGCAGGACTCGCTGCGCGCAGTCGCGTAGGGCGGCAGGACGCGTCGCGCGCAATCGCGCAGTGGTGGACGCGGAAGCACGGCAAGGGTTGAGGAGGCGCAGGCGCAGTGATAACGCGTTTAGGGTTTTGAATTTTTTTTTTAAGAGTGAAAAAAAAATATAAATGTTTTTTTATTCGGCCGATCCGCGGGGGATACGGCCAGGGTACGGCGTGCCCCCTGCGGATACGGCCGGATACGTCCATGACGTATCCGGCCGTATCCGCAGGGGGCACGCCGTACCCTGGCCGTATCCCCCGCGGATCCCCGCGCTCCCGTACCGGACCGCCGTATCCCCGCGCTCCCAGGGCCTGCTAGGGGCAAATCCGGTAACGTAGGTTAAGGTTATAATTATTTGTCAGGAATATAATAATTTTATACACAATCGTCTGATTGCAACAATATGGATTAAGACTAGGAATTAGCAATAGTTATACAATAAAATTACGCTCCAAAAGGAGAAATAAGCATCTATTTAGTTATCCTCAAAAGGATATTTACCAGTATTACTCTGGTTGCACATGGCCTCCTTTATTTCTCTCTTAGAAAGATGTTCAAGCATAGATGGCCTTGCATTTTTAAGATTTCTGACATTTCATATGGGTGAACAAAGACAAATTGATTTCTATTCATCAATATGTATCAGAATATTAATTTTTTGTAAAAATCAAATATTATCTCGGGCCAGAAATCTGAATGACTTTAAAACACAATGTTGATAGAAACAAAGCAAGCAATATATACATATTTTCTCATTTCCAACACGCCCCTCAAAAGAGCAATTCATGTGTCTATTTTCAATAACTCTCAATGGCACAATATATTGAAAATTTTGAGCTTTCTTGCCAAGAATTTGAGATTGTTTTCTACAAAGAACCACAAACCCACATTGACATGTTAAGACACTAAACATGCCAAGTTCTGTGTATTTCTTTGATCAGAATAGGTGTACATAACATATCTCTCTTTATCTGTAAGCTTCTAGACATAATACTTAATAAGTACCAATGGCTATGCCAGATAAACAATAAATCAATAGATTATTGCTGTTTAAGCCTGCATATTTAATCTCTACATATAACAATGAACTTAAACTGCAAAACTTACGTTGGAATGATGACTTGAAAATGTACATATTGATTGCCAAATTGGCTAGCATTCCGTAGCTTAATGCCTATAACATTAAGATTGTCAGAACTTAGAACATGAAATTATTTCTTAAAATTTGAAAAGGTAGCACAGAAAAGTGTGAATGGTAATGTGCTTGAAACTAGTGTTCTGAGAATGGTAATGTGCTTGAAAATTCTGATTTCTGAAAATGAAATACAATTTGAAAAACATTACCATTCTCAGAACACTAGTTTCAAGCTTTCTATGATAACATAAAGCATAAATAGATCAGGTTATACAATAAGATAAAGCATAACCACGGGAACAGCAGCAATCATAACTTGACTCGTGATTGAGATATATCATTGGCACATTTCCCAAATTCACTTGAACTTCCACCACACATTGAGACTAAGAAGTTATTCCCAAAAGTCTGTTTCATTGATACCTTTTCCTTTCAAAACAACCTGTTGACCATGCTGTGTGCCTTCACGGACCTAATTGCCAAAACATGAAAAAATAGAGATTGTCAAGCAAGGAAATCTAGACCAAATGTTGTTGCAGGAAATCTACATATGTCACATATACCTTCAATACGACATCACCACTTAGTGTTGGCACCTGAATAGTCCCACCAAGAATTGCCTGACAACGAATAGATGAAACAAGAGAATCAGAAAGAAAGACAATAATTAATATTAATCCCATGAATTAACAAGTTCAACTAGTTAAGATACCACCAGGAAGAGGCATCTGAAAAAAACATACGCCCAGAAAACAGTAACACAAATAAATGGAGTACCAAAACACTAACACCAAAAACATAAAACTAGGCGCTCAGGAAATACAGAAGAATGCAGTCCAAAACACAAAAAACATGACAGAGGGTACAAGAGATCCAATGGTCGTAAGTATCCATAGCAGAAGAAGAGTCTGTAGGATCATCACACCCTAGATAGTCCCCATTGAATGACCTGGATGGAATCGGTGAACTTATCCTCGAGGATCACAGATTATCCTATCTTCTCGCACCATTTCAAAGTCAAGGACCTCATGGATGAGGTCGAAAAACTAGTGACATTTGTTTCTATTCAAGAACTGGAGTACCCACAACGACATCTAGTATTTCCCATGAATCAATTACAGAATTTAGGGTTCCAGGTCAGACATTCCATAGTATGAGAAGTACTGTCTCAACACCAATAGTACTTGTGATAATATTAGAAAGGCCACATGCAGTTTGAAAGCATGCCCACACAAGCTCAGAGAAACTCAAAAGAGCACATTTTTAACCATAGTTGCAGGAATCGGCTTGGACTTGCCAAGCCTCACAAGTCCAAACCAACTCTATAGGTTGCCAGTTCTACACAAATCGGGGAACCAGACTCAGCTGAGAATCCTGGAAAGTTGGCAACTCTGATATTGTGATTCTGCTGCCATGTCAAATTCATTGAATGAATAAAAGAAATAGAAATCAAAATCACATTTTTTTAAACCACTCCCACACCAATAGGGTTCTAGATGAAAATTGAAGAGTGTAAAAAGTTATCTCAACGCCAATAGTGCTTGTAAAAGAATTAGAAAGTCCAAGTGTAGTTAGGAAACATCCTACCAGAGTCATATAAAGCCTTGAAAAGCTGCAATTAGCTCATTAGAAAACATTGTTATAAGAATTTTCTTCGCGTGGGCAAGCCTCCCAAGTCTGAGGGAAGACTGTAATTGGCCAATTCCAAGGAAACATGGGATTTGCAGTTGGATGAAACCCTCTAAGGCCCAGCAAGTATAATTTTTGGGTCCCATAAAGCCTCATAATAGGAACAATTAGCTCATTTGAAATCATAATTACAGAAAATAGCGGCCAGGGCAGGCCAAACCTTGCAAGTCAGAGCCAAGCCTATATAGTTTGCTGATTCCAAGCAAGCCAGGGGGTTGGGCTAGGATAAGACCTATGGCGACTGAACACCTCAACCTCCTTTGGTTGACACGAGGGAAGTCCTCAACCCATTAGTTGAGCGGTTATCTATGCTCACTCAACAATCTGTCAACCAAGTTCCAAAAGTCCCTTAGTCTGAAGAGGGAAAACCTCAACCTAAAGATCAAGTAGGTCAAGGGCCTTTAGGCACTCAACCAATGAAGGGCATTTATGCTCTCAGCCAACAAAAGGAGGCTGAGGGACCTGAGAATTCATTATGGAATGGACTACTAGGGTATAATCTTGTTTTCTCCCCATACTTTCACACCTAATGTCAATGTAGACCCAAAGACTTGCCTTCGCTTTTGGCATTCCTTCGTAGATTTGTGGATTTGGTCCCTACACACAAAATTCGACTCTTTCCTATCTCACTCAAGTGTATTGGTTTCAAAAGCATCTCGCCAATTGTTGGTGATTGTAACTTCCAAAAGATGAAGTTTTCCCTTTAGCTGACAAAAGGGCCTTTAGGCTCTTAATTCATAAATTGAGGAGGCTAAGGAAATTGAGGGATTATACCAAAGAAAGGGTCTTTAGAGGAGGTTGAGGGAATTTATGCTCTCAATCTATAACGTCCCCTTTTTTGGTATAATTTTGCATAAGCCCTTAGCCTTGAAGCGTTCCTAAAAAGGCTAAGGGAAAAAGAGACAAAAAGAACATTTAAGGACTTCAAAAACAACTAATAGAAAAGCACTTTATGATCTAATTTTCAATTAAGTTGGGGTCTTTTTAAGGGTCATAGGAACTTAAGGCTTAAAGTGAAATTATAAGGAGATTCTTTTAATATTTTAAAAAGAAGAGTTTCCCTTCTATTTTGGGCGCCACACTTGGGGCATGGATATAAAAGGAAAGTAAGTTGTTCATTAAAAGATTATGCATGTTTGGAATATTGAATTGTTGATCAAGTATGTCAAGCTTGTTCACCACTACTTGAGGATGAAAACCTTCAAGTGTGCCAAGGGTTTGGGGACGAAAACCTCCATTCTTTCATTCATGGTAGCTTTATTTAAGGGCTGTAATAGTGATTCAAATTCGCATGGTTGCATGCAAGTGGACCTACAGAAGTGTTTTGGAACACCACCTTGTTGGGAGATTGGCGAGCACCTTGGAAGCTTGGTGATTGTATTTTCGCAGGGCAAAAAGGTAGTGAATTGGCTAGAGGCTTGGAAGACCCCATTAAGGGTTGTTCTACACTTGCAAACCCTCTTCTAGGGGTTGTGGTATTTTATGTGGACTTCCTAGAGCTAGGCGAATTATTGTGAAGGGTTGTGTGGACTTCCTAGAGCTAGGCGAATTATTGTGAAGGGTTGTGAGGCCATTAAGTGGCTAAATTTGTGCCCTAGGTTATAATAATAATTCTGAAAATTATTATTATAATATTCTGAATTTTTCTTGCAATTGCGGGGGCAATTTGAAGCCTAATAAATCTAAATATTATTTGTAATATTTTCCAAGTGGAACGATCCACCTTGAGAAATTTTTGTGGACATTGGAGGGTGCTATTTGACCTAAAACATGGTAAATTGATCCCTATAATTTCTGCCTATTTTAATAATTAGTTCCAACTTGTTTGAGCAATTTATAAGAGGGTTTGGGAATTGCATAATCATCAGTAATTACTGCTACCAACATTCTGAGGGCAACAATTTGATTAGAGGGGCTTGGAAGCGGATGTGAGCATCTAACAAGGGGCGTTCAAGGCCACATCTTTTGATAAAAATTTTAGTGTATTTCTTGAAGTGCTTTGCAAGGGTTTCAAGGTGTTTTGGAGCAGGTATCAGGTGACTGTGAGTTCATATAAAATCAGAATTGAAGGGAACAGAAATAAGTGATAAACTCATCTCACAAGGAGCAGCTAAAGAAGTATTTCAGTACAGCATTTATCGGGAATAAATTGACATTAATTTGGCATGCTTATGAGAGGAAATCTGAATTGATTAGTGGTTGGAATCTAGCATTTAGCCTTGGCTCTTTGGCGGCTAGGGTTTGTGTCTAAATTAAGCATTGAGGAGGATATATACTGCATTTTGAATGGCACTAGGGATGGCACTAGGGTTTGCTGGTTTTTTTGGGACAGATTTCAGTTTGTTAACAGATTTATCTTAGGGTGTGTTGGGAAACCCTATCTTGGCCTAACTGTCCCATTTGGGAACATTACACAACCTATTGGGACCCTTCTGCCATCTTGAATGCATAAAATGTAAAACAAATAGAGTTGAAAACTTACCTTTTTCCTAAATACTCCCACAACGCTGTTTTCAAGAAATGAAATTTGTTTTGACCAACAATAACTGAATTTTCAAAGCGCATTACAAAATATTTCATCAAATTTACAGGTGCAAAGCTCAAACTTCAGAGTTTCATTAATTCATTTGCTGTTTCAGCATATTTTGCAGACCTTCACTTGTGGGCAAGGGTGAAACTGCTTTGTTTACTATCACCATGGGAAAACTTTGGGAGGCCCTTTTCAACAGTAGCTGAGATTCTTCTTTGATTTCCAAGAAGTTTCTCAGTTATTTTGTTTGCTGTGAATTTTTAATGCTTCACATTATAAAACCCAGCTGTTTACTTAAACAAAAATGACTCATGAAATGAAATATTTGGCATGGAACCAATCCAAGGAATTAAGAATGGAGAAGCAAAATGCAGTAACTGCGGTATGCATATACATGGCAAAAGATACAAATTCTATTAGTTGCCACAAATGATCAACATATGTCATTGAGGCTCAAAAATACAATAACTTACAAAAGCAAGCAAGAGTATTAAAAGAACTCCAAGAGCTAAAAAAGAAACTAACACCAAAATTAATGGAAGAGCATAACTTCAGGGGGTGAACCAAAAACAGCTAAACCCTAGAACAAGTAAGAAAATATTTAGTCAGCTGTTCCAAGTACAAATAACCCATTCAAAGAAAAGTCCCTCAATGAACACATGAAGGGAGTCAATGGAGACCAGAGCTGAAGACCAAAGAAGGACCATCATTGTGAAAAAATCATAATAGAATTTAATGATGTCAATAGGAAATTCCCTAGGCTAGGTGGTATTCTAGTGGTCAATCCTAGAATGTAGTAGGGATAGAAAACAAACCTACACCTAATATCCATTGTCAAAAACATCCATAGGTAGAGAGAAAACTACTGATGTGTGCCTCTCCTAGTGGTCTAGACTCTAGACTATGGAAAATGGAAACAAGATGACCAACATATGTCATTGAGGCTCAAAAATACAATAAATTACAAAAGCAAGCAAGAGCATTAAAAGAACTCCAAGCGCTAAAAACACAACTAACACCAAAATAATGAAATGGGCAAATAGCATAACTTCAGGAGGTGAACCAAAAACAGCTAAACACTCGAACAAGAAAATATTTAGTCAGTTGTTCCAAGTACAAATAACCCATTCAAAAAAAAGTACCTCAATGAACACATGAAGAGAGTCAATGGAGACCAAAGCTGAATGAACACATGAAGGTGTTGGAAATATTGTCATTGATGTCAAAGGTCTAGCATTATTGGTGATAAAAGCCTCAATGCATTTAATGGTGTTTTTAATATTCATATCTTGGCTAATGTGTGTTAATATTTATTTAATATTAATGAATATATTTTTGGTTGCATATTAGTCAAAAGAGGGCGCATGGAGAAATCAAAGAGTCACGGGGTTAAAAACGAAAGAGGAATGGGATGCATTTTCTCATGAAGAGTCATCTTGAGGAATTCCAAGAGTTACCATGTGAAGACAAAAGAGGGTATGACACATTTTTCCATGAAGGGACACTTTGAGGAATACGAAAAGTCACCAAAATAAGGACAAGAGGAAATGACGTTTTTCCTTATGAAGGGTCACCTTATGGCTTTTCAAATGCAAAGATACGAAGGGTCATGCAAGTTTGGCGCCATTTTTCATGAGAATTGAAGGGTCACAAAGGGTTAATGCCAAAGGTCATTTAAAAAGCTATAAATAAAGGCTTGAGAAGCCATTTGTAATATGCAAGAGAGTGCATGGTTTGTATTTGTTTTCGAAGAGAGAAAAGCAAGAGATATTATAGAGTTCTATCATTTGTTGAATAAGCAACCTTGAGAGATAGTTGTGTTTTATACACAAGAGGGGTTGGTGCTCCTGTGGGTTGGTGCTCACAAGTCTTTGCAAGGGGTTGGTGCTCCTGCAAGTTGGTGCTTGCGAACTTTGTAATTTGTGTTGGTGCTCATTCATATACTTGAGATTGTTCTCCGTGGTTTTTCCCACTTTGAGTTTCCACGTAAAAATCTGGTGTCTCTCTTTCTTGTGTGGTGCATATTATTGTTTCAGTTTTATTGCATAACTTAAATGTGTGGTTAAGTGGTTAAAGAAAAAGAATTTGATTAAGAAATAAGATACATAATATACTGATTCACCCTCCCTCTTAGTATATTTCGTGTTTAACAATTTGTATCAAAGCAGGTTCCTTTGAAAAAGTTTTACAGCTTCAAGGTAGAACGGAAAAGCACGATGGCTGGATCACATGAAGGTTTTTCTACAAATAAAGCACCTTTGTTTGATGGGACAAATTATTTTTTTTTTGAGCATAAGGACGAAGACTTATTTGATGGCCCTTGGATTCGACATATAGCAAGCAGTGGTAGAGGAATATGAAGAGCCACAGACACTTGTAACTACTCCAATAGAAAAGAAGGCAAGTGAAAATAATGTTAAAGCTTTAAATGTTATTTTATGTAGTTTATGTGAATCAAAATTTGTTAAAGTTATGCAATGTAAATCTGCTCATGAAACTTGGATAAAACTTGAAAATATTTACAAAGGTGATGGAAAGGTTCAACAAGCCAAGCTTCAGACTTTCAGAATACAGTTGGAGAGTTTGAAGATGGAAGAAGATGAAAATATAGCAAGTTATCTTTTGTGGGTTGATTAAATAGTTAATCAGATTCAAAGTCTTGGAGAAAAGTTAGAAGAATCAATTGTGGTTTAAATTTTTTTTGAGATCTCTATCATTGAGATACAATGCAAAAGTTTCGACAATTAAAGAGATGAAGAATTTAGCCAAGCTAAAAATGGATGAGTTACATGGTATTCTTATGGCATATGAGATGTAGGGCGAACAAGAGAAACCCTAAAAAAAAAAGTTGCTTTCAAAACATCAAAGAAAGAGAAGGCTAAGATTCAAGAATCAAGTGACAGTTCTAGTGATGATGAAGATGACAACGGAGCTCTATTTATTCACAAGCCGAAAAAAGGCACAAGTAAATATCAAGGAAAATTACCTTTCAAATATTTTAATTGTGGAAAGATTGGACATTTTACAGCGAAGTTCCCAGATAAAAGTAATGGTGACAATGAAGAAGGAAAATCTACATACAAAAAGAATTTCAAAGAAAAATTCAAGAAGGGATTCGAGAAGAAGAGTTTGTATTATAAAGATCCTAGCTTAACCGAAGAAGTGGAGTCAGTGATTCAAAATAAGAGATTCTATTCATGGCCATACATAAAGATGCCTCCGCAAGCAAAAGTACAGATGATCAAGAAGAACAGGATGAAGCCGAAGTGAATCAGGGAGAAAAACTCGTTTGTGCCTTAGAAGAGTTAAAAGCTCTTGAAAAAAAGAATCGAAGATTAAAGCTCCAGATCGAGAAAAATGAAAAAGGGTAAAAAAAATAATTGAAAATATACAAGCACACTTTGAAGAAGCCAAGAAGAATGAAGAAGATCTAACGACAGTTGAAAATAGTAAGTAAAGAATGTGAAAGGTATGTTGTTGAATTTTTTTTTTTTAAAGCAGATCTTGAGAAAACAAATAAAGCAATCAATGATAGAGTAGCCAATGATTCAAAATTTGAAAATAACACTAATATGTTAAATAAAATATTAAAAAATCAAAGATCAATGTCAGATAAGACAGGTATTGGATTTGAAAAAGAGAAAGGGGAGGCCACTACTTTCACAGACAAGAAAAAAAAAAGAGCTATGCTGAAGCTTTTACAAAAGAAGAAATAAAAAGGGAAGAAGTTAAGAATATAGAGGACATCTCAAACAAGAAAAGCTGAAGAGAACATAGCTACAAAAGGCAATCAGAGCAGAGATATACAAACATGGCCTATTTTTATGGTTACCGTTTTTATTGTAATGGATATGGTCATAAGGAAATAGAATGTCGAAAAAGGGCTAACAATTTCAAAAATAAAGAGAAGGAAAGTCATGCAGAGTCAAGCAGAAGCCACAACTCTTTTGCTCCTCTATTAGGGTTTAATGAAGAGGCCATAATATGTTACAAGTGCAACAACTTGGAACACATAGCCCTGTACTGTAGAAGTGTGTTTGAATTAATCAAGAAGGACCAGAGTTTCAAAGCTCCATTCATCAAGAAAAAAGTTCAGACAGGTTCATGACAGAAGAAACAACCTGAAAAAATATGTTGGTACAGATAGCTTTGCATGCAAAAAATGAAGAAAAACCATGGTTCATTGACAGTGGATGTTCGAGGCACATGACAGAAGACAAAAGCAAGTTCATAACCTTGAAGAAAATCAATGATGGCACAGTGAAATTCGGAGATAATACTACTACCAGAATTGTTGAAAAAGGTACACTAAGTTTGGATAATGGTAAAACTAAAACTGAAAATGTTTTGTATGTAGGTCTTAAGCATAATCTTTTGAGTGTAAGTCAAATGTGTGATCAGGGACACTAAAATTTTATGCAAAAAATTGTGAAATTAAGAGAAAATTCAGATGTGTTGATTGCAGATGCTAAGAGAACTAAAAATAATTTGTATATGTTATCAGACATCAAAAGTCAAAGATGTTTGAGTCAGATTGAAGAAAGTTGGCTAACACAGGAGAATGGGTCACATAAATTTTGTCAATTTTGTCAACATCAGCAAAAAGAAAGTAGTCAAAAAAATTTCAAAGATTACAAAGTCATCCGACACGCTTTGTGAACCTTGTCAGCGTGGGAAGCAGACCAGAAGGCGGTTCAAAACAAAAGAGTACTCGACCACTTAGATGTTAGAGCTTGTTCACACTGATCTATGTGGACTTATAAAAACTCAAAGTACTCAAGGTGAAAAATATTTCATATTGCTTATTGATGATTTTTCACGTATGACTTGTGTAATATTTTTAAAGAAAAAAACAAAAGCTTTCAGACATTTCAAAACATTTAAAGCATTAGTTGAGAATGAACCCAGTTTGAATATTAAATGTCTAAGATCAGATCGAGGAAGAGAATTCATGTTAGATCAATTTATTGAGTTTTTTGAAGACCATAGAATAAATAGACATTATTCAGCAGCGAAATCTCCACAGCAAATGGAGTAGTTGAGCGGAGAAAGAGAACAGTTCAGGGGATGGCGAGGACAATGCTAAATGAATCCAAGATACCAAATAAATATTGGAGAGATGCAGTTGCTACAGCAGTGCATATTCAGAATAGAGCATTATTGAGAATCAATAGTAACAAGACTCCTTATGAGCTATGGAAAGACAAACCAGCAACAGTTGATTGTTTCAGAGTTTTCAACAGTAGATGCTTCATAAAGAGAACTGACAAAAAACTTGAAAAGTTTGAATCAAGAGCAGATGAAGGTATATTTTTTTGTTATTCTTGCAAAAGTAAAGCTTATAAATGTTATAACAAAAGAACCAAGAAAATTGTTGAAAGTCCAAATGTCAGGATAGAAGAAGATGGAACATAATGAATCAGTGATCTAGTAGACATCCCTGAAATCATTGAAGAGGAAGATTTTGACGAATCAAATGATGAGAAGAATGAGAAAAATGACACCAAAACTCTATCCAAATATGTTCAGAGAAATCATAATGAAAGTGACATCATCGGAGACAAATGAAAGAATTCGCACTAGAAGAATGATGGTAAGTGAATCTGAGCAAGTTAATTTCTTTGTTATCCAAAATTCAGCCTAGAACTTTTTCAGAAGCTACACATGATAAGCATTGGGTTAAGGCTATGGATGAAGAATTAAATCAGATAAAAAAGAATGATACTTGAGAATTCGTGCTTAAACCAAAAGATCGCAATGTAATCGAAACAAAATGGGTTTATAGAAATAAATTGAATGAAAATTGAGAAGTGATCAGGAATAAAGCAAGATTAGTATGTAAAAAATATGCTCAAATTGAGGGAATAGATTTTGAAAAAACTTTTGCACCAGTGGCAAGGTTACAAGCTCTTAGAATATTTCTTACATATGCGGTGTTTAAAAATTTCAAAGTGTTTGAGATGAATGTCAAATTTGCCTTCCTAAACGAAAATCTAGAAGAAGAGGTCTACATTGAGCAGCTTGAGGGATTTATTCTTTTAAATATTAGTAGCCATGTATGCAGATTGAAGAAAGCATTGTATGGATTGAAACAAGCTCCCAGAGCTTGGTATGCAAGACTTGATAAGTACCTGCAGGATCAAGATTTCAAGAGAGAATTTGCTGACAATAATTTCTACATCAAAATAGAAAGTGAACATCAATTGATTGTTGTGGTATATGTTGATAACATCATTTTTTAAAGAAACATTGAAAAGATGACGAAATTTTTTTTTAATAATATGCAAAAATAATTTGAAATGTCTATGCTTGGAGAATTGTCATTTTTCTTAGGATTGCAAATATTTCAATCATATAAAGTAATTTTCATATCTCAAAGTAAATATGCCAAAAAAAATGTTGAAGAAATTTGGTTTTGAGGATTGTGGACCAGTTGGCACACCAATGTGTACAAGAAATAAGGTGAGCAAGGATGAAGATTCCCCTGTTGCAGATCAACCTTTGTATAGATCTATGATTGGTAGTCTTTTGTATTTGACAACATCGAGGCCAGACATTATGCAAGCAGTAGGTATGGTTGCAAGATATTAGTCATCTCCAACAGATAGTCATGTTCAATTGGTGAAGAGAATATTCAGATTTATCAAGGGGACATTCGATTATGGATTGTGGTATCCCACAGACAGAGATTTCACTTTGGTTGCTTATACAGATTCAGATTGGGTAGGATGCTTGAATGACAAAAAGAGTACAAGTAGAGAAGCTTTCTTCCTTGGTGATAGCTTAGTATCATAGCTAAACAAGAAGCAGAATTCAGTATCACTCTCTACAGCTAAAGCAGAATATATTGCAACAGTATTATGTTGTACTCAAGTGCTTTGGATGAAGCAAACTTTGGAATATATCAAGATAAAATATAATAAACATATTTTTATTTTTTGTGACAACACAAGTGTTATTAATATTTCGAAGAATCTAGTGATGCATTCAAAAACAAAACATATCCTCATTAGATATCAGTTTTTGAAATAGCAGGTTGCGGTTCAACAAGTTAAGATGGAGTATATCAGTATACAGAGCAGATTGCAGATATTTTCACAAAGGCACTACAAAAAGACACATTTGAGTATCTATGAGAGAAGTTGGGAGTAATTTATGTTACTTCCTTTCATTGAAGTTCAGCATTAGTTGAGGGGGGGCTAAGTGTTAGCTCCAAATAGACCTTTTGTCATTGATGTCAAAGGGAAAGAATAACAGGTACAGGTACAGATGCAGAAACAGGTATAGGTTGCTACAGTAAAGAGTTACTATATGTTTTTCAGATGGCTTTATGTGCAGGTTTGAGGATGTCGCAGTTTCAGTTTGAGGTTGCCATCAATGACAAAGAGGGAAATTGTTGGAAATATTGTCATTGATGTCAAAAGTCTAGCATTATTGGTGATAAAGGCTCCATTGCATTTAATGGTGTTTTTAATATTCATATCTTGGCTAATGTGTGTTAATATCTATTTAATAATAATGAATATATTTTTAATTGCATATAAGTCAAAAAAGGGCCCATGGAGAAGTCAAAGAGTCACGGGGTAAAAGACTAAAGAGGAATGGGACGCATTTTCTTATGAAGAGTCATCTTGAGGAATTCCAAGAGTCACCATGTGAAGACAAAAGAGGGTATGGCGCATTTTTCCATTAAAGGACACTGAAGAATACAAAAAGTCACCAAGATAAAGACAAAAGAGGAAAAGACGTTTTTGCTTATGAAGGGTCACCATATGACTTTTCAAATGCAAGGATACGAAGGGTCATGCAAGTTTAACGCCATTTTTCATGAGGATTGAAGGTTCACAAAGGGTGAATGCCAAATGTCATTTGGAAAGCTATAAATAAAGGTTTGAGAAGCCGTTTGTAATATGCAAGAGAGTGCATGGTTTGTATTTGTTTTCGAAGAGAGAAAAGCAAGAGATATTGTAGAGTTCTATCATTTGTTGAGTAAGCAACATTGAAAGATAGTTGTGTTTTATACACAAGAGGGGTTGGTGCTCCTGTGGGTTGGTGCTCACAAATAGTTGTGTTGGTGCTCGGCAAAGGGGTTGGTGCTCCTGCAAGTCGGTGCTTGCGAACTTTGTAATTTGAGTTGGTGTTCATTCACATATTTGAGATTGTTCTCCGCGGTTTTTCCCACTTTGGGTCTCCACGTAAAAATCTGGTGTCTCTCTTTCTCTCTTGTGTGGTGCATATTATTGTTTCAGTTTTATTGTATATCTTGAATGCGTGATTAAGTGGTTAAAGAAAAAGAATTTGATTAAAAAATAAGATTATAATATACTGATTCACCCCCCCTCTCAATATATTTTGTGTTTAACAGAAGGGAGCCAATGGATACCAAAGCTGAAGACCAAAGGACCATCATTGTGAAAAAATCATGTCAACAGGAAATTCCCTAGGCTAGGTGGTGTTTTGGTGGTCAATCCTAGAATGAAGGATAGAAAACAAACCTACACCTAATATCCATGGTAAAAAACATTCATAGGTAGAGAGAAAACTAGCGATGTGTACCTCTCCTAGTGGTCTAGACTCTAGACTATGGAAAATGGAAACAAGATGACCCTCAATGCAAGACTAGCCGGCACACCATTCCTAATGAGAGAATAAAAGGACTGGGGATAACTGACAATTATGCATAAACAGGGGGAACGTCCTCCCACTAACCTATCTCCTTTTTGTGTAGAACTATAGCATCCAAATAATACTTGACGCCTCTAATGGCCATAATAAGCTGAAAGGGGAAGGTAATCATCTTGATACTCTACTCATAGGAATGCCTTGCAAGGATCGATCTTGGAAGTGGCAACATCCCTAAGATAAAGGGCCACACACCTCTGATATAAATAACGAAAGTACAGGGTTAGGGAACCTCCAAAGTCCATGTATGAAAAGTGAAATCTACACTAAAAATAATAGTATACAAGGCAACTGGAAATGAAATGCTCCCTAGACTCAACTTTTTGAAGATAACAAAGACAATAATCCTATCTCCTTGCTTAATATGGTGTTGTATCTCAAATTGTAACTGGTGGGAACAAACCCTTATATGGCAACGGGAATTCCTCAAGCAACACAACCAACGTTCCTTAAAGTAATTGGGACAGATGATGGCGTAGAATAAGTATCACCTAGAAAGAACTCCAAAGCATGATGAGCAGCTTTGTGAACAAGTTCCTCAAGAAATGATGCTGGAAATGAAGGCACTCTTAATATGATGGCAAAAAAAAAGGAAAAAAGAAACAAATGGGGCTGATTTTGAGGTGCCATCCCCAAAGAATGGGGTTAGGGTTAGGCCTAGTAGTACCAACCCTATAATTCCACCCATTCCACAACCAAAAGTGACTCAGATTTAGACCCATAAGAGTTGAAAAACTAGATCCCCTGATATAAAAATAAAACAATTTTTAACTTTCTTGTCTCTTCAGTAAAGGTTATTGCAGTGTTACACGGATGCATTCACCCATCTTGGATGTCCAAGATGTTTAGGGGACAGGAGAAAAACATCCCCCAGAAGTGCCAAAACTGCAAAAAGTGGAGGTGCACGTCACCCTTTGTAGGGGACCTTTAGGGACATCCTAATGTCCCCTACTCTCTTTTTATTTTTATTTTTTTTGCATAGGAGCAGTAGTAGTATATCCAAAAATTATTATTTTTTAATGTTTTTATGTTTTAAATTCAACTCCATCTTTCCCTATTGGATCACCAAGGTTTAATTAATTTTTTATTTTTTATATATTATTAACTATTTTAATAGTCGTCCCCTAGCAGTACCCAAAATTTGGGAAATTTTTTGTCTTCAAGAAACCCCGTCCCCTTGTCCCTCCATCGCCGAGACTTGGGTAACTATGGGTTATCATGCTCATCAGATTGCTTGTTACATTAGTTAGAATAACAATGTCGAGCTACTTGGTGATTTAAGGGAGGAAATTGTTTGAGGAGATGGAAATAGGAAATGTTATCTGAATAATCAGTGATAATGCTTCAAATTTTATGGTGTTAAAAATATTTTGATGAACAAATACCCCACATTTTTTGGGTCTCCCTATACAACCCAATGTATAAATTGTAGACTGCCCCATGTTAGTATTGTCATTGTCATCAATGATTTATTAATTACATGTTTTAGTTGCCGACATTGTTATGTTGTTAATGATTGTATTGTCTGCTTTATTGGTGTATTATTGAGAACTTATGAACGGTTGGGTCGACGGTTGTGTTTAATTGACAACCATTGGTTCTCGTCACATAAATAGAATGATGTATGTCAGGGTAAGGGTATTTTGCATCAGGACCTCCCTATACCGAACAGCTTGTAATGAGCACTACCTATGAATAAAGTTGCAATTACTCTTATGTTCTTGTATGTTGTAATGCCATATGTATTTACTATTTTATAATTGATGTTCCTTGGTAGTGTAGTCTATATAACAAACATTCTAGTATTGTTGCCTTTCCGAAGTTGGGTTAGGGTAACATCGGGTAGAAGCAAATACTAGTCGACGATAAATAACATCTATTGGCTAAATGTAACCATGAAGTACAATGACAAAATATCTTACAACAATATGTATAGAATGGTCATCAAGAAGAACAAGAATAACATTGTACGAGAAATTATTAATGCCAATGACACAAAACAAAGGTGGGAGAAGAAGAATACACGATCAAAGAGTGGACCAAGAAATCAAACGGTCTACTAGATTGGTGGAACAACAAGAAAGATGACAAAGGCTGCAATATGCTGCCAGTTATAAACATATATCAAGCGAAATATAACGCAAAATCTGAAGTGAAAGCCAAGGTCAAAGCATTAGAATAGGTCACAATTAAAGCTAGAGCCGAAACCAAGCAAGGTTTCAACTAGGACTGGTGGACCCTATGCCACTCACGAGTGAGGAGTGGGTCAATATTTTCAAACAATTGCCTTTCAGCGGAAGAGCAGACCTTGTCAAAAAGCTGGGTTGGAGGGTGTTGCAGAAGAATCAAGTGAGGATTCCATAGAATCCGTTGAGGATTCAATGGAGCTCCCTCCTATTGAGGGAATAGAAGATCTACTTATTGAAGATACAGGGCCAAAAACATCAAGGCAGCCTAAATGACAAGTTGGAGTGAGTAGCATGGAGCAGGAACCTAACAATGAGCAAGATAGTGTATAAATTGTTGACAAAGGAAAGGTCAAGCATGAGGACGGGTATCATGGTGTTGAGAGACCAAAGGAACGTCGGACATAAACCTTCCTAAGGAGATGGATCATATTTGAAGAGTAATGTCAAAAGCACCCAATGCCCACAACCATGGGCTCCCTATCAACTCCAAAAAATTAAAAGCTTCCAAAGTGCATGGGTGACAGTTCTGAAGATCTGGTACAGCATTGCAAGACATTCAATACAATGTGGATTGCCAACAGGAACAAAAATGAGCATCTTTGGTTGCAGTGCTTTCTAGCTATTGATTGTTTCATAGATATACCAAGCACTGATGAGGCAACCTAGGACATTTGACAAAAAGTATTTGAAAAGGAATAAAATCTCCTCAAAGAGGGCAATGAATTTGGCGCTGAAATCTGCAAAACCCAGTAGGCTAACCACAGTCCACGAGTATGTACGACCCTATAATAGAAAACTCAAACAGTTGTTGGAAACTCAAGAAGGAACCAGACAATGGTCTAAAGAAGCAATGGTTCATTACAGCACAAGTGTTGTCAATGCGGAGGAAGATGAAGGTGGCAATGGTTCATTACAGCACAAGTGTTGTCAATGTGGAGGAAGATGAAGGTGGCCCCACCTTCGCCTTTATGAAGATGCATACATTTGAGTAATGGATATTAAAAGTGAACATAAGACATCCTCACACTCAAGGAGGTGCGAATATGATGATTCAGAGTTCAGCGATGACAGTGAACCTGGATAAGTGTAAGCTTTGAGAAGAGGCATGCTCCGAATGATGAGAGTGTTAAAGGGAGACACTAAAAACGAAGAGAAATTTTGTTGGTTTACCAACTACAATGCAGAAGGTCACACCAACATGAATTTCCCCAAGAAGATGTTTTGTGAGATTTGTCAAGTGACATGGCATTCAATCAAGAATTGCTCCCACAATTTACAGAACAAAAGCAACCAAGTACTTTTCACACAAGGGAAGCAATCGACACCACCCATCATGCCACATGTCAAACAATTACCAACATCAAAATAATAGGGCTAGTCAAATTCAATATGACTCTTGCGAGCGACCAATTGTACAAAGTCAGCAATGAGTGGGGCCATTTCGCAAGAAATTGCCCAACTAATCAAATAACACCAGAATTATTTGTAGTTGGTGTGGACCCAAAGATCATAATGATGGCAATTGTCCAAAGCAAACAAATATTAACATGATTGATATAGCCGAGGATGAGAGTATAGTAATCACTAGAATGCAAATTAAAAGCTAATTACCTTGAGCCACAAATGAAGGAAAGACTAGCCAAATCAAGAACAGAAGTCAAGCGGATCATGGTTGAAGAATGGCAAAAATCACATCAACATACTAGTACAATGACAAGCAAACTCAAGTCCGACAAAGCTATCTCAGGACAAGTCATGAAGATCATTGTACCAATGCATGTAGTTTATTTTAAAACTCAAACACTATAACTGCTACTGCACAAGACATTGGTCCAAACATGGAGCATAAACTACACGTCTAGTTTCAAATATTGAAGCATTAGGTCATGGGGTAAAAGCAAGATGTTGAATAATGAACTCATAGTCACGTCCCCTTTGTCAAGGGAGAAGTGATTGATCCTATCCTCTTGACGATAAATCTAGCGCAACGACCTGTAGTCGTGCATATGGAAATCCTTGGGAAGAAATTGACAAATAAAATTGTTGACAACGGTTTTGGCGTGAATGTTTTTCCAAAGGAGACTTGGAAGAGTCTAGGGAAGCCCACTATTTGGCCATTGAACTTCCAATTGGTGGAAGCTGATCGACATGGTATAAATATGTTGGGATTTCTTAAGGCTCAAAAGGTAATTATTGGCACCCAACCCTTTACCCTAATTTTTTTAGTCATTTCATTGAAAACAAAAGCCTATGATGCACTATTGGGGCCCAACCATAAATGGAAGAAAAATCTACTCCATGTTGAAGTAAAGGTCGAAGGTACAAAATAGACTTGAAGAACCAAGTGAGGAAGTCAGCTCATAAGACTCATCAAAATCAAACTCCAAAGAAGAAAGCTTGGTAGATGGAAATCAAGGTACAATGCAACCAAACGATGAAGGGGTCATGGAGTTACAATCATACTCTGAAGATGAAACACACTCCAACATTCTAATATATTGGTAGATGGAAGACTCTGAAGTGTTCCAGCTAGGTTGCAATAGCATTAAAATTGAGGAGATGAACAAAGAAGAAGGTTTGCAAGGTGATCAACTTGAAACAAAAGTCAACAATCTCAATCCCTTCAGAGCCATCAACATAGAAGGTTTGTAAAGGTGTAGTGCATGGGTCCAACTTAAAATTATCTCAGCCAAAGGATAGGAAATATTATTATTAGTATTATTATTGAGCCTCTATGGACGGGTAATAAAGTACCTAAGCTATCAAGGCCCACGGAGTAAAAAGATAAAGAGCAGAAAGAAAAAGGGATAGTTCTTGTTAATAAAGTGTGGCATAGCGATTAAATAAAAATAAAGTATCGAACAATAATCACGATAAGGAGAAATTAGTTGAGACCCTACACCCACTCCAAGGAGCATCCACCCTTGCCGATGATTCCTCATCGTATGCTCCTCCTTATAGGTTGTACACTTCACCAGTACTATTGTATGGCCAAGTGGCAGATCCTTCACTGTACGACGCTCAAACAATCAGCTTGTTGTCATACATCCAAAATTCAGTTGTGAGTTCTGGCCAAACCTTACGGGCACCACTTTTGTCAACCATACGATTTTGTGAATGCACTATACAGTCCTTCAAATGCAACCTTATCACCACCATACACTCCCTTTTCACGTGGGCAAGTCCATTGTTTAGCTGTACCTTCTTATTTCTTTGGTGTATGCCCAACTTGTCTTGCATCTATAGACACCATTTTTACAAGAATAACCATATGGTTTACTACAATAAATACAATGTTCTGATACAGTAACTGTACAGCGGCCACAATGACCGTGCAACTGCAACATTGTTTTGCTACACTAACCATACAACTGCTACATTGACCATACATCCACTACATTGTTTTGCTACAGTGACCATATGTCTGCTAGAGCATTTTGCCAAAATGTTGTATGCCACATTGTTTTGCTACAGTTAATGTATTGCCAACAACAGTGATTGCTATAGTGAGTATACAGGCTGCTATCATGACTGCTACAGTAAATGTACAGAATGCTGCATTAATTGCTACAGTAAATGTACCGACTACTATAGTCACTGCTACAGTGATTTTTTTTGTTGTTGATAAATTTCAGTGCCTTAAACAAGAAAAGCATTATTGGGGTCATAGTGGTGTGGGAAATCTCAGCATGCAACACTAGTTTGAAAATTCACAATTTTTGCATAAATATTTTCAGCCAATCTCAGCAGCAGCAACCTCTACAACAGCAGCCACTCCTTCAAGAATGTCTCCCATCTTCCCTCTTCGTTCTTATTTTTATCATGCCATCTATGGATTCGTGTCAAAAAGGACTCCAACTTGTTTTAAAGGGGGATAATGTAGAATGACATCTTAGTATAGTCATTATTGTCAACATATTATTAATTACATTTTTTTAAAGCCGACCTTGTTAAGTTCTTAATGATTGTATTGTTAGCTTTGGATAGTGTATTAATGAGTCCATATGAAGAGTTGGGTCGACAGTTCTGTTTAACTAACAACCATTGGTTTTCTTGTCATATAAATAGAATGATGCATGTTGGGGTAAGGGCGCACAACTAGCATTGAGCACTACCCATGAATAAACTTGTGATTACTCTCATGTTCTTCTATGTTGTGATCTGGTATGTGTTTACTATTCTATAATTAATGTTCTTTGCTAGTGTAGTTTGTATGACAAACATAAATTTGATGTTGGGAGATATTGGCAAACTTGAGTGGGATAAATGAGTCATGTATAACACAAAGTCCATAACTAGTTTCATTTATGACCATACATAGGTCCTTGGCTTGATAACCTATGTTCCACAGAGTTTATGGTATATTGTTGGACTATATGTTTCTGGTACGATAAAAAATTTGCCCAGAGTTTGGGGACTTCAAGGGATGAGATTATGGGATTATGAGATTAAAATGTAAGTTTCAAATGAAAAATCAATCAGTATACATATACATATACATACATACATACATACATACATACATATATATATATATATATATGAAAAATTTACAACTTTTCTTTTGCAAAATTAGAATTTAAGCATTCCAAATATAATCATATCCATGTGACATGAAATCAACATTCAACATAGCAAATTTAAAACATAATAATTAAAATCTCTCATTCCTACAATATTCATTAATGACAAATTCAAAATTCAAAATTTAAATTATGAATTCCGATACCCCTAATCTGCAATAATAAATATAACTTTGACTTGAGTCTAAGTCTCAAAATGACAAAATATAATAATTGTAAGCTGCAAGCACAGAGTAGAAAACTCAATAATCATCAAATTCATCATCTAGCCCATCTTCCATGCTCCCAAAGAGCTCTTCCTAGTCATTTTTATCTAGCTCTAAATCATATGGCTCCTCCACAGGGACCCCAACCAATATGGGTTGCACCTCTTTGATCCCCATCATGTAGTCAAGACTCTCTCTATAGTGAGTCGTCACAAGATCCTGGAGACGTAAGACACTATGTATAGCAACTAGATTCTTCGCTCTTCAAGAGGTAAGCCTACTACTCCAAAGGGACCCAACCAATTTGGGCTGCACCTCTTGATCCCATCATGTTGTTGGTCTCTTTATGTAATGAGTCGTCTTGCGATCATGGGGACGTAAGACACAATGCATAGAAACTAGATTCTCTACTCTTCAAGAGGTAAGCCTATTGCTCTTGAAAGAGTGGATGAAGCTATGAGCAAACCAATTAGTCTTAGTAAAAGAGTAACTAACACCCTAAGAAAAAAGGAAAATGGTGAGTGTTTGTAGCATTGTTGCTCCCCCATCTAGCCGCCACCATCCAATGTGGTTCTATGCAAGAGTGATTTATCCTTTATAGCCATTATTTTGTAGCTAGTGAGACTACCAAATGCCGCCCATTTGGCTGATTTCTTACATCCTCCTCTTGTGCAAAATTTCTGAAGGACCCTAAAGAAGCCCTTCTCTTCTGCCTCATCATTGGTAGGAGATAATATCCCACACCTCTACGCACACCATTTAGGATAAACTACACACATTGTTGTATGTAATAGGCTGTTCAACTTCTACCACCTCTATTGAACAATAGGATGATAATGCCAATAGAGTACTAAGGTGGGGTACCTGTCACGAATTGCAGCCTTCATCTGACCTATTATACCATCAATAGTCTCATTAATTTCACCTAGGTCAAAGAGGTAGTGTCTCTATACCAATTGAATCTAAAAAATTCTAGGAAGAACACAATATACTTCACATCTACCCAAATATTGTCTCTAAACACCACTTTCCTTACTCACCATCCTAACTGCCACAATTGAATCAATGATTAATATCCTCATTTTCATAAATTTGTGTGGTTTCATGCATGCTAATTTATATTTTATAACCATTCCTTTCTTTGGAAACTTATATTTGAGATTAAGGAGCTGTCTATAACTTACAATCTGGGGTTAAAGGAAAAAATAGAATATGCAAGAATCTAGGGTTATATTTGAGATTAATAGTCTATAACTAAACATTGGCCTTTGAGCCAGACAATAGCTTATTTAAAGATTAGACCAAGACCAAGCTCAAAGATTTAAAAAAGACGAGACATGAGAGATTTTCCCTGCTACTCTTTTAACAAAAATACTTAATGATGGAATTAGTGTCATTACCAAAAGCATACGACACTGACTTCCATATAATGGGATCCATCCTAAGAGGAGTCAGTTTGCTATAGTACTACAAGAGAATAGAGCTTCACCCTTCATAGACTTGACATAAATGAGCTTCCAAAATACTTAACATTAATTGCTACCACAAATACAACATCTGCTAGGAAAATAGGGGGTGGAATGTTATACATCTAGGCCCATGGGATTATGATGTATATGAGGTTATGAAGTAGCCGACTTGTGGAACACATAACCTTTGGGTGGTTATATTGGGTTGAATGGATAGCTTATGGATTAAGTTATGTGGGTAAGCCAAATGTGTAACATATGACTCAGGTTTACCCATCAATAATAATTATTAGATGAGTGGTTGTTTATAGGAGGCTCATACGGTTGTAAAGATGTCATTGATTTTGAATCGCTTGTACTAAGAAGTAAAGATAGAGAAGTGGAGCATGTTTGGCTCTCATAGCAGATCGCTTGAAATGGTTCCTTCTTTAAGGAATATTATATGGTGAAATCCTACATCAAAGGTATTTCCACTTCTCAACATATTGAAAATTATGCTAAAGTGGGACCCATCATACATCTTGTGTTGTAGATGCGGTTAATATAGTTAATATGTTTCAGTAACATTTCAATAAGTTGGACGTTTGATTCTTAACAATAACAATATGCACCAGCAAAAACTAAACATACCAAAACCAAGAAAAAAACTGAGGAAGCAAAATACAAAATAAATCACATCTACTGAAAAAAATGCTGCATTAATTTTAAGTCAAGCAACTAGCAAATGGACCACAAAAAATATAAGTGATGATTTTTAGTTTAGGCTCCAAGAAATGTATAGCTCTAATCCCGAAGGATAATTTGTCAAGATTCAAACCAACTACAAGCCATATTCTAATCTTATCTTTTTGGAGGAAACATATTCTATTAAACCCACCTAAAAACAGCCATTTTCCAACATTTTAGAAGTCATATTTTTAAGTTTGTTATGTGGACTATCTTGTTTAAACCTAGCAGCTGCTAGCAAAGAATCGAAGGAAATTGTAGACATCTAAGATTGGTACCATGGCATTATTTAGTGTTAAATAATATTAATTTGGCATACTTGGCTTATGTTAATTAATTGAGTTTAATTAGGTAAATGGGCCCTCTTGTTGACTTCAAATCTATTAATTCTCTCTCTTCTTGTGCATCTCCTATGTCATCTATAACTCACAGTGTACACTCATAATTCACCTTATTTTAATTCATGTATAGACCTCCACTAAGTCAAGTGCACTTGCATTTACCCTTTCCCCACTTTTTAGGTCCTGACTATTGGATGTCGGCATGCATGTGCATAACATTTAATTTAAATTCAAATAATAGGTATCACATTTACACATGAGAAAATCTAGAAAGAATTCATTTACTATCTACGAGAATCTATTGAGAATTTGCAAGCATTACAGGGTAAATCAAGCATTCAATCTAGCATTGAAAGGGTAGGGGTTGGGACACCAGCATCACAAATGACTGCCTGTTGAACTGCATTATACTTGAGTGATGATTTCCAAACTGTCAAATTCCTAGGGACCTGATAATAATGGAGGGATAACACAATCCCCCATAATCTCCCTCCAATTTTTATGATTTTTCAATGTGGTGCAGTTGATTAGGGTTTCAAGGAAAGAGATCAGTTTCCCAAATATCTACACAGTATTCTCGAAAAGTAAGCGAGGTTTTTGAAACCCAGTAATAGGCAAATCTAGTGATCTAAAAAAAATTATTTCTAAGCACATTTTTGGAAACTGCATGGTCCTGGTCTACAGTTCTAGCAAAAAAACCCATGGTTCTAGCAATCCCAGCAACTGTCTCTAATCACTCTGAATTTTCAGGTTTTGTCCGCCTTGCTGTCTAGACCTATTTTCCGCTATTTAGTATTTACATTTTCCAACTGCCTCCGGATTTGCGACAATTTAGTACTCTTCTAAGAACCACCTCTTCGCAATTTCAATTATCCTAGAATATTCCCATCTGCAATTAGGTCTGATTTTTCTGTTTTATTTGATTAAATCTGATTAGATCTGATTGCAAAGTTATAACGGTAGATGTATTGTATTTTGATGTAAAACCACTATTCCTTAAAATACATATGGAAGTTGGGTACGTGGGTTCTCCCATTTTGTGGACCAGGTACTGTACGGCATGCGTACATATGTGCAAAAACTATAAAAAAAATTGTGAAAATTACTGACAAAATAAACATTATTAACGATTATATGTATTAAATAAACAAAACGTCACTGATGATAATTCAAAATATTAAAGCAGTTGTGACATATAATACACACAGATTTATATAATTTGTTCAGAATAGAAAAATAGTCAATGATTATAGTCAAACTTAAGAAATGTGTGAAAAAATAGCAATTGATTCATTAGAACTAGGGGTAGGACTGGAAGCAGTTTGATTGATTTTTTTTAATGCTTTTATTGTTTTTTTATTTTGTTAATCCTTTTTTTTATTATGACTGTCATGCCCAAACCAGCCCAATTTTTTTTATGAATTTGTTTATTATGACACTCAGCTACCAAAGATAATAGAAGAACCGGGAGGGACCTCAACCAGTATCAAAACCATATTGGAATGGGTATGTAGGCCTCTAGGGTAGTACTTGATAACATAGCAAAGAACACAGTATCAGAACCTCGTCCAAATTTAAGTTCACAATTTAGGGAGCATATTCCTCCTAATAATGGAATTGGCCCGTCAATATCCTGTTAATCATAGGCACTCAGCCATTTCATGCTTATTTACTATTTATGTTTCAAAAAGCAAGAGGGATTATTTTAGAAAACCAATAATGACGAAAAATGGATTATAGGACCAACAATTATGGTAAATACACACACAATGAAGTAAAGAGTGCAAGGCATCTCCAACCTACAAACGTATGAATCCAAGTGAAAAAAGAAATCGAAACCCCATATTAATATGTCAATTAGCCACCATAGAGATACAATTTCAAAACAATAAGAAAAACTGCTCCTCGTCACTAACCACCAAGTCTCCCAATTAAAAGTGTGTCCAAGTAGCACAAGATTTTCCCATTTGAACATGGATGTTTTTTAGTACCCCAAGAGAGTGTCCAAGAGGCAATAGAGCCAAACTGTGCATCTCTCCTCTTATTTAAAGGCGATCATCGTTGTTCAGTAATGAATGGTAATTATATATCTTTTAGAAATATAAAGTTTATAGCTCATGTCTTTGTACCAGGCAAAATCCATGAATATAGATCCAAAATAAGCTAGAACTCTAATTATTGTTCTTTATTAAAGAATTTAGGGATTCACGGTCCATAAAATTAGAAGAAGATTTTTTTGAAAAAATTGTGTTGAATAGATTTATTCATTAACATTTTGGATCGCAACATGCAATTCATCATCAGGATGGAGAATATATGTAACAATTACAAACCTGAGCTCCTTATATAGACAACTCAATGTATTACATGATGCAAATTGGGTCACTTTAAGACAATCATTAAAAGCTAAACTAGCCATTACAATAATTAAACTGTAACCACCAATTAAGAAACCATAAGTATAAAATTAGATAACTCTTGCTTCTTGAAGGAGAAGTCAAAACTAAAGGAATGAACCAGGGCTTATCACAGAAGGAAAAAGAGCTAATTAGTGACTTCCACTCTTTGGAGGCTAGAGATAAAAGCTTCTAAAGACAAAATTCCAAAGATTTATGGCTGAAGCAAATGGAAAGAACACTAATTTTTTTCACTTGTCCACTTTAAGGCACATGAATTCGAATAAACTAAGTTAGATAGTTAAAGTTGATGGTTCCCTATGCTCAAATTTTGACTCAATCAAAGATGAAGTTGTCCTCTTTTATAAGAACCTTCTCTCTGGAAGAATTTTGCCTAACTTGACGAAAGAGGAAGCCATTTTGGGACTCTTCCCAAACATCATTATTGAAGCCGGATAATAAGGCTCTCCTTACCCCTCCTTCTGTGGAAGAAGTCAAGTTCTTGGTGTTCTCCAAGGGAGGGGACAAAGCTCAAGGACTAGATGGGTTCCCAACACCCTTCCTTCAACACTTTTGGAAGATACTTCAATTGAACATGGTAGCTACTATGGAAGAATTTATTTTCTCTCAAAGAAATCAAAAATACCTTCTTGGTCCTTTTTCCTAAAAAGATCGGTGCCAAAGACTTCAGACCTATTAGTTTTTGTAATACTCTATAAGATTTTTTCCAAACTAATAGCCTTGAGACTCCAAGCCATCCTTCTAAACCTCATTTCTTGCCACCAAGGGGCTTTAGTTCAAGGCAAACAAATCACCGACAATATAATTACAGTCCATGAAGCTATTCATTCTTTGGATAGGATCAAGAGAGCTAGCATGCTTCTCAAACTACACATGAACAAGCCTATGGCAAGGTCTCGTGATGCTTCCTCGACAAAATTCCGGAAAGGTTTGGTTTTCATCTCAAATTCAGAAAATTGGTTTTCTCCTACATCTCCACGCCTATGTTCTATGTTTTGGTTAGCGGTTCTCTTGCAGTTTTTTTGCGGTGGAAAGAGGTATCAGACAAGGAGATCCCCTATCTCTATATCTCTTCATTCTTAAGGCTGAAGCAATGGGAAAGAGTTTCTCAAAGGCTCTCAACAAGGGTAGACTAAAGGCTGTAAAATTGCTTCTTCTCAATCCGATGTCTCATCAACAATTTGCACACAAAATCATTATTGTAAGAAAGGCCTCGATCAAGAAGACAAATAAATTAAAAACATCCTAAGTGATTATGCCAAAGTTTTTTATCAATGTGTCAACCTGGAAAAGAAAATCACTTTTCTTTATCAACACTCAGGGTTTGAGACAACAGAGAATTTTCAGCAATCTAAAGTTTTTCCTTTGACCTATCTTGGCATGCCCCTTTTCAAAATAAGAATGGTCAGCCATAGCTAGAACCCTCTCCTTAATAGACTTCAACACAAATTGGCAGGATGGAAGGGGTGTCTCCTTGGTCAAGTTGAAAAACTACAATTGCTTAAGAGTTCTCTTCAAAACCATCCAATTTATCTTGAGTCCCTTTATAAGATTCCTAAAAACATTGCAGAGAAAATTGAATAGATTCAAAAAAGGTTCCTTTGGTTATGGGTTGAAAAGAAAAAACTGGATTTCTCATGGCCCAAGACAAGGTTTGCCTTCCTAAACACCATGGCAATCTTGGGTTAAGAAGAATGTGTGTAATGAATAAAACCCTCTTCGCCAAAATAGGATGCAGACTTGTGAATGAAGATAACTTGTGGACAAATATTATCAAAGCTAAATATAAAGACAATATGGAAGATGATAGTTTCTTTACTATGACATCGTCGTCGTAGGGTTCTATGTTATGGAATAACTTGATCAAGTGTCGGGGTTTGTTGTGGAAAGACTGTAGGTTGAATATTGGAATTGGTAACAAAACTAAGTTTTGGGATCATTCCTGGCTACAAACTACCTATTAAGTTCTATTGAACCTTGGGATAGATTAAGTATATAGATTAAACGAGAAATGGGTTATAAGGTCGTGGACGGAGAATGATTATGGAAAATCTTGGAAAACAATTACGCTATGTTCCACTAATCTCGAGGATATTGTCAATTTAAGATTCCTTAATGAACAGCTTAAAGGCATCCATATCTACTATTTTCCTAGAGATAATGGATTCGTTTGGTCACCCTTACTATATGGTATATATATTGTTAAAACAGAGTACTCCCTTGAGATGAATTCTGACCCAGATGGTTTCCCTTTGGATGCCATTTGGAACAAAGAGCTCATTCTTAAAGTTAACATTTTCTACTCGTTGGCAGCCGAAAACAAGATCCTCACTCAAGATAACTTAGTTAAGAGACGGCTCGTGATTCCTAACAGGGGTATCCTTTGCGAAATAAATGTTGAATCAGCCCCCGCCGCCCCCCTGCCCCTTTATTAGCTACACCTTTGCGTGAAGAGTTCTTAATTTAAATCTCTCCAAGTTTGAAGTTCCTTCGGTTAGGCCAAATCTAATTCTTGATTTCATCATTCAATGGCATGCCACCCACCCTTCTCAATCTCTCTCATAAGAAAGCTTTGGAACTTGGTTATACTTCACTTGGTTTGGGATATTTGGAGGGGAAAAAATTCCAGGATTTTTCAAAACAAGAAAAGTTCTACCAATAGAGTGGGTTTAAAGATAATGGCTGCTATAAAGGAAAACTTTCTTGCCTCGAAAGGTGGTAAAATGGAAAATGTAATGGAAGAGGAACGAAGATTATCTCTTAAGTGGGATTTAGACATCTTAGAGGAAAGAGATAAAGGAAGTAAAAAGGTTGATAGGAGCTCTGTCTGATGGTTGTACCCTCCCCTCATGAGTCAAACTTAACTTCAATGGTGCCTCCAAAAGGTGGAGGGGGAGTGATTAGAGACTGTAACGGAGAGTTCTTGATGGCTAACACGGGTCCTCTTGGAGTTCAATCTAGCCATCTTGTCGAATCCAAAGTTGCTTTGTGGGGGATTCAACTCGCCAAGGAAAGAAATGTCAAATACCTTGCACTCGAAGGGGACTCTCTTAATATTATAAATTGTCTAATAAGGCTAAACACCCTCCCAGTTAGACAATCAAAAATTTAGGAGTCTCCAATTCGAGTCTTGTTAAGTGGGTTGACTCGAATGATCTTCCTCAATCCACGTCAATGAGGAAGTTAAGAAATAAGATCATGGCCTTGGTGTTTGTCGACTCCCCTTTGCTTAAGTTAGCAACCCCAACTTTTTTAGCAAGATTCTCAAATGAGGTTGAGCTTTTCAATATGAATTATAAAAAGCCCGTGTATCCTTTGGTCTTTATGATCACCTTCTTTGGAACTCTGCCACCATATGTGTATTATAGGTTTCAAATAATTACTGGTATTCTTCATAAGATTGGCTGCAATCAGACATGTGTGTACCCACCACTTGTAACGAACATTTGGCATGTTGTTAGCAATTCTTTTTTGCACTCTGAGGGATTTATTGATTTTACTAATCAGTCCCTTCACATGTTCAAAGGTGTTATCCCCCTCCAGCCCGATTTCACCCCCCCCCCCTAGTTGTCTTTGCTCTCTCTACAAGAGGAATTCTCGCCGGACTAAAGTGGATTTCCAGTTCTTTTCAAGTTTTGAGTTCATGGGAGGTGAAAAAGTCAAAACGGAACCTTCATCTTGTGATGGAGTAAGAAGCAACACTACAATATGGCATATATTGAGGAAAGGAGGGTTGGCTAATTACATGGAAAGAATTAAAGGACATGATCCAACATTATCTGTAGACTTTGGAAAGCTAGAACGGTTTCTATGAGAGGTGTGTCTTTGTAAGTAACTAAAGAAAGCATAGCTAGAGTCACAAAAGAAGCACTGAATATTTTTAAGGATAAAAGAAACAACAATGAGGAAATCATGTTGTTTTTTGAGGAAAAGGAGAAAATCCACAAATTCTAGGATGGTATCCTCAAAGTTTCTCTACCAAACCCCTGGGGTGAAGTCAGCTTGCAAATCATTAAGTATATTACTCTGGAAGGCGAGTACAAAAGACTACACTCGTACCATTTCTCCTTGTTCAGCCACTTCGAGCATAGGAGATTGGTAAGTATTCATTTTTCCTTCCTCACGTCTCTTGAAAACTCTATTACGGATATACAACTTGGCAAGGTCGAAGTTCCCATCCACCAGGTCCTTATCTATATGTTATTCCATGACGCCCTCCCCAAGATTTCTCTTGTTGAGATTGACCCTGTGTCAAAGGCTCCTACAGGTTTGGATAAAGCTAATGAGGGGACTCTAGGAGAAAGCAAGACTAGGCAGGGTTTGAGGTCTATTAAGATTAAAATTCCCTCGGCTCGTAATCAAAAACAAGGTTTAAGGGAGAGATGGGTTTAAATCAGTGAAAGGGAAGAAGGTTAGGATTGAGGAACTCTTAGTCATTGACCAAAATTTAAACACTGACTCTCCCAACAACATGAAGCCTAGACCGGCAAAAAACATGCACAAATCGGGAGAAGACTCTTTCAAGCTCAACTATGGCAAAATTATTGAAACTCCTGATTATGATGACTCTCAGTTTGAAGCAAACCCCTCTCACAGCCAAAAGGTTGATCCCCATTCCCCTACCTCTGAAGTTGTTGTCCAAAACAAGAAAGGGATTTTGGCCATTGTTGAAGACCTTCATAACAAGGTTGCAAATTTAGAAAATGAATCCAATTTACCACTGAGCATATTGAAATAATTTTTCAATAAAACAACAGGCTTAAGGCCAAAATTGATGTTCTTCATCAACAAATTAATGGAGAGATACCTACCCCGTCTGTGCAAATGCATTTTGATAAAGAACAATGGAACTCATTGTAAGAGATTTGCCACCTAAGAGAGGAATCCTCCAACCTTACGGGCAGAACAAAGAAATTAGAAGGTGAGTTGGGCACCATAAAGGAAAACCTGAGAAAGGTAATAAACACAACTAGAGCCACCATAAAATATTGTGACAATAGTATCCAAATGCTCCAAGAAGGGCTAAAGAAAAGGAAAGATACATCAATTCAAGTTGGCCATAGTGAGAGAACCAGGGGCCAAAAAAAGACTCAATGTGATATTGTTGAGAATCTTGAGGATGACTTTGTTGAAGGCCACTTATAGTACCTAAAGAAGGATTCGGAGGTGGTTGTTGCTCTAAATGGTCTCTCTTACCCAGCAGATAGATCTAGACAAATATAATGTTGTTCAGGTAGTTTTGTTGTAGGTTTGTGGTTATTTGTCTACCTTTTGTCTGCTTGGTATGTTTTTCCAAGCGTTGTGTTATGCTTTTGGTTCTCGTTTGTTTTATCTTCATCTTATCCTTTTTTTACTATAAAAGGGTTTGGCCCCTTTCAAAAACCCACTTTTTACCATTAATCAAATAAAAAAGAAACCATAAGTATCAGCATATCCTAAAGTGGGATTGTTTCTTAATTTACTTATTATAGGTCCCCACACATGGCTTAAACCCAAGCCCCCATCCCCGTTTAAATTTTCGCAATGTTTGCCAATATCCACTGCCTCCCTTAACCTATGCTTGAAAAAATGGTTCTCTATTGCCAATACTTTGGTGTCCTCGGTGTGAATGGCGTGTAAAGTTTTGGATAAATCTAATCAACACAATTTTTCCCAAAAATCATCTTCTTAATATTGTTCTTTATTTTCTCACTATAAATGAACTATATATGACGTGTAGAGATTGTCTCTTGATATGAGCGTAAGAATAGAAACTCCTTGAGAGAGGTTATAAGGAGTTTGTCAAAAAATCCCTTCAACATTAATAAGCCTTTGTTTTCCCCACCGTTTATACCAAAAGTCCCCTAGAAAGGTTATTCTAGATACGGGTACTATAATAAGATTGTGAACCATGCTAGTTAACATACAAGGTATCGATCTAACCATTCTTCCTTTTGGCAGGTTTACAATTACAAATGCTGCTATGATAGATGTAATACAAACAAAAAAAACATATGAGAACCAAATTGGTGCACTTTGAAATAAACACATAAAACACCAGCTCACTACATAGAACATTTCTCAAACAAGACAAAACAAACTCAAAATAGATACTGTCTCTTGACAAGAAGGTAAGAATATATATTTAGATTAGTATTGCACCATAATATTAATATTTATGATATACTTGCTTAATTATAGTTTAATTAGGGGTAATGTTAGAGCAATTGTTGTAACACCCACGTAGAAAGGTTTGGTTAAGCTGATAAACTTTAATGAGGGGATATATCCTAGATAATCGGATCATAACAAAAGCTTGTTATGTGTCAACAAATTTTGCAATGTATAAATGTTCCCTTGATGATTGAATAAAAGACTTGATACAGATATAATATTTTATAAGATTTGATATCAGAGCAAAGCCACTCCTGTGGGAGCATGTGAGAGATTACGAAAATCTTTGTTGTGAGCAAGAAGATAGTGCCGGAGAGTTTTCTTCAATGATTCAATGGATCATGGTCCTTTCTAAAATGTAGATATTAAAAAAAACAAGCATGAGGAGAGAAACAACAAACATGACTATGGCATTTAAGTCTTAAGGACATTTTTTTGCTGCTTAGGCATGGAGTTGAGGATCAGGGCTGAATGGCATTGTAGATCTGAAATGCAAAGAGAGAGGACTTTTTATCTATAGCAGTTATCAGACAATAATGGTTATGTACGGATATACACAAATATAATATTTGATGGTGCAAAATCTACAGATCATGTGAATACTTTTTCTTGCTGCATAGTCATATGGATAAGCAATGTGCATTGTTTTGTTTGCTGGGCATGAGAAGAACAGTGCATGGTAGTAGAAGATTGCTGAACGGGTTGAATGACTAGTAGGAATGAAGCATGGCAGCATGAAATGCCCACGGGTAGATAGTGACAGCAATGACGGTGCAGAAGTGAAGCGCCTGAGGGACATGAGGCACATGAGAAGAAAGATTGAAGGCTGATCAAAAAGCAAATTGAAATGCAGGAGCATTAGAAGATTTTTATTATAAATTTTTTAAAACTAAACATTATAAAAATTTAGGACAATATTTTTTTAAAAGTTTTATAATGTTTTTAAAATTTTATAAAGTTTTAAACTTTAAAAACTATTTAAATATTTCCTTAAATTTGGTTCTCGGTCTAATTAATTCTGTAACTTTTGATCCAGTGGGTGGTTTCTAATGAAATTTTTTCAGTGTATGTCCAATAACAATCTTAAGTAATTTTTTAAGTTTGCTTCACTTCTTTATTGTCACATTTATGGGTTTAATAGTTTCTACAAGCTAGGTGGTCTATTTTTTTTTTAAAGTTTTATAACGTTTTAAAATTTTATAAAGTTTTAAACTTTATAAACTATTCAAAAATTTCCTTAAATTTGGTTTTGCGTCAAATTAATTGTGTGACTTTTGATCCGGTGAGCAATTTCTGATGAAATTTTCTCAGTCTATGTCCACTAACAATCTTAAGTAATTTTTAAAGTTTGTTTCGCTGCTTTATTGTCAGATTTTTGGGTTTATAGTTTCTACAAGCTAGGCACTCTAGTTTTGTAGCCAAAGATGACTAGTCTGAAAAGAGCCATCAAGTATGTATATTATAGAATGAGTTTTTAATTGTTTTTTCCTTAAAACTTTCATTAATGTACCTTTTGGATTCATTTTTATGAACCCTAAAGTTGAATTTTGTAAAGGGATGCATTATCGTTGGTACCCACCATCCTTACAACCATTTTTCAATTAAGGGGGCTGGGGGACCTCTTGTCCATGGAGAAAACAACTATTGTCAGAAAAAATTATAACCGAGCTTTCCATGCCAATCAAGTCACTAGTGCAAAGAAGATTTTAAATCAAAAGTAGTTTCAATGCAAGTTGAAGAAAGACGAAGATTATGCTCTTATTGCACACAATGAAAACCCTTCCCACGAGAACAGTGAGGAAGAATATATATATTGAATTGAGCATGAACTTGACCTTGTGAATAGAATTCACAAGGTGGTGTTGTTCAGAGAGGCCCAACTCCAACTGAAAATGAAATCAACGGTGTTGTTGTTTTGTGAGTCCCAATCCCACTACAGGTTTGTAGTTGTTCAGTGAGGTAATTTCCCACTAAAGAAGAGTAGTGAGGCTCAATCCCACTAGTGTTTATGGAAAATAGTTGGGTGCGTCCCTAGATTTCCACAGTACTATGTTGTAGACAATTGAGTATGTCCCTGTTTACACCAATGTCTATACAGATCTGTTGTAGAAATTTGTGTCTATTTTCACACAGATGTGTGTATGGACTACAGAGTATGTCCTAATCAGTGTTTTTCGGTATTTTCTCGATGAACTCATGAGTGTGTTCTCATTAATCAATAAATTGTGTGTTGCACTGTGTATGTCCCAATAAACATGTTTTATTTTCCCATTATTGAGACTATGATGTAATAAGGGGGGAATGTCAAGATTAGTATTATACCATAGTATATTGTTTATAATATACTTTAATTATGGTTTGTTTAAGGGTAGTGTTAAGAGTGGTTGTTATAGCTTGGAATTGCACCCTTGTGAGAGAGTTCTTCAAGCTCCCTCACTTCCAGCTACAAGCATGGGTACAACCTCAAGATGTAGGTATCCTATGGCGAGGTTGAACCTCTAGACCTTTTTATGAGGCTAGTTCCTCAGGTGCTTCACTTCAACTCTTGATCTCAAACTAAAATCCATTGTCTGTTAAGGAAAAGGGGTAGGAGGATGACTGAAAAGAAAATCTAAGCTAAGGGAGGTGACGCACGAAAAATAAGTGATCCACTTGGTCTGGGGAATGACGCTGATTCAACATAAGATAAGTCGGCTTACACAACCTCCTAACTAGCTAACTTGCATAAATATTTCGTAAACTAGGCTCACTGAACCATTCGTGAAGCAAAGAGGGATTTCTAAATCCACATTAAGCGTCCATTAATGGTGGAAAAGCTTAAGTTCAGACCTGCAACTAACTGGAAAACCCCTGAAAATAAGCAAGAAAGGACAATAAGGTTGGAAGGATGCTTCTTCACAACGCTATTGTGCACAAGCTAGATTCAGGGGAGATTGTGGTTATAGACCACCCCAGCAGCAGAACTTTGACCTCAATAGAGCTATTGGGAAGATCACATTGGCTACATATGATGGCTCGGGTGATACGAGGGCACGAGCTTGGGTGCACAAGCTGGACATATATCTATCCTTGCGGCCCATGCCTGAGCGTGAGGCTATTCAGTTTGTTGTGTTGCATCTAGAGGGAATTGCATATGATTGGTGGCACCATGGATTGGTCACCCAGGATCACACCTTGGTATGTTCCTATGCCGAGTTCACTGAGCGACTCATTACACGGTTTGATCGTAAGGACATAGAGCTCTACTATAGAGAGTTGGCCCATCTTAGACAGACTGGTCACGCAGAAGCTTATATTAATGAGTTCCAGTGTATTGAGGTTATGGTACCTGATATGCCCCAGAGGCAAAGTGTGATGTTATTCATTGAGGGATTACAAGATAGACTTAAGGGTCTGGTACGTGCTTTCCAACCAGCCACTCTTAAGGAGGCCATTGATGTGACATTGAGACTGGATACTGTTCCCACTTCTTATCAGGCAGATAAGAAACCATTCAGGGACTCTCAGCCTGCACAGAAGGCCAACACGCCACAGAATAAAGGAGGGTCATCTTCTAGAACCCCTTGGATGAATCAGGAGACGAGGAACGAATTGAGAAGGAAAAAGTTATGCTTTTCCTGCAAAGAACCTTGGGAACCCGGACACCGTTGTATGGGTAAAGGAAAGGTTCATTTGATTGAGGTGACATCTGAGTTAGGGGATGAGGAGGTACCTGACACTGATATTGAAGATAGCATGGAGGATGTTGAGCAGGTACAGATACAGTTGGAGTTAGATACCCCTGAGCCCATGGCGTCAGCCAAAGCAACTATGGCTACCCTCTCCAGTTATCCTAACTTTCATGCCTTTCGGTTGAAAGGTACACTTAAGGGCAAGCGGGTCATGAGCTTGGTAGACACAGGTGCTACGCATAACTTTATTGACCAAAAGTTAGTGGAGAGGTGTGGATTACAATATGAGGAGTTTGGTGGTTTTGGAGTAAAGGTGGCAGATGGTGCAGTTTTGGGTTGTACCAAACGGATTTCACAGCTTAGTATTCAAATGGGGGATTATACTATGACCGATGATTTTTATGTGCTTCCCTTAGAGGATTATGATGTGATCTTGGGCATGCAGTGGTTGCACGGTATTGGGCGTTATATTATTGATCACCACCGTATGCAGTTAGAGTTCCTTTATGGGGGAAAGAAGACTATCTTGAGGGCAGCGTCAGATAGTGGACCTAAGGAGGTGTCGTCTCGCAGGATGGAGACTATTATTAGACATAATGATGTGATTTGGGCTACACATTATTTGGTTAAGTCCAAAACACCCACACCTCAGGATAACCGGGTATTTCATGTTGATATTCAGTCAGTGATGGACCGTCACGGGAGAGTATTTGGTGACATACCTTCAGGAGTACCTCCAGTTAGAGGTTTTGAGCATGGTATAGAGATGGAGCTAGAGTTCACATCAGATGGGAAGAAGATTGTATTGAGAGCTTTAGCAGATGGTGCTCCAAGTGTTGCGACAACAAAGAGGATGGAGGCTCATTTTATGAATGATGAGGTAAATGATTCTATATGTTGCATGACATTTTCACTTCCAATTATGAGTCATCATCCTTATGGGGATTTGGAGAGCATGATAATCAAAGTAGCGCAGCAGTCTTCTGCGAAGACTAAGGTATGTGATGGTGAGTTTGTTAATTACATATTGAGAATTATCGCACTACTATCTAGGAGAGATAAGGAGAAATTATTCACAGATATATTGCAACATAGTGTTTCAGATAGTAGAATTTGCAAATTTCTGAGAATGATATGGGATCCTGGAAGTTGGTGTTGGGTATCAGGTGCGAATTGCTTGAGGACAAGCAATCTCCAGGAAGGGAGGACTGTAATGTCCCCAAAATTATGATAAAGTGATTTAATTAATTTAAGTTGTCCATAAATTAATATGATCTCAAAAGGATGACTTTAATTAATTATTTTAATTAAATTAAAATGGAAATAATAAAATATTAAAAAGGTCACTTTATTAAATAAGTTTCTTCTAGAAGTTGGAGTTAGTTGCAAGTTGGCTTCTTCTAGAAGATTCCTTGGAGCCTTTAAAAGAAGTTGAGGGCAAAGCATTTGGCATCCATTGTTGAGTAATATTTCTAATGCATTATTGCAAAAGCTGGAATCTCAGATTCAGCTAAATCTCTGAGGACGAAAACCTTCAGTGGATTGGAAAAGGGTCGAAACGAAAACCTAGCTCTTTTTGAGAGTGGATTCGTGACGGAATTCACATCGAGTTTATTGGTCAGATTTGGGGCTTCAAAGGTCATTCGCTAAGGAGAGCTATTTTTGGGAAATTTTGTCTTCTTCAAATTTCTAGGATTAATTCGATATATCAGGGGATATCTATTTTCATTCAGTGGCAGTCATTAAAATCTTTAATTTCAAGGTTCCTGATAATTTTCAGAATCAAAAGATTTTTCTGACTAGGGTTTTATTATGGAATTAAATAATATAAGAGCAGCTGAGCATTTGAATGTTTGGATTCAAATTCTTTAAATATCAATATTCTGTCGATTTCCTCTGTAATCGTGGCACTTATGCAAAGTGTGGGAAAGATATTATCATTCAAGAGGGATCGAATTCATACAGGGATCGGGCTTTTGGATAAAGCCAAACTGGCAGCTGGTCGATAAAGACAAAGGTTGAATATAATACCAAATTTAAAAAGGGAAACCGTTTTAGAACCATCGGGAGACAAGTCAAAGAAATAGCTGAAATATATGCCACGAATTCTCCAAGTCGGGACCTGCTTGTAAGGCGCTAATATTATTGAGAGGGACGCACTTCATTAAGGCTTGATAAATTCTTATCAATGCATTTTTATGAGTCAAGGAGGCGTGGAATTAATCTATTGAGTGTTGCGTTCAAATCAAAAGGCCACGTAAGTTTATTTGAAGAAAGCAGATAACTCAGCCTTAGCCTTCTCATTTATATGGTGGTGTCGACTCATTTAAAAGACGGGTTTAATATTGTACAAGCTATCGCCAATATCTCCTTGCCCGATATTCTTTGTGGAGGACATTTCGAACACAAACTTCAGATGTTGCATTGACGTGACTCCTTGGGAGTGAGTCGCTGGTCTCTGGTGATTCATTTTGACTCGCCTTCAAGCCATTCTTCATCTATAAGGGTCGACTGGGACTGTTACCTTGTGTTGGGCGAATATGGTGTAGATTGCTGGAGCTTGCATGCATTTTGTGACCATCTTGTAGTGCCATGAACTCCTTTGAACACTTGGTTGCATGGTTACAAGTCTGGGTATAATTTGTTAATGTTTCCAGTTAGTAATCAGATCTGATGTAATGTGTTAAGTTAGGAAATGGAGCTATGAGACTGTTGTTCCTATATTACAATCTTGAAAGCACTCAAAAAGTCTTATCATTCTGTTGTTTTAGTCTTAACTATGTTTCTGTGTAATGCACATGATGTCATAAATTGTCTTTGGAGAAGAGTTTGCCTGGAAAATACTTAATATTGGCTGAATGTAACGAGTCTTCATATTTGTTAGTAAATTGAGTATATGACCTGTTGTATGCAAATCTGGGTTTGTTGTTCCAGAATTACAGACTTTATTAAACTCAGAGATTTCCTTCAATTTGCTTTCATAACATTTCTATTGATACTAAGTCTGAGAAGTGCCTAGTTGTTGTTCAAGCCTATTTGCTCATGGCCTTATTATTTACATGCACACCCATCATTACTGTTTGATGAAACGGGACGTCTATCCAACCAAACAATTGCAAAATTTTTGTCCAATCTAGAAAGGAACATCCCAACTTTGAACTTTAACTTTGAACCATTGTTGGTTCAATCGGAAGGTTTAATCGTTTGGTTCAATCGGTTTGGTTCAATCGGTTTGGTTCAATCGAAAGGTTCAAAGGGGGTTTTCTAAAGCCCGAAGGACAAGTGGACTTGTAGAGGGCAGTCAGGCATGAACTGGACCATTCCAGCAGGCTGCAAAGGGCAATCTGGACCCAAAGGTGCCCTTGCGGAGGGATCAAAGTCAATGAGGCAGAAAAGGGTAAGTTTCCTTCAATAAGAAAGACCAAGGCAAAGAATCCCTTCGGACTTTCTGTCCCAAGGAATTTCGTAAGGAAAAGAACAAAGATTGAATTTCTTCGGGCAAAATGCCCGAAGGAATTCCTTCGGACATTTTGTCCGAAGAAATTCACAAGGCAAAGACTGACCTTTCGGAAGGAAAATTCCGCGAAGAAATTCACAAGGCAATTCTTTCGGACAAAATGTCTGAAGAAATTCACAAGGTAAGGAGCAAGGAATTCTTTCGGAAAAGTTCCCGCGGCAAAGTGAACAAAAGTCCTAAGGAATTCCTTTGGACATTCAATTTGTTGACCATTTTGGTCCTACAGGGCAAAATCGGTCTCCTTCTTCCCCTGTTGTTCTGAGCCAGTTCAAATTTGGTTTGCACAAGTCTTTCGGAAAAAGGATGAACCAGTTCAATGGTTCGACATCGGGTTTCAACGGCATGATCTTTCCAAGAACTTTGAACTTGAACTTTGAACCATTGTTGGTTCAATCGGAAGGTTCAATCGTTTGGTTCAATCGGTTGGTTCAATCGGTTTGGTTCAAAGTGTTTGGTTCAATCGGAAGGTTCAAAGGGGGTTTTTTAAAGCCCGAAGGACAAGTGCCCTTGCGGAGGGCAGTCAGGCACGAACTGGACCATTCTAGCAAGCTGCGGAGGGCAATTCTAGACCCAAAGGTGCCCTTGCGGAGGGATCAAACTCAATGAGGCAGAAAAGGGTAAGTTTTCTTCAATAAGAAAGACCAAGGCAAAGAATCCCTTCAGACTTTCTGTCCAAAGGAATTTCGTAAGGAAAAAAACAAAGATTGAATTTCTTCGGGCAAAATGCCCGAAGGAATTCCTTCGGACATTTTGTCCGAAGAAATTCACAAGGCAAAGACTGACCTTTCGGAAGGAAAATTCCGCGAAGAAATTCATAAGGCAATTCTTTCGGACATTTTGTCCGAAGAAATTCACAAGGTAAGGAGCAAGGAATTCTTTCAGAAAAGTTCTCGCAGCAAAGTGAACAAAGCGAATTCTTTCGGACAAAAGTCCGAAGGAATTCCTTCAGACATTTTGTCCAAAGGAATTCACCCGACAGAAAAGCCCGACAGAAAGCAGCAAGTGGGAAAGACAAAGGAAATATTTCCTTCGGACAAAATGTCCGAAGGACTTCAAGACCAAGGCAGCCCGAAGGACCCCGAATGGCAGGTGCCCTTGCAGGGGACTCTTGGTTGCCGAAAGGAGGACCTTCCCCAAGCCCCGAAGGGACACCTTCCCTTCGGGAGGTTTCAACGACAAAGGCCCGAACAGAAGAAAAGAAGAGAGATATCCTTCGGGAGAAAGTTCGAGGGAACACTTCGGGAGAAAGGCCGAAGAAAAGAAAGCCGAAGGAATTCAAAGGGGTGACGGGCCCGCAGACGTCAAAATTGGACATCATGAACTAGCCGTTGGAATCCGGACGTCAAATTTAGGGCAATAAGATAGTCGTTGGCTTTCAAATGGCGACGGGTGCGCAAACGTCAACTTTACGGCAATAAAATAGCCGTTGACCTTTAAATACTTGAGCGCGAACTCGAAGGAATTCAAAGGCCTTAAGGCCAAAAGGAAGAGACCACCGAGAAGGAAGCCCAAAGAGCCAAAGATTGATAGAAGGTAGCCCAGAGGGCTCAAATTGCCGGAAGGAGTCAAGAGAGGAAAAGACAAAACCAGGAAAAGACAAAGCTGGGAAAAGACAAAAGTTAAGAATGAACTCAGCGACCTACTGATGAAAGAGCCCAAGGAGCCAGCAAAGGACGATAAGATAACCCCGAGAGCTCAAATTCCAAGAAAAGACAAAGCCAGGAAGAGAAAAAATTATGAATATGGACAAAACAGCCCAGGTGGCAAAGAGGAGGCGAGTTATTCCTACAGTTGAAACAGTCTCCGCCAAGTGGTCATTAAGGAGAGCAAACAATGAACGGCGCGACCTGTTTTTCTCCACTTTGCATTGATAAGCAGACAAACCGCATGAATGTCTTGAAGGAGTAGTCTTGTTTACAGACAAACGGCGCGACCCATGATTTCACATATGGAGTTTAATGTATTTTAAACGCCTAACGTCAAAACTGGAGCCGACACAACATTATCTATCAACCGACTTCCTCTTCCCAATGCTCTCAACGCACATGGGCCACTTGTAAAAGGGCGCCAAAGTCTTTTCCAAAAAGGGGCGCCTTTTGCTTTCTCTTTCTCTATATATATTGTAATCTCTCATTTTGAGAAGATATCTCTCAGCTTGTAAGGCGGAGCCCTGTCGAAATTTACCTTGAATAAAAAAAAAGCATTTTTGCCTCCATTTGAGCTTTGCACTTTTGCATATGTCTATGGCTTTGTCTTGTGTTAAGTCATTTTCTTTTATGCTTTCACAGATAATTCCAGCACGTCTAGTATATTGTGAGTTCTTCTTTTGCAGGTTAGCCAGAAGTGTCTACAGCAGAGTATAGGCGCATGTGAACAGTTGCAATAGTGTGTCTTAGAACACCTATGGTAGTTCTTCCTCCCTGTATCTCCAGAGGACCCCTAGCTCACTGATGCAGGAGAATTTATCATATCAAATGAAGTGTATATCAACTTGTTCTTGGTGGAAAGTGTATGTTCAAGCTAAGTAGATCAAACTTTTTTGGTGCATCACCCTCTTAGTTTAGGTTTTGTTTCAGTATCCTTCTCTCTTTTCAACCCCCCCCATTATATATATATATATATTAGCAAATGTACTGGAATAAATCAGAGATGCATCAAAGGGAGATAGCCCTTATCTAGAGACTCTCCCCTCAATTTTGCTAGACCCACAGGCAAGAGAGGAGTTTCCATTGTGCCGCGTGGAAGAGAGAAGCCCAGCCTTCTCTCAAGGGTGCAATCCACAGCATCAACACCAGATCCTTTACTTATAAAGCCTTTTAAGTAAAGCACTTGGAGAAACCCGATTTGCTCTGTGCAGAGTAATTTGAGTTCTATAAGCCTACTTACTTCGGACTTGTCCATCTTGAAGTCTTCTCACTTTGTTGTTTCCCAAGCCTTAAGACTTCGGGCTTTTCAAACCCGATTACTTCCAATGGCTAGTCGTTTATCCTGATTTTGATGTCCATTTGCCCGTCATTTCCTTTGGACACTTGGTCTCGAGCTTTTCTTCCGAAGGAATTCCTTTGGCCTTTTCTTTTGGGCAAATCTCCCGAAGGAATTTTTTCAGACAATTTGTCTGAAATAATTCCTTCGGACTTTTTGTCCACATCTATCTTCGGAAATTACCCTTCCGACTTTTCGTAATGGACTTTCCTGAAGGGTAAGAGACCCTTCAGGCTTTCTATGTGTCCCTTCGGACTTCCGCGAACAATCCTCCCGAAGGGAAAGATACCCTTCGAGAATTTTGAAATGGTCCTTCCTAAGGGTAACATATGCTTCGGGAAACTTGCAACTGTCCACTTGGAGAAGCCCTTCAGATTTATGAAGTGTACCTTCGGGTTCTTGAAAGACCCTTTGGAAAAGTTGAAGAGGACCTTCGAAAAAGTTGACTGGTCCCTTTTGCCCTAAAAAAAGGCCCTTCGGATTTTTGAAAAAGACTCGTCCTTCGAAGAACCTGAAAAGCACTATTTTTCAAGACGAAATCGGGTTTATCAAGCCCTTTTACTTACTTCGGGCTTCTGACTGCTCACAACTTATGAAGTAATTGAGTAGTGCTCCTTGGAGAACCCGAAATACACTGTCCATAAGTAATTCAGGTTTGTAAACCCGAATTACTTATACTTATAAAACATTTAAAAGCTAAGCACTGTTGGAAACCCAATTTGCACTGTGCCCGCAGAAACCCAAAGTTGTCACTGCTAGAAAACCCGAAGTCATCTCAAAGACTTGTCATCTTCTTGCCTGAAAGCTCCCTTTTTCGTACTTAGGCAAATTTTGATATGTGATAAATTTCAATGAGGGGATATATCCTAGATAATAGGATCATTAAAAAAAAAATTATATGTCAACAAACTTTGCAATGTATAAATGTTCTCTTGATGGTTTGAATAAAATAATTCATTTAGATATAAGGTTTTCTAACAATAGAAACTCCTTGAGAGAGATTATAAGGAATTCAGACAAGACATTAATAAGGCTTTGTTTACACCACTATATACACCAAAAGCATAGTCACCACATTCGAATTCGTGTTCGAATTCTCCGAGGAAAAAATTCGGAACTAAAAAATTTGGGATAAAATTCGTGATTAAATTTCGCTGATAGAAATATACTTATTTTTTTAAATATACCAACCCACCATTAAAAAAAGATCACATTTCATATAAATAAATATGTCAAAATAACTTTCAAGTTTCAACCAAGTATCTCATTAAAGTTATTCATGTTTTGTTCAAAACGATATAATGATAATCTACTTTCCTAAATTCCACATCGACTCAAAACAAAAGCCTACAAGGAAAATCAGACTCAGGTTTTTCATGTCATTTTCAAATATAACAGAATCTGTCCAAAATTTCAGACTCTAAAATTTATCTTAAATTGATTGAAATAAACAAACTATGAAAAAAATTTGGATAACGAAGACTGAATTTAATCACGAATTTGAACAAATTTGAACGAATTTCAAAGATTTTCTTGTTGTTCAGCGAATTTCGAACTTCTACAATTAAATTCGGCGAATGCGGTTACTATGACCAAAAGTCCTTGGAAAGGTTATTTTGGATGTGAATACTATGGTAAGGTTGTGAACCATCCTAATTAACACAGGAGTTATTGATCTATCCATTCTCCCCTCTGCAAAGTTTACAACTACAAGTACTTCTATGATAGATGACAGATGTAATAGAAACACAAAAACTATAAACAACAGTTTGGTGAACATTGAAATAATCACATGCAACCAGGTGGCTATAGAGGGCATTTCTCAAACACGAAAAAAAGAGCTCAAAGTGAAAATTGAGAATGAGCAATATTGTTTCTTTGAAATATTCTGTAACAGTAGATAAATCGAAAAAAATGACAATTGGCACAAAAAATATAAGGAGCCATAGGTCCCATCAACCAATAAATCACTTTAGCAAGTGGGAAGATCTGTAAAGCTAACTATATCCAGACAAGATAAAAACATTCAACTAAAGCTAGGTAATTTCCAAAACACACCTCTATATAAAATAATATAGATAATTTCCAGTCCCTAACCACAAGGTGTATTTCCAACAATCTAAGCATCCTTATGTAAGTAGTGGGTGCGAGTGTAGCTGCAGGTGCATCATTTTTGGTTATTCAACCATTGGGTGCTGAAGTGGTACCATATTTTTTATTTCGCAACTTCCTTGACATTGTTTATTTTGCTGTCCCTTGATAGCCAAACTACCAAACAGCATAACAAAAACAAAAATGCCTTGAAGTTGAAATCGCAGAAACAAAAGCATTAAGTATACACAGCGTATAGAAAAGTACCTGAGTGAAGCTTATAACTGCATCTATATGAATGTGAGCTCCTTCTCTGCGAAATATTGGATCATCACGGACCTGCCAAATAACTCAGGAATATAGCTGGCATAAAAACAATTCCTGATATGAACTTACAGGTTCTAGATCTGAAAGTTTTAGGCAAACATTTCTAAAATCACATTTTGCTGTACCTCAGAAATTTATTTCTTTCTATTCCAAATAAAGAAATAAAAGAGAATATAAATTAGATCCATTTACCTTTAGGGATACATAAAGATCACCTGGACGATCACCTTCTGGGTCTGCTCCACCATATCCTACCATCCTTAATGTTTCTCCATTGTCCACCCCTAAAAGTTTTTAAAATATGTCAAATTAGAACAAATATAAATAGTAAAGAATTGAAACTTTTTATTAGGAAAGCAATTGCACGAATGGTATCAATACAGAGACTTAAGGAACTATAATCAGATATTAATTGACTAATTATGGCAACATAAAAACGCCACAGAAATGTTTTGACATGTTACTCCATTTCCAGCATCTATTAGGTAGTTATAAACAAGGATCCAGAAATTACTGCCAGAATATTAAACACAATTATAGACAAATCTTGGATTGCTTGATGTATGGAAGCAAAGCCTTTACCATACTACTCTCTCAAATGATGAAATTTACATTAAAAGCTTCATTTATACACCACAATGTAAACTGAAAGGAAACAAGAATAGAACATCAAACCTGGACATTCTCTACCGTGATTAAATACAGTGATTAGATAACTTGTATCTTATATGGTATGTCCAGGAGGCTTCATAAGAATGTAAACAAACTATCAGGACGTATTAATGAAGAATAACTACTTTTAATACATCACTTTACATGAAACAAACAGTGTGTGTGAGAGAGTGAGCATGAGTCCATTCACAGGTGTGCCTCCTTGCGTGTCTGTACAATTTGTAGTAGAAAATAACAGTTGCAGAGAACAAGAAGAGACATTTTAAGTACAAAGTATCTTTGGCTCCTCCAGACCCCATGGACGGATGGTTGGCCCCTAATCCTCCCTCAGTTGAGCCTTCATATTGGAGTGCTCAACTGCCTAAGGATGATCCTCCAACTCCTCCTGGTGTGGCGGCTTATGCTTAATTTCATGATGTTTTTTATATAGTTGCTTTGGTGTTGTTTCATTTGCCATGATTTGCCAGCGTTTTTTATTGTTCTGGTCTATTTTGAGCCAGTTTTTCCTCCGACAAAGCATTTGAGCCATGAATAATGATCAGCTGCTTTACTTTGTAACCTTTTGTAAATTGTTATTTTATTAATAATAGTTATACTGAAGTGTTCCAATAGTAAATATGTCAAATTTGCCTCTAAACTGCCTGGTTAATAATTTTGTTATAGGAGAGCTCAAGCAGTGTGAATGCACTCTCATGGATCTCAAGAGCACTTTTATGGCATTGTGTAATGTCCCCTTTCGAGATTAGAATAATATTATTATTTACAATAAAAAGTATTCCTAAATACTTAAAATAATAACATGTCGAAGGGATTTTATGTCGGTCACCCCTTTTTTATTTCTGATTATGACTTAAAAAGGTGCTTTCGAAGCATGGGTTAACTTGTCCCTTAATGAAGATAAGGCATGATATTTTTAAAACTACTCTAACTCTCCCTCCAAGTGCAGCGCCTCTTTTTGGGAAGGGTTTTATGAAAAAGAAGAGTATAAGAAGCGGAATGATGATCATTTGAGAGGTTAGGATGTTTTTGAATAAAATTTATGAGTTTGAGCATTCTTGCTTAACTCTCTACCTTGGAAGACAAAACCCTTCTCCATTAATCAGAATTTGGGGACGAAAACCCTCATCTTCAGCTGGGTGGCTTCATTCAGAGGTCATATTTTGGCAGATTTGTGGATTCCTAGGGCATCATTGGTGGAGAAAAGCAATTGGCAGGGATTTTGTGGTGGAGTGAAGCTGTTGAAAGCTCTTGCTGAGGGTAGCGAATCATTTTGGCAGCTCTTGTAGGGCAGCAAACCACCTGGAGAGCTTTCCCAAGGATGGTGACCCACATTGGGAGGCTAATTTGCATGTTTTGGGGGCAAATTTCTGATATTTGGTATTTTGATTCATCAAACAATTTGTTGGTAATTATTTGTGAATTTTCCAGCCAATATTTGCATGTTAAAAATCAGATTTGAGGGTTCTATTGTGGGCTGTAATAATTCTGTAATTTTGATGAATATTTGATTGGAAATATTGATATTTGTGTCCTAGATGTTCATTTCTAAAAACCATAAATTTATAGCTAAGGTTTGAGATTTTAAAATTCAAAATTTGCATAAGTTGTGTTAGGGTTTGCGGTTTTATTTTTAGGGTTTATTGGAAAACCCAAATCTTTCTATAATTCAGCCCTAAAGGGGACATTACAATGGTATCAGAGCCTTTTCATGGCCAATTGTGGAGTTTGAATTGTCTACAAAGGATTGGTGACCTAAGTTTTTACATAAGGAGGAACACATAGATCCAATTCAAAAAGTGGGGATAAAAATACAAACGGACAAAGAAAGGTACAATTTCAAGGCCACCAAAATCCTTGATGAGTATCAAGGGATGGCTGATCATCTTAAGTCTCTAGTCTCCGTTGATGAGTTCTTGAAGTTACACGAAATGATGCACCAAAGTAAAGAGGGTTGTGTGCTTACATAAGAAGGTTGCGAAAGGAAGAGGAGAATAATTCCCAAATTGTGATGAGAAAAGAAAAAGAAAATTGGAAAGAGGGAAAGTCAAACCCTCATAAGAATTCCAAGGAAAGAATCAAAAAACAAGAAAAATTTATACTTGAAAAAGGTTAATGAACAGCTCATGGGAGCATCTACCATGAAAAAAGGTAGTGAGAGAAATGATTCAGCCCAAGAGGAAGCACCATTGGCTACTTGCCCTAAGAGTTCAATGGAAAAGAAGGGCATAAATCACACATGTGAGGTAGAACTTAATGTTCCACCATCCACAACAAAAGTGGATCCTAGGGTTGGAAGGAACCCAACTACTTTGCAAGCCAGCACGGAAGATGTGATAAAGGACCCAAAAGAGGTGTGAGGGTTGGCTAAGGAGAGCGGAGGAGGCAAAATTGATAGCGGTTCAAGCAAAACAACACTTAAAAAAATTTAAGGAGAAGGGCAAGCTATTTGATTACAGCCTAAGCTATGAAAAAGAAAATCATGCTTCAGATTTGTTGTGTTACACCATGCCATTTCAGATTTCTTCTTATCACAAACAACATGCTCAAAAGGATAATAGGGTCAAGGAAGCAACTTGCAACAAAGGGCATACTGATACTTCAATTCAAATTCCAAATTGTAATGACATATGGGAGCCAGGTGATATATGGACACACTTGATAATGAAGTCCAACGTAATGAAAGCAATGCACAGTGACCTCTTTCACACATGTAAGGAGGAGGATATTCACAAGTTAGCTGAAGATGAAAAAGAAAGGTTGACTGAGTTGGACATATTGACTGGAAATTCTCTACCAATAGGCATTTTGCTATTTGCTATGACTAATTGTGCACCAAACAACACTTTGCAATCATACAAGTACCGTGTTAAGATAACTCTGGGATCTACAAAAAAGGGGGTCTCATGAGATATCAATTTTTTATAGTGGCCAAGGCATGAAGGATACACATCTGCCCGCAATACTGCAATCAGCAGGATGTAATTTCAGTTTAAGTCATGATGGGGTTACAAAGAACATGTTGGCAAAGGAAAAGATTCAAGAAGAGTATGCAAAGGTAATGGAAGTCAGTTGGCTTAAAGTCAAGGACAGAATTGAGCAGCCAATAAGACAGTCTGATATGAGAAAAGAAGATGAAGGGTAAGAGCATGGAAGCATGCCAAGGGCACCTAAGTTGAAGAAGTGCAATAAAAAGAAGGTTGCAGCTGAGTTTTCCATATATGACTATCCTTCAAAGGACACGGAAAATATGGTGAAGACAGCAAATACTAAGGCACTTGAAGGAGCTTCTGAAAGAACCAATATAGAAGAAGAAGCGCTGAGAATTTCGGCCCAATAAGGGGTACCTGAATTCTTACAAATGAGGAGAAAATGGGCATCCTAACTTCCATTTATGCCTTATTTGCTGATTTGTGTATAAGTAGAGCTGAAGATAAGGCTCTCAAGAACCATGAAGAAGAAGAGAACAAAGAGTGATCATGTGTACTTCAAAAGAAGGGTGGAGAAAATAGGAATGAAGATGATTGCAGCTATGGAGAAACCATGACTTCTGATTTGAAAGGAATTGGAGATGAGGTAATTCTTAATACCAAGGTGGGAGGTGTTGAACATATCCCAACCAATCTTCCTCCAGCAAGGGAAGGTAAACAAATTGAGTACAGCCAAAGGTATGAAAGTGTTGTGAATTTGTCGCTTCTTACTATGTCATTAGGATTGTGTTGTCATCATGACCATATGGCAAAGAATGACCATATGTCAAGTTTGATGTTTTGTACATCATGGCAAGGCTGCGGTTATCAGGGGTAGCAACATGACAACGATGATAGAATGAAAGAGCACTTTGAGTCACAAGGGCCGCATGGATTTCTTTCATTCTGGTTCCTAATTTCTTATACATGAAAGTTTGGGAATCAGGTGCTATAATGAGATACATGAAGGGTAAGTTTTCAAAAGAGTTGAAAGCTACTTTTGTAAATAAATTCTTTAACACATGCATTTGGCTTGAAGGAAGGTCCATGAGGATCCCTAGGAAGTATGATGGGCGCCCTAACACAATGATAAATAATCAATACTCAAGACCCTTGTTGAACATTAACTGCCATCTCTCAAAGGTTGAGTGGAAATCAAGCTACAAGTAGATAATTATTAAAATTTTGGTCCAAGAAGGGTTGTGGCACACCCCTAGATCACTCACATGGCTGAGTTTGGCGAAGAGCGTCATGTATGACAGCGGTTGTACCAAATTTTTTAATGCTACTGCCAATAGCAGTACCAATCATGTCTACACTTGTATGACAACCATAAAGGTATTTTCAGTTGCATGGTGTAAAAGAGAACTCAAAGAGGATAAATTTTTGCTAAAAAAAAATCATGATTCCAAGCTATAGAGCTGTTGTCATTCCCATTTCCAGCCAACCCAACATTTGCTATGTAGTTGTTCAAGCAATCCTAATTTTCTGTTTGTAGAGGTTGGTGAGTCAATTTCAGTCACTATAGGGTTGTTTTTTCAACTGATAAATCACTAACACTTCTAAATGTGGTGACACAATTCGAGTATGTTGGCTGACATCCTACACCTTTTGCCATTGTTTACAACATAACCAGCACCTTAACACATTTTATGACAATCACAAGAGTGCTTTCAGTCTCAAGGTGGAAGGATGTTCCGTTTAACATCAACAAGGGGTGGTTTGCAGCTTTCATGGAGGAGTGCCCAGCCATTACAATGCTGATTATGAGAGAGAAAATGCAATAGGACAGCTACAGCTATGTTTGGGGCAGCAAGAATGGACCATTGAAAGTCCATCATACAAATGAAAAGTATGAAGAAGATGCAAGCATGGGAGGAGAGTTGAACAACATGCCTATGAGGCATGGTGAAGCGGATGGAGTGATGTGGAGATCTTTTGTTTTCATTGATATGTTCATTCTATGTGCAGGTTTAGAAACAACCTATAGGAGTGTTGATAAAGAGACTCTTATGAATCAAAGAGTGCATAGTTTGCATATGTCCAGGGAGAGTACAATGATCATGACACGTGACAAACATGAATGGGGGCAGCTGAGTTTGTTTTCCGCTCACAGTAACAATATGGGACCCATTGGAGCTCAAGGCTATGTTCACAAAGCAAGTATTTGGGGTTGCAAGTACACAAGGATAAATTGGAATCTAGGTATTACAAAGATAGTTATTTGAGTGAACTTGCATTTGCTTGAGGACCAGCAATTTTGGGAAGGGCAGACTATAATGTCCCCTTTTCGATATTAGAATAATATTATTATTTACAATAAAAAGTATTCCTAAATACTTAAAATAATAATGTCTAAGGGACTTTATGTTGGCCACCCCTTTTCTATTTTAGATTATGACTTAAAAAGGGGCTTTTGGAGCATGGGTTACCTTAACCCTTACTGAAGATAAAGCATGATCTTTTTAAAACTACTCTAACTCTCTCTCCAAGTGGAATGCCCCTTTTTGGGAAGGGTTTGATGAAAAACATGAGTATAAAGGGAATGATGATCATTTCAGAGGTTAGGATGTTTTTGAATAAAATTTATGAGTTTGAGCATGTTTGATTAACTTTCTACCTTGGAAGATGAAACCCTTCTTCGGTAATCAGAATTTAGGGAGGAAAACCCTCATCTTCAGTTGGGTGGCTTCATTCAGAGGTCATATTGGGGCAGATTTGGACAGATTTGTGGATCCCTAGGGCATCATTGTTGGAGAACAGCAATTCGCAGGGGTTATGTGGTGGAACGAAACTATTGCAGGCACTTGTTGAGGGTGGCAAATCATTTTGACAGCCCTTGTAGGGCAGTGAATCACCTAGAGAGCTCTTCCAAGTGTGGCGGCCCACCTTGGGAGGCTAATTAGCATGTTTTTGACACAAAAACATGCAAATTTCTGATATTTGGTATTTTGATTCATCAAACAATTTGTTGGTATTTATTTGTAAATTTTCCAGCCTATATTTGCATGTTAAAAATCAGATTTGAGGGTTCTATTGTGAGCTGTAATAATTTTGTAATTTTGGTTGAAAATATTGATATTTGTGTCCTATATGCTCATTTCTAGAATTCATAAATTTATGGCTAGGTTTGAGATTTTAAAATTCAGAATTTGCATAATGTGTGTTAGGGTTTGCGGTGTTATTTCTAGGGTTTCTTGAAAAACCTAAATCTTTCTGATTCAGCCCTAAAGGGGACATTATGCATTGCTTACTCACGATGAAGTAATGGCAGCAGAACCAGTAGAATCATAAATGGCATAGTAGGCATGGCTTAATGTGGCTAGGGAACATTTTACAACCCATAAGAAACAACGTCGTTCATCAATTTGATTGCATATAATACAAAACAATAGCCGAATACTAGAATTGACTACTGGAATATTTTTCTCAACCCTGGTATCAATAATACCAATACAAGAACCAATTTAAAGATGAAGCATGTGGAAAAAGACCCTTCAAAATGGTGGTAGTTATAGAGAACAATGATAACATAACTCCTAGATGAGTACTTGACATACACTAAAGGTGATGATGTATCTTAAGTGTAATTGATGCCTAACCCCATTCAATAATAGCATTTTTGTTTCTTGAATATTTCCCAAATCTAGTAATGTTTAAAATCTACCCTAAATTTGATAAATGATATAGCAAGAGAACTAAAGTCGATATTTTTCAGTTAAACTAGAAGATATGGCATATGTAGGAAAGAATTTTGGTTTAATGAAATTACAATATAACTAAAGCAGAATAGGGTAGGTCCACACAATATGAATGAAAGCATATAAGATAAGATAAGATAAATATATTAATGTCCAACTAAACCACAAAAGTAGAGCAAAATAAGAAAATAAAAGATTGGGGCACTTTGAGGGGCAACCTCCACAATCTTACAATAAGAACACAATTCGATATATAATAATGCAAAACAGCCTTGCTCATCCTTATTTATAGACATAATTAACAATAGTTACAACCCTTCATCCTAATTAGGTTAGCCTAAAGAAACATATAGAACTATTGAATGAAATGGTAAAGGTAATGCAGGCCACAAGTCACCCCACCCTAACTGTAGTACACTTGAGAAGATAGAATATTTAGGGGTGTTACATGACACTCCCCTTCAAACAAGTGTTGCCCTCATCGCTTGGCAACATTGGATGCTTGTGCATGAACTATTTGTTTTCCCATGATGCATCTTCGCACAGCATTTTCTTTCACTTGATAAGGTACTCTATGATCACCCTTATCCGCAGTGGCTTGAAGTGAGCCTAGATAATCTCCTTAGGTTCCAAGATGATTCTTCCCCCCTCATCAAACCCAAGTAACTATCTGGATTGGAATCTTTTGGCCATTGACTTTCGTTAAGCAAGAAAACACAAAATAAATAATGTATTATTATTCATCGAGGTAACTCCAATTTGTAGGCCACACTGCCAATTTGCTGCAAGATTTGATACAAACCAGAATGCTTCGATAATAGTTTATCTATCTTTTGTTTCTTCAAGGATGTTTTTGTTAGTAGAAGACAATGTTGAGAAGCACACGATATATTGATCTATGCATAGATATTATTTATGATATGCAAAATTGGTTGCAACATGGCTACAGCAGTTATAGGAGGTTATTAGTTTAGACCTTAACTAAAATTAGTTCAGTCTTAATACAATATTTAACACCCCCTCTTAATGACTAAACTAGAAATGACTCCAAGTTTGTCTCGAAACTTTACAAAAAGAAAAGAACCAAGAGGTTTAGTCATGAGATCTGTCAGTTGTTCTGAAGAAGCACAGAAGTGAAGAAAAATATCACTAGAATCAACAATTGTCGAATGTCGTAATGATGAATCTCGATGTGTTTGGTGCGAGAATGAAAAATAGGATTCTTTACTAACTTCAATACACTTTGATTATCAAAAAATAGTGGAGTAGGTGTAGATCAAGGAAGTTGCAAATCAGCTAGAATCCAACGTAGCCAAACTGCTTCACAACTGGGACTAACTGTTGCTTTGTATTCTATTTTAGTGGAAGAGAGAGCAACGGTATGTTGAAGCTTGCTCTACCATGAAACAACACCTGAACCAAAGGAGAACATATACCCAATGGTAGATTTTCAAGTATCAACTGATCCTCCCCAATCAGAGTCCGTATAACCAATCAATCTGAAATCTGTTGTCCTCTGATAGAGAATGCCAAAGTCAAGAGTTCCTTTGACATATCGCAAAACCTGTTTTGTTGTCCAGTGTGCTCACTTTGGTTGAGACAAGAACCGAGAGAGGTGGCTAACGGCAAAACATAAATCTGGTCGAGTGGTGGTAAGATATATCAAGCTACCCACCAACTGTCTATACAATGATTCATTGACCAATGATGATGAATCATGAGCTGATAATTTCAGCCCTACCTCCATAGGTGTAGAAGCAGGATTACAATCCAACATTCCAAACTTCTTCAAAAGAGTGGTGGCATACTTGCCCTGAGCAATGAAAATGGAGTGGTCATGTTGCCAGAATTCTACACCCAAACAATAGTGTAGGAGGCCTAAATCAGTCATATCAAAAGCAGTGCACAAATCTGATTTGACTTTCTGAATCATTGTCTCTACTACTTGTGATGGCAAGGTCGTCAACATACACAATGAGTATCACAATGTCATCATCAGTGCTTTTGATATAGATATTCGGATTAGATGGACTCCATTTGAATCCAAAAGCTCGTAGATGTTGATCAATTTTGATGTACCAAGCTCGAGGACCCTGCTTAAGCCCATAAAGAGATTTCACCAATTTGCAAACCAAATGATCACGATCAAGTTCCTGAAAGCCTTCAGGCTGCACCATGTATACTTCATCCAAATTGCCATTAAGGAAAGCGCTTTTGACATCCATTTGAAATACTTTCCAACCAAACTGAGATGCGATAGAAAGAAGTGACTGAAATGTGACTATTTTTGTAGTAGGGACAAAAGTCTCCTCATAGTCTATTCCCTCATGTTGTGAAAATCCTTTCGCAACAAGGTCTTTGCACTTGTCTAAAGTACCATCAGCCTTACATTTGACTTTGTACACCCATTTGCAGCCAATGGATTGCTTACCTGGAGGTAAATCCACCAATGTCCAGGTATTGTTTCTCATCAAGGCATCATATTATGATTGCATCATTGTCTCCCACTCAGGTTTGCCTTGTGCATTAGAATATCGCTCGGGATCTAAAATAGTGAAAAAATTAGAAGCAAGAGCAAAATACATAAGCTCTTCATCATCAGTTGAATCCACAATGGACTTTCCTGGTTGTCGAGACCATGTATGAAATTGAGGAATATCACCCTCTCGTACATCCTATAGAGTGGTGTAATATCACTTAGGTCTCTTTTGTACCAAGGATTCCTATTCCTGCTGAACAACAGATGGAGAAGTGATCGACTCAAGTCAATGATGCTGATAGACTAATGGAGAGTTAGCCATAGATTGCTACACTGAAGATTGTGAAGGTGTCTCCAAAACATGTGGTTCCTCATCTTTTAGAGGAAGTACAAAACTAGAAACCTCTGGATTATCAAAGATGGTTGATTACAAACAAAAAATGATTGTTTCTTTTACATCAACATCCCGACTAATAATGATCTTGTTAGTAGACACATTTATTAGTCTATATGCTTTGGATTGAGTAGTATAACCAACAAATAAATTGGAACACACTTAGAATCTAGTTTACTTGTTTGTTTCTTAAAAATGAGTGCATATGCGGCAGAACCAAAAACACGAAAATGTGTTACCTCTGGTTTGATGCTAAACCAGGCTTCTTCCAGAGCGATGTTCTCTAAGGCCTTGCAGGGACTTATGTTCAGTATGTAGACTATCATGTTTATTGCTTCTCCCTTTATACGACACACCTTTGTGATGCATCATGGACCAAGCCATTCCATGATTGTGCGATTTTGCCTTTCAACGACTCCATTCTGTTGAGGAGTGTATGGGGTTGTTAGCTACGGATGAATTCCTTCCTTGCCGCAATAGTTCTGAAATTGCTTTGAAGTGGATTCTCCCCCATGATCGGATCGTAAGGTTTTGATCCGTCAACTTGTTTGATTTTCTACCGGTGCTTTGAATTTTAAAAAATCAGAAAAATAGTCAGACTTCTTGTTCAAGAAGTAGACCCACATATTTCTAGAAAAATCATCTACAAACAACAAAAAATACCTTGCACCAAGAATAGTAGATGACTTCGAAGATGACTCACAGATCTGCATGAACAAGATCAAGGAGCCCCTTTGCTCTCCAAGCACCTTCAGTGGGAAAAGGTTTTCACTTTTGTTTGCCAGCCAAACACCTTGCACATATATCCTGCTTGACTTGGATATTAGGCAGTCCAAGAATCGTATTCGATTTTTCGATTTTCGTCAAATACTAAAGATTGAAATGTCCAAATCTCTCATGCCATACAACACTAGTATTATCCTCCACAATTAATGCATTCAAACTAACAATGGCAGGATCAACAAGTCTATACAAGCCATTTTGCCCAATACCTAGGGCTATGACTTTATCATTTTTGATATCAGAGACTGCATTTTTTCCCTGAGAAATTTATTGTAATGTGAGGGTTTTCAGTTATCTGACTGATTGATAGAAGATTTTTGTTCATCTTAGGTACATACCTAACATTCTTGTCTATAAACTTTGCAGCATTATCCAATACAATACGTATATCTCCTATCCCTTCTACAACATTTGACCAACCATCACCCAAGGCAACTGAATCGGAAAAACTTTCTTTTGTAGTGAAATTAACATACCAGTCTTTTCGACATGTAAAATGCCTTGATGCACAGGAATCAAAAGACCAATAAAACTGGTAGATCCCTCATCGAAGCATGACACCATAAGAGCATATTCTTCCTCAGATTCAGCTTCAACTGCTACCACATTTGCATGCCCTTTTGCCTTCTTGTTATGTGTTAGATCATATTGTCTTTTTCTACATTTTTTCTTAATATGACCAAAATTTTGACAATAATAACATTTTACCTTGAATTTCGGGGAAGATGAAGATGTATCCGAATGCCTTTTCCATTTCCCTTTTGATTGAGCAGCAAATGCACTTTCTGATTGGACAGAAATGTGCTCACTGAAGTGTCTGTCTGCGTTCTTTTTGTAGCAAATATGAACTCACCTGATCAAAAGTGAGTGTTACTCTCTATCATTAGGTGCAAAGCTTCCACGAACGATTCATAAGGTGTCAAGCTATTCAAAACAAGAGCCACCATATCATTGTCACCCACCTTTTTGTTAATCGCTGACAATTGGTCACAGAGATCTTTCATAAGTAATAAATGTTCTGACAGAGACCCACTTTCTGTCATTTTTGTGAAAAACAACAGTTTTTTTAAATAAAGTACTCGACTTTTTTTCGATGTCTAGTACTTGTTCTTGAGACTAGTCCATAGTGCACTTGCTTGAGGAGCATTCTGGAACTCCGAAATCATATCAATCAACACAAAGTTTCAACAACAGAAGGGCTTCTTTATGACGTTTGTCATAATCGACAATGTTCGTTGCCAATCGTTGTTTTGTGTCAAGTATAATCTTGTCACAATCACAAAATTCCACAATTGTCAAAATTTTGACTCCACACATTATAATTATGCCCAGTTAATTTTTGGGCCTCAAGAAGCACAAGATTTTGGATATTAGCCATTTTTCACTCCGAAAAATAATTTTTAACCAATAAAATAATAAGAACAAAATTCCGAAAAGTTGAACTATTTTTATCTTCCTGAATTTGTTCTTTTATCTTTCTGATTTTGTTCAAAATCTTTCAACCACCCAAAAATTTTTAAAAAAATCAAAAAACTTGTGAAAAATTAATTGTGAACTCATAGGAATTTACTGGTTTGACCTGCTAGGTTGTTTTCGTTTTGTGCCCTCGTTTGTGTCTGACGCGTCTCCCTGCTGCATCGTTCCACGTTCTTAGGGACTTTTTTTTCCCCCAAAAATCCATCTTGCAGATTTGATTACCTGTCCTGGTTGTCGTGTCATTCCTAGGGACTATATGTTTCTCCCCAAAAACCCTACCTTTGATTCTATGTAGACTTTGGGCCCTTTTGTGAAGGCAAACACGACTATGTTTTCATTTGTGACGAACTTGACTGTCATTTCGTCCCGCGTACCCCTACAACTGCAACATGATTCGAGTCATGACTGTTTGATGGTCGACGGGACTGTGTTGGTTTCTCTCCTTGCGTGAAAATATTCTATGAAGATTCCCGCACAAAAGTCTTCAATCTGGACTGTGTTTGCAACAGTCGATAGTCCAAGGGACTGTCTCTCATTCTTCACCTATTCATACCCTAGAACCAGGGTTTCCTCGAACAACGAACACTCGTACCTTTTCGGCTTCCTCGAGTGGTGGCTCTGATACCACCGTTAGTAGAAGACAATGTTGAGAAGCACCCGATATATTGATCTATGCATAGATCTTATTTATGATATGCAAAATTGGTTGCAACATGGTTACAACAGTTATAGGAGGTTATTAGTTTAGACCTTAACTAAAATTAGTTAAGTCTTATTACAATATTTAACAGTTTGCTTATGTGAATGTAGCCAATCTCCTATATCAAAGTGTTTTCATTCATGCTCATCAGCTTGTTGCTTCCTCCAATTCTGTGCCATGGCTAAGTTTTCCCAAAGACTAGAAATTACCTCATGTTGTTGTTGAATGTGCTCCTCAACTTCTCGAACTCTTGGTTGTAGTTTCAAGGATGAAGTAATGTATGGTGGATGGTATCCATATAATGCCATAAAAATGAAAAAATTTGGAATAAGTATAGAATGAAGCATTATACCACCATTTTGCTAATGGTAATCAGTTAACCCATTGTGCCTACTTATCAAAAGTAAAACAGCAAAGATACCCTTCCAAGCACTTGTTTCCCACTTTTGTTTGCACATCTAATTGGGGATGAGATGAAGAACTATGAACCAGTTGAGTACCTAAACAATAGAATATATCAGTCCAATAATTACTAGTAAATATGGGATCACATTCACTAAATATAATCTTTAGGTGTCCCATATAGTTTCTAAATAGTCTCCATAGATGTTGATGCCACTGTACGTGCTAGTAAAGGGTGTGACAAGGAACAAAAATGGGCATATTTTGTAAGCCTATCGACGAACACCATAATGACATTTTACCATGTTTACTTTGGCAAACCCATACTGAAATCCATAGATACTTCCTCCCAATGCTAGCTAGGGATAGATATAGGCTACAAAAGACCTGGAACATTAATTGTCTCACCTTAATTCAGTTGATGCACCAAACATTCTGCCACAAATTTTTGTACATCACTTTTTAGACCTTTCCAAACAAAATCATATTTGACTAAGTTATAAGTTTTCAAGCATCACGAATGTCCCCTACTCAAGATGCATGGAGTTCCTCTAGAATCTTCCTACTTTAGGCCCAAATTTTTGCTTAAGTAAAGACTATCCTTGTACGATAAGGAGTCCCCTTTCCTCACAAAATTATCTAGCATGGATCTTGTTGAAGTTGTTGAATGAGATCTTGCGTATATGTGTCTTGCTTCCATTCGGATCTTGCCTCATCCACCCAATTCTTCCAATAACATGGACATGACACACAACAGTGCTTTTGTGATGTCATCTCTTATATATAATGCATATGCCAGTATATTTTTCTCTTTCTCACATATGATCTCAAAGACACCCCAACATTTTTGTGACCTATTTTTTTTGCTCTTTTGATGAAAACCTCTGTTCTAAAAAGTATTTTAGAATATCATGATCTATCCTTAGCTTGAAGTGTTTCCCCATTAGATAAGGTCTCCATTGTTTGAACACTTACAAAATAGCCAACATTTCTTTCTAAAAAATGAGTTTTAGCAAATTCTTATCCTCAAGTTGGTGACTTTCAGATGCAATGGACCTCCTTGAATGAGGACAGCACCCATACCATGCCCCAATGCATCATATTCTACAATGAAGGTTTGGATAAATCTGAACTGGCCAATACAAAAGTGGTATGCATCGCCTCCTTAAGCTTCTCAAATTCCCTTGTGGCTACCTCATTCCAATGGAAGGAATCCTTCATCAATAGAGTTGTGAGTGGTGTTGGTATGAAACCATAATTTTTGACAAATTTGCAATAGTATCATGTCATTTGTAGGAATCCTCAAAGGTTCTTGAAGTTTTATGTATTATCCATTTCACCATTGCCATGACCTTATGAGGATCTACCTTCACAACTTCATGTGATAAAATGTGGCCAAAATAATCCACCTCCTTGACTACAAAGGCACACTTGGAAGGCTTTGCATAAAGTTGATGTTGTTCGAAAGTTTGTAAAACTAGATCGACATCTCATAAAAGATGTGTTGATGTGTGGCTAGTTGTTGTTGATAGGGTCAGACTAGTCCATCTAGAATTCTTGCAATAGTATCCCATCAGTACAACGAATCCTCAAAGGTTTTGAGGGTTTTGGGTACTATCCATGCCACCATTGCCATGATCTTATGAGGATCTACCTTCACACCTTCATGAGATACAATGTGACCCAAGTAATCTACCTCCTTGACTACAAAGGCACAATTGAACGACTTTGCATAAAGTTGATGTTGTTCGAAAGTTTTTAAAACTAGATCGACATCTCATAAAAGATGTGTTGATGCGTGGCTAGTTGTTGATAGGATCAGATTTGTCCATCCAGAATACTTGCAATGCCGCCTCTTGGAGACTATTGTCTTTCTATGCCTATTGAACCTCCCAAACTTGTGCTTAGTGGGGGTCCTTGCTATCCTACTAGGGGTATTACTTGTGCAACCGCCTATTGTTGTGGATACTTACGGTGGTACTTGTGAAGTACCATAAGAACCCAACGATCCCACTCCATCCTCCAATTACTATACTCATATTTGGATTTGGTATCATGCATGGGGTCAAGTCTATGCCAACTACAAGTGGGATTTGTTCAATCATTAAATATTGACTCATACTTCTTCTAAACTCCTTATGTCCATCATGTCCGCACTTCCTCCTTTGTGTTGTAAGCACGCACATGATGTGGATTCAAGTGGGGTAGTTGTTGGCTCCTCCAGATTTCTCTTCACTCTTCTCTCCAACCAAGTTGGATAGATCCCAAGCTTTTTCTTCAACTGGACGCTTTGGGGGTGTTACAATACCGTGCTCTAGGCCTTGCATACCTTCACTTCCAATGAAGCGCAACTTGTATGCATGAGAATCAGTCATGTGCCCTTTTTGCCCTGCATGGGTCCACATGGAATCCTATTGACTCAATTCTCCCCTCCTCCTTGAGCCCATCTCATCGAGAGACAACTTTGTGGCTTTTCTATAACTATGTAACATGAGCTCTCACTCCTCTTGGCACCTCCATTTTGTCTTTAGCCTCTAATGAATCCACATCTTTCTTACTATGCCTTGCACAAGTCTATTGCCGCCATATTACCTCTCCATTGGAAAACGCTCAAGACCCTAGTCCACCAATAGTTTCTTCAATCAAAATGGGATCTACGCAATGGAGGAGCTTAACAATTTGCACAAGAATCGATACTCTACATCCTTTAGAGAAGTATACATGGATATTGAGAATTCCAATAGGTAGCTATTAAAAGCTCCTCTCTACACCTCTACCATGCAAATCCAAACTAAATCAATTTTCTTTTGTTTGGCAAGGCACACTCTTTCGTCCATGTCACCTTCCAACCATGATTCCTTTGATAATTGATGTTGTAAGCAAGCAACCAATTGTAGGTATGCACCAAGAGCTCAACAAAGAAGATCTCATATAGCAGATCAAAGATCTCTTGCTCCAACCATTTCTTTAGTCTCATACTTCCTTGGCCTGATGCATTTCTTGCAAACTATAAGGATTGCTCATCAAACCACTCTTCAATACACTCCAGAGTGATTCAAAAACCCATTTTGTCATGGAATCTCCATCAACCCTTGAACGAGTATCGGCAACAGAACCAAATTGTCGGATGATCTTTTGTGTAACTAAAAGTATTGTGCAAGGCATCGCCAACAAACAAAGAATTACCCAACACCAACATATCACCCAACCTTAATGCTTATGCGTTTACCCAAGGCATAGAGATAGTATTGCGTACCAGTCTCTTGGGACAATGAAAATTCCTCATACATTCCTCACCTTAAGAGATCTAATGTACTCATGCATAAAAGAAATCATGCATTAACTAGAAAAGAGTAGGACCGTGAAAGTAAACACATATAGCATTATACAGGTATAAATCAAAGCTTATAATATCCACTAATTGGGGAGGGGAGGGGGGCCAGGGGAGGAGGCGAAGGGGGGGGGCAGGTACACACACATGATCTGGAATTGTATTATCTTTCTAGCTATGTGTTTTGTGTGTGTGTGTGTGTGTTAGATCTTCAATTGTATTATCTTTGTAGCTATGTTTTGTATGTGTGTGTGTGTATATCTTTGTAGCTATGTTTTGTGTGTGTGGCCGTATGTATTTGATGATATGTTTTGTGTATGTGGGTATATGTATACATATACACACATGTACACAAAACATAGTTACAAAGATAATACAATTGAAGATCTAATATTTACCATTCAACATTAATAATCAACATACATATACACACACATACACAAAATATAGTTACAAAGATAATACAATTGAAGATCTAATATTTACCATTCAACATTACTCACCAACATTTGGTATTAATATTATATGGTAAATATTATATTTTGAATTCAACATTACTAACCAACGTTGATTATTAATGTTGAATGGTAATTATTAGATATTGATTTGTATTATCTCTATAACTATGTTTTGCATATGTATATGTGTGCGAGTGTGTGTGTATATATTACAATATAATAGTATCAATATTATAATACACTAAAAATATTAATACTAGTATAATAATCATAATATGGTATGTTATAATATATATATATAATATATATATATATATATACAAAGATAATACAATTCAAGATCTAATATTTACCATTCAACATTAATAACCAATGTTTCTAATGTGTAGTGCGTGGATTTATACAGGCAGCTAACCAGCCTCTGCTAGCCAACTTACTAATAGCTACACGATGGCTTCATTGTCCACCAAACACAAACTCTACCAGCTTACTATTAATTATAATGGCCTTAGAATATGATTTACTCCGCCTCAAGAACACTATATGCAGACTCTTAACTTTTGTCGGCCTTTGACATCCACTTGTTCTGACATCCGGCTCATTCTAACATCAGATCTGCTATGAATTCTAACACTCCCATGCCTTATGCTGACAATCGCGTTCTTATGCAAAGTTCATATCCATCTAGAGGGTTGGTAGCATGCAGACCTTGCTCTCACGCCCGCATGACGGACTTTCTACTTATGCACATAGCTTGTCTTTTGTCACTCGCATTGCTACTTTGCTCTAGCATCATCCGTGCAGCTCTTTGACTTAGTCAAAATCACAGGTCAACACACATTTGATATTTATGGGTGGCACAGTCCCCATACATTGTAAAACTACGCTTTTTGACTGAAGAGCCTACTTAAAATCCTCCGTCAATTTAAAGCTAATTGTGCGTGAGAGACTCTTTGGGAGCTTAAAACCTTCTATAGTTGCAACAACCTTTTCAGAAAATAGTGTGTGCTATTTTGCAGCCTGAGATTAAAGGCACTCTAAACAATGTTCTCATGTCAATTCTACTATCCACTTGTCTCTTCATGTTTGCATGCAGCACATGCCATCTGAAACTCTCGTGCTGATATTTAAGAATAGATGCCATTATATTTTAAGCTTGTAAGCTTCAAAAGAAACTTGCAAGTTTTGAAATGCAGGAAAGCATCTCAGACTATCAAGGTGGAAAGTATTAATAAAATTTCCTAACATCTAGCAAATTCACGCATTTTGTAAAGTTTGTGCATGCCTTGGAATATGTGGAGTAAAGCGTTGTTTTAAATTGGTCAAAATCCAAATTTAAATGTGTGTAAATGAGGTTGTTGGTCTCAGAGCAAGCTATGATGCTACTATGAATTCACCTCGAGTCCCCAATTTTTCACAAATAGTGGTAACCAAAAATCACTCAGAAACACAGGTGGTCAAACTCAAACCAAAAAGGACAGGGTAGATCATCCATAAGGTTGAAATCCTACACCCATGGCTTCATAAAAGACACAGTTTTCTATAAAACTAGGGGCAAGACTTAAATTTTCTCAGATCTTGAAGCAGAAAGGCCATAAAATACCCTTTAGGAATCATAAGGATGTTAACAGACCCAATAGGTTTCCAAATCTCTTGGATCCATGCTTTCAAGATCTTTGGTCTAAGGTGGGCAGCCATCAAACAACATATTAGCACCCTCTTTATGGAATTAATATCGTTGTTCCATTTTTTCTAAATGGAAGTGCACCTTGTACAGGTTGTCCATTTTTAAAAAGCAGCCATTTGTCATTTTGGCTGTGAAGTTTGTTTGAGCATGATGATGCATGAATTTTCATAGCTCGTTCCTAAAAACAGGATATTAATACTTAGTCATAGGTGCTTTCAAGAAGATATTAGGAAGAGTTTTGGCCATGGCCTCCTCACAGAGGGAAATGTTTGAAATAAAGTTACCAAGAAATTGGTACCATGTACGGATACATGGAGACAAGGATGGGTACACCAATTTTCAGATAAAAATGAGACAAGTACTCAAAGATGTGTGTGTGTCGATGTGTAAAGTAAAATTTATAGAAAACAATATTATACAACCAAAGAAAAACATTAATAACTTTTTTAAGTAAATAAATTAGATGTCAATAAAAGACGAGAGCAATTATAATGATATTTATCTTTGATATCTCAACATATCTATGTACAAAATAGAGGTGGTCTCCTCAAGTTCTATCCGGGCTGAGAAAATTTTACTAATCAAAACAAAAAGGATTACAAAGCTTGTGATGGGGGTGTCCATAGGTTGTTATCCCATATTTATAATATGGTCAGTAAAGATGAAAAGCTGCAAGACATGGAAGAGCTTCTCTTTTCACATTCCTTACTCCCCTAAGATACACTAAAGACAACAATGAGGTGGGTGACCTTTTGACTTCTATCCTCATGTACACAAAAACAATTTTTAAAAAAAAACATTATTATCAAAACAAAATATTCTAAAAAACAGAAATACTATATCTTGGATCAATATTCCTAATATACCCCTATGTGATCAAAAGCTTGTCTTCATTTGTTATTTCTTCTTTACTTTCGCCTCATTCCAAGAAGTTCTCTGAATTTTTCAAACGTAACTCGATCCACGGCTTTGTGAATATGCTTTCTACCTTTTCCTTTGTAGATCAATAAGTAGGATCAACTATCTTATTTTTTGTCAACATCCTCAAATGGTGATACTTCACATATATGTGTTTGGTCTTCGCATTTAGTAAAGGATTCTTTGCATTTCGATGGCACTTTGATTATCTACATTCAACACTATAGGATCATCCTAACCATCCTACAATTCCGTCCTGCGAAGATGTACTACCTCGATCAAAGCATCCCGTGCTGCAATGTATTCCAATTCAATTGTATCATTAGCCATTGTATCTTGTTTCTTTCAAAACCAAGCCATTGATCCTATCCCCAAATGCATCAAATAACCTGTAGTAGACACATGGTCATCAACGCTACCACCATAATCTTCATTTTAAGAACTCACAAGACTTATATTATTTTTCCTATATTCCATGCTAAAAAATATTGTACCATAATCTCTAGATTGGGGGCTAGCTCCCATTGATGCACCTTTAAGCTCTTTTTAAACTAACAACTCTGTATGAAAAGGGAAAAGGAAAACAACTGAGAAAACAAGCGGTGAAGCACCAATATTTGATATCCTCCTAAATGATTGAAACCACTACTTAAAGGTAAACAAGGATGTTTCACACAAAATCACAACAAAAGACATTGTTGCATCAGTATTTCATAAGTTTGATTCAGGAAGGTATTTAACGTTTAGGAGGGTGATGAACGATTCTACAAAGAGAATACACATATACCACTTCTAAGACGTTTATACACTTAGTAAAGAATACTAATAGAGACATGCAACATCATCCCTTCTGCACATTAGTAAGTGACCATAGATTGACATACTAGAATATAACCTTTTCACTAGTCATTATCAACAAGATTCGAACTTATACTCAATAGTGCAATGTGTGAATGGCGAAATCACTTGTATTTTCTTGAAGAGTTACCAGTACAAATTTGACTAGAGTTACACTATAACCAACGGAGGCTCCCAAATTAGTAGAAAGAATACATATATATAGTTTTTAGAAGGAGGTCGAGCCAAGAAAGTTCAAAGGTCACTTGGATGTGTGTCATCTTGAGGATGGAACAGTTACACGGCATTCTGTAAGATGTTCTCTTTTCAGTTATGCCAATAGGATCAAGATACTCCGAACTGCGTTTTGCCATAAATGGGTCCATTGGTTGGAAATTCGTTTGGATGCTAGTTGTTCCTTATTAGCTTGTCGAGCTGTGAAATGGTATAACAACTCACTCCGTCGACTTGCCTATTTCCATTTGCTTGTGCACATATGTTCAGGATCTCGCCATTTGTCACCTTTATCTTTGCCTTCTGGTTCCAATCGAGCCTTTCTTCTAAACTTCAACGGCTATTTTATGCAGATTGACGTTTTGCGGGCCGTCACTCCTTTGTTTGAATCCCGACGGCTAGTTTCCGCAGTTTGAACTTGACGTTTTGTGGGCCGTCACTCCTCAGGTATTTCTTCGGACTTCTTGTCTTCGGCATTCTTTCGGACAATTTGTCCGAAAGAATTCATTCGAGCTCTTCTTCCTTTCCTCTCGGCATTTTGTCCACGGATGATTCTCTCGAAAGAATTCATTCGAGTTTTTGTGTTTGACAATTTCTCCAAAAGAATTCGTTGGACAATCCTTCCGAAAGAATTCTTTCAGGTTTTCTGCAAGTGACCCTTCGGCTTTGTGAAAATGCCCTTCGGTTTTTTGCAATGGTCCACCTCTTCCCCAAAACAATCCTTCAGACTTTGTGCAAATGTCCCTTTTGAAAGGAACATACCCTTCAGAAGAAATGTAAATGACCCCTTTGACCTGAAAGTGGCCTTCGGAAAAATGCAAGTGTCCTTCGGGATTTTTGTCACCTACCCATTTGGAAAAGATGAAGTGCCTTTCGGAATTTTTGGAATGGTCCACTTGTCCCTCGGCTTCAATTCCTTCAAGTTTTTTGTAAAGGACAATTTATGTGGACTTTTTGCAAAGTGCCCTTCGGAAAATGGAAGTGACCTTTGAAAATGTCTTTCGAAAAACCTGCAGTTGTCCTTCGGACTTTTGGAAACGGTCCACTTAGCCTCAAAGATACCCTTCGAAAACATGAAACATACCCTTCGGACTTTTGGAAATGGTCCACTTTCCCTTCGGAAATTTGCGATTGTCCTTTCACAAAAATGAAAGACACCACTTTGTCTTCGTGAGATTTCTTTCGGACAAATTGATCGAAAGAATGCGTCACTTGGTCGGACGAATACACTTAACAAAAAAAAGTCCTCGGACAAAAAGTCTGAAGTAATTCTTCAAAGGCATAAGACACAAAACCCGAAAGAATTTCTCAAAGGCTTGGTAAAGACCAAAAAGAACTTTTCGAAAGGATTAGGCTTGCACATTTGTTATGGGCTTGTATAGAACACTTCCTGCATACTGGACTTGACCAAAGATATGGAATTAGGTAGCGAAATTTTCAGACAGGGGGTGATCAATTTTGGCTTGAAAAGCCAAAATTTGGTCAACACTAAGTAAAGCAAAAAATTGTTTCACTTTCGCCCACTTGAGCATATGAGGCAACTCACCAACCTATTGTACCTATTAATTATCTCTAATCCCTTCCACTCTATGAGATTGAGATGAACCCTATTAATCACCTGAACTACAAAGATTTACATCATTAGAACTAGAATCAATGGAATTTGAATCAAGTGAACCACTCACCACACTAGACTCACCCTTTTTACTTGCTGATTTTGGATGTCTGTCATTTCCGCTCGAATCCACAATATACCAAACTCTCATTATAGGGATGGGTTTTCATGTTTTTCTTGCTTTATGCTTTCGGAATTTTTTTTTCTTACCCTACATTACTCTTTTCTCAAGTTTTGAATCATCCATAGCATCTAGTTCATCAAAAATGACATCTCTACTGATTATGAATTTGACAATCCTCGCATCTAGTTTCTTTCTAAGCTCATCAAGGACTAGTGCAGAACATGTTGAACCAAAAGCTTCCAAATGCTTTAGCTTTTGTTTGTAACCATGCCAAACCTCAAAAGTTGTCACTACATCCAATGCTGAAGTTGGTGCTCTATTGCTCAAATAAAATGTTGTGTCTATTGCATCACCCCAAAAACAATTATCTAGATTCTTATGTTTGAAGATAGATCTAGCCATATATTCAAGTATCTTGTTTGTTCTTTACACTACCCCATTTCGATGTCATGTGTAAAAGGTAGTAAAATGACTTTATATGCCATGCTCCTTGTAGAAATCTTGAAACTCAAAGTCAATATCCTATCAATCTATATTGTTTCTCAACTAGATTTTTAAACTCAACATACCTAGACAACACCTCTGATTTATTTTTTCATGAAATTCACCAATGTCATACAAAAATAGTAATCAATAAAAACTACAAAATATATATTCCCCATATGTGAATAAGCACTCATATCACAAACACCACTATGTGTAGATCCCTAAATCTAGTCACAAGTACTTGATAATGTTAATTCTTAACATATCTTAAGCCACTTGACTCACACTCAAATACATGACTCTTATTTGTCATTCCTCTAGTCATTTATCTAAATGTGAGCTTGACCCCTCTGTTCATTGTCATTGCTCCACAATAATTTTCAAACCAATGCTCAAATTGCCTTATATTATTCTCGAACTGCTTCCAACCTTAGGACAGTTGTCCCTACTTTTTTGGGACAAGTCCGCACTAAGGAAATAAATCCGTTACAACAGACCTATCCACCTAGTCCGTCCTTGTCCCCACACCCTTTAACAACTAGTTTCCCAAATTCGAAATATTCATTTGGGTCATCCTACATGTTTCGCAAGTCAACTAAAGGAAATTGTCATAAGATTTCACTATAAATATAAATCAAAGGTCATTCATTAAGAGAATTGATCTCTATCTAGCATCTATCTTTTACACTATTGCACATTGAGCAAATATGCCCTATTCTTCACAAATTCAAGTTCATTCATTAGGAGCAGTCATAAGCCAGTCAAAAGCATTTCAAATCAAGTCAAGAGCTAACATTGTCAAGTATCAAAGCCAAATTTATAGCTGCATATATATAATCAAGGAGCACAATTGCACAATCCCACTAGGTGGGAGAACTGCGTGTGGTTTGATTCCCTTCTCAGAGTATTTGGATATGTAATCAACGGTTAATCATCAACAGAGGTGATTGAGGTCAACTCAATCTATTACACTTCCCCTTCCATTTTGAAAATTTCTAGCTCTCACGAGTATCCCTAGGGCTTCCAAAGCAAAGATAAGGAGAACAGAGTTTTTTGTGCAACATTTACAAGATCACAATATCTCAACCCTCTCAACAAACACATGCATAGGTAGCATAGCAATTACTGTTTCGACACGATCAAAGCAAACAAGTCCACAATCAATGGACACGGTCGACCTGCAGTGTTGTTCAAGGAGTGTGGAACTATCCATAAATATCCACACTCTACTTCCAGATTTGCGCTGTCACAACCCATTCTTCCCCTGATTTTCACTATCAAGTGCCTACTAAAATCAGCCAAAGATTAGAAAAGCTAAGTATCTTGTATTTGGTTGTACTTACTATTTTTAACATATGCCACTTATCATCAATTCCAATTGTCAATTCTACTTTACATTCAAATTTATGCTTATATGTCATATATTACAATCTAAATAAATTTTCAAAGTTTTATACCTATTACCACTATTAAATCAAAAATAGGGTAAAACCTATTGGTCAACCCGTTTGTTGCTTGAAACTTACTTTGTTTTTTCGATTTTTGTTCTAAAGTCTCAACTAAATTCATGATTCTCATACACTATAGAGACATATGATCATCCTTTCTAGGATTTGATTGAGCATTGCTCTAGGATTTCTATTTCACCTAGGTGTTTCGGATTGAATTCCTAATTTGCATGTATAGAGTTTTTTACTTTTGTTGGCTTTCAATTTCATTTTCTTTATTTTTCTTGATTTAGAATTGTGTTATGAAAGTTTTAAAACTCATAGGAGTTGTCTAAGCCCCAACCCTCCAAAGCCTTTTGGCCTACACACCTTGTGCCAAGCCACTAACGAGGACCTATTGTTTTCTTCATTGCTAGACCATAAGAACCTTCTTTGAATTTGCTCAGTTCTTTTTTCTATCTTAGGGGGCACACTAAAAATGGACATCCAGTACATGGGCATGCTTTGGAGGGAGCTCTTGACTAATTAGACTTTGTCATCTTGAGACAGGAGACCCCCTTTCCAGCCTGTCAATTTCATTTGGATTCTATCTAGAAGTGGATTACAACGATCGACTTCCAGCCTACTACCACACAGTGGCATGCCCAAGTAAGACGCAAAAGTTCCTGAAATTAACATTCCAAGATTTTGGATATCTTGCTTTGCATCCTAACGGGTATTTAAAAAGAAAAGAGAGCTTTTCAATAAGTTCACATTCTAGTCGAAGACCGACTCACAGTCCTGATGCACTGACTTGATAGCCCTAGCTTCTCCCATTGAAGCTTCTCCCAAAACCAAATTATTGTCGACAAATTGTTGGTGGATAAGGGCTTCCATTAGGGGGCAACCTAAAGGCCTTTTATCAACCCGATCAACCTGGTTCTTGACAGCTCCCTGCCAAGAGCTTCCACCATAATAATAAAAAGGTAAGGAGAGAAGGGATCTCCTTGCCTAAGGCCTATTTCAGCTAAGAAGTAACCTTCCGAAGAGCCATTGACCAGCACCGAGAATTTAGGAGTAGTAGCACATGCACGAATAATACCCCTAAACTTTTGGTTGAATCTGACTTTCTCAAGGATCTCGTCCAGGAATTGCCATGAAACTCTATCGTAAGCCTTAGGCATTTCAGCTAAGAAGTAACCTTCCGAAGAGCCATCGACCAGCACCGAGAATTTAGGAGTAGTAGCACATGCACGAATAATACCCCTAAACTTTTGGTTGAATCTGACTTTCTCAAGGATCTTGTCCATGAATTGCCATGAAACTCTATCGTAAGCCTTACTCAGATCTAATTTGAGGATCACGTCCGACTTGTTTGAGTGTTCAATCGAAAGAATGGCTTCATGGATCGAGGTGATTCCGTCAGTGATTTGCCTCCCAAAAACAAATGCCCCTTGTTCAGAAATGATTCTTGGCAGTAGGGGTTGCATTCTTAAGAAAAGGGTTTTAATGCAAATCTTATAGAAGGTGTTACATGGGCTGATTGGTTTGACGTCCTTCAAAAGCTTGGCTCTGAGCTTCTTGGGAAGAACTAGGAAGGTGTTGTTCAGTTCTTTGAGGATACTCCCCACTTTGAAAAATCCAACTGCCACTACCACAACCTCATTCTCAATAATGTCCAAGAACTTCTGAAAGAATATTGGGGGGAAACCGTCTGGCCCATGGGCTTTTTCTCCTTCCATGGTGAAGACTACAAATTTGACCTCTTCTGAAGAAGGTTGTTTGAGGATTTCCCTGTTTTCCTCTAACTTAATCACATTTTGAAACAACTCAAGAAACTTGTTCTCTACCGAGGGTTTTGAATTGGAGTTGCCAGACAAAAGCCGCTTGAAATAATCAACAATTTCTTAGGTGACGTCCAATTCTTGCTCACACTTGCTTCCATCCTCTCTAATGAGGTCCTTGATTATGACGGCACTCCTATTCCTGCTAGCAGAGAGGTTAAAAAACTTTGTATTTTTGTCTCCTTGAGCCAATTATCTTTTGACCTTTGTCTCCAATAGGTTTCCTTCTTAACTTCTAGGTTATGAAAAACGCTACGAAGATCTTTTTCTTTTTATTGAAGCATCTAGTTCAGCCCAGAGGATTGCACCTCCTCAATTTTTTGTAGTTCTTCAATATTTTTCTTGTGCTCGAATACGTTTCCAAAAATCTCCTTAATCCAGATTTTGGGTTTTTGTTTAACAAACTTGAACTTTCAGGGTAGGATGAATATATTTGATCCTTGAACTTCCTCCTTCCACCAAAGCTTCAAAGATTCCTTAAGCTTTGGGTGATGCAACCACATCTTCTCAAATTGAAAAGTAATACACTTGTTCCTGATGATCTTTTCCTCCTGAAGAACCACTGGATTATGGTTAGATCCTACCCTTTCAAGCATTCAATAGGAATACCCTCTACAGTCAGTGGTATCTCCTCCTCCTCCCCTTCCACCACTGTAGTTCAATATTATACCTATTCAAGAGCACAATGCAAAGTTAGTTGTTGCACCTATTCAAGAGCAAAGCACAAAGACAATTGTTACACCCATGTACAATCTTTCTATATAGTCAGCTCAGAGGAGCATGGTAACTCTCCTATACAGAAAGCTTCACATCAAAGAGTTATTCAAGGTTCAAAGACATCTTCATCTTCTATAGTGTGTCCTAAAGCAGTACCTCAAACAATTCAACGTGTTCCACAACAAACATAGACTGTGAAACCTTCTCCTCCTGTACAGTGGACTCCACCAAGTCTTGTGCTTTCTAGACTTACACATCCTGCACAAGATTCTATGAGCGGTGATCAAGACAATTGCATTACAACACCTGATTCTTTTTTAGATTCGGATTCATCCACATGTAGCACTTTTCGTTCACGAAAAGTCACCATCCAATTCTATGATACATGCATGCACTACGGTCCTCCCATTTATGGGATCATTGGTTAGTTTCTTTTTTCATACATCAAATATGTCAAAAATACAAAAACAATCAAAAATTTATAAAATACAAAAAAAAAAAACAAATATGTCAAAAATACAATAATATTCAAAATATTCTCAAAAATAAAAAATAAAAACCTAACCATGACATGAGTTGTTACTTTACTTCTTCACATATGTTTTATCACATGTTTAGTAGATAGCATATTCTTTTTCATATACATGCATTTCATGAGGTATATAAGTGTGATGCAAGACATACATATTATACATGAATTCCTAAATGCTAGACTCCCTTCTACCCAATGGCCATGTCTATGCTTGGGGCATCTTATTATACAGGTTACATTGTCACAGGTTATATTTGTCGATGAATTCTCTACCATGTTAAACTACAAATCTCACAAGTGTCTTGCTGATTACTTGTGTTTTACATTGCGCTACATTGATTAACTACTTTGTTATGATGTGACATTAATACATATAAATGGTGTAGACTAGTTTTCACTTGTTCTATTATCATTTAATGTTGTTACTTTCTTGCATGATAGACTAGACATTGCTTGCTTATTGTGTGTGGGCACTTGGCTTTGTGCGTGCAAAAAAATTGTCCTTTGTTTGAGACATTCTTAATGTCCTTTGCGCATGGCCCTTGGCCTTGTTTGTTGTGACATGTTCATGCCCATTGTGTGCGGCCCTTGGCCTTATGTGTGACATTGCATGATATTGTGTGTTGTGCTTGCTAAGCTTGATTAGTGGTGTCATGATCCATATCATGCATTTGTACTATGTAGTCTTATTCACAGATGGTTACTTTGTTGCATGTCTCATTGTTATATCTATCTATACATGACACTTGTATGTATCACATTACATATGTTTCATGCATACTTCAATGATAATTACATTACTATGATGACATACTCTCCACCTGTTGACATGATGCTACATGATTCTATCTTTATAACATGATACAATTAACTCTTCTTTTGAGATGAGAGACTTGCAGGGTACATCCCTCATCTCAAAAATGGGGCATTACAATGGACTTGTCTTAGAATTTCAAGCCTCCAGGAATAGAAAAATCAAATTCTATGACAAAATACAAGTATCAAAGATTTCAGTAATTCAAAAATCATATACATGATAGATGTTGATACAATGATACAAATTATGGAGGCATATGACATGTATTTGCACTCAATTTATCCAGACTTGAGTACAGATTCATACACACTTGGATGCATATGCATAGGCATATGCAAAACAGTTATAAAAACACAAATTACATAGATGCATTTGGCACAAATTCAAGGGGCATGATGTTGGTTTATGCACATAAATACATTTTTCAAAGTCAAAATGTATAATACCGATCCATGCACATATACACTACAATACAATTTACAGATTCAATGGAAAATGGTTGTTATTTCATTCAAATCTATTGGCACTGAGGTCATGATGGGGGCATAAATATTTTTCATTCTCTTTCGATCATGCAAATAGAATCTAAATCCGTCTATAGCGGTGTGATCCATTTTGTTTTCAAAAATGTGCGTTCGAGTTTAGTGACACTCAACGGCCTTGGCATTACTTCTAGTGAACCTATTTTGTGGTTCCACCTTCTATTACAAGTAATGTACGTTCAAGTCTAGTGACACTCAATGGCCTTTGTATCACTTCTAGTGAACTCATCATGGTTCCATATTCTTTTGGAGTAGTACATTGGATATTTCTCCCCATCCATGAGAGTTGGAGCATGCATCTTTTCAACTCAAGGGCTTGATTAGTTACTCAAAATTGGGACTTGATCACTCTCAATTCGTCAATGGTTCAACATGAAAACCATCTCTCCAAGCGCTTCAATAAGGGGGCACATTTCTTCAATGCTTCATCATCTTTTACAGGTTTCAAAGCACGCATAGTTTCATCTCCATACAGGTGTACTCACTCCCTGCTCTCCTTTTAATTTTCAAATTTCGAGTTTCAAATTTTTCAAATTTAAAATATGAACGACTACATGCGTTGTTGCAGGGTTTGTTAAATTTGAGTGTCCTTCACAATTGGAGTTTCCTATCAAAAGACAAAATGTGTTATACACACTCCGGTTTTTTTTTCTCCTTTACTCTAGGAATTTTATTACTAGAATAAAAAGGAAGCAAATGTAAATACCTAAATCTGATCACAGGTACTTGAAAATATTAATTCTTGAGATACTTTAAACCACTTGACTTATGCTCAAATACATGACTCTTATTTATCACTCCTCAAGCCATTTATCTATATGTGGGCTTCCCCATTTTGTTTGCCATCACTACTGAACAATAATTTCCAAATCAATGCTCAAACTACATTATAATACTATTAGACTGCTTCCAACCTTGGGACAATTGTCCCAACTTTTCTGGGACAAGTCTGCACTAGGCAGAGAGGTCTACTGCAACGGCCTTGTCCACCTAGTGATTCTTTGTCACCACACCCTTTAACAGCTAGTTTCCAACTTTCCAAAATTCGAAATATTCATTTGGGTCATCTCGCACATTTTGCAAGACTACTAAAAGAAATTGTCGAAAGGTTTCACTATAAATACAAATCAAAGGTAATTCATTAAGGGACTTGATCTCTATCTGGCATCTATCTTTTACACTACTTCACAATGAGCAAATCTGCCTTATTCTTCCCAAATTCAAAATCATTCATTAGGAATAGTCACAAGCCAAGTCAAAAACATTTCAAATCAAGTCAAAAAATAACACTGTCAAGTATCAAAGCCAAATTTCTATTTGCATACATATAGTCTAGGAGCACAATTGCACAATCACATTGGATGGGAGATTAACATATGGCTAGATTTCCTCAAAGTATCTGGATATGTAGGCAGCGATCAATCATCAGTAGGGGTGATTGGAGTCAACTCAACCCATTACACTTCTTCCTTTTTGCAAGTTTCTAGCTCTCACAAGTACCCCTAGGCTTTCCAAAACAAAGAGAAGGAAAAGAGAGTTCTATATGCATCATCTAATGAATCGCAATATCCTCGCCCTCTCAACAGACAGGCACAAGTCGCAGAGCAATTATAGTTTCGTCATGATAAAAGCAGACAAGTCCACAGTCAACAGACACAGCAGACTTGCACTATTGTCCAGTGATAGCAAAGCAATCCAAAAATATCCATAGACTCTGTTTCTAGACTAAGCTATCACAATCTTGTCTTACCCTGATTTCCACTGTCAGACACCTACTATAGTCAACCAAAAATTAGAAAAGCTAAGTATCTTGTATTTGGTTGTACCAACTATTTTTAGCATATGCCACTTGTCAATCAATTTCAATTGTTAATTTTGTTTTACATTCAGATTTATTTTTAAATGTCATATATTACAATCTGAATAATTTTCCGAACTTGTATACATATTAACACTATTAAATCAAAAATAGGGTAAAACACCATGAATCATATACAAAATTTAGTTAGCCCTCCAACTTGATTGTTGTGGGAACCTTTGATAATTTTACTTACCCATTATACATGCTTCACACAAAATATTCTATTTTCCAAAAGGTTGGTAGTGTCCATGTACCATACTTTTCCTTTAAAAGTCAATCGAACTATGCAAATTCAAATGCTCGTACCTAAGATCCCATGACTTTTAATGATCCACATTCTTCATTTGTGCAATTACAACATGTTCCTCTCCTCTTGGTATGATTTTCCAATGCATTCTAATCAAATTACCATCCTCATATCCTGTATACTTAGTTTTATGTCCAATCTTAATTGAATTCACTTTTCACCAAACCATTCTCGAGCACAATTTCATAACCTAATTCTTTTAGTTAACAAAGACAACAAATGTTTCATCAAAGTGGGAACATACCATACATCATAAATCAAGGTTTCAATATCATTAAGAAGTTTTACCTTCACACTTCCAAATGCCAAATACTCTATTAAGAGTTTTGTCTACAAGTCTAAAGGAGTTTAAATTTGTCTTTTGATCATAGTTACCAAGTTCGGAAATCCAGATCCGTTCGGAAGGGCAAAAAATCCGAAATTCCAAAATTCTTGAAAATGTTCACAAAAATCCAATCCAAAATATATACATATATATGTGAGCATACTTTTATAGATATGCAAAATTAACAAATACAATGAAAAATATTAATAAGTAATATAAAACGTTAATATTATATAATATCTATGGAATCTGGGCATCTTTTTCCGCAAAAAAACCTAAAAAATTAAATTTTTGAAAAAAAATAGGGCCAACCTGAACGAACTTATCTAGGCCGGCCAAAAAAATCCGTGTCCGGCTGGATTTTGTGCAGATCCGGCCAGATTTGGTAACGATGCTTTCGATACCCCCAAATGAAATCTTTCTTGAAAGTCAAAACACTTGTTGCTCTCGTATCCATAATCCACACATATATCAAATCTTCAAATTCTCTACTATAATTTTATACACATGCCACTACTTCTATTGCAATGTAAGTGGATTCATAATTCTCATCATTAGGGGAAAAAATAATAATTGTCATCATCATCATCATAGTACTCACCATATTGTGCATACCTAACAAAATTATCATCATTATAGTATTTACCATATCATGCATAGCTAGCAGAATCTTGCTTCTTTGAAATCTTCTCAAACGGTGTGCAACATTTGGCAGCATAGTGTCCAATCTTTGCAAATATGTAGCAAGTGATTTATCTCTTGCTACCACTTTGACCTCTTCCTCTATCATATCTTCCTCTTCCACTAGAACGATCATCTCCATCATGCCCCATGTGCGACCGTGTGACCGCTATCTCTACCAAAGGGATGGGAACCTCTACCTCTTCCAACAATAATTTGAAGTTGAACTACCTCTATCTCTACTTCTGCCTCTGTTTGAACTGCCAGAACTTGCGGCTAAGGCTTCTTTTGACGCAGGCTTTCTCCTAAGTAAGTTGTTAGCATGTTGAATTAACAACTCACAGAGTGTAATAATTTCCTGCACTCAATTTATCTGGTACTTGCTATGTTTCAATGAAATTTCTATAAGAATGTAGGAGACCAATCAATGTGACTATTATCAGAGTTCAATCACCTACTGCATCAAAACTTGCTTTGCAAATTTGTGAGCGGATATTTTTCATTTTAGACATATTCACTTACTTTTCCTATTTCTGACAAGTTTTTATTATACAATTGTAGCATTAAATCAATTTGTTTGTATTGTGGTTGCTTGTCATACAAAATCACTAAATGTGTACCATGCCTCCTAACTACTTTTTGATGAGTCTATGTGAACGTATGTCTCTAATGTGCAAGAACATCGATTACCATGCCTCCCAACTAATTTTTGATGAGTCAATGCGAACGTATGTCTCTAAAGTGCAAGAACATTGAATATTTGCAAGTGTTTTTTTATTTTTTAAGTCAGAATTGGCCTTTTCAGTAGCATTAGTAGCAAGGGTTGATCCATTTTTATTTTGTACTAGCCCCCACAAATTATTGAAAATTAAAATTCCTTTTACCAACCTTTTCCATTTTGTGTATTTGTGCCATTTAACCTCGGAGTCAATAAATAATTGTGAAATCTTCAACATCATTAGGAGAGTACAAAACAAAGACACCCTTCAAAATCCACTCAAAAACATCTACTATATTCCACGTCCTATCAAAAAAGTTAACCAAAAAAATATAAATATTTCACAAGCACAAAATGACAATATATCTAACAAGACTCACGGAAGGCATTGGGATACACAATATTTTACATGCACAAAATGATAATATATCCAAGAGGATAAGCATGGAAATGGCAGCAGCCGTTCATATTCAAAGTTTTTTCCTATATTCCTTCTTTCCAGGGGCAAATGGAAAAACAAGCAAACATGGGAGAACCAAAAATAAATTACCATCACCAAGCACCAAGCTTTCAATAACCTGGACTATCCAGGTAGCTTTGATACCACGTACAAAATAGAGGTCTCCCCAGTACTATCTGAGCTGATGCAATTTTATTAATCTCAACAGAAACGATTACAAAGCTTGTGATAGGTGCCCATTGGCTTTTATCCCATTTTTGCAATTTGCTCAACAAATATGAAAAGCCACAAGAAGCAAAAGCGCTTCTCTCTTCACATTTCTTACTCTCCTAAAATACAATAAAAACAAAAATGAGGTGGTTGACCTTTCAACATCCATCCCCATGTGCACACAAAAACAAATAAAATTTATTTTATGTACAAAACTAAATATTTTAAAAAGCAAACCTATTATACTTTGGATCACTATTCCTAACAATCTAGGGTCGAGATTACAAAATATATTTAGAGAATACACCGAAATGTCAATCTCCGAGATGAGTACCAGTCTCTGAGACACCTCTAGTGGTAAGAGACAAGTTTTTGTGCAACACTGGAACTTTGAAAACAATCAAAATCAGATCAGATCTGAACTAGCGAGTGAAGGGAAGGGGGTGTTGTGGGGGTGGGACAGGTAATGCAGTTAGACTAGGTCGATGGACATTCATTGGGTATGTTGAACTTCAATCATATCAAGTATACGGTTCTTATCTGTTTGCCTTTGCGTGTGCTTTGCTTTTGTGTGTCATACGTTGTCACGTGTACATTTACATTTATAACAATAATAATGTAAATCAATAACAAACAGTAAAATCACCAAGATATTCTCTTCAAATATAAAATTGAGGTCATTTTTTCAATGAGTTGATTTTTTTAAGACAACCAAATAAATTCATCCTACACAACCTATGGAATACCCATAGTCATTGGACTTATTAGCTACAGTGTCATAGATTTTAGATGTAAAATATGCTCTAGAAAAAACTTATAGAAAGGAAACATGAATGGGATAATGCTCGAGCTTATAAGTTGTCATGCATCTTGATGCATATGAGTTTGACACGCTTGATCGTATCCTTAAAAACAATCGAGTTTTAAATTAATGTTTTATAATTAATGTGATTAAATTCTAGCAACTATTTGATAGTCAACAATACATAATTCAATATTACAAATCATCCTTGATTTTCAGGGAAATAGAATAAAATAATCCAAGTATATTAGTATGACAATTCTTTCATGACACAAACTTGAAAAGCAAAGGGCATGGCATCCTGCACTGAATGAGAAAAATCCACAAGAAAACCATATGAAAATGAAATTCCACCACATGCCTGGGCAGTCAAACATAACCACACTCAAAATTCCATACCTGACATGATATCAATAGTAACCCTTTTTGTTCCTCTAACAACCTTCTTTCCACCACATGCCTTACAAAATTCCTGTTCCCAAAGCCAAGTTTAAACAATTTTATTGAATACATTAACGGTCAAACTTTATCTTGTATGGGATCAAAACTTTAATACCAAGAAATCATCTAGCAAATCTAAATTTAATTTGTTTGTGCATTGCTTCAATACATATGTACTCACACATGCAGGCAATGCACCTGTATAAGAAGTTCAAAAGCAGCTTTAAAAAACATTTTTGTAAAAGAAAAAAGATCAAATGCAGACAGCACATGAACAAGATTGAAAAAGAACTTTCATTAAAAAAATGGTTAACATACAAGAAAGCTTTAAACAAGTTGTTTTTCAGGAAAAGAACAAACACCCAGATAATAGACCAATATAAAATAACAGAAAAGTAAAAGGAAGTTCCTCAAGATCCCTAGGGCACAAGAAGCAGATAAATGACAGAAAGAGCAAGGATCTGTTCATTTACAAGAACGGATAAAGAAGGGAAATAAACCTAAGGATGCAAAAAATAGAATCATGCCAAAAATTTGTTGGTGATTATTGGAGCAGAAAAAATGGGTCCTTCGCCATGAAGGAAAGTTTCAAAACTCAATCCACCATGGCCTCATCTTTTTGTGTGGATTTGGTCATGTAAAAATCATAAGTTGGTTTTGAAGAAATGGAAACTCATGCTATGGCCTGGGGTAGTCCTTTCCACATGAAGCAGCCACTTTAAATTCCAACTACTAGAGTACGGTATGAGATTATCAAAAACCGATTACAACATCATTGCTGCATCATTCTCTTAATTTCAATGAAGTTCCTGAAATTCTGACTGTAAACTTTCACTTTCTCTCTTCTGACGACCAGGTATTTAAGTGCCAGAATTGGATGTTGTTATAAGATGACTAGGCCGACTGAATCAACATCAGAAAACTTAAATATCATCTAACATGGATAATTTCCCTCAAATGACCTCATAAAAGCATTGTTCATCAAGTTTGTCTCCCCTTTAATACCACTGGCCTAAATCATGGATGGAATTACCGGCGAGTACCCGCCGGTTGCCAGAAGACCCATCAAGTGAATACTCGCCACTCAAAACCGCCAGAATGTCAAAAAAAATGCAAAAAATAAACCGGCGAGTGAGTAACCACCGGTTACTCGCTCATTTTGTGGCACACAGAACACACGCAAAAAACCATGCGGAACTGCAGGAATTGCCTCAAACGTGAAAAAAAGTGAAATTTTGTCTTGTAAAATGCAACACACCTCACATTTCATTCACACAAGATTTGGAGCATTCAAGAGCAGATTGGAAGGAGAATTGAAAAACGGGATTTCTAGGTTAGTGCATTTGTTTTTTGTTTTTTTTTAAATTCCAAGCATGTAAAAGAATTGTAATTTAATTAAAAACATATTTGATAAATATTTTTAATTTTAATATACAAAATTGATGCATTATGTTTTAATTTCATGCATTCCGTCAAATTTCACACATTGCGTTAAATTTTAGTGTTTAGTATTTACAATTTATGCGTAATTTTTTTAAAATTTTGATTTATAATGTTGTGTTTTAACCGTTGGCGTTATGGTTAGTTTCAATTTATCATTACAATTTATTTATTGTTATTTTTAACCGTTATTGATTATTGTTTTCAATTTGTTCGTTAAAATTTTAAATCATAAATGTATTTTAAATTTCATTTAATAGTTTATCATTATAAGTTATTTATAATATTTTAATTAATAATTTGTAATAAATGTTTTTATTTTTTAATGTTTTCAACATGTTTGTGCTTTGCAGGTTATCCATTAGCAAACAATGGCATCCGGTAGTGCATCGGACTCAAATTCAGTCAATGGTAGCCAATCGACTCCCCCTAATGCTCACACCGGTACTTCAAAGTATGTCACGTGGATTGAAACGGCCCAAACGATTTCAAAATTACGACTTTTGCTCGAAAAGGATGTCAAGAGGCATCAATCACATGAAGCACCATCCTTCATGCATTCCTTGTCATGACGTCACACCTTGTTCCAATGTCACTAAAGAGGCAAAACAAGAGATGATAGTGGAGCTTGCATCACTAGACAAAAGGAAACTAGCGAGGGCAAGGATGCAAGCAGCGCTAACAGCGACCATTGGTTCCACATCAATAGAGGAAGAAGCGGCAATGATGACATAAATTATGGGCTCTAGTCGTGGTCCACGCAAGTGCCATGGCACATCTGCACTGACTTCGACTCAGTTACACTCATTTTTTGTGCCTAAAAACACACCTGGGGCACAACCTTCATTGCAAGCTACAGGATAAAACAAGCAGGGATATGCAAAAGCAAATAAAACTTGCAAAAAAATTTAGTACTTCACCAACCTTCCCTTCAACATGATGAGGAGCCCGTACTAGAAATATTTGGTTACAACATTGAATGAATCCAAAAAAAAGGTACAAGACACCCTCTCCAAAAGACTTGAGTGGGAAGTTGTTGAAGATGCAAACGTAATTATCAAATATCAGAAGAGATTGTGGCATAAGTTTGGATGCACCATTATTTCCAATGGATGGACAGATGGAAAGAACCGCACCCTCATCAACTTTTTAGCGTCTTCAAATGGTGAGCTAATTTTTTTTAAATCTATTGATGCATCAAGTAAAATAAAAAATGCAAAAACTTTGAGTTTGATGCCAGAGGACGGCATCAAGAATGTTGTCCAAATTATCACAGACAATGCAGCAGCATATGTGGTAGCTAGAATACTTCTTAAGGAGACATCCATCTCTCTTTTAGACACCTTGTGCCGTCCATTGCCTTGACCTTCTTTTGAATGACATAAGCAAACTTAATTGGGTGCAACCAATATAGAAGTTAGAAAAATAACAAAATATATCTACAATCACCCTTGGATTCTCAGCTTGATGAGAGAGCACACCAAGGGAAAAGAGCTTGTTCGAGCAGGTATCACCAGGTTTGCAATAAACTTTCTTACATTACAAAGTATTTGCACTTTGTTGACTCTTTTGAAGTAGATGTTTGTGTCTCAAGCATGGATGGAGTCATCATATTCCAAAAACGCTGATGGAGTGAAGATTGCGAAGACAGTTTTCAATGAGGCCTTCAAAATGATAGCTACAAAGATCATCAAGGTAACTTGTAATTGCATATTAAAAGTATTTAGTTTATAATTTATCTGTAAGGTTGTAACATTAACTTTAATTTGTTTGTAACCTTGTAGCTGTCTGAGCCTTTGCTGAGGGTTTTGCGATTGGAGGATGGAGAGCAAAATCCAATGGATTATATTTATGAGGCCATGGATAGGGCCAAAGAGGTTGTCCAAAATTATTATAGAGAGAATCGTGCCAGATTTTATCCTATTTGGTAGTTGATTGATGGAAAGTAGAACAATCAACTCCACCAACCCATCCATGCAGCGGGGTACTACCTTAACCCATTTTTCTAATCTGATGGCTTCACAGATGCTAGTGGAGAGGTTATGGAGGGGCTCTCAACATGCATTGAGAGTATGACACCTGACGTTGAGGTGAGGGACCTCATCATTACAAAGTTGCATAACTACAAACAGGGAAAGGGAAGGCTCTTTTCTTAAGCACTAACCATTGGAGGGAGAGCCACGCAATCACCAGATAATACAAAATGAAGTCTTTACTTGTACCTTACCAATTACATATTTACAATTATTAATTTCATACAAATTGTTGAATATCTTGTTTGCAGGGTTGTGGTGGGAAGATTAGGGTGGAAATACCCCAAATCTTCAAAGGCTAGCCCTCTGGTTTTTATCTCAACCTTTTAGCGCTTTTGGATGTGAGTGCAATTGGGGTTTGTTTGACTACATTCACATGAAGAAGCGCAACAAGTTGACCCAACATCGCCTCAATGACTTGGTTTTTGTGCTATACAACCTTCGACTTCGCACAAAGAAGTTGAGAAATGCATCAAAGAAGCCTATCGATCTAGATGAGATCGATCCTTACAGCAATTGGATTGCACAAGGGGAGGCACCCATGTTCACAAAGGAGGAGATTGTTGATTCCGAGAGTCAAGCTATGGAGGGAGCAACTAAAGCAAAAGGAGGAGACATTGGATTGGAGGACATCCTTGAAGATGAGGCAAACGTAGAGGCATAGGTAGAGCCACAGGAGCAAGGGCAGTGTTCTAGACAGAGCGAGGAGCAGACGAGTGGGAGCACTAGAGTTACTCAGTTTCTCTTAGTTTTCTAGAGAGTAGGGAAGAGAAAATTATAGATTATTGTAATTTGTACTTGTAGTCTTGTAGATTCCTGTATAAGACTATAAGTCTATAAGTATCATTGTAGTTTGTGACTCTATTGTATTCGCATGATTATGCAATTTTGTACTTTGTATTCAAATATAATAGAAAACACTTTCCCTCTATTTTCCAGACTCAATTCATCTATTTTGCTTCTATAATTTCTAAAAAAAATATTTTTTTAAAAATAAATTCAAGTATTGTTTGCCTTCGTCGATTATTGTCAGTTATTCGACCGATCGGGTCAAATAACCGTTAGTTACCCATTTTGGGCCCTTGGCAAGTACTTGCCCCAACCGGTTATACTTGCCCCAACCAGTTATACGAACTATGCCCTAAACAACAAAAAAAGTGAACTTATGTATGATATAAGTAAATAACGTACCATAGAGAAGAGTGCTACTGACCTCTTTGACCTTCTGTTGATTGAGTTTTTGCAGTTTTCACCAAAGGGAATGTTGTTCGACTGAATTTTACAGTATTGACCAAGAATTTTTGTTGCATCAACTATTTTGACTACTGTACCTGTTGTGACCAATCTGAATGATTTACCTGCAGTGACCAATTGTGATGTTTTACCTGCCACGTTGAATAGAAAAATCTGTTGTTTTCTGAGCATATCTACTATTGATGAAGAAAATCTTATGGTATATGGACTATTTGAACAGTTGGACACTTCAATTACATTTAGTAATCACTACTGATTCTGTCCCTGAAAATGATGACGAAATTAGTGATGCCTCATCTTGATTCTTATCTGTTACTAAGCTGGTTGGAGTCCCAAATTAATGATGCCTCATGGAGATGAACCTCAAAGGTGTAGACACCTAAAACTGGCCACCAATGCCCTTCAACTAGGGTTATGACCATTTTTTATCAAAATGCACAATCTAGCTTAAAAACACTAAAAACATGTTAAAAGCTTTGAACCTATTATATTCAAGTGTCTTTTTTGGCCAATGTATCCCTAAATGGGGAAATGCATTTCATGAGACAGCTAACTTTGATCAGATCATTTCAAGTCAAGTGTCCTAGCATTTTCGCACCTAGATGCTCTTGATTGCTCTTTTCTACCAAATTTCTTGCATGAGACGTGTCGTTATTTTGTGTTAGCAACATCCTAAATGGGACAACGGATCCAACACATCTAACATCGCATCTTAATTCCAACCAAGTAAAATTTCAAGCCAATAACACGACATTTTGACCAATTTGATTAATTTGTGCACCAATTGCCAAGATTTGCACCAAAATTGATAAATCATGTTTAAGGCTAATTAATTTGAATCAAGAGCTTAAAATAATTTTTCATGAAACTTGTTGAATATTTCTTTTTGAAAATTGATTGAGTTTCTGCATAATCTAGTGACATCATTTCTTAGAAAGACATCCCTACGTCATAAATGCATAAAATATCTGATTAATCCCTCCCATGCTTCATTAAGCTCTTTCATGCCTCTTTAATGCCTCTCTATTCCAAATATTTATGAGGGCATTTATTGAATTTGGCCTCCAAAATTAAATGGATCCTTAGCCACACATCTCCATTTTGAGATAGACGGTTCAGGGTCATTCTAATCATTTGCAAAAATCTATAAATAGGAGGCCTTGCCTATTGAATTATAAGCTCTTTTAAGCCAAAGTTACCATGCCCAAATAGCTTCAAGCCACATCTTGATGTAGTGTTATAATGCCAAATTGTTGAGCCAAGTCAAAGCCATCACAAAGGTGCCAAGGAGAAGAGGAGGTAGCCAAGCCTCCTTTGATGAAGACTCATTGAACATAAGTCGAGCAAGCCACTTCAACAAGCCATTTTGGAGACACAAGGAAGGTAAAACGGATGTCTTTTATTGTTTTAGTTGTGTTTTCATCTTAGTTTTGTTATTATATTCCCCCCTTAAGATAGGCTTAAGGTGTTAGTTCATTAGTGTGTTATTTGGATTTGATTTCATACACTAACACCATACTAATCTTCCTTTATTGCAATCCTATGTTCACAAAAGGAACCTATTCGGTTTGATTACTAATCAGATGACTATGTGCCACTGCTATTTAAGTCAAAGAACAATTTTCATGTATTTATGGATTCGTCTAAATATGAATAAATATCATAGGAAACCTTGAGCTCTACTATGGTTTGATGATTTCTTGGTAAAGCTTGGTATCTAGTTTCACATCTCCATTATATTTTAAAATTTACTCCGCTTTGCCAAGGAGAGATGCAGTGAGGAAGAAGAAGAAATGCAACCTCAGAAATCGAGAAATGTGTGTTTGGAAGCTAGGGAGGGCAGCCGGGTTCTGGAACTAGATAGGGAGCAACTAAAATCTTGGCATGAAAATCTCTGTGGATGGGCCAAAAAACACTGGAAATTTATTGGAAAACATATGGTGACTAAGAAAACAGATTCTAGCCTCGATGATAGTTTATTGTCAATTTTGATAATGAGGCAAACGGAGAGAATATTTTACAAGGGTGCCTTGGTTTTATTGTAGTGCAAGACTTTTCTTGAAGTTATAGCCTATTGGCTTCAAAACTATGAGATACCATCCCAAGCGCCAGTGTGGATAAGATTGTATGCCCTCTGACATGAGTTGTGATCATAATAAGTTTTCAAGGAGACTTCATGAGTGGATGTATTTGTGCATCTCAAAAAACATTTGGTAAAGGAGATTAATACTATGCAAGAATAGGTATTGAGCTCAAATTGGATCAACCTATTCCAATATGTTCAACTCTAAAAGCAAACGCCCTGGATTTGGTCAGGCCCATAGACTATGAATGCATACCCTTTAGGTGCAACAGATACCATGAATATGACCATCTAACCCATGAATCTCCTCTGGCAGTAAAACCTAAAATCAAGGCTCAACCTGAAAATCAAAGGAAAGCTGATGAAGATAGCTTACAAAAGCCTAAAATGAAAAAACCAGTAAAAGGTAAATGGGTTCAATTTGGGAAGACAAGGATTGAGGAGAAATCATAGAGATGTAGCAAAAAGCTCGGGATGAATCTCAACAGTGGGGGGATGTCAAAACAGTGGCAGAAGAAAAAGAGTTCGTGGATGGATACATTTTCGAAGAAAATTCCTTATCAGCTATAGCAGAGGAGGAGCCTGGGCATAAAACTCAATCAGAAAAGCTTGATAATATTGTGCTAAAAGACGTTGAGGATAACATTGTCTTGAAGAATGTAGTGAAAGAGCACCAAGATGATAGGAAAGAGGTGTCAAACCTCTTAAATTTTGATTCAGATTATGTTGAACATTAGTCTAGGCGAGGTCTGATCCAGGTGGCAGAGTTCAGAACAGTCTTTTGGGCTGAATACCGACAACACCAATATATCACTAGTATGTCACCTTGTCAACATCATAACTCCTTGATCGTAGCTAGGAATTTGAAACCAAAATGTGCATTGGAAAACTCACAAAACAAACTAATTTCAATTTTTCAATGACTCTAAAAGCATGCCTCCGACAACCATTGAGGGGACTTTGACAAATTTTTGAAGCCAACGAACACTCCAAAGGGCCTCAAAATTGCAAAATATAGAAAAAAATCATAAATAGAAAAAATGCCTTTTTTTATTTCTCTGAGTTTCAAGTCATGAAAAAAACTCTCAATGTCTAGCAAGAACACTAGTCACATGACTTTTTATGTCCCAAACTGAAATGCTTCATTTTTATTTATAGACTTCATTTTCTACTAAAAATAGATAGAATGCAGGGGCTTCACATCTCTTCCCAAAGAATGTTGTCTATAGTGGCTTTACATCTCTTCTCAAAGATTGCTACACTTCTTGTATGGTATTTTTGGCTTCAATAAAGCCTCATTTACATTAAAATATAGTGTTATTTGTTGTTCATTTACGTGACTTGGTTCGTTGTTTTTATAAGTTATAACACATTATGTTTTTGAAAATTAGTGTGTCAACCATAGGATTCCCAATTAAAATCCTAATCAATGGCATCAGAGCAGTTTGTTCCATTCTTGTACATCCCATCGAACAAGGTCAAAGTATAGGAAGCATGGCCTTGAGACAAGCGACCCTTCAAAATATCTTCCTTGTTGCTCCAAAAAATCTCAAATGGCAACGTGGGGGAATGGGAGATCCTTGCCAATTGTTGCTCGACGAAGCCCTTGAAAAGCAAAGGTTGGAGATGATGGCACAATTCTCCAAAATTATTTCAAAACCCGTTCCTACAGTGCCCACATTGTCATCAAACAGACCCTTCTGGGGCCCAATACCCTTTAAGGTACAAGTAAATTTTAATATTCCTCTTATTAAACAAAAAAATTGATGCGAAAGAAGATAAATGCCCTGACCAATTGGAATCATATTTCTTAATACATAATTTTTCTAACAATGAAAAGATAACATTTGCACATTGAAAAGTTGTAATCCATGTTAAAAATGGTCAAAATCATCTTCTCTTTGAGAAGACGACAATGGTGAGACATCTCTCAAGGCTGCCCCAAATAAAACATGAGACAATGTTGTAGAGGCCATCCGAGATGAATACTACCCAATGAAAAGTTATGCCGACCAGTACAAAAAGATACAATGAATGCATCAAGGTCGAGACCAAAGCAAGCAGCATTATCCTAACGCATTTCATGCCATGTCAGAAAAAGTTGGTATACATGACAACAAGCAGCATGAAATTCTCAAATATTACAGTGGGTTCCGGTTATGCATTCAAGAAGACATGGAGTTTGCAGACATCCAAACCTTGGGGAGACCTAGCGTTGTGCAATCAAGATCAAGGAGAGGTACAAATGGATGTAAATTAAAGAAACTATCCATGGCAGTAAATCTTATAACAAGCAATCAAACCCACACCCTCAATCAAAGTCTAAATCGAGGAACTCCTCACAAAAAAGGAGCCCATATAAGGAAAGCAAAGAAGACATGTGACCATCACCAGAGCCCCATGCACTCAAATGAAGAGTTTCATGCCCATACGCGTCGCAACACAAACCCCTTACTGGATTCTCCAATGAGTTTAGATACGTCATCATTAGCATCAACATCAATGTCACCACCTACAGAGGACAAAGGAAAGAAATCATAACCAATCCTTACTCTATTGTTTCCACAACACGAGTGTCCCTTGTCGAGCCATGGGATGCAGAGCATCTCTTACACTCCAAACTATGGGTGAAGGGAACATCTATACATATTGTTTTTAATAGTGGAAGTCAGGGGAACCATATTTCAATAGATGTCATTAGGAAGTTGAATTGACCAATGACACCCAACCCCAAACAATACAAAGTTAGTTGGATGAATCAATGTAGAGACATACATGTCAAACGATAGTGCTTGCTTTAGTATGCAATCAGGTCGTTCGGTATGAAGTGCTTTGCAATAGTGGTGCCTCTTTAAGTGTGTGAGGATCTGTTCATCCAACCTCTCATGTGGAAACGATATGGTGTTTACCAATCCAAAGCTTATGTTGTCACCATCAATCTGGGAAAGAAAACTTATAGAATTCCAGAGGTCGACATGTATAAACCAAGATGTCGAGGTGCTTTCTTCCTCCCAAAATGAGCATAAATAACTTTTGGACTAAAATCAACAACTAAAGCATAAGAACCAACAACTACAAAACCACCTCAGTCTTGTTGTGTAGTACACTATGGATATGCAAAAGAATTTTGTCCACTTCAGAGACCAATGTTAGGAATTATTAGTACTCACACGATTTATTGTTAGTTGTTAATTTGAACAAGTAAGGTTGTTTATAACAAGTCACTAAATTATATCAATGTGTTGGTTATTATTGTGTGTAAGTTGAGTTGTGATAATAACTCAACGAGAATAGGAGAGTAGGAGATATATTAGGGATTGGAGATTAGTGTTGACTCCTCCTTTGTAGGAGAATAATACATTTTATATGTAATAGTTTTTAGTGAATAATATGATAAATTATTATTGTGTGTTTACATTGTGAAGAATTTATCGAGTGCAAATATTTTAATGAGAAAACTCTGACCAAATTTTACATTTGGTATCAAAGCAGGTTAGTGTTAAGTCTGTGAAATCTATGGAGAGTTAATTTGTAAAGGGGGCAGTCCACTCTTGTAATGCCCCTGTGTATGAATTTCATTAGTATGGGATGAGATTTTAGATTAGTTTTGTTGTTTAGCGGTTTGGCGACTGCAACTCAAGGTTACCCAATTTCCGATCTCCAACTTGCTGAGACACATCGGATCTGCATGACTGATGATCCATTCCCAAGTCGGCCAGGTGTCTCATTGTGCCTTGCACCCTTTTCGTTGGAAACACTTGCACCTAGATTCGGCAAGATCACATTTGTTTTACTCTTTGCTCAACTCAGATCGACTTCCCCGACTCATTGCTCATGGATCAAAATTCATCCTATGAGTTGCATTGAGCAACTCAACTTTGCCCTATCACGACAGGGAAGATCTCACTTGGCGTGCTTAGATCACGAGCTCCTCAACAAGACTCGGCACATGAGCTTTTGAGATTGCATTTGGAGCAGTGGAAATTTGCATTGAAATCGACATTTAGTTTGATGGTTTGATTGTGTTTTCATCGGATCTATTATTGATTTTTGCATAGCATCATATCCTTGCAATGAAGCCTACAAGTTCTAAGATATTGGCAATGCCCAACTCCACCAAGACTTGTGTTTTTTTTGCATCAGGTAGCATGTTAACATTGACTCCGTGAATGTTTCATTCCAATTTGCACTATACTCATTGTTTTGTGCATTGCTTTCATCGACTCGCCCTTGGCCAATTCAAACTCCAAATCGTTGAGCTCTTTGGTGATCCAGACTACTCGCATACAAATGTTTGCTTCTCCCTGTCTCCTCGAGCAAGGAACTTGGCACAATGACTCAACCTTCACTCCTCAACTCACGGTGATCAAACACAAAGCAAACCCTAATCACTCTTTGGAGCCCGAGCCCGACATCAAACACAATATCTTTTGAATTTAAAATTAAATTCCCTAGATGTTTTATTACCAGGCTTGTTAGCCCGATTGGCAAGGGTTATCTTTTTAAGATAGTGATGTGATGGTGTGGTCAAAGGCTCAAACCCTTGCCACAACCCTCTACTTTTTTATCACATTGTTTAAGATTTAAAAAAAAATTAAGAGGGATGATTATTAATATAAAGGTGAATTTTGAAAAGTACGTAACTTTTTAGTCATTAGAGTAACATTGTTGTCTCATCAAGTTTCAAATTTTGAGTCAAAGTCGTCAAAATTACTCTTATACGGACACATCATCCGTATAATTGATGTCCGATTTGTAATAAGTATGTTCCACATTGTGGGGAGGATTCATAAAAATAAACACAATGTGGAAACCATTGAGATTCAAGTTCCAATCGACTGAATAAGCAACAACGAAATGGAGATCGGAGACAACAAAGGCAAGAGGCCTAATAGCACCTCTCGTTCATCGCTAACGAAGGTGACATGAATGGTATAGTAGCAATCCAATATGCGTCAAATTAGCTAATGCCAAAGACAGTTCTCACTGGCAGCAATGATCATCTTTTTTGTTGCAATCAAGTGGCAGTGATTGTATGCAGTGGCTATAAAAGACAACAATGAGGACGTAGTCCTCACTTTTCTCCTTTTTCAGTTTGTGTGTGGTGTGCTATATACTATATCAGTGAGAAACCAAATAAATGTATGAGCATAAGAGATCTAAATTCCCATATTCATGTACTTGATGAAGAACTAGTGTAAGTCTATGTGAAATGGAGGACGAACAGACGTGTGCGTCCTTGTTCATATTTAAGTTCCTATTCATCATCAATAGTTGATGTGTTCCCGTATGAATGCTTGATAATAGGTTGATGTGTTCAGCTATGATAACTTGTCCCCAAATTTCACAGCTTATGAAAATTGAGAGACCCCATTCAAAATCTCTTGTAAATCGAGTCGGAGAAGAGAAAAATCTAGAAGGGCCAAAATTAACACAACCAATTTCTCAAGAAGATCGTCGGAGTTGGCCACCTGCTCAGTAGGCGTCAGACTCCAACAACTACTCTGCAGGCATCAAACTCTGAGGGTTGCTCTTCCGCCTTCACAGTCCGAAACAACCCTCATTAATGAGGGTCGTTACTTGTGCATGTAGGGGTCTTTTCGACCCCTACTATTTATTTTAAACCCCTTTCTCATTCTTTTCATTCTGAACTTCCAGCTTTTGGGCTCTGCATCTGTGTTCTCTAGTCATAATAGATTTTTAGCTTATTCCTTGTGAGTGAAGGTCAACTTTTTGTGGTTCTTATGCATTTCTGATCATAGTGAGAATACCTGGGGTTTCAAAGTTCTTCAAGTGGGTTCTAGTGCTATTTGTTATTTTCTCGCCAATGTTTCACCTCGCTCCTCTTGACAAAATTCGGCTTCGCCTTGCCGTTGGGGTCGTTTCGCAAATAACTTACCCCATCCTCTTGTTGGAGTTGGCCTTCTGCGTTGTCGTTGATGCATCATCAGCATCAAAACTACTAGACTGCTTAGCAGCCCCACAACTCTGATTTCGGGATTTTCAAGTTGCATTGCAGCGTCACAACTCCAACGTCGGGCTTTTCGGCCTACATTGCAGCCTCCTGCTTCTGTCTCCCCTCTTTGCCTCTCCTTTTCCCATTTTCTTGTTCCCAATCACGATCCGCTTCCAAGCCCCCCGTTCTCCCGTACCTATCACGAGCAGCAAATGTCTAAAATGCCCAAGAATAAAGGTGGAAAAGAGAAAGCAAGTGAGAGATGAATTATCTATTTTAGGGGGTTATTCCTCCATTGCACATTGACTCCAACATAGATAGAGTTACCGACACCGACTTGGGTCACATTGATATGACTGACTTCTGGAACAGAATCAACGCATCTTTCGAGAATGACTGGACACAGAGCATTAATGACAACCGGCTACCTCAAGCCGTCGCTTTTTCAATTTTTGTGCAGTGTCGGGAGTTGGTCATGACGTTGGCAAATCACTATAATAAAGAGAATAGGGAAATCATAAATCCCCGAGGAGAAACCATCTTGCAACTTGGGGCTCGTGGTATCGAAGAAACATTGATGATCCTAGACCATCAGGCCTTCGTGGAGATTACTCCATAGATAGCGTGGGAGTTTCAACAGAGGAATAGGGATGAATGTGTCAAGTCTCTAAACAAGCATTGGCTTGTTAAATCTAAAGCTTCCATAGCTAAAGTCCCTAAGGTGATTGCCTGCCAGGTGTTTAAGTTAGAAATTGGTGATATTATCGCTCTCCTCAACAGAGTGGTAAGAAATCCCAAAATGAAGGATTACCAAGAATGGATGTTCCAATACATCCAAATCATACTTATAAGCAATATATCAATTGGGATGAGTTGATCAGCGACTCAATTCATATGCAGCTGTGTGAAGTGGTTACCACTCACAAATTCTACATGACATCTTACCTAATTTATGTAGTCGCACAAAGGAGGTTCTATAGTGGACTGACTACCATTGGCCAAATGTTTACTTCTCGTGTCTATGAATATTATCCACAATTGACACTGAAGGAAAGTGCCAAACATTTCCACAGAGTTAATGATGCTCTCCTCCACTTTGTCATTCAAATGTTTGAAAAGGAACCCTACAATCTACAATTCTTTGTTGCTGCTACTTCGGCAATAGAAGGATGGGATGGATGGTTCATACAGTTTCCCACCTTTTCCTACATTAGGGTTTCTGGATGTGAGACAGCTCCATATATGCTTCCAAAGTTCGTTGACAACAAATGGGCACTCATGGAACTAGTGCGGCAACTAATGGAGACGCACAAAGTTTTTTGTTACCAAGCACAACTATGTTGGGGTCCATTTCCCTATGACTATTGGCAGGTACATTTGTGCCACATTGCATAAATCCAAATCTATCAAGTCAAATATGGCTCAAGTTACTCCTCGGCCTTTTCACAGTGACCCCTCATTTGATGCAAGGGGAATGGTAGAGAGCATTCTAAGCACTATGTTCAAGCATGCTCCCTATTATGAAGATTTCTGGATGGATTGTGATGATGAAAGAGAAATTAAGCTTCTTGATTATTCTCGCTGCACACTTGAACAGATAATCAGGTTCAACATAACCTACATCCCTGAGGACATAGACATAGAAGGTGATAGGGAGATCATAGATCACTCCTATTCTAGGAGAATATCAAGACGAAGTGTAATGTCTTTAAAATCCACCAACAATCAGAATTGCAGAAATCAAGGATCCTCCCCTAACACTTTCGCAGCAGTCAAGGAAGGTCTAAACACAGCCAGCCACAATGAAGACAAGCACGCAACAGTTAAGGATCAAGCGCAGTCAATCATCAAGGAAGTTAAATTGTTGCCATTTTTATTAAACAATTTGCCATGGAAGGAGCGCTGCCAAATATGAAGCAAATCGCCCTTAATAGAATGCATACAACAGCAATTATTATTTATCAATTAATTAACTAGTCATTAAACATTCATTTGATGAAAGGTCATGATCCTTGGCAAAGACATGTCATTCGGATGGGAAGCAATGAGGGCATATATATTCAACGAATTGATGAGAAAGAGATCATCCAATTATGAATTCAAATATTTAATCATGTATAAGCAGCCGCTTACAAGTGCATTTAAGGACGAAAACCCTTGTAATTGAACCTAAGGACAAAACCCCTTGTAGTGTAACTTTGTAATATTCGAAATCTATATTCGGAAATAAACAATTAATCCAATTTGACTTTATTATTATTTAAATTATTATTTTATATAATATTATTTAAAGGAATTCCAAAAAATCCAAATTAATGTAAAATATTCTGATTTGGAATATCATAGTGATATCAGAGTTTTCCATCCTGCCACCCTATGGAACGGAAATCTTATATACGATAATAATAATATTATTTTGTTTTACGAACAAAGAAATGGGAATCAATGGAAATAATGAGCAGATAAATAAATTCATCCAAGACCAAGAACAATTGGTTAATACAGTGGCACGATTGGCCCTTACCATAAAAATGGCGATGGATTCCAATACCCAAAGGATAGAACCAGCCAAAGAAATTCCGAAATCATTAAATGATCTTATAACTTGGTTCGAAGAATATCAATCACTACTGGAGGGGATCCAAATGAGAATTACCTTACAAACTTATATAGCAATGAGGAAAAAACGTCCACCAGATAACCTTGATGCCTTGGAAGACGGACAATCATTAAATGCACCTCACTTGTTGAAGGATACCGAAGAGCCTTCCAGTGATATTATGGATAACAAACAAGACTCTACATGTGAACCTTTTCTTTTAAGATTTGTCTGGCTATCTTGGAGTAATAGGAAATTCACATGTTGAACATGGAGAGTCCTTGGAGGTGTGCTTAAAACATTCAGAAATCAATAAAGGCAATCAAGTTGTAGCTGTTAATCTATGTTGTGACTTAGAGATAAATTACACAACCATCCACAACAGAAGATGAACGAGAAACTGATTCCATGACTGCTTCTTCGGTAGGAGGGGCTCAAGTGATATTGAAAGAAATAAACTGTGATGATGGCCTATTAAAGGATGTTGATGAATGGCATGCCAAGGATTTTGCGAACCTAACAACCAAACAAGAAAGTCCAAATTTGTTCATATTAAATATGAGGGTTCTGTATCCATACATCAAGCTATTAGAAGATATAGGTCCTCAAGCGTGGATTTTTAAAGAGCTTGAAGTTATCAATAATTCAAACTTCATATTCCCAAAGTTACAATATCGTGAGTCTCAATAGTTTGAACTTGGCTTTGCATCTAAAATGGTTAAACCTTCGTTAGTGTATAGGGAAGAAGACATTCTTCATGGGAAGTTTGTATTCAAAACATGGGACCCAAACTTGATATTTGAAAGTTTAAGTTTCTTCAAATCACAACATATGCGAGTTGACATAGGGACCCAATCATTGCCCTATGAATTGTCAAATGTCCAACGTAAACCATGGTTTGGTAGTCTTTACATTGTTGAAAACATTCTATTTTCTATTTTAGAGGAAAGGAAAAGGCCCTTGTTGAGAGACTCCACTTTACATCTGCCACTTAAACATAATTATATGCCGGAGCATTACTGTACAACAAACTTAATTAGCATGAAGACTTTCAAATAGAACCTTGAAATTCCAAAATGTGTAGTAGATGATCATCCGATCAACGTATGACATCACAAAGTAAATAAAATTCCTAATACAGAGGCCTACTTCATAAACTGTAATAATATATTAGGGTTTTCACCAGTAATGTCCAACGTACTGCGAGAAATGTATGCTTCACTATTCTTGGATGTTCTTCAAGAGATTTCATATCAAACAAACGTGGCTCTGTTAAATAACAGAATTTGTGCGTCTGGAACCTGCATTTTTAAAATCAAGATAAATGGTTTGAGCAAAATGCTATTGCTCTTAGCATTTAAATTTGTCAAAACATTTCAGGCCACAGAGGGAAGTTATGATTTAGTAAGAGAGAACAGAGAAAGGAGTTATAAAAATGCTAGCATGGAATCTAAAACGCACTTACAATATTTGAGCAAACTACCCAACATTGATAACCAGTTTTCCTGCCTCCTTTCATTGTTTCTTCCAGACATAACATTTCTCTCAGATTTGTTTAGGTTCATCAATATCATCGGTCTTTGCCATGGTAAACTATCAGAGGCAAATGTTGATAAAATTATAGATTTGTTTCAAGATACATTTGTATCAGCATTACTTGCACAAGTTTCGATCGGTTATCAGAAGCTAGATCTTCCGCATAGAGCACAGCAAGTAAAGAACAAAGTTATTAAGAACAAGTTTGATATGAATACTTCTGTTCAGATTATTTTCCAACTAGATCCATTTTCCACGAGAGCACATGCTATGGTAAACCTATTTTGGTATATTGTTCACAAGCCATTTTACAAAGAGCAGCTAGGATATTTTGTTTGGTGTTTCCCTACAATCTATCATAGTCCTGTGGAATTTCATTTCACCATTAAATCTTCTAAGCATAGCTCACTATATTTACCAGAGAAAATAGATTCATTTCCCCCGAATTCAAAGATGCAACTGTATTCCAACGAAATTGAATTAGTTGTGAAGTCTGGTATATCATGGTTGCAAAAGGATTATCAATCTGATAATTTTAATGAAGCTGAGTTATCTATAGAAGACTCTACAGATATAATATGTGTTGTTGAATGTGCAGGAATTTCTTTATACATTTATAATTTTTTTATGATTTTGAATAAGAGAAAATCGTGGATCAACATCAGGGCATTGAAGGATCTATGTTTGCATTCCATGGAAATTCTACATGTACTTGGTACTCTATCATAAGGAATGGCTTAAAGGGTTTGCGTAAGATAAAGTACATGTCTGCTGGAAATGTTTGCATCCACCTCTCGATTGACAAGAGATATTCATTTTTTTTTCTGCTATCCTTCATTGTTCAGTGAAAACAAGAAACCTAAAGATTTCAGAGTGTTGGTTCTTTGTAAAATTGTCTCATGGAAAACGTATACAAACTTTTCTAACATTTTGGTGGTTCCCAATGAGACTAAGGTTGTCATACGGTATTTGTTCGTATGGAGTTCATATGATCCTTCTACTTCTGGATTGTCAATCGAAGATGCAACATGGGGAGGAGCCTTACTTCTTGAACACTCCAATTTGCAATTGCTTGAGGACAAGCAATTTCAGTAAGGGAGGTCTGTAATGTCCTCAAACTCCAAACCAGCCTTAATCAAATCGCAGTCAACCATCAAGGTAAATCGTTGCCAAACGATGCATGGGAAGACAAACAACAGCAATCAAGGGAAATCGCAAAAAATCCAAGAGATATCGCAGTAGTCCAATAAGAGCACAGCAGTCCAAGGGTTTAGCGCCATCATTAAGGAACCCCATTGTTAACCATTAATTGCATCATTACCATTGATTAATTAATTCCACATTAATTAAATGAATAATCACCACTCTTGGAAAGGACACAACATTTGATGGAGAGGTTACGATATATTTATATTCATTCACTGAAGTGGGAAAAGGCATTCATTCAACTCTTGCATTAAACATTCAAACATGTACAAGCTTACACTTCATATTACACTTAAAGACGAAATCCCTTAACTGTAAAAATCGGATACAAGGACGGAAACCCTTGACATCCCAACCCAAGGATAAAAACCCTTGAGGCTCATATTTATATTGTGTTATTCGAGGTCTGGGAATTCTGTAATAAATCTTCAAATACATTAATAAATTATTATTTTGAAATACAAGTTATATATTTATTTTAACGGAATTTCCAAGGAAATCCAGTTTACATATAATATTCTGATTCATAATATTACAAACTACATGACCAAAGTACTGAACAGCATAGTGCAAATCTTTGAACAAAACAAGTGCACTAAGCTTAATAACATAAGCCAAGGCGGTGAGCAGCTACAACAAAAATCACAACTTTGTGTGCAGAGATTAGTTGAAAATGCTAGCGTAGAATGTGAAAATGCCTTGTTCAAATGTGATTATAATAGTACACTAGTAGAAGGAATATTACTTTGGTGCTCTGTGAATCTGACTCCAAACTTGGAGACTGTTGCATTGATAATGGAAATTAAGGCTACAATGACTCCAGCTCATAGCCCAATTCTGGGTCGGCAATAGATTCAGATTTGAAGAGATGGGTGTACCAAAAAGGTAGATAATAGATTCATGTTCCTCGCTTCTAGAAATGCAACCGTATTCGAACAAGATTAAATTAATGGTGAAGTTGGATAGATCATGGCTACAAAGGGATTGTAAATCTAATAGTATTAAAGAAGAGTGCCTTTATGACTTTGCAATTTTCTATGACTTTGCAAGAGAGACAAAATTGGATCAACACAAGACCACTATGAAATTCATGTTTGCATTCTATGAAAGTTCTACATGTATTTGGTACTCTATCATAAGGAATGATTTAAAGGATTTGAGTAAGACAAAATACATGTCTGCTAAAAATATACATGGCAATGGCATCTACCTTTCGATTGATATAAGTTATTCATATTTTTATTGTTACTCTTCACTATTGAGTAAAAATGAGAAAAACTACAGATTACAAAGTATTGGTTATTTGTAAGATCTTCTCATGGAAAACGTATACAAAACCTCCTGACATTTTGATGGTTCCCACTATGACTATTGTTGTCTTACAATATTTGATCACATTTGTGAGATGGCCAACATTGAAAGAAGCATTAATTCTTAAACTCCTCCATTTACTATTGCTCGAGGGCAAACAATTTGAGGAAGGGAGGTCTGTAATGTCCTTAAAATCTACCAACAAACAGAATTGCAGCAATCAAGGATCCTCCCCTAACACTTTTGCCAATTATGAAGCAAATCACCCTTGATAAAATGCATACAACAACAATTATTATTTATCAATTAATTAGCTAGTCATTAAACATTCATTTGATGAAAGGTAACGATCCTTGGCAAAAACACATCATTTGGATGGGAAGCAATGAGGGTATTTATATTCAGCAAATTGATGAGAATGAGATCATCGAATTATGAATTCAAATATTTAATCATGTATAAGCAACTGCTTACAAGTGCATTTAAGGACGAAACCCCTTAAACTGCGTAATCCAGATACAAGGACGGAAACCCTTGTAATCGCACCCAAGGACGAAACCCCTTGTGGTGTAACTTTGTAATATTCGAAATCTATATTCGGAAATAAACAATTAATCCAATTTGACTTTATTATTATTTTATAAAATATTATTTAAAGTAATTACAAAAATCCAAATTAATGTAAAATATTTCGATTTGGAATATTACATGAAGCCTTTGCCTAGGGTTGAGTGGAGCAAGCCCGAATTAGCGTCCTTGGAGGATCAGACCCGAGGGGTATTCAACACTTCTCTTGCATGGCTCTAGAATAAAGGGGTGGATGTACAAAATGTTGAACTTCCCCCACCCCTGAGAACTGCAGATATACCACCTCATGAGTCGATACAACAAAAAGGAAAAGACCCTGTAGCATCTTTTAGTGCCACGGTTGACCCGATAATCATTGAGGAGATAGGGGCAAAGGAATCTTCACCTCAGCCGGAAAAGAGGCCTTTGAAGTTCAAGATCAAGAAGTCAATTGGTGGTAAAGATACTCTTGAAATATCAATGGTGTTGAGTGAGACATCTGAAAAGGTGGTCCATTCACAAGGATTAATCAAGAACGCCACTATACAGTTTGTGACAACCGATCCTCCCTCTTGCCCCCCAAGGCTTCTTCCTCAGCAATGACAGCGCCTCCTTTTGTTGAACTACAAGAATTTCCTTCTCAAGCTATATCCAAGGAAGTCGTTGAATCGCTCCCAGTAGAAGAAGAATCTCTTCTAGAGATAGAGGAATCTTTTCCTAAAGCGGTGGAGCCCCCACCTATCATCCGAAAAAAGGAACCAGATACACAAAAGGCAGTAGAGGAAGAGGTCATACCTCCACCGCAAACAAAAATATAGATGGCACCTGTAACAAATAAGGCTCTTGTGGTTTGAGATCAGACGCAAGTGGAACCATCATTTTTGCAAGAGGCCATTAATACCGGAGTACCCCAATGGTTGAACAAAGTGGTTTTCAAGAGAAAAAAGACAATTCCATCACTGGAGATCAACTTTAGTACTCTCACCGCACCAACTTCCCGAGCCTCAAAGAAATCCAGAAAGGTTTCTCGTATAGTTAGAAATGAACGAGGGGAGAGGTACGTTGAAGTTGTTGTTCCACCTCCAGAAAAATTAAGAATGAAGTCACATTTGCAAATTACCAAGTTTCACAAGTACCCCTGGGTAAGGATACTTATGAGGGGCTAAAGGAAGATGTTCAAATGGTTATTGGCTTCTTGATCAATAAATTCGATCAGGATAAGGAAACAAAGGATCAACTTAAGGGAAAACTAGAGCAACTTACATTAGTGATCCATAAATTGGTCAACCCGATTCAACCTCAACTCCAGGATTATACCCTCGATGCCTGGACTTCGAGATCCGCTGCGAAAATAGGAAACATGGGGAGAACCACTGAAGAGTGGTCGGAAAAACTTCTTCAGTATGGAAATAAGTCAATAGCTCCCACTGCTGAGGTCTATACTTCAATTGATGAAGAAATCCAATATGCTTACAAGAGCGAGGATGTTTACGAAAAAGAGCTCAATAAACTAAAACGTTGGTTGCCTAAGTTTGAACCCTTGTTAGAGCATATGAGAATATTTTAATCAAAGAAGGGGTCTTGACAGAAGAAGACCAAGGAGATCAAGTGGAATTGTGGGCATTAACAAAATTCAGAATCAAGACAATAGAAGAATCCTTGTCCAAATTCAAGGAGTCACGAGCCTTAGCAATTAATCCTGCATGTGATATCCAGGAAATAATTGAGAAGTTTCCATGTTCGCTCCTCGGAGGAGGAGGAAAGGTGATTCATGTTGAAGATATACAATAATTCAAGCAGTTAATCTGGCAAGAAACCAGTTCATCTTCTGTGTTCAGCTTCAAATCAATCTAAAATTTCATACATTATCAAAATTCTTTTGATAGGTTAGACAAAGATTTGAAAGCATTCAAAACAATTCCTCAACAAATGATAAACCTGCAAGTGGAGGCCGAAATTCCATATCAACACTCTAAAGGCCCAGATCATGAGAATTTGAGAGGATATTGCAAAAGTTTGAAGAATATGAAGCGAAATTTCAACAATCAATGCAAAAGGAAGTCTTCACAATAGATGATGAGGAGGAAGAAGAGTAGGTGTTGGTAAAGACAACCTGATTTGCAGCCCAGAGGTGCATTTTAACATGACCCTCTTCGCAAGTCAAAGGTTGCGTTTTGGTTCAAAGGTTTTTGCAGTTTTGCATGCAGTTTGAACAAGTCAATGTGCACCTTTAAATGTGAAACCGTTTCTATTTTTAGAATTTGTTTCCTAAGTCTTGAGATTTGAATTTCGTATAAATAGGATACTTGCATGCCTATCTAGGGGCTGTCAATTTTGGTAATATTTTTGCAAAGAAAAAACTTGTGGAAAGAAGAAAAAGAGAAAGAACTTTGTGTATTTCTAGAAATCAATAAAGCTTAATTATTGCAAGACTTTGTGCTTGTTCTTAGTTGTGAATGAATGCTCTCGTGTTCATTTATTCATGCTACTAATCTATTTACTCTCTTCTTAACGAAAGATCCTAGTTGATTGTATATTTATTTTGAGTTGGTGAATGGGATGTTTAGGTGAAATCTATGTTTGCTCACCTATTCACATTATTTCTTTTTCCTTTTTGTTTACCTTGCTTATTCTCTCTTATCCATCCTTATTATCATATTTCCTTTCTCTATCCATGCAAAACCCCCAAAGAATTTAGTATGTATATTTACAAATATGTTAGGTTTGTGTTTTTCTTCTTTTGAATAAAGGTAGCTTTCCCTGCTAATCGAAGAGGGACTCTATCCCGTTATACTGTTAACTGTGGCTATGCGTTGAAGTGTTTGACACTTTTTACAGCCAACACAACTCAACGAGGATAGAAGAGTAGGAAAGATATTAGGGATTGGAGATGGGTGTTGACTCCTCTGTAGCAGAATAATACACTTTATATGTAATGGTTTTCAATGAATAATATGATGAACTATTAGTGTGTTTACGTTGTGAAGAATTTATCAAGTGCAAATATTTTCATGAGTAAACTCTGACCAAATTTTATAACCAAATTGTTTAGTGATTGCTTTGGTTAGAGAAAAGACGCAACTGAGCAAATGCAAAAATTTCAAGAATTTGTGGCAAAGGATGAAATATTGATTGACTTGCAATAGGAAGTCCACATTTGAGTATGGAAGTGTCATATTCAAAGTTCTAGTGTGGCCGGAAGACTTCCACTGATTTTTTGGCAATCCCTTTTGGGGGCAAAAACATGATGAAGCCTAGCAAGAAGTGGACAAAAAACTTATGGTGAAGAAAAATACAATTAATGACTATTGTAGACCTTGCCTGACTCTTATAGATATTAACGAGATGAAAGAGCAAGGAAACTAGGGTATGACGAAGCACATCTTACGAGAAGAGAGATGGATAGTCTTGTTGGACCTCATTTGATACTCGGTTGTTGGTATTGCTAGGTCAACAAACAGGATATGGTAGCAAACTATATGGGTGGCCTAATTGAGGGCATCGTGTACAAATGGCAGCATCTTAGCGATTACACAAGTTCATGTCCTTGAGGTAAAAGGGTTTCTTTTTGGCTTAACATGTAGTTAGCCTAGTTTTAAACACAACTTACACAAGTAAGGCCCATTTAGCTAGCAACCTAGCTCTAGATCCCAAATGGGATATACCCACAATTTCCAGTGGAAACATTCGGGGTTGCTATTGTCTTGAACAAAAGAGTAAAGCAGACAAATCTTCCCTTGCAACCATGTTGTCACTGACATCCAAGCTCAGAGGAAGGAATGTGGTCATTAACATCCCTAGATGATGAGTAACATCACAAGAATGACCAATCCAAGCAAGAAGAAAGTTAAGAGGATGAGCACTACATCAACATGGCATCCGAAATCCACCCCAAGAACATAGGTACACCCTCAGGAGTCTCTCCTCAACAAACATCCCCTCTTGATATTTCAGTTGATTTGTACTTTTATGTGTGTTCCATCCATACCTATACCTACTACTTACATGTTCTTGGTCTAGTGACCTGCCAGTTGGCTCGTCATCTATAGGCATTGCAATTGTGACATCAGTTTTCCCATGCTTTTTGCTAGTAGGCTCACTATTACCCTCAGCCCTAGGGACAACGAATTCTGTCAAAGTCACTTTCTATCCTTCTTATTTAGACGACATCCAATGGCTCATGGAGATGGCTAGTCAAGTTACTAGTGGACGCATCCAAGTTTCAATGTCAAGAACCTTGCTAGTTGATGTCCCTAACACACACGTTCATGAGAGACATTAAACCTGCCAATCAGGAATCAATGCCATTGCAAACACAGGAATTAGGAGAGGGCTAAATATACTAAGGTGGACCACTCGAAGGGCCCGACTAGACTAAGCTTACTAAAGGTTCTAAGGCACGATACGAGCCTATCAAGGATGAAGAGGGCAGCCAAGAGGCGCAGAGCAACCAATATGCAAAGAGTGACAAGCAAGAAGATGTGGACAAGGGCTATGCTCATAGCCATCATACCAATAGCAATCTACCTTATTCTAGTTTGCATGACTTTATTTGAGGTCAACAATTGAGTTTGAGAGCTTGTATTGGATTGGGTAGAAGAAGAGAACTGCACAACTAATGCAAGAGATTGACAGACAATGAGTTTACAAACAAAGCAAAGAAGCCCATTTCTATGATTTACTTGGCGGGGGGGGGTGGTAAATTGAGCACACTAGAATGATCCATTTGCACAAGATCGGTGGGCCCTTCCACCCAGATAAAGAGCTCTTCATCCATCCATTCAACACACTAAGGACCATATCCTCCTCCTTGAGACAGACTACAAAGATAATAACCTGTAGTCTAGTTGTGTGGAAGCAAACATATCTTAAGCCAATATTGGCTCAATAGAGATACAAGAGTTGGGAGAGGCTCAGTCAAAGTCACCCACTTAGCATTAGCAGTTCAATGCCAATAAAGAGTCGTTCAAATTCGTTGACCACTCAACAAAAGCAGTTCAACACAGAGAGTTGGGAGGGTGAGCGGAAGGCATTCTTGCCAAAGAGACGTCACCTAGAGGGGTTACAACAACAGGAGGCAAAGGATGCTCAGGAATGTGCCTTATCAGAGGCAACTATTATTGATTGTGGGCGGTTTCAGAGGGACGTGGTGCAGTTCTAGGGGTAGAGTGCAGAGGAGGGGCAGAGTTCAAGAAAATTTGAATCAGATTCAAGAGCTCAACTATTGTGTTATAAATGACTACAAAATCAGAATTACTATGTTCAAATCCCCTTGGTGAGTGGGAGGAACATGGGAACAAGAAAAGCAAATGCTTATAAGTACACCAAAAATCCTAGAAATGATATTTGAATAAGAAAATAGCACAGTGCAATGACTACGAGATTGTAACAGTTATGGGGAAAATATAGTGAAGTAGTGAGCTTGAAGACAACGATCAAGCAATTGAGTATCTTGGTTGCAAATTCACCAAAGTCTCTAGGCATCCCTCCCAATGCCATAACCAACCACTTATACAACACCATTTCTAGATCTTCAAGATGACCCTACACCTTCCTCGGTCCCTTTAACGTCGTCTTAAGTGTCAGTAAAGACGTCGACTAGCTTAGGGGCGATCGATGTAGGCATCTCTTATTTTTGTACTAGAGATTGGTCTAATATTTTGTAATAAGTTTGCATGTTATGAATAAAGTGTTATTTTTTATGTTATGTTCATATTATGTGTAAAGTTCATAGACATACTTTTAAATTTTGGTTCATCACAAACCATACTTGTTGGGTGGTTCGCAAATGGTTGGTCCAATTGACACACCTCTCATTCCTACATGGGTACTTATAGTACAAACTAGGAGTTAGTCAAGGAGCTCTGCACTTTCTCCATAGTATTTTATTTGTCCATCATTGAATTACATTGCATTTATAGGAATATAGACAAGTGTTCCATCTATTTTTTGTAAGTTGTTCTTTGTATATTCTTGGACTGTTACAATTTATTGAACTATAACTATTTGGTTATCATTGCATTTTACAAGTATATATTACACATTCATAACCCAAAATTGAAAGCTGGATATACAAAGCGAGGCAATTAGCGAATATTTTGTTGATGAAGTTATGTGTGCTAGCAAATTTGATCAACACTAACAACCTTTTTATTTTTAATGAACCCTTCCACTTTGGGAACCTAGGGTGCACGATACCTACCAATGTTTGACAAGATACGGTCAGAAATTTATCATCAAGGTCTTGTGTGTTGGCATGTCGACTAGCACTATCCTCAATTTTCGGATCTTCTTGAGTTTCCTCAGGTTCATTCTCAATGCAGAATAGTTTCTTCTCCACACTTGTGACCTTTGTTGTATTTGTTGTCACAACTGTACGATAATCCTTTGCCCTTTTTTTCCTCTAGTTGTTGAGGCTCCAACCATGTGGCCTGAGGCTTAACCCATTTATTGTCACTGCAATCGTGTATGTACTTGTGATGGGTCTCCTCAATGCCATTTTTTTTCCTCAATCTCTTTAATTGTGCTCATGGCACCCTCCAACCTTTGAGGTTTAAGAAGACAAACATCATGTTCAATGTTGTGCTTTACACCGTCTAAAAATAAGTCCAACAGATATGACGTCTAAGATGGCATCTACCTTAGGCTCAAAATTTCAGATAGTGTGATATACTCAGCCTTCTCCCCAACCAATTATCATAGTGAATGGCCAATTCTTCAACAAATGTAGGTCATGATAAAAATGAGTTTTTCTTATTCTTAAGCATCCAATGCTACCACAAATATTGCTTTCATTAGGGTACAAGCAAGCTACTTGCCCTCATTGTGACCATGAGGTTTGTCATAACTCCAAGAATCGCTCCTTCAAACTTGCAAACCTCAAGCTTGGGAAGAAAATGGTTTCTTGATATTGTATTGCACCCATATTGAAATCCAAATTCTTCTTCTTACTATATTATATGAGAATAAGGATGCATTGTATGACAAATTTAATCATCTCTTCAATCCAGCTCACACTTACCTGAAGCTTTACCAAATCTTCCCCCTCTCGCGCATATCTTTTTAAAGTCTACCTTGATGATTACCCCTTTGATTGTTATTGTAACATCAACTTTACCAATTGCTTTGTTCACGATTGCCTCTTTATGCTCCTCTCATTGCTGCTCCCAATTGATTTGAAGCTCCTTGTCTTCATCCATTCAGAATGATAACTCTTCTTTTGAAGAAGTGACTGGATCCATTAACGCAGTACATTTAAACATATCACTCTTGAGTTTCATTGGGGCCAAGTGTTTATACAGAATCGGTCCAACTCAAGGCTATCAAAGAGTTGTGTGATTGTGATCAAGACGTCCCAACAATTGCAAAAATATAGGACACTTTTTGGACAGATCTAACGCTGAGGGGTCCAACAAGGATTACAAGAGACTTAGATGGCTGCATTTGTGTCGACAATATAAATCCATTGATAGGTATGTACCATAACCCTAAAAAATCCCAAGTTTTAGAACTTTTTGGGCTAAGGTTATCACAAAAAAGGGACAGCCCAGAAAGCCAGGAAAAAAATGGAGTGTCTTTTGCCCAACAACTAGCATGACAAAATCTCGCAAAAAATAAATAAAAAAAGTTGGAAGAAACATTACCCCACAAAAAAAAATCACCCCAGACATTTTCCTTGGCTCCTTACCCTTGCACCAAATCTATGCCCAAAATCGCCACTCTGATGCTACTTGTACTTATACTACCATATCTTGCAAGTGAAAAGACAGAGATCCAATGATTAACAATTCACACTATAATATCAAACAAAGATTCTTGATGGCAGATGCCAAAGACACAGAATTACTGAAATAAGAAATCAAAGCCACAACAAGGTGGCAACCTTCCAAAGACACTAGGCTATAAAGTGAATTCAATATATAATGTTCTCCAAATGGACATTTATCCCCTACTTATAGGAAACATTAGGGTAAGGAAACCCTTAAGCCCCTAATTAGGCCGACTAAATAGAAATAATAGCTAAAACCCCACCAGATGTCTACTCAAAGATTGTGTTCCACTAGTCGGGCAGTCGATAATCCAATTACACATAACGACACATGGAGGGTTAGGTGGTAACCAAAGATGAGTCACACCATCATTCATTCACTCATGCAAATCAGTCTACAGTAAAACTTGAAAACACAAAAATCTGATGTCTAAGTACAGAATTCGGAACTGGCATGCAAAACCCTCCGATAATTGTACATCAACCTCCAACAAAGTAGGCTAAAGCTCCATGTTAGAAAGAGCTGAAATTGAGGGTATAACCCATTCAGTAACTATAGCACTGACACCAGAAGGATAGACCAAACCATTTGGCTCAGATACTAGGCTAACATCAACTAATAGAATTTCAGCCTAGGGAAAAAGGAAGACAACTGTAGATGTAGGGCAATATTGCTATCCTAGATTGGTCGAAAAGTCAAGCTTCAGGCTAGGAAACCATGAAAAATTGGGTGAATAGTAACCTAGGATAATGTTTGAGATAGCTAGAATTACTGTTGACTGTAGATGGACACATGAGAAGCTGCAAAAAGGCATCTCGACCAAAGGAATAGCTTATTCATGGGGGTTAGAACTTAGATTAGAGGCAAAATATGTTAGCATGTTGGAACTGTCGAAGCAAACCCACCAGATAAACTAGATGTTGCAAATGCTGCCTGGACAGCTAGCCAGCATGTGCATGGACATGTGGCAGACAAGGGTGGGACCCGGACAGAAACATGGCAGGTCAAAATAAGCTGATGCACCAAACTGTAAAGGGTGACACCTAAGCTGGACAGAACCCGCCAGCTAAGCACATGAGCCACAGCTGAGTCAGCCAATGGGTTGGCCAGGAAGTACAGACAGGTTGCCAAAATTTAATGCATGGCCTAATATCATTGGATTATAGCATTTCATGACATTTTGCTGAAAAAGTAGGTCAATCACACTATAAAAATAATGTTTTCAACTAGCCCTATCAAGACAACTATTGGGAGGTAGCATGGCAACACACTAAAATCCACAAAACCAGATTCTGATAGTCCTGAAGCTTCCAAGCATGTGTTATGGCGTATTTCAAATATCAAACTGCATGGCCATATGCAAAATCATTGCACCATCCCTTTGTCTCAAACTTTGGTGTCCTACAAAGTGGCTCCCTTAAATAGTCTCTCCAGACTTTTACATTCCATTTAGCAGTAATACTTGCTAATGTGCCCATGTAGACCCAATGTCAAGAAGACAGTGGTTATTAAATTGGACAACCTTTCCCAGCTCATCAAGCAATGGGTAAGGCTTCCATGCACTATCATAAGAGTTATGGCCTTACCTGAACAATTCCAAAAGTACGGGATTGCAAACTGAGGCCAAGTGGCAATGGTCCTGGAGGAAGAGATCTATGAGACCATGTGAAATGACCCCTAGAAGGAAGGTTTCTTCCACACCACATTGTAGCCCAATTAATGATGCGAATTCAAAAGCAGTCATGAATTTTCTCAAGATGCTTGTTCTGGTTAGTGGCCACCTCTGCTGATAAACAATATATTCTTCACGCCTTTGCTATATCCAATGGTGAGCATCAGCAAGATCAAGAGGATGGTACCACTAATGAATGGGAATTTAATGATTCGCTGATTCGGTACTAAAGCCACCCACAATCTGGATGATGTTCATTTCATTGCAGAGATGGCAACTCACTCTTCCACCCTCGCCCACCCACAAAGCAGATAGGCATTTGGGGAAAGAAAGCTGTCATCATTCACAGATTGGCTGACATGAGTTTGCGGAGATATTGCAGAATCAACCTTGCTAGAATTTAAAACTTGCATGCTGCCATGTGTTTCGGATTAAGTCTCCACATAGGACGGTTATGGAAGTTTTTATGTCCTTAATTTACATTTTACAGATTTATGTAGATTTTTTCCATTTGTTTTATGCAGAATTAAAAATCTTTTGTTATTGTGCCTGGGAACCGTCCCATCCTGGCAGCTATATACAGATCTATGTGGAGTTTGTCCATTTGCTTTACGAAGAATTAATGGCCTTTTGTTAGTGTGCATATGCACTGTCCCATCCTGGTGGCTATTTGAAGTCCATAACGCCCCAACTTTTAGTATGAAATCTCCATACCCCAGTATGTATATTACTCAAAAAACAAACAATGGTTAATAAAATTTGCAAGCTAATAAAAAGGCTATCATGGCAGTTCCGTCCCATGGCATGTACTAGTACCTTTTTCTTAATTTTCTGCCTATCAATAAATATAACATTAATAAACATCTATGAAGTCCCAAAAATAGCAACAACTGTCATTTGTGAGATATAAGAAGTATCTTACCTTTATAAACTGTCCAGTCCCACCACATTGTGTACATGTAGACTGCATCCTAAAAGGGCCACGTTGCAAGGTTACCTGAAATTCATTCAAATGATTTTAATTGTCAATAAAGGGGATTTAAAAATCCAAGCAGATTGCCCTTATAATAACCATGCAATATGGAAAGTGTCATTTAAATAAATGGCGTTTGGACCATAATAGGGAAAGAAACAGAAAATAGTAAGTTCGGATAAGGGGGTATTAAATCACTAACCGTTCCCAAACCTCTACAGAGTCTACAAGTTTCAGGTTTAGTGCCAGCAGGCACACCGGTCCCATCTGACAAAAAATTTACAACAATATATTCACATTATTGATTATTCTCAATAATTGTCACAATCAATCATGTTTATTCTTTGATTGGATTAGAGATAATGCAAAAACATGGGTACACCTGCTAGTGCCTTCAAACAGAAAAATAATGACAATTCTCACATGACACTAGCAAGAAGTAGATATCATTTTCAGAATCCTAAAAGCAAAAAAGGTATTGAACATACAACAGAATCAGCTTGATCAGAAAATAAAAGAACATAATTGCAGAAATATACATTACGGTACCACATAAGAGAGAGGGAACTCAATATTCATAGAGGGGCACATAACGTCATGAATCTAAAAAAGATATTCACAGTTCCCAGATTCCATAACCATAGGCAATTTCCATTTAGGATAAGAACTTTACAATTATAACATGGGAATAAGCCTATCAAAATAAATTCAAAGACTTACGTAAGTTCTGGGAACAACAATTACTTAAGAGTTAATTCCGTGAAATTTGGTTCTGATATTCACATCTAAACAATCACACCTTAGTACAATGGCTTGTCTAACTTCTCCTAGAAACTGAATACAATTTTGAAATGTCCCCTTTTAGGGCAGATTGTACAATTCTGAAAAATTACAGCAAACCCTAACAAAATATTGCAGTTTCTGATTTTTCTTTCAAACCCTAACCACATAAAATTTCAGACTTTAGAAACTACCAATTTTTAGGTCACAATTTCAATATTTAATTACCCAAAACACTCACTAAAAATCAGATAAAATACAGCCATGCAAATGCCTTCAAATCTGAAGTTTTGGAGCAAATATATCGCTGGAACCTGGAAATTACAAAAAAAATACCAGCTGTATGAATGTGTGATCAGACATCAAAATAGGCATCAAAATCGCCACAAAACTGCACCTTTAAACCCTCCAAGGGGTTCACTAACCTAGGAGAGGGCACCAATTTAGGTCACTGCCCTTGCTAGGGCTCCAAACAAGATTCGTTGCCCCAAAACTACTGTGCCACCCGTTCAACTGTTGTTCCATTGCTGCATTCAATCAGGAATGGTAGCTAGACACCACAAACTGCTCAATTATGCCCAATATGACCCCAAAAATGAAGTCACCCCGCTCAAGGTTGAAGGTTTTCGTCCTCAACTTCAGAATACCGAATAAGGGTTTCATATTCTAATGTTGGAAGTCAAGCAAGCTGCTCAAACTCGTAATTTTCATTGATAAAAATGATGAGTACCAAAATGAACCTCCTTTTTTCTAATTATATTATGTCCCTCCAAACGACCTTCCCAAAAGGGGAACACTTCACTTGAAGAGGAAATTTAAATATTCAACTAGCAATTTACTTATAATTTCACTAAAGGGCTAACTTGCCCATGACCAAAAAGTCCCCTCCTTTAGTCAAAATTAGAAAAAGATTGCCAATAAAACACTTTTGACAACTTGGATAGAGAACCAATGTTTCCTTTGATTCTTCCTTCCCTTAGCCTATGGGAAACAACAAAAAAATAGGCTAAGGGTCTTCAACCACTCTAATTTTGCGAAAGGAACATCCTCCCTTCTCTAAATTGCTTGTCGTCAAGCAATAGCAAGATTGATGCTGCAAAATAACTGTCCCTTCCCAACTAGCATCCTGAAGGGGCAAGTCTTTACAACAAACCAAATATTTCATAATGCTTCGGTTCCTTAGCTTTCTTTACTGAACCTCTATGATAGAATCCGGGACCAAAATCAGCTTGCCCTCGTCATCTAGTGGTACTAAATCAACCGGAGTGGTGTGCTATTGTAGAGCCTTTTTAAGACATGAAACACATTTGGGATCCGATTGTGTTCGGACAGCTCTAGCTCATATGCAACTTCTCCGACCCTTCTTAGAACTTTTTAAGGACCATAGAAATGGGGTATAAGCTTTTCCACCACTCTATGCTTGATGGAAGATTGTCTATAGGGCTGCAACCTCAAAAAGATCATGTCACCCACCTCAAGTATCCTTTCTATCCGATGACGGTCCACATACAATTTTTGTCGGTTTTGAGCATGTTGAAGGTTCTTTTTTAGCACCTCCAACGTTTCAATACTCTGTTGTACAAAATCCATAGCTCCTGGCACTATACTATCTATCAAAATTAAGTCTACAAAAGAAAATGCATCATATCAATACAAGGCCTTGAAAGGCGATATACCTATAGAGGTGGTATGATGTATTTAACAGTTCTCAGCTATGTACAACCACTTAATCCACATTGTTTACTGCCCTGAAATGTAGTTTCGATAGTATCCTTCCACCCAATTATTCACTATTTCAGTTTGCCCATCAAGAGATCTTATTCCCATGGGAAGAGTCAAGAATCAAGAAGGGCTTCAAACCCATGGTTAGGGCAGTCCATTGGTTGTTTTTATTACTTGAGGCCAAACAATTTTCGACAGGGAGGATTGTCATGTCCCCCTTTTGGACATGACACTATTAAAGACCTTTAGCCTTGCCTAGTTTCCCAAGAGCTAAGAGAAAAAGTGAAAAAGAAGGGAAACATTTGGTGTTATGAAGAATACTTGTAAAAGCACTGTATTGTTATAGTTTCACTTAAGTTGGGGGCTTTTTGAGGGTCATGAGTATTAATCCACTTAAGTGAGTTATAAGAAGTATTCATTTTATAATTTGAAAAAAGATCAACAAATGAATTTCCCCCCAGATTGGGCGCTTCACTTGGGGAAAAGTATAAAAGCATTTGAGAGTTCTTTTTGAAGGGCATGTTGGATCATAATTTGTAATTACAATTTTTTAGCACGAAAATGCTTGAGCTTTGGACTTGAAGACGAAAACCCTCAAGCAAAGAGATTGAGGACGAAAACCCTCATTCTTTTGTGAGGCAACTTCATCTTGGAGTTGCTATTGATCATCAAAATTCAGAAAAGGCAAAAAAGAAGGGTTTCCAAGTTGGGCGAATAGCTTGAAAGGTTGGCAAATTATTCTAGGAGGGTGGCGACTTGCTTGTGGAGGTTGGCGACTTGATTTGGAGGAGCTTGGCTAGTGTTTGAGGGCCATTTCTTGCCCTAATAATATTCTACAATTTTTATATAATATTTTCAGCCTTGGGCGATTTGGAAAAATGACCTAATTGAGAGTTTGAGGTCAAAAATTGATTCTAAAAATATTCTAGAATTTTCCATATTATTATAAATATTTATTGTGGTAAATTTAGCTTGTTTGTAAAGGTAAAACATCATAAAAAGGCATTTGATTGTAGCTGTATTTTTCTATTATTTTTGAAGACCTATTGAAGGTGAAATACTATAGAAATCGTTATTACAAGGGCTGCCATAAATCATATTAATTTTTTGAACCTAGACACGCCTAAGGATTGAAGGGTTAATTTGGATTTCAGATGGATTAATCTTCGTTGAAAGGGTTCATATTTGATTTGAAGGGCTTAGCATATTTTTATGCTAATTTTGGAGTATAATTGCAGCTAGCATTTGTTTTTGTAAAAATCAGATTTTCTTCTTTTGCTAAGGTTTCACAGAAAATCAGATTTCATAAAATATCCCTAATTTGACGACATTACAGTGGTATCAGAGCCAATATCTTGGCCAATTGTGGGATAAGCAAAGGTTTCATGTCAAACGATGACATGGATGGAGCTAAGGATGAGAGGTTTTTTCAAGCCCAAGAGCATATGACAAGATTGATGGGTGAATTCCTCCAAACAATGAAAAACATAAGGAGAAACACGCCACATGATCGAGAAGGCAACACTTCAGGTTTAAGGATTGGGTCTACACAAAGATCTAACCAACCTACTTTCTTTCAAAGAGAGGAAATCATTCCGAAAAGGGAGGAGCAGCGTTTTTTTCCAGATAATTTGATCGCTGATTATGAGAAATATATGACCTATCCACCTCCATTTAGAGAGGACATGAGCCTTACTGAGTTTGTAGCTTGGAAGGGAGGCATAAAGGGTTCTAGGGTTTGGTCATAAACCAAAGGGCAGCCAAGAGAATCTCCAACATGCTTTGGAAAAGCCAAACTCCCATGAGCATCCCAAGGAAGGAGTCAGAGAACAAAATAATTTAGATTTGTAAAAAGCTAGTGAGCAGATCATGGTGGCATCCACCATGCAAGAGGATAGTGGGAGAAATGTTTCAGCTCAAGAGAAAGTGTTATGGGTTGATTACCCTAAGAGTCTAGTGAAAAAGAAGGCCAAAAATTACACACATGAGGAAGATATTCATAATCTGCCATCTACAACAAAAATAGACTCTACGGATGGGAGGAGCCCAACTATTTCACAGCCAAACACTGAAAATTCTGAGTTGCAAAAATCAAAAATTTTAAGGCAGCAAGATGAAGGTTTCCAAAAAGTTTACGGGCAGCAAAGAGGGCCGCAAATAGAAGACAAATGTGAGGTAGAACCTAGAGTAGTGATTCCAGGGTGCGCGAAGGAAGGAGAACCAATTGGGGCAGCCATTTAGTGAAAAAGATCAGCGCACTATTCATATAGGAGAGTCTGAAATTTTTATGGAAACTCAACTTGGTACGTGCCCTGAATCTTGCAAATCTTGTGTTGGGGCAACAGTTCGTAGAGAGCTATGTTCAGTCCATTTTAAAGAGGTATGCTTTGAAGAAGAAATTTCTGAATTATGAGGTAAAAGATGATGAAGAGGTCACAAACCCTCTCCACTTTGTAAGGAAGGATGGGCAAGTCGAGGACAGCTCAAAGAATGGAAGGTGATGTTCTTCACAAGGGGTCAATAAAGTGGCCAAAAATGTGTATGGGCAAACACTAAGGTACGGAGAAGGTTACTTGATTTCATGTTTCATGAACTTTGCAAATTCTGAAAATGAAAGTTCAAGGCAAGCTTATGAAAGGGTAGAAACTCAGTTTGTGGATGATAGAAAATAAGTTTGAAACTTTCACGAAAAATGAGCCTAGAGCCTAGATTACACTCAGAAAATTCTGAGTTTTCCATGAAAAATCCAAATATCTCATGCTCAAAAAAATTTGGAAAAGTTGGTCCATTTCAGCCTCTAGCGAATTCGGTGAGAGAAGGGGAAGATGGACCCTCTATATGCAAAATAAGGAGGAACTTGGAAACTCAGGATCAGCCCTTCCAAGGCAAGATACCTTGGCTTCTTGCAAACATGGTGAGTGCTCTACATTGTGTGCATTCTATTTTGGGACAGCCACCTCTTATTGAGGAATTTGGCCACACACTTGGTTTGGTTATTGAGGCAAAGGTAGGGAAATATTGTCCTTCAAAAGGGAACAACCACATGACCAATGGGCAGCCATCAAGGTATGTTAAAAATCAATTAATTTTTTCCCTTAAGCTTAATGAATTTTGAAAATGAAATTACCTGGCAAGAGTGTGAAAGGGGAAATGTTCAGTTTGCAAGAAAGGGAAGTAGGTCTGAATTTTGCATTGAGAAAAGACCCAAGGTACACTCAGAAAAATCAAAACTTTTTGGGAAAAATCAAACTTGTATACACTCAAAAAAGTCCGCACTTGTGGTGAAAAATCAGAGTTATTGGTGCCTAGCAAAATCAGAGGATTTTGTGAATTGTTTGCACTCAGAAAAATCAAAATTTTGTTGCTCAAAAAAATCAAAAGTTCATGGGAAATATCAGAATTGTTGTTGCACAACAAAATCAGAAAGTTGTGTGAATAATCAACATTATTCACACTCAGAAAATTCTAAGTTTGTGAGGCCAAATCAGCTGCCTACTAAGGACACAAATTTCAATTTTTTTGGAGTGCTACAGCCCATGACAAGTTCTGGAAATGCATGTGGATTGGGGCACTTCTTTCATGACAAGAGGTTGGATGGTGCAAGTATGATACAGCCCTCTCTAAATTGTATGTTTAGATCTTGATTATGCACAAAATGTATTTCCTACATGAATCATAATGGTGTTGTCAAGGTGGAGCAAGGGGAAAAACATAAGACACACATAAGGATAGCAATGCAAGATTGCTTACATCTCCATGATACATCCGTTCAAGGTATGCTTTCAATTTGGTTCAGCGTTACTTTCTTGTTGCAAACTGTGAAGGGTTTTTTATGGCACATGGGAGGCTCTAAGGAGTTGATGGATGCTTGCCAAGGTAATGTGTACTCAATGATTAAGGCTCAAATGAAATTTTTCATAAGGGGCTGCTGTAATACATCTTCTTGTCATATTTATTGTGAAAGTTCTAGCTCTTCTACAAGGGTGCATAGCTTCATTTTGACCTCTCTTGGGATGGTAAAGGTGGTAGATTCATCATGGAGCAAGTTGAGAGTAAAAAGGTTGAATTTTTTGGGATGCTTGTAAGGTTGTAATGTGCATACACAGCCAACACATCAAAGGGGAAATGGCTAGTCCTGCCCTTCTTTTGAAATATGTGGACATGTGTAGAGGGTCTTTTGGCAAAAAGTGGATTTCAGCAAGGTGTTGATATAGGCACAATCAATAATTAAGGCTCAAATGAGATTTTTCATAAGGGGCAGCTGTAATACATCTTCTTGTCATATTTATTGTGAAAGTTCTAGCTCTTCTCCAAGGGTACATAGCTTCATTTTGACCCCTCTCGGGATGGTAAAGGTGGTAGATTCATCATGGAGCAAGTTGGGAGTAAAAAAGTTGATTTTTTTGGGATGCTTGTAAGGCTGTAATGTGCATACACAGCCAACATATCAAAATGGAAGTGGCTAGTCCTACCCTTCTTTTGAAATATGTGGACATGTGTAGAGGGTCTTTTGGAAAAAAGTGGATTTCCAGCAAAGTGTTGATATAGGAGCAATCAAGGCCTAAAAAGTTGAAGATTTCTTTGCTGGAATACACTTTTCCAGCCATCTCCATGTTGTCATTTCTGAGAAGTGGCTTCCCTTTTGCATCTTTTAGGCACATTTGAGTTAAGAGACCTCCATGGAAAGAGAAAGAAAGATGGGACGCTGTTTTTATTTCATTTTAAGATTGTATAAACAGCCAAGAACCTTCACATAAAGCAGCAAAGAGTTTCATCAAGAGATCTTATTCCCATGGGAAGAGTCAAGAATTAAGGAGGCTTCAATCTCATCATTAGGGCAGCCCAATGGTTGTTTCTATTACTTAAGGACAAACAATTTTGGGCGGGGAGAATTGTCATGTCCCCCTTTTGGACATGACACTATTGAAGACCTTTAGCCTTGCCTAGTTTCCCAAGGGCTAAGGGAAAAAATGAAAAAGAAGGGAAACATTTGGTTTTATGAAGAATGCTTATAAAAGCACTTTATTGTTATAATTTCACTTGAGTTGGGGCCATTTTTAGAGTCACGAGTATTAATCCACTTAAGTGAGTTATAAAAAGTATTTTTTTTATAATTTGAAAAAAGATCATCAAAGGTATTTCCCTCCCAGATTGGGTGTTTCAGTTGGGGAGAAGTATAAAAGCATTTGAGGGTTCTTGTTGACGGGCATGTTGGATCATAATTTAAATTTACAAGTTTTGAGCACAAAAAAGCTTGAGCTTTGGACTTGAAGAAAAAAATCTTCAAGCAAAGAGATTGAGGACGAAAACCCTCATTCTGTGGGGCAACTTCATCTTGGAGCTGCTATTGATCATCAAAATTCAGAAAAGGCAAAAAAAAGAAGGGTTTCCAAGTGGGGCGAATAGCTTGGAAGGTTGGCAAATTGTTCTAGGAGGGTGGTGACTTGCTTGTGGAGGTTGGCGACTTAATTTGGAGGGGTTTGGCTAGTGCTTGAGGGCCATTTATTGCCTTAGTAATATTTTGCAATTTTTATATAATATTTCCAGCCTTGGGCAATTTGGAAAAAGGACGTAATTGAGGGTTTGAGATCAAAATTTGATTCTAAAAATATTCTGAAATTTTCCATATTATTATAAATATGTGTTGTGATAAATTTAGCTTGTTTGTGAAAAGAAAACATCATAATATGGTATTTGATTGCAGCTGTATTTTTCTATTATTTTTGAAGACCTATTGAAGGTGAAATACTATAGAAATCATTATCAAAAGGTCTGCCATAAATCATATTAATTTTTTGAACCTAGACACCTAGTATTTGAAGGGCTAATTTAGATTTCAGAAGGATTAATCTTTGTTGAAAATGTTCATATTTGATTTGAAGAGTTTAGCATATTTTTATGTTAATTTTGGATTATATTTACAGCTGGGGTTTGCTGTTGTAAAAATCATATTTTCTTCTTTTGATAGGGTTTCACAGAAAAATCAGATTTTAGAAAATATCCCTAATTTGGAGACATTACATCTTTGCCCTTGCTAGGGCTCCAAACAAGGTTCATTGCTCTAAAAACTATTGCGCCACCCTTTCAACTGTTGTTTCATTGCTACGCTCCACCTAGAATGGTAGCTAGATGCCAAAAACTACTCAATTATGTCCAATATGACTCCTGAAATGAATTCAATTCGCTAAAAGTTGAAGGTTTTCATCCTCAACTTCAGAATACCAAAAAAAGGTTTTATCTTCTAAGGTTGAAAGTCAAACAAGCTACTCAAACTCATAATTTTCATTGATGAAAATGACATTTGTCCCGAAATGAACCTCATTTTTTCCTTTTATATCCTTTCCCTCCAAAAGACCTTCCCAAAAAGGGGAGTGCTCCACTTGAAAAGGAAATTAAAATATTCAAAAAGCAATTTCCTTATAATTTCACTTAAGCGCTAATTTGCCCATGACCAAAAGGTCCCCTCCTTAAGTCAAAATTAGAAAAAGGTTTCCAATAAAGCACTTTTGACAACTTGAATAGAGAACAAATGTTTCCCTTGATTCTTCCTTCCCTTAGCCTATGGGAAACAACAAGAAAATAGGCTAAGGGTCTTCAATCGCTCTAATCTTGAGAAGGGGACATTACAACTTTATACTCTTTATTGGTACTCAATGCTTTCTATTTTACGCACTAGTAAGTAAAAAGAGTCCAAGAAACAATGTTATTGGCAAAATTATCAGAGATTCATGTTTGAATTTGTTGTATTAATCTGCAGAATCGCATATGAAATTTTAGAACTTGAGATGCAACTAATTCAAGTTCAATGAGAATAAAATTCGGTTTAAGTTCGCCAATGTATATAGTTCGAAAAAAATGGCCATTAAATTCGACCAATAAATAAAATAATAATAAATATAAAATATTGATAAATATAAAGACATTAATTAAAAAAAGAAAGCAAATAAAAAACATAAAAAATTTAAAACAAAACCTAGAAAAATTAAAAAAACTTTAAAGAATAATTATAAGTATAGAAAAAATATTTTAATATATAATTCAATATATTAAAAAACAAATAACATTTTAAAAAATAAAAAATGAACTTACATAAACTAAACAAAATCCTATAACAAACACGACAAACATAGCCTTTATCATTTATTGTTATGAAATCCTATAACAAATAACAATAAATGCAAACCCTATTTTCCTGTCCTCGCTTGGCACCTCACAACAAACACAAGGCATGACTCCCTCCATGGACGTCGCTAATGAACACAACCCACACATGCGGCACGATACACACACAGACCCACAAATATGGCATGATACACACGGCCAAAAAGTGCAGACACCACACAATACAGAATCACATAAACAGCCAAAAGTGCAGATGCCACAACAGATAAACCCAACAAACTTTAATGATTTCTAGCAATTTCTTTGTGGCCACCTAAAAATCGGCGAATTTTGTATTTTATCCCTTAAAATCGGCAGACCTTGTGACATTGTTTATAACAACTAATTTTGGATTGCTATCTCGACGCAATATGAAAAGGTTGATTTTGGAAACTGGCCTTCCTAAATCATTAGCTATTTGATTATTGTCGGCCCGTTGGCTTTTTCAGAGAGGGCCGAAGTGCATTTTGAAACTTTGGTTTATCTTGGTATGTTGCTAAGTCGCATGGAAGAGGCTACCATAGCAAGTGGCAAAAATTGCAACGATAAAGAAAATGAAAACAATGGAAGGTATATTCACCCAAGCTTTCCCTAATCAAAACAACCCATCTGAAAACCGTGCTTTTGGGACTCCAAAGCCTAAGGAAGGGAAATAAATCATTTTGTGAAGTGTTGCAAGAGGAAGAGTTTGTTGCTATCCCTGAACAAGCTGAATTTGTCGTCGAAAAGGATGGAACCGAGTGGGAGCAGGAAGGGAAAGTAGCTGCAAATAGAAGAGAAAGGTGAAAACAGTAAGCCCTCTGCCATCTTGAGTTCTCTTACCCTTGTTCCTAATGAAGCCATGTCTGAAGCGTTAAACAAGGAAGAAGCAGGGTTAAATAACATTAGAATTTTTTTAGTGTGTTTGAATAGAAATGCTCTCCCCTCTAGATGGTTCTTTGATGATCAGGTTGCTTCAGTCTGGTGAAAAAATTAAGGCTTATGAGCTAGGCAGCCACATTCTCATAGTAGCTTATGAGCTAGGCATCAATCATATTGGAGCATTGATCTAGTGACCCAACCTATACCAAAAAAAACAATGCACAGTAGTCCACCTATGTGTATCCTGCACAAGGTCAGATGCTAACCTGATTTTTGGGTTGCACATCTTATTTGGTTATATTTAATGGTCGGGATTCAACATGTAAATAACATGCATTTCATTTCATTGGATTGATCACAATCTATCTGATCAGCACAACGAATGATACCTCGCTATACACCCTGATTACTATGCCTTGCATTATATCATATTCCATGAATTTCCTAATCTAACATTATACTACAAATTTGATTAGAAATGCCCAATTTGCTCCCCCATTCCCCTAATCATGACATGCTCTTTAATCCACTAACCACTTCTCATAATCTTTGTTTATTAATATAATAGTATTATCGACAACTATAGATTGTTGATGAAGCTTATTTCCACACTATTCAAAACAAAGCAGGTTTCCCTAATTTAAGAAGCTATCAAACCCTTCCAATATCCAATGAATCGAAATATAAAGCATCTACACTACTGCACCACATACCATGGCTGTCACAAACTTAAACACAATCCAATCAGCAATAATTACACCCATGAATTTAAGCAGAAACACTCCCAAGGACAAGTGGTTGGTGATGAACCCCAGTTCATGAACCATGCAGACCATGCTATCAGGTTGACTCTTCTAGATGATAATGCATTGCCATTGTGTTGCACGGACACTCGTCTCCTACCACCAGAGATGCATTGCAGAGACCTGCACTTGTCTCAGAAACTGGTACTCGTCTCGGAGACTTGCATTTCAGTGTTTGTTATTTTTAATATATTTTGTACTCTTGACCACAGATATGATGAGATATTAAAAACAAAATTTCATATAATTGCTCTTTTCTTTTGTCGACATGTAATTTCTTTACTTTAAAAATTTATTGATTTTTTTATTAAGCTATATTGGGCTGTATAATATTTTTTTCTCTAAATCTTACATTTATATTTACATATAGCTTTTTGCTGTCTCCAAGTAGCCGTCTCCTATTTTTCTAAAAAATGACGTACCCATCCCTGTCTTCTCAGATCCGTACCCATAGCAGTACCATTCTCCTGGTAACCAAGGAAGTTATAATCCAAGTTCTCTTAGAGTTTTCCACTTGTATGTTTATCCAGTTCGTCTCTTTAATTAATCATTTTTTAGTTTCAAAGGGTATCTTCGTAAAATAAACAAATCATTTCTATTTTAAATGATAATTCCATGACATAAACAAATCATTCCCCATGTAACAGAGAACCATATTAACTAAAAAAAACATTAAAGAGAATAGCAGACATACTGCATGTTGAACAAGGTAGGGTAGTTTGAACAGAGAAACTCTTAGCACAACCCTGCACTGCCTCCATGAAAGACAATTCAAGTGTTTGCTGCAAAATGGATAATCATCAAAGATTAGATTGAACACTACGAAATTATGGTTGATTATGAAAGATAGCCATGGCAATATTAGCTGGTTATTCCACCCACACAATACGACATTTAGCTGCACAATACCTCAAAGACCAGTCTCATCTTTTTGAAGTGCAAGTGCCTACCTTGATATCCTCGCCCCCAAATGACCTCTGACGAAACATGTTCTTCAATGCCTGGCCCCAGACAAACAACATCCATATAATTACAAGCTCAGCATCAAAGAGGAATCAATATCAAGTTTCAAGTAAAATTATGTCTGGTTCTTTGATTTATTTTTCAGAGCACCAAAAAATGGCTGTAACGTTTACTAATTAGCAAGGAAAATAGACCTCATCTAGTCCTCCTCCAAAAACATCCTCAAATCCAAACCCACCGAACCCACCGAAACCACCAAATCCTGGACCTCCAGGACCACCTGTTGCACCACCTGCTGAAGCCTGTTCAAAGGCTTCAGGCCCCACCTACAAGTTTTTGGAAATGTTAGTTCAACTTGAACATGAATTAATAAAATTAATCCAAGTCCAAAAGAAGGCAACAGCCTTTAGCACTCTTATGCAATGCCTCTATAAGGGAGTAGAGAACAAGTGCAAATCCTACTTGTGGAAAAACTGTAGTTGTAAAAGTAAGGAAACAGACTCAATATAATATAATATAATCAAAAATATCAAAAACACAAGTAAAAAAATCAAAGAATATTAATATAATCCAATACCAGAAGATAAGACAAATGAATTGGTTGAGCACAGCACAGAAACTCCCAATGCCTGAAATTTACCTGTTTCTTTAAACAATGTTCTTTACAATTGTACTTACAAAACAAAAAGAATAAGTTGTAAGAACTTAGTACAATACTCATCCTACCCACCCCCTTAGAACATTTCGCTTTCCAAACCAATTCAACTTCATCCATTTGTGAGAGAGAATAAAATTGAAATTTTTCATGCCAAATATCAATTCAAGAAAAAGGGAACATAAGACAATGGTGCCAGTATCTAATGTGCAAAATCCTTTTTCCCAACTATTCATTGATCACTAGAAATACACAAACCGCCCTTCTTCATAGGCCAGCAGTTTGCAATTGATCCACCTATCTCCTCTCAATATCTAATCGAGAAATCCTTAATAATCTTCATTTTCCTATCTGTGCGGTAGCTCAACTCAGTGTGTCATACTTTTTGGTGGACGATGCTGCTTAATCTTCAAGGTTTACTTTTGTTTCATGGTTTGCATTTCTCCATAAACCCTCTGCTACATTACATTTTATGGGAGAGATGCTTTGGCACTTCTGCTATCACCGTTGGGTATACATTTGAAAACCATTGACCTATTCTGTTCATCTGTAGACACTATTTTTACTTTCAATTTTTTGATTGGCCATGGTTAAACCAAAACTCGAGTCCTTTCCTACTGGCTTTTCTTTGGTTTAGAAAATCTAATATTATACATGTGCAATAGCATCCATCTATGTACTTTAGTTCAATCAAATGTAGATAAATCTTATAAATAAACAAAAACTCAAACTCACAAAGATGCAATTCCTCCAAGTTTATTATTCCTTTCGTGAAAAAAGGAAGCCTTTAAAATTGTCCCACATAATCTCCCTCTCACAAGCTACTCCTGATTAGAATCCCACACATGAAAGCTATATCTATAAGAGACTATTATTAACCACATCCATGTCACTCGTGAAAACTTTTGATAGTAATATTGACCTTAAGCAAGTAATATTGATCTTAAGTAACAATGTCTTTTCTAAATAATGTTCTTCCATTTTTGGAGAGATACAATTGATCCACACCTTGAGTAATGCACACTTGTTAGGGGCAAAACCCCACCACGCAATTATTAAATTCCATTATTCTCAATGAGACTGATTTCCCTCCTATTATAACCAGAATCTCGAAGAATTTCTCAAATACCTTCACTCCTTTAAGCCATATTCCCGCATAAAAAAAGAGCTGAGGATTGAAAATCAACCTGTCTTTTAACAAAACTAGAGATTCTCTACTATTCAATTTTAGGAGGCCAAGCAATGAACCCCATCTCTTCTTGCACTTAATTCGGCATTCAATTAATAGCCCCAACATCTAGCATGTGACTTGCTTCTCAGCCTCTAATTTATGATGTGTATGCCTTCCTCGGGACCTACAAAGACAATGCTTTGAACTTCATTATGGGGACATGAAGACCAAAATGTGTCATTCCATGATATCATTAGATATTAAATCTATAGTGTCCGTCAATTGAAGACCAAGTTACGGCAATATGATATCCATGCATTGAGGCCATTACAATATTTAACAATGGGGAGCACACTTTCTTAATCTCAATACGAATTTTTAGCAACACAATGTCTAAGAAAGACAAACAGACTAACTCACTTATTTGCTTTTCACATATGCTAACAACTCTACATTTTCACATCAAGAAGTTTAGCATGTCAAGGTGTTTGTGTTTATTCCAACACCAAATTTTTTGTTTTCATTGGCTGCCCTCCCTACAATGCTATTTGAGGTGGCATCCATCAAACATGCACTCATGTCACAACAATTACCCATATACTCCCTCTCAACTCAAAACAATCTTTCCAAGTAACACATTTCCTTTAACTTCTAAATTAATTTTCATGGTCTCCTTAATTACCTTCAACAACATTGTCAAAATAACCTCATTTTCCTCAATGGCATCCTAGAATTTTTCCACAATGTTCAATTTTATGTACAACTTCACATTCTAGCATATCAATGCATTCATTAATTTTTCTCTACGTTACCGGATACGTCCCTCCTTGTCTGATATGGATACATGCAGGATACAGGGCGGATACCCGTAGGATACCCTAGGCACCTTGCGGGTACGCCCGGATATGTCCCTCGTCTGATATGGATACGTGCAGGATACAAGACGGATACCGCAGGATACCCCAGGCACCTTGCAAGTACGCTCGAATACGTCCCAGGACATATCCGAGTGTACCTGCAAGGTGCCTGGCGTATCTTGTGCGTATCCCTCCCATATCTGCTGGGAAAAAATGCATTTTTTCCCAATTTTAAATAATAAAAAGTCAAACAAGACGTATTTGAGTGTACCTGCAAGGTGCCTAGCATATCCTGTGCGATCTGTCCTGTATCCACTGGAAAAAAATGCATTTTTTTCCAATTTGATTAATAGAGTCAAACAAGGACTTCAAAAAACAATTGAAAACAAAATAGAGTATAATCTCAGCCCTACAAGCAACTTTCACACTTATTTTATCAAAATAAAACAACACATTTACCATTTATTGCACTTTTACCTCACATTGCACATTTGTTCTCTTATCTTCAATTTTTCAATTGCTTAGGATTGAAAGTCCTTCCTTTTGCTAATCCTATACTATTACCACTACCCATTTGGCAGCAAGGAGTTTAAGGAGCTTGCAACGAAGAGGATTGTTAATTTAAGGTAGGTTTTCAATTTTGTGGTTTTTATTTTTAAATTTTTTTTTTAATTTATAAATGCTTGTAACTAGTTTTAATTTTTTTGTGTTATTATTTTAAACATTCTTTCAACAAATGCCAAATGCTTTAAATTTTAATAGCAATATTATTATTGTATAACCAAGAGCTATAGGGATTTGCCAGAATGTCTCACACTATAAGTGTTAGTTCGGTGGGCCAAGGGATAGCCTTCAAAACTGATCTACAAGTGCCCCTTTGGATGTATGTGACGATGTTAGAACACTAGCTAGGTGGAGGGTGTTTTCTTTGGCTTTGCTCAAAGTGTAACTGTAAATACAAGATCTCATATAGTCGAGTGAAAACCCCTCTGTGTGTAATTCATAGTTTTGAAATCAAAGCAGTGGACCAAACATACATGGAAAGCTGGAAAAGGGCTTACCACAGGGAAAGATCCTTGCATACATCAAATAGCAAGAAGTAGCCAATGTCATTGTTGCCACAAGATCGAAGCATCCTTTGAGAAAGAAAGGATCTACATCTACTAAGCCACATGTTGATACATCTCATGCTATTGTCATGTCCCCATCACATCCATTTCTTTCTACACCCATCACAGTCGCAGAGGAAGAGGATTCACCATTTAGTCGCAAAAGAACAAAAGATGCAGGCCCATTGGAAAAGGTACTCCAGAATGAATCCAAGGACATAGCGGAGCAGAGCATTGTGTGTTATGTTTACGCATGAGGGTTGTTATTTAATGTTGTTAGATCGCCATACTAGCAAGATATGGTAAGATCTATAAATGATGCCCCTAAAGGGTTCACCGGCCCAAGGTATCAAAAGGTGTGCACCACCTTGTTGACAAAAGAATGAAAACATGTTGAAGATGCATTGAAGCCCATCAGGGATTTGTGGATCAAAACAAGGGTGTCCCTCATTTTCGAAGGATGGCAAGGTATGGCAAATAGGTCATTGATTAATGTGGTCGTAGTGTACCCTAAAGGGGCAATGTTTTTTAGGGTCATTGATTGTGAGAGACAAGTGAAGGATGCATGATTCATTGCCAACATCATGATAGAGTCCATTGAGGCATTGGGGCCTCAAAACATTGTCCAAGTTATAATGGGCAACGCAAAAAATTGCAAAATTGTGGGCATGTCAAGTGAAGCAAGGTTTGGGCACATATTTTGGACACCTTGTGCTTTTCATTCCCTCAACCTTATGTTGCAAAAATTGAGAACCAAAATTGATTGGATCAAACAAGTCTATGAGGAGGTGAGCGAGATCCAAATGTACATACGCAAGCATCACATGTCCCAAGGCATCTTCAAGGCCTTCTCGAAGTTACAGTTGTTGAAGGTAACTCTTTTTTAATCATTCATAAATCATGTATATTTTTATTTTTTTAATTTAATTTTGTAAATTTGTAATTTTTAGAATTTTTTTTTTGAACATTTTTTTATTTTATTTGTTTTAATTTCCTATTAGGTTGTTGAGACTCGGTTTGCCTCACACACTCGTCTTAAGACGACTTGTCAAGGTGCGTGAGACATTGAGCAACATAATTATCAACAACCTTTGGAGTGTATGGAGGTAGGCATACAATAAGAGGGCCACGAAGGTGAAAGAGTGGATTCTTGATTAATGTGTGGTGGGAATGTGTGGAGTATTTTCTCTGTTTTACCGAGCCAATTGTGAGAATGTTGAGATTTGTGGATATGGATCGTCCATGTTTGAGTGAGATTTATGATGGAATCAACTCAATGATTGAGAAGATTAAGTTCATAAATGTCAAAGAGCAAGATTCTACAAATAGATTCTTCAAGGAAGTGCAGTCGCATCTCATTAAAAGATCGAACAAAATGACCACCACAATGCATCTTGTTTTTGCCTTGACTCTCAAATACTAAAGCACAGAGATCCTTTCTTTTCCCAGGAGGATCACACCATACAAAGACGTTGAGATTAGTGAGGGATATAAGAAGGCATTCTCTAGGCGCTTCCCTGATCCAAAAGTCTAACACAATTATGATAGAGTTCGAGCATTTCATACCTTCCATGGGTCACTTGCTTGGCACTCTTTGTGACAAGTACAAGGACACTCATATGTTGTGGTACCTCCATGAACAAGCATCCACCCACCTCCAGACACTTGCAATAAAAATTCTATCACAAGATTTTACGATTTTAGCCCAATTGGAGGAATATTTCTGTTTGCATCACATTAAAGTTGAAAAAACTCTTTTTCAAGGTTGAAGTTATCTAGTCGTATGCTTTAACTTGGTTTGAAAGTTATATTCATTCTTTGGTTGTTAAGAAACTACCACCAATTTCTAAATGGGATAAGATTAAAAAGATAATTAAAAGACAGTTTAATATTATTTGTTATGAAGAGGAAAGGTCCATTAATTAGCAATATCTTAGGCAAAAGCAAAGCCAAAATGTGTTGGATTATACAAGCGAGTTTCACAAGAAAGCGGTCCAAATGGGCAAATGATGCAATGGACTGTGCCACTTTGAAGAAGTGTCTTGGAAGGCTCCATAGCCATCTAAGATGGCATACTTTGGCCACGCCTAAGGATGTAGACGAGGCTTGTTCTCAAGCCCATTACCTTGAGATGAACAAAATAACGGGTTTGTCTTCCTTTTTAAATACGCCAAAACAACAAGGTGGTTCCAAACCAAAAGGCAAAAGTAAATGGAAAGGTAAGTCTAAAGCTACTACTACATTTTCTTAAAAGGATACTAACAAGCATTGAAGGGCACTGTAATGGTTGTGGTCATACTGATAAGACTTGTTGGAAATTGCATCGAGAAATGCATCCACTCAAAAACAAGAAAAAGGAGAAGGTTACGAATTTGGTTTAGGATACAAAAGTTGGATGCAACTCCAATCTGAATGATAAGATGTGTCGTACCTACCTTCAAAGAGAGAAATGTTTGGGTCACAAAATAGCTCAACATAAAAGTGAGCTTACCAAACTTTTCCACATCAAAATTCAGATTAAAAGGACAAAGGTTGATGCTCTTTTTTATTCTCTCAAGCAAATTTGATTAGCAAAGAGTTGGTAGAAAATTTGGAAACAAAAATATATAATTATCCTAATCCTTATTTTCTAAGTTGGGTAAAACAAGTAGAGATAGAAGAATCCAAACAATGTAAAGCTAAGTTTAGGATAAATGAACATTTCATCGATGAAGTAGAGGTGGGTGTTTTGTTAGCAAATATGAACGCGGAAAGAATGAAGAGAAAACCGAAAGGCACGCACTTGTGCATCCTTCTTTTATTGTGAAAAATGTAGTTACATATAATTGCGGTAAGCATCCTCCTTGCATTGTGTAAAATGTAGTTACATATAATTGCGGTAATTGATAACCAATCATTTGTTAATGGACTAGCTAATATGTTAATTAGTATATGTAATACCCCCTCTTAATGACTAAACCAGGACACAACTCCAAGTTTGTTTGAAATTTTACAAACAAAATAGGATCAAGAGGTTTAGTTATTAGATCTAAAGGTTGCTTCATAGAAGCACATAAGTGGAGAAATATCACTAGAATCAACCAACTGTCAAATGTAGTGATACTGGATCTAGATATGTTTTGATTATGCATGAAACACAGAATTCTTCACCAACTTCAAAAAACTTTGATTGTCACAAAAAAGTGGAGTAGGTGTAGGTTGAGAAAGTTGAAAATCAATCAAAATCTGACGTAGTCAAACTACTTCACAACTGACAATCACTGTTGCCTTATATTCTACTTTGGTGAAAGATATAGCTACAGTGTGTTGAAGCTTGCTCTATCACCAAACAACTCTTGAACCAAAAGAAAAGACATACCTGGTGGTAGACCTCCAAGTATCTTTTAATCCTCCCCAATCAAAGTTTGTATAACCTGTCAATCTGAAATTTTCTACCCTCTAATATAGGATGCCAAAGTCGAGAGTTCCTTTGACATATCTCAAAACAAGTTTTGTTGTTGTCCAATGAATGTACTTTAATTGATACAAAAAATGAGAAAGTAACTAACAACAAAACATAGATCCAGTCGTGTGTACATAAAATATATTTGGCTGCCCACCAACTATCTGGAAAGTGATTCATTGACTAGTAATGAATCATCATGGGCTAACAACTTCTTCAAAAGATTAGAATATGTCATTCCAAACTTCTTCAAAAGATTTGTGGCATACTTGACCACCCGAGTTATGAAAATGAGATGGTCATTTTGCCAGAATTATACACCTAAGCAATAGTGTAGAAAGCCTAGATCAGTCATATCGAAAGCAGCACACAAATCTGATTTTACTCATTGAATTGCAATAGCCCCACAATATGTGATGACAAGTCATCAACATAGACAATATGTATGACAATTGCATCACAATCACTTTTGACATTAAAATTCAGATCAAAAAGACCCCTGAATCCAAAATATAATAGATGCTGATCAATTTTAATATACCAGGCTCATGGAGCCTTCTTAAGCCCGTATAGAGACTTAATCTGTAAACTAGATGATCTCTACCAAGTACCTCAAAACCTTCACGTTTCACCAGGCAGACCTCCTCATCCAAATCTCCATTCATGAAAGCACTTTTAACATCCATCTAAAACACTTTCCATCCAAATTGAGTTGTTATGGAGAGAAGCAATCAAAACGGAACCATCTTTCCAATGGGAGAAAAAGTCTCCTCAAAGACTATTCCCTCATGTTGGAAAAAACCTTTCATAACAAGATAAGCCTTGTACTTATCCAAAGTACCATCAGTTTTGCACTTAAATTTGTGCACTCATTTGCAGCCAATGGGTTGTTTGCCTGGAGGTAACTCCACCAATGTCCAAGTATTGTTCTTCATCAAGGCTTCATTTTCCTTTCGCTTCAGAATCTATATGGTTCAAATATCGTGCAAATATTAGAAGACCAAAATGAACATGCTCCTCAGTTGAATCAACAATTTTCTTCCCTATCCTCCGAGGCCATGCATCTAACTAAGGCATTTCATCCTCTTGCACACGCTGTAGAGTGGAGTAAAACCACTTAGGCCTCCCATGTATCGAATAATCTTATATTTCATCCTCTTGCACATCCTATAGAGTGGAGTAAAACCACTTACGCCTCTAATGTATCGAAGAATCATGTATTGGTTGAATATCAACCAGAGTGTTGACCAAAGCTGGTTGGCATTGTTGATATATTAGTGGAGTATGGGAAATATCAGCCATGGGTTGCTGCACTGAATTCTGTGACAGAATACTAGATGATGTCAATTCCTCATTTTTCAAAAAAAAAAAAGGATTTTGTCTCCTTCACATTAGCATCTCGACTAACTACTATCTTATTAGTGGAAACATCAATATGTCTATAAGCCTTAGATTGGTCGTTATAGCCAACGAAAAAATATCTATCACTGTTGGAATCTCCCCAATAGTTGTACGACACGCCCTACTTTGCATCATGCCCCAAGCCATCTCCGTGATAGTGCAATTACACATCTCAACCACCCTATTTTGTTGTGGAGAGTATGGGATTGTCAATTGTTGATGAATTCCTTGTTGCAATAGTTATGGACCTTCTTGGAAGTAAATTCACCCCCGTTGTCAGATCTTAGAGTCTTGATTTGCCAGCTTGTTTGGTTTTCCACGAATGCTTTGAAATTCAAAAATGTGACAAAACAGTCAGACTCCTTTTTCAAGAGTTATACCCACATCTTCTTGGAGAAGGCATCCACCAGCAACAAAATATACCTCGCTTTGAGGACTGTAAATAATTTCTGGGATGGATCGCAAAGATCTACATGCACGAGATTTGCTTGTCAGCCAAACACCTTGCACATGTATCTTGTTTTTCTTAGATAGTAGACAAACCAAGAACCATATTTGTTTTTCTAAATTTGGCTAGATACTGAGTGTTGAGATATCCAAATCTCTCATGCCACAAATGTTGGCTTTATCTTCCACAACTAATGCATGCAAGTTGACTGTGGCAGAATCAACAAGCCTATATTTTGCCTAATGCCTAGAGTTACTACTCTTATCATTTTTTATAAAAGACACAATACATTTCTTCCTAGAGATATTCACTAAAATATTAGGATTTTTAGTAAACTGTCTAATAGATAGAAGATTTGAATTCATTCTAGGAACATACCAAACATTTGTCACCATGAATTTTGCAACATTATTCAATACAATGTGTATATTTTGTATCCCTTCTACAACATGCAATCTTCCATCACCTAATGAAACTAAATCAGAAAAAACTTGTATTTGCATCAATTTTGACATATTTATCCTTTGAGACGTGAAATGTCTGGATGCGCCGGAATCAAGGAACCAGCAGCTAATAAGATTTTCATCTGAGCATGATGTTGTGAGAGCATATTCTTCCATAGAATCTCGTTCAGCTTTAACTGCTACCACATTTGCTTGCACCTTCAAATTTATATCGCTTTCAACAATCCTTCTTGACATACCAAACCTTATAAAAGTAATAACACTTCCCCTAATATTTGGAAGTAGACCCTTCAGGATTACGTTTCCACTTCCCCTTCAACTATGCAACAAGTGCACTCTCTGTTTGTTTAGAACGAGACTAATTTGTGGCCTAAATTCTTTTTGCAACAAATAAGAACTAACTTGATTAAATGTCAAGGTTTGGGTTTCTGTCATCAAGTGTAGAGCCTCCACAAAAAATTCATAGGAGAATGTCATGCTGCTCAAAACAAAAGCCACCATGTCGTAATCATCCACCTTTTTGTTTAATGTCTTTAAACTAGTCCCGAAGATCTTTCATCTGAAGATGTTCTAACAGGGACCCACCCCTATTCATCTTTATAGAGAATAGCAAATTCTTCAAGTACAGGGCTCGACTTTTATTAGAAGATTGATATTTGTTTTTCAGACCGGTCCACAATGCACTTCCATCAATGGCATTCCGGACCCCAGGAATCATGTCATCTGACACAAATAACTTCAACAACAGCATGGCCTCCTAACGACATTTATCATAATCTTCAATGCCAAGGATGATTTTATCACAATCACGATAATCCACAATTCTTAAAATCTTGACTCCAAACATTATAATTTTGGCCATTTAATTTTTGCACTTTTGGTAGGACCAAATTTTGAAAATTGGCTATTTTATACACAAATTTTTGACTTTTGATTCAAAAATCAATACCACATAAAAGCACAGTTCTGACACAGATATCAATGCAACAGGAAAAGTACAATATTAACCCAGAAAGGAATGCAACAACAAAAAAAGTACAATCCTGCATAGAAAACAATGCAACCAGGAAAATGTACAATTTATAATCTAAATTTCAAAAAATTACTTACTCAAAATTGCAAATCAATGCTCAGAACTACAAATTCATGTGTGCCCTAGTGAAAACACTACATAGAACTCTGCACAGAACTGCAAATCGTGTAAAACGGTGCATAAAACTATCATCATGTTGGGGTCATGTCATCACATTGTGGTTGTGCCCTAAAACGTCATGATTCCTTATCTGGTCATATTTTGACTACTTTGTTTTTTTTTTTTTATGTTTCTATTCTGGTCTGCATGAAAAACCTCACATTTTTCTTTTGTATTTGTTTGCCAGAACGTTTCTAGTCTAGGATGCACAAAAAACTCCTATTTTTTTCTTCTACAATTTGGTTTGATCTGTAAACCACAAGTTTGCTATGTGCAAATTCGAATATTGATCAAAACATGTCTTTTGCCCCTTCTTTACTGTAGATACCTAAAATTGGACACTTCATGTTGATTTTATCTTACTAATCTGTGTTAATGTCATCATTTCATCCCTAATCAGTCTTCTATTCGCACTAACATCTTTAGTCAATTCACTATTCATCCCCCCTAATCAATTAATTATTTCTTCCATGACCACAACCATTCCCGTAAAATTCAATTCACATCTTATTATTATTAATCTCAATTAATTAGTTAATCTTCTTCTAATGGAAAAATCCATGGAATTTGGAATATCCCTATTTTCATAATTCAATAAATCTCATTTTCCTGAACCATGTGATGTGCAAATTCGAATATTGATCAAAACATGTCTTTTGCCCCTTCTTTACTGTAGATACCTAAAATTGGACACTTCATGTTGATTTTATCTTACTAATCTGTGTTAATGTCATCATTTCATCCCTAATCAGTCTTCTATTCGCACTAACATCTTTAGTCAATTCACTATTCATCCCCCCAATCAATTAATTATTTCTTCCATGACCACAACCATTCCCGTAAAATTCAATTCACATCTTATTATTATTAATCTCAATTAATTAGTTAATCTTCTTCTAATGGAAAAATCCATGGAATTTGGAATATCCCTATTTTCATAATTCAATAAATCTCATTTTCCTCACATTCTCCCACAAATGAATTTTTATTTATTTCTAATCCCCGTGCAATTCCTTTTCCAACAAGGCAAGTAAGAGCTATGACATGCTCTTACACGCTCCATGCCTCATCATCCCTCTTCTTACACATTCTCTTACACACTTATCCATGTTTCTTGCACACTCCACCTCCCACATTTATGGGAGGCAGGACTAATCCTTATCCATTGATCTTCACCTTGGATCAACGGTCCATATTAGTTTGAAAAACCTATAAATTGAGGAGCCCTCTCCTCATTCCACAAGGTTTTTGTACTAAGTATACGTTGTTAAATCTTCAACCAACATTCCATTTGTTCATCCAAATCATCCATAGTGCAAGGGGAAACATTGTTGAAATGACTACGCGTCATTGATCAAAGCCTTTTGCAACTCCATCCGAGCACCATCACGTTTGTTTTCCGGCAAGGAGGAGAGCAAAGGGAAAGAATACAATTGTATTTGTTTGTCTTCCACTTCATTTGTTTTCTTTTTTCTTCATCTTGCTCAATCAGAGGACATACGCTTAAGCTTCGTTGTATGCTTTTCAATTTGATTTTGATTCCATACTTATGAAAACTAACCATTTGTACTTATGTTACATTTACAATTTGTACCTCTAGCGATCTGCCTAGGGCTTCCTCAAACCTCTTAGTCGTTTCTTCCACAATATGTACCCAACTAGGGCTTCCTCGAACTTCTACGACTTGTTCGTACCCTTCTCCTAAGACTTCCTCAAATAGTGGCTCTAATACCAATGTTAGCAAATATGAATGATGAAATAATGAATAGAAAACTAGAAGGCACACATTGAAGTGCATTGCATCCTTCTTTTATTATGCAAAATGTAGTTACATACAGTTGGGGTAGTTGATAACTAACCATTAGTTAATGGAGTGACTAAAGTGTTATTTAATATATTGCACCTCTTGATGTTTGGAGTGTAGCCTTTGGCAGCCCCTATATGTACATTAGAGATGCTATCTTCATAAGAGCTAATCAATACCACTTGATCAAGGATGGTGAAAACTACATCATCAAGGCTTATCAAGGTAAATCAAATATATCATTGCTATGTGCCACTCAAACTAAACACTTGATTAATGCTAGTGGGAAGTTTGCTTTGCTTCTTTTAAGGGATAAGCAAGACAAGCAAGTAGTGGAATAAAAAAAACTTCTCATTGCATGTCCACAAACAAAGAGCAAAGACAAATGGGAAAGTTGTTGCAACAATTTAAAGAAGCCTTCCACAAGCCCACAAATGTGCCCATGAAAAGGGCAATTGAGCATGAGATACAATTGTTACCAAATTGTCCTCTTCCCAACATTGCTCTTTATCACCACTCTTTGATGGAAGCAAATGAGGTAAGACAACAAATACAGTCTTTGTTAAATCAAGTGTTAATCCATCATATCACTTCTCCATACGATTCTCCAATTGTAACTAGACCTAAGGACAATTTCGAGAATGTATGTGGATTATAGAGCTTTGAATAAAATATCTATTAAGAATAGGTACACTCTTCCTCGGATTAATGATCTATTGGATCAGCTCCAACATGATTAGTATTTCCCCGAGTTGGATTTGAAATCCGGATTTCACCAAGTGAGAATCAAAGAAGAGGACATATGAAAAACAACATTCAAGACATGACAAAGTTTGTATAAATAGTCGGTACTTCCTTTTGGATTGTGCAATGCTCCTGCTACTTTCATGAGATTAATTAATGATGTACTGAAGTCATTCATAAATATTTGTGTCATTGTTTATTTGGATGATATTTTAGTTTTCAACAAAACTCACGATGAGCATCTAATACATTTAAAACAAGTTTTACCAATTTTGAAGGAAAACTTGTTGTTGAATGAAAAGAAATGTCAATTTGTACAACAATCACTTGTCTACTTAGGACATGTGGTTGGAGACGGAAAGTTGAGAATTCCGACAAAAGTGGCAGCCATTTTGAATTGGCCGAAGCCTTCCAATGTGATAGAAACAATGAGTTTTGTGGGTGCAATCCAGAACGTGAGAAAATTCATCAAAGCTTTCCCTACCATAACAACACCTTTAGATGCCATTACAATCGTTGGTAAGCCTTTTACTTAGGGTAAGAGACAACAAGATGTCTTTATCAAGTATAAACAAAATATTAGCAATGCACCAGTTTTAGCCTTACCAAATTTGCAGTAGCCTTTTGAGACAGAAAGAGATGCAAGTAATTATGATATGGGGGTTGTCCTATTACAAGGAGGTAAGCCTGTATGTTATCATTAAGAATTCTTTCATAGGTTAATTTTGAATCACTGCACGTATGAAAAAGAATTGTATACTCCTGTTCAAGTGGTTAAAAAAAGAAAGTATTAGCTAATGGATAAATAAACCATTGTACATATGGATATCAACCTCTTCATTATTTGCAAGCTCAATCTAAATTACAGCTAGCATATCACTATAAAGATGGGTTTCTTGCAACAATTTCGATTGGTTATAAAGTACCAAAAAGATGTGACAACCAACTTAGTTGATTGTTATCTAGACCTCCTTTGATTTCACATTCGGCACTATAACTCTACTTGAGTCTTTTGTGCAAACGGCAAACAAAGAAGAATATAAACATGATGCATATTTTCGGGAAGCATTTCTACAAGCTAAGAAGCCAAACATTGCAAGCTTTGAGCCCAATAAGGCCTACCATCTCCAAGACAAATTGCTCTACAAGGACAGATTGCTCTACCATTTGGGTAAACTTTGTGTGCCTAAAGAAGAAGGGTTCAGTTGATGAAAGAATCTTGTACTTCAAAAGTTCCAAGTAATTTCGAGGTGACAAAGACAGTAGCAAATTTGAAAATGAATGTTTATTGGCCAAATAGGGAAGTTGATGTTGCAAAATTCATAAGGGAATGAGTGTTGTGTAGCACAAGTAAGCCTAGCAATAGAAAGTTTGGGTTGTATAGGTCATTGTCATTTTCTTCTAGACCATGGAAAAATGTTTCAAATGGACTTTGTGGGAGGTGTTTATCAATGAAACGGCGTGACCACTTGTATATGATTGGAGACCAGTTTAGCAAAATGTGTGTTCTTATTCCTTGTAAGAAAACTCTTAAGGGAATTGTTGCAATTGAATTGTTTTATTTTTTTGATGTGTGGATTCATTTTGGTTTTGTTAAGCACGAAATATACTGAGAGGGGGGTGAATCAGTATATTATATATCTTTTTACTTAATCAAATTCCTTTTCTTTAACCACTTAACCACACATTCAAAATATGCAATAAAACTGAAACAATAATATGCACCACACAAGAGAGAGAGACACCAGGTTTTTACGTGAAAACACTACGGAGAACAATCTCAAGTATATGAATAAGCACCAACTCAAATTACAAAGTTCGCAAGCACCAACTTGCAGGAGCACCAACCACTTTGCCGAACACCAACATAGTAACTATTTGTGAGCATCAACCCACAAGAGCACCAACCCCTTGCAAAGATTTGTGAGCACCAACCCCTCTTGTGTATAAAACACAACTATCTCTCAATGTCGCTTACTCAACAAATGATAGAACTCTACAATATCTCATGTTTTTCCCTTTTCGAAAACAAATACAAACCATGCACTCTCTTGCATATTACAAATGGCTTCTCAAGCCTTTATTTATAACTTTTCAAATGACCTTTGGCATTCACCCTTTGTGACCCTTCAATCCTCATGGAAAATAACACCAAACTCATATGACCCTTCATATCATTGCATTTGAAAAGTCATATGGTGACCCTTCATAAGCAAAAGCGTCATTTTCTCTTTTGTCTTTATCTTGGTGACTTTTCGTATTCCTCAAAGTGTCCCTTCATGGAAAAATACGCCATACCCTCTTTTGTCTTCACATGATGACTCTTGGAATTCCTCAAGATGACTCTTCATGAGAAAATGTGTCCCATTTCTCTTTCGTCTTTTACCCTGTGACTCTTTGACTTCTCCATGGGCCCTCTTTTGACTTATATGCAACCAAAAATATATTCATTAATATTAAATAAATATTAACACACATTAGCCAAGATATGAATATTAAAAACACCCTTAAATGCAATGGGGCTTTTATCATCAATAATGCTAGACCTTTGACATCAATGACAATGTTTCCAACAATCTCCCCCTTTGTCATTGATGGCAACCTCAAACTGAAACTGCCACATCTTGAAACCTTCACATACTGCCATCTGAAAAACATACAGTAACTCCCCCTTACTGTAGCAACATGTACCTGTTCTTTATACTTGTTTTTAAACCTGTACCTATTATTCTCCCCCTTTGACATCAATGGCAAAGGACCTCCCTAGAACTAACACTTTGCTCCCCCTCAACTGATGTTAAACTTCAATGGTAGGAAGTAAAAATTACTCTCAACTTCTCCTGTAGATACTCAAATGTGTCTTTTGGTAGTGCCTTTGTGAAAATATCTGCAATCTGTTCTGTAGTACCGATATACTCCATCTTAACATGTTGATCTGCAACCTGCTCTCTCAAAAAGTGATATCTAATAAGAATATGTTTTGTTCTTGAATGCATCACTAGATTCTTCGAAATATTAATAGCACTTGTGTTGTCACTAAAAATAAAAATAGATTCATCATATTTTACCTTGATATCTTTCAAAGTTTGTTTCATCCAAAGCACTTGAGTACAACACAATACCGCTGCAATATATTATGTTTCAGCTGTAGAAAGTGATACTGAATTCTGCTTCTTGTTTAGCCATGATATTAAGCTATCACCAAGAAAAAAAACTCTTCCACTTGTACTCTTTTTGTCATCCAAGCACCCTGCCCAATCTGAATCTGTATAAGCAACCAAAGTGAAATCTCTGCATGTGGGATACCACAATCCATAATCCAATGTCCCCTTGATAAATCTGAATATTCTCTTTACCAACTGATCATGACTATCTTTTAGAGATGACTGATATCTTGCAACCATACCTACTTGAATGAATGATGTCCGAGCTCGATGCTGTCAAATATAAAAGACTACCAATCATAGATCTATACAAAGATTGATCTGCAATAGGTGAATCTTCATCCTTGCTCACCTTATTTCCTGTACACATTGGTGTGCCAACAAATGCACAATCCTCAAAACCAAATTTCTTCTACATTTTTTTGGCATATTTACTTTGAGATATGAAAATTGTTTTCGCTGACTGAAATATTTGCAATCTTAAGAAAAAAACAATTCTCTAAGCATAGACATCTCAAATTTTTTTTGCATATTATCAGAATATTCTTTTATCAACTTTTCAGTATTTCTTCCAAAAATGATGTCATCAACATATACCACAACAATCAATTGATGTTCACCTTATGTTTTGATGTAGAGATTACTATCAACAAATCCTCTCGTGAATCTTGATCCTGCAGGTACTTATCAAGTCTTGCATACCAAGCTCTAGAATCTTGTTTCAATCCATACAATGCTTTCTTCAATCTGCATAAATGGCTACTAATATTTTAAAAAAGAAATCCCTCAAACTGCTCAATGTAGACCTCTTCTTCTAGATTCTCATTTAGAAAAGCAAATTTGACATCCATCTAAAACACTTTGAAATTTTTAAACATTGCATATGCAAGAAACATTCTAATAACCTCTAGCCTTGCTACGGGTGCAAAAGTTTCTTCAAAATCTATTCCCTCAATCTGAGCATATCCTTTACATATTAATCTTGTTTTATTCCTGGTCACTCTCCATTTTCATTCAACTTATTTCTATAAACACATTTTGTTCCTATCACATTGTCATCTTTTGGTCTAGGCACTAATTCTCAAGTATCATTCTTTTCTATCTAATTTAATTCTTCATCCATTGCCTTAACACAATGCTTATCATGTCTGGCTTCTGAAAAAGTTCTAGGTTGAATTTTGGATAACAAAGAAGAATTAACTTGTTCAGATTCACTTACCATCATTCTTCTGGAGCGAATTCTTTCATTTATGTCCTCGATGATGTCACTTTCATTATGATTTTTCTGAACATATTTGGATGGAGTTTTAGTGTCATTTTTCTCCTCATCTTCATCTAATTCTTCAAAATCTTCCTCTTCAATGATTTCAAGAATGTCTACTGGATCACTGATTCTTTGTGTTCCATCTTCTATTCTGACACTTGCACTTTCAACAATTTTTTTGGTTCTTTTGTTATAACATTTATAAGCTTTACTTTTGCAAGAATAACCAAGAAATATACCTTCATCTACTCTGAATTCAAACTTACCAAGTTTTTCATCGGTTCTTTTTATGAAGCATCTGTTGTCAAAAACTCTAAAATAATCAACTGTTATTGGTTTGTCTTTTCATAGCTCATAAGGAGTCTTGTCACTATTGACTCTCAATAATGCTCTGTTTTGAATATGTATTGTTGTAGCAACTGCCTCTCTCCAATATTTATCTGCTATCTTGAATTCATTTAGCATTGTCATTGTCATTTCCTGAACTGCTCTATTTTTTCATTCAACTACTCCATTTTGTTGTGGAGTTCTGACTGCTAAATAATGTCTCTTTATTCCATGGTCTTCACAAAACTCAATAAATTGATGACATGAATTCTCTTTCTCAATCTGATCTTAAACACTTAATCTTCAAACTGGTTTCATTCTCAACTTATGCTTTGAATGCTTTGAAATGTCTGAAAGCTTTTGATTTTTTCTTTAAAAACATTAACCAAATCATACGTGAAAAATCATCAATAAACAAGATGAAATATTTCTCGCCTTGAGTACTTTGAGTTCTCATAGGTCCACACAGATTAGTGTAAACAAGCTCTAGCATCTGAGTGGTTGAGTACTCTTTTGTTTTGAACCGCCTTCTAACATGCTTCCCATGCTGACAAGATTCACAAAATGTGTTGGATGGCTTTGTAATCTTTGGAAGATTTTTGACTGCTTGTTTCTTGCTGATGTTGACAAAATTGTCAAAATTTATGTGTTCCATTTTTTTGTGCCATAGCCAACTTTCTTCAATCTGACTCAAACATCTTTGACCTTTGATGTCTAATAGCATATACAAATTATTGTTTGTTCTCTGAGCATCTGCAACCAACACCTCTGAATCTTTTCTCCCAATTTCACAACCTTCTGCATAAAACTTTAGTGTGTGCCCCTGATCACACATTTGACTTACACTCAAAAGATTATGTTTAAGACTTTCTACATACAAAACATTTTCAGTTTTAATTCTACCATTATCCAAACTTAGTGTACCTTTTTCAACAAGTTTGGCAGTAGTATCTCCGAATTTCACTATGCCACCATTGATCTTCTTCAAGGTTATGAACTTGTTTTTGTCTCATGTCAAGTGCCTTGAACATCCACTGTCAATGAACCATGGTTTTTTTTCATTTCTTGCATGCAAAGCTGTTTGCACCAACATAGATTTTTCAGGTTGTTTCTTCTGCCATGAACCTGTCTGAACTTTCTTCTTGATGAATGGAGCCTTGAAACTCTGGTCCTTCTTGACTGACTCGAACACACTTCTACAGTACCGAGCTGTGTCCGAAGTTGTTGCACTTGTAACATATTATAGCCTCTTCATTAAACACTGATAGAGGAGCAAAAGAGTTGTGACTTCTGCTTGACTCTGCATGACTTTTCTTCTTCTTATTTTTGAAATTGTTAGCCCTTTTTCGACATTCTATTTTCTTATGACCATATCCATTACAATAAAAACAATAACCATAAAAATAGGCCATGTTTGTGTATCTCTGCCCTGATTGCCTTTTGTAGCTATGTTCTTTTCAGCTTTCTTTGTTTGAGATGTCCTCTGTATTCTTAACTTCTTCCCTTTTTATTTCTTCTTTTGTAAAAGCTTCAGCGTAGCTCTTTCTTTTTTTCTTGTCTGTGAAAGTAGTGGCCTCTCCTTTCTCTTTTTCAAATCTAATACCTATCTTATCTGACATTGACTTTGATTTTCTTATATCTTATTCAACATATTAGTGATATTCTCAAATTTTGAATCATTGGCTGCTCTATCATTGATTGTTTTATTTGTTTTCTCAAGATCTGTTTTTAAAAAAACAATTTCAATAACATACCTTTCACATTCTTTACTTACTATTTTCAATTGTGCCATTAGATCTTCATTCTTCTTGGATTCTTCAAAGTGTGTTTGTAGATCTTCAATTATTTTTTTTTATTCCTTTTCATTTTTCTCGATCTAGAGCTTTAATCTTCGATTCTTTTTTCAAGAGCTTTTAACTTTTCTGAGGCACAAACGAGTTCTCCTTTCTGATTCACTTCGGCTTCATCATGTTCTTGTTGATCATCTGTACTTTTGCTTATGGAGGCATCTTTATATATGGCCATGAATAGAATCTTTTTTTTCTGAATCACTAACTCCACTATCTTCGACTGAGCTAAAATCTTTAGAATACAAACTCTTCTTGAATCTCTTTTTGAATTTTCCTTTGAAATTCTTATTGTATATAGACTTTCCTTCTTCATTATTACCATTACCCTTATCTGGACACTTAGCTGCAAAATGTCCGATCTTTCCACAATTAAAACATTTGAGAGGTAATTTTCTTTGATATTTACCTGTGCCCTTTTTCGGCTTGCGAATGAATAGAGCTCCGTTGTCATCTTCATCATCACTAGAACTGTCACTTGATTCTTGAATATTAACCTTCTCTTTCTTTGATGTATTGAAAGTAGCTTCTTTTTTTTAGGGTTTCTCTTGTCCGTTCCACATCTCATATGCCGTAAGAATACAATGTAGCTCATTCATCTTTAGCTTGGCTAAATTCTTCATCTCTTCAATTGCCGAAACTTTTTCATCATATCTCAATGGCAGAGATCTCAAAAAATTTTGAACCACAATTGATTCTTCTAACTTTTCTTCAAGACCTTGAATCTGATTAACTATTTGATCAACCCGCAAAAGATAACTTGCTATATTTTCTTCCTCTTCCATCTTCAAACTCTCAAACTATATTCTGAAGGTCTGAAGCTTGGCTTGCTGAACTTTTCCATCACCTTTGTAAATATTATCAAGTTTTACCCAAGTTTCATGAGCAGATTTACATTGCATAACTTTAACAAATTTTGATTCACATAAATCACATAAAATAGCATTTAAAGCTTTAGCATTATTTTCACTTGCCTTCTTTTCTGTCGAAGTAGTTACAAGTGTCTGTGGCTCTTCATATTCCTCCAACACTGCTTGTCATATGTCGAATCCAAAGGCCATCAAATAAGTTTTCATCATTATGCTTCAAAAAATATAATTTGTCCCATCAAACAAAGGTTCCTTATTTGTAAAAAAACCTTCATGTGATCCAGCGATCGTGCTTTCCCGATCTACCTTCAAGCTGTAAAACTTTTTCCAAAAGAACCTGCTCTGATATCAATTGTTAAGCACAAAATATACTGAGAGGGGGGGTGAATCAGTATATTATATATATTTTTACTTAATCAAATTCTTTTTCTTTAACCACTTAACCACACATTCAAAATATGCAATAAAATTGAAACAATAATATGCACCACACAAAAGAGAGAGAGACACCAAATTTTTACGTAGAAACCCAAAGTGGAAAAAACTACAGAGAACAATCTCAAGTATATGAATGAGCACCAACTCAAATTACAAAGTTCGCAAGCACCAACTTGCAGGAGCACCAACCCCTTTGCCGAGCACCAACACAACTATTTGTGAACACCAACCCACAGAAGCACCAACCCCTCTTGTGTATAAAACACAACTATCTCTCAATGTTGCTTACTCAACAAATGATAGAACTCTACAATATCTCATGTTTTTCTCTCTTAGAAAACAAATACAAACCATGCAATATCTTGCATATTACAAATGGTTTTTCAAGCCTTTATTTATAGCTTTCCAAGTGACCTTTGGCATTCACCCTTTGTGACCCTTCAATTCTCATAAAAAGTTACGCCAAACTTGCATGACCTTTCGTATCCTTGCATTTGAAAAGTCATATGGTGACCTTTATAAGCAAAAGCGTCATTTTCTCTTGTCTTTATCTTGGTGACTTTTCGTATTTCTCAAAACATCTCTTCATGAAAAAATGTGTCATACCATCTTTTGTCTTCACATGGTGACTCTTGGAATTCCTCAAGATGACTCTTCATAAGAAAATGCGTCCCATTACTCTTTCATCTTTTACCCCGTGACTTTTTGGCTTCTCCATGGGCCCTCTTTTGACTTATATGCAACCAAAAATATATTCATTAATATTAAATAAATATTAACACACATTAGCCAAGATATGAATATTAAAAACACCATTAAATGTAATGGGGCTTTTATCACCAATAATGCTAGACCTTTGACATTAATGACAATATTTTCAACAAGTTTGCCCAATTTTATCATTTCAAATAGGGATTCTAGATTTGTAAGGAAATTTTGGACGAAATTGTGGGAGAAGATAACATTAGATTGAAAAGATCCACCACTTTTTACCCACAAGCCAATGGGCAGACCAAGGTGGCTAATAGGACATTGGTCCAGCTCTTGAGAAGGTATAATAGGAAGCATCTTAAAACTTGGGAGAAAAAATTAGTGTATATTTAAAAAAATTATAACAGGGCAATTCGTTCCTCTTTGTATAAATCTCCTTTTGAGGCATGTTTTTGTTACTTACCTGCAAGTCCATTCAATGTTGTTTTGAGCCAGCCACGTAGGGGATAGGGAATAGTGGGCTCAAAAGTTCACAAAGTTGAGAAATTCATAGAGAACATGAAATTCATAGAGAACATTCGGCTAATACACCTCCAAAAGAGGTTGAGAGTCACAAGCAAAATACAAAACAAGCCATGATCAACACAGAGTTGAACATAGCTTCCTTGTTGGGGACATGGTATATAAAACTTCAGCAAAAATAGACTTCAAGATAAAACTAAGAAGCTTAAGCCTTTTAAATATGGTCCATTTTTTATTATAGAACAACTGGGCAAAAATGCTTTCAAATTAGATCTACCTCCTTATATGAAGATATATTCCGTTGTGAATGCTTACAACCTACGTTACCGGTTCTTTGAAATTCGCAAGTGTTGGGGGTTTGGGTTCGAACTGGGTGTGGGTACGGGTTCGGTTCGTCGTCCCAACGCCCAGCGTTCATACCTCGGCACCCGAGTACGACAAGGTTCTTTTGGCAGAACCCTGTTGTACTTGGGTGCCTAGGGATGAACCCTAGGCATTGGGACAACGAATCCACAACATACAACGATCAATAGCAGTCAAAAATGCATGTTTTTTCATTTTTTCACCAAAACCAATGCAATAAAATAATAAAAAACACATATCTACACCCTAAATGCCAACTATAAACAAAATAATAATAATAATAATAATAATATAATATAGTTTTTAAGGTCCACAATGCTAGGTAGCACCTTGGTTATGCTCTGCAAGAAATCTTACAACATATGGGACCACATCGTACTACCATCGTGAGGAGGCACCTTACTGTGCTATGAATACGAGGCGTGCATACCTTACCCCCTATAGGATTTGAACCTGTAACCTCCCTTCCAGGAGCACATGTTCTTCACCATTAGGCCAACTCAAATCTAGAAATAAATGATAAAAACAAATGACAAAAGGAAAACCACTGTACGGACACCAATTTTCCTCTGGTGAGGCCTAACGGCCTCATTAGAACAACCTACGGCTGTTGCAAGAGAGCTACAGCCAACCCTCTGCAACCCCCTGGCATTTAGGCCTTCGGTCGCGCCCGGTGCATGCGAATCACGCATGGAACTAGTTGTCAACTGCTCTATTGATGTTGGAACAAAAAAATTGACTTCACATACCAACATAATATTTATCATTTATGTTTAATGATTATCATGACATTTGGCATTCGTTAAGTATTTACTATTTTCAGTATTTTGTAATTATTTTCAAAAAAAAATTATATCAATATGCATACGATACAGTTAATGACAATGTCACTAATTTCCTATGTAATAGACTTTAATTTCTATTATATATTGTAGGCACGAACCCAAGGACAAAAAAATCGTCGGGTTCTTCGAACTCAAACCCAAAACAAACCGGTAACTTAGCTTACGTCTCTTTGAGCCTTCCATGCTAGATGAAGAAGACAATCCTTTGCTTTCTTTCATTGAGGATCTTACTCCTAACAGCCAAGAAGAGCTAGATAAAGATGTCATTTTGCAAAAAAGGGAAAGAGCATTAAGAAGGGGAGTGTAGAAAAGTTGGATAATTGGGTTGAAAGGACAATTTCCAAGTAAAGCTAAATAGTATTCTACGAAGAAAGTGGGCAAGAAATTTCCTCACCTCATGAGCTCCTAAGCTTTTGGGGACCAAAAGCCTCCTAATTGGGAAGGTGTGATCCAAATTGGATCATGAGTTGTTAGCAAGCTGATCTAACTAATCCGCTATTCTCAAGAAGTTGACATATGCCACTTGAAGCACTTACTTGTAGCCATGTTCCACTAAGTTTCAATCCGGAAGTTGACATATGCCACTTGAAACACCTCCTCATAGCCATATTCCACTAAGTATCAATCAAGAAGGCTTATCATGAGTACGAGGGTCTATATAAACAAAGTCAGGTTTGAGGTGATCCATACACCTTCAATGAGAAGGCAGCAATAGGTTCTTGTTTCGTAAAGAAGCAATTTCACAAAAAGTTGCAAAACCACAGGTTCATGCAAGCCGCAGTTGCGTAACCGCTGGTTAATGCAAGTTTTGTAACCACTACGACGATTTCACCCGATAGTAAGTTGCAGTTTCACACGCAGCTAGAACACAAGCAGAGCAACAGTTGTAAATGGTATCTCTTCCACTTTTGAGCCTTTTACTCTTCCTTCTTGAGCTTCTCATATTGCAAAGCATGTTACATACACCTATGGGGGGTGATGATATGCATTTGTTGATGTTTCCTAACAGTTCTTGTTGGTTGTGTTTGGGAACTTGGTTTTGTGTAAGCAAGTGGCAAAGCAATGTATGGGAGTTGGGCATGCTAAATTATAAAGAATGATACTCATGAAAGCCTCTTGAAGGCAGTATTCCTATAATTGCAGAACGAGATAGTGGAAAGCGGAGAAGATACCTCATTCTTTTGGACTTTTCCCAATTTGGGTTTATCCAAGTTAATCTTGTCTCATGTTAAAGTTTTGTTTGCTGTGTTTTTACAATATCTGCTTATGTTTTTGCTTATTTCAATTTTTCTTTCCAGTTCAATATTTTCCAATACAATTCTAAGCACAATTAATGAAGGTTTTAAGTGTATACATGGTTAAAAAAGCACGCTGAACAATCAAGTTTGTTAGGATGTAATGGAATATCTATGCTAATTGAGGATCACCTATGCTAGTTGCAACATCAATAATTGGTATTAGAGCATGCAATGACAAAATAACAATCATAACCTCATTTCAACCACAAATCTAGCTATTGTTTTTGTATTTTTTGATATAAATGGAGAAGGGTTAGAGAATGCAATATTCACGACTTCCTAATTCACAAATGATCAATAAGAGATGCAATACAAAAATGTAAAACCCTAATGTGAATCTGTACGTCATAGACAATATATAAGCCCAAACCCTCAACATGCAAATTAATCAATCATATAGAAAAACCTTCGCATTGCGTAACAAAGTGCCATCATAGCCACAAGCATGCACAAAGACTACTATCCCATCTTACATAATTCTTGGTTGTGTGGCAATATTGTGGGAGGAAGGATTGTATCGGCAATCTGAGGTAGATCTATGGTGACTCCTCATGATCCCTAATGCCAAGCCTAGCAAAATGTCCATGACGATGTTAGGTAGTATGGAATGCTAGAGCAAAGGCTATAAAGTCTGATGTGATCACTATAGATTTGATCTTTGTATTGAAAAACCTTTTTTTTTTTTTTTTTTGTTGAAATGGGTAGACTGCCGGAAAACCGGAGGCCGGTTACTTGGCCAAAAACCATGGTTTTCGACAAGCGGTTACTCACTGAAAATCGCAGTTTTTGGCCTGGTAAGTGGCCAAAACATGGCAACCTAAAAAACATAAGTGCAAAAAAAAATCGCGACTATTTCATTTTGCCGTCGTTTTTTCCCTCTGATGTGCATCGTTGATAGGAGGTCGGGGTCGAAGGAATTGCTATGTTCAACTATTGTAGTTGTCGTTTGCCTTTGCCATTTGGTATAGGATGCTGGGACTCATTATTATTAGGCTATTAGCCTATTAGGATATTAGCATTGAGCAACATCTACAATTCTACATAATACCCGCAAGTTTGAGGCCCTCAACTCCATTCACATTGTAAACTATTTATTGCTTTTATAAATTCTTTAATTTTTTTAATAATTTTGCAATTGTCTGAGATTGATCAGTGATAAATAATAATGATCCATGATTGGAATTTGAGTTTGATTCTAAACCAAATGGCAAGTTCTAGGGGACAATAGCAGAGGAGTTGGAGAGAAGAACTTCCATGAGCCATTTTAGTCTTCTTTTTCTTTAAAATATAGCATTCCGTATTCACATTGTACTCTTATTTGCTTAAAAACTAATAGAAAACAGGGTTATGACTCTGAGTTATGTGTTCTCTAAATCTCTACAATCATTTCTCTACATTCATTTCATTTTCTAATGTATTTTATGAATTTATATATTTTTTTAAAGTAGCGATAAAAGTGCCGAGTAATTGTCGAGTCTCGAGTATGGGCCACAATTTTTGGCTACCGAATAACCACGGTTCCCAAGTTTTTCTACTATGGATTTGATAACTCTGAAATAGATAGTTGTAGAAAGCCTAGAGAGTTAATTGATCAAAGCAATAATAAAAGAGACTGATAGAGAATAATAATGTCCCGGATATGGATGGGGGGTGAAATGAGTTTCTAAGCTTAGCTTATATAAGAGACCCAAAGTATAGAAAGAGACATGTCACCACATTGTCAGCCTAAAAAATAAGGACAAAGAAGGGAAATAGGCGCTCAGACTGCTGAATTTTAAAAAAAGACAAAAATATAGAAAAACTAGCCATTAGAGTGCCCCAAGACCCAAATAAAGGGAAATCGGCAATCAGATTGCTGAATTTTGAAAAAACGGTTGGAGATTGATCGAGAAAAATGTATCTCTAAGATTACCTTATATAGAATTGTTGGAGAGTTGTCAATGTTGTCATGGAGATGTCATGGAGGTGTCCCGGTGAGTGGTTGAAGTGCTTTGATAACCTAAGTGACAATAACAAAGTGTGCAATGTGTTTTTCTTGGTGTGCTTGAAGTTGGCTTAGTTGATCTTCAGTTTTGACATGGTTAGAGATGGTCAAGGATGAGTATGGTGATTTAAGCAAGGGGTCCTATAAGAGGTTTTCTAAGCTTTGAGTGCTTATGTGCATGAGTGGAATTCTTCTGGTAGTCCATTGTTTCTATTTAGACATGTTGGGTCTAATGGCAGAAATTTTGAGTAGGCAGTTTGTTGACATCACCATTGCCACGTGTGGATGAGTCAAGGGGAGTTGGTCATATGGTTGTGATCACATTAGTCCCTAGTTGCTATGCGCTAAATCTCAGGTCATGCGTCTAAGCGCAGTCAAAGATATGTGGGTGCAAAGTTGGCTTCTCAAGCTTTTTAACAGTGTTTTTCCATACTTAGCCAAATTTGCATGAGGCAAGAAAGAGCCGAGTAGGCATTTTGATGGTGGCATATCTCGCACGTGTGGGCATTTCAAGAGAAGGTGATAATATGGGTTTATTCAATTTTGTGCCTAGTTGATTTGCACTAACTTTCAGGTCATGCGCCGAAGCGCGTCAAAAGATACGCATGTGCAAAATTGGCCTTCTAGGCAATTCTTAACATAGTTGGCTCTATGAACAGATAAATCTAAGGCATTTTAATGTCGTTATATCTTACACGTGTGAGGGTTCCAGGAGCAGATTGATACATGGTTGGATTCTCCTATGAGAGATCATATGGTCCAAATTTCAGAACATACACTTGAACGAAACCAAGGATAAGGAGGTGCAAAGTTGGCCTTCCAGGGAAATAAGCAAAGGTTCTCATACTTAGTCGTTTTTGAGCAAGAGTAAAGACCAGGACCAAATGGAGATCCTATGGCTCGCGGGCGATCGTACAAATTGATCGAACAGTGCGCGGTGCATGATAAGGCCCTGGCTAATCCATAGAGATCAACAGTGTGCAGGAGTTCGTACATCTAGATCTATGGTGCGCAGCAAGTCAAAGAGGTCAAAGTGTTCGAGGTTTACCGTTGAGCAGAGATAAAGATCGAGCTACTTGCGGGATCAACAATGAGCGGGTGTTCATACTGATCGAGATCAACGGTGCACATTAAAGTCAAGAGGTCAAAGTGACAGTTGTCTAGCATGACTAAAGCGAGGACAATCTCGAAGAGATCGACAGAGCGTATGACGTCAAAGTTGACAGATTGCACGAGATGAGGTCAACATCTTCAAGGTTTAACGTTTGGCTTTTGGCGCACTATGCGTTAAAGATCGAATGAGATCGACGGTGTGCAATCAATCTGAAGCAACAAGGGCATGAGATGCGAGCATAGTGTTTGAAGTTTAAATATGACTGTTTGCATTTGAATATTTGAATTTTACAAAGGAAAAATCAGTGCTCCGTATTTTGGTCATATCTTTCGATCTATGCAGAATTTGATCATGGTGTAAAAAGTGAACTTGTAGAGGACTCCAAAGCGCATCTGGCAATATAGATTTGAAGGTTTAATTGTGTATACAGTCAAAGTTATAAAGGTTCAAAGTTGACTGTGTGTTTGTGCATATTCTGCAAGTAACTCGGGAAAGATGTTTGAACTTCTTTTGATGTTGTTTCGATGTCTCATGATGAATTAGCTATTGGAGCATGCTGTAGACTCCATAAGGATGCTCTGTGTGCATTATGAAGGTTTGACCAATCGTATGTAGTATGAACAAAGGTTTAGAAATCAACTGTGTTCGTTCATGGTGACTGTGTGCACAGAATGTTGTTTGAGTGAATTGTGCTTAAGCAAAAGAGTATTGTGATGGTTGTTGGCACTTAATGAGGACCTATAGATCATATAGAATGGGTCCATGCTTTTGAAAAGTGTTCCTATAATCTTATTTTGCTTGGAGAAGTGTCAAAGAGCCAAGAGGGTCTCCATAGGACCTAAAAGTGACTTAGGCCTATTTGAAAGTGGATTGTGCTTAAGTGTGACCCATGTGAGATGCCTTATGGATGAAGGCATGTATTGTGGCCGACAAGGAAAGATTGTGATCTTGTTAATTCATGATTTCTCTATAAATGGTGAAACCAAATGTGTTGGTTTCTAGGCTTGTGGAAAACTTGTGAGAGAGACTAGTGCAAGGTGTATGTGAGAGTTGTGGAGCGAAGGAGAGGTAGAGTGCCCAGTTAATGAATTGATGAGCAGAGTAGATTGAGGACTGTGTGCATGCCCTGTATGTCATATTTCTAATGTCCAAATAGTGCTCTTGCAGGTTGAGGATATGCGAAGAGGTCTGAGTGTGCATATGAGGACAATTTGAGTGAAGAAGAAGAGAGATTGTGGCATGCCTATGTGAGAGGCATGTATGAGATAGAGAGAGAGTTTGTGCAGGGGTTAGATAAACAGAGATCCATCATCAGGGGTTGAAGACATCAGTTCTAAGGTGGAGGTGTTCACTTCAAGGAGGGTCTAAACGACTTGATCTTCCTTATGGGCAGTTGCTCCTTGTGAAACAAGGGTTTCACTAAAAGCTCTTGGTTAGGAGGACGTGATCAAGGTTTGCTGGTCTAAAGGACTTGACCAGTCTCTTGTTTGCAAGCATTATATATATATATTTAGTTAATCACGGATACCCCAACAGATATTGTGATATTAAAGATCAAACCTCTCAAAGTGTTCAACCCCTTTATTGGATGTGGTGTTTCCATTCACTATATTGGAGTTGTGCTTCTCATCATTGATAATATGCATAGGTTTTCTAAGTATCAGACCTAGAGAATCATTATGGTTCTCTGGTATCTTTTGTCATCCAATCAATTGGAGGGCATTCTCATTTGATGATCCCTGAATTCCTAAGCAGCCTTTGTGGGTCCTTTGGAATGTCATCTAACTTTCTGGCTAGTTTTTCTTCCAGAAGACAAGATGTAAGATTACTTAAGAAACTTCCGTGGCAAGAATGTTCATGTCTTTGATTACTTAGGTGCTCAAATATAAGCTAACTTTTACTGCTTGAGAAACATATTGTGGAGGTTGTATGGGAGGAGCAATCAGATACGCTGTGTTTTCAAGCTTTAACGGGAAAAGGCAGTCCTATGCTGCCCCAATCAAGCACATTTGGAATTGCAACCTCAATAATGATAAACGCAGAAACTTTGGTGCCAGAGACTTTATATTTATATATATGTAAAAAGCAAGTATGGTAGGTTGAATTTTATAGTTCATGTCCATAGTCTGTTTAGAATAGCTGGTAACTCAGTCTATATCTGACGATTTTAATGGCAATAGTATCATATTTTGTCAGTGGATCTTGAGTTCTACATCACAGAGCTATAATTCCAAGCCCTGTAATCTCAATGTAACAAAGCTATATCTGTTGAAAAATGCAGATTGGCTAAATTTTGACCCTTACGGAATCTGATATTTGTAACCCACTCCTTTTATATTAAAAATATTTTACCTTTAATCAAAAAAGGGAAAAATGCAGAAGCTCTTCAACTCTGGTTAAAGCTACTTTGAATTTTACACATACTTTTCAATTGAAAAATAGTTGAGGAAAAATCTTTATGTTATGTTAAGGCCCCTCTTAATTCCTAATGGAGTCCCTATCATCCCCAAGTTCTGACTAAATCCCCTGTCCAGATTCCTTCATCTTAGTTCCTTGTAATTTCTTCTTTCCATTGTTCTAAAAAAAGTGCCTTGTATCCTATATTTTGATCGTTGTGTTTCAAGTTCAACAACAAAACATATAAAAAGACTAGCAAATCGGTTAAATTTGGAGATAAACAATAGCTGTCTATATAAAATGGCGCACCTATTGCCACATATAATGACTCTCCCTTGTTGACCACAGCTAACAGGAATATGTCAAGATAATATCCAAGCAAACTATCATTTGTTGAAAACTTAAAAGGAAACATAAATGCAATAGCCAACGAAATGTCATTAATTCATTTCCATGATCTCTATTTTTACCTGCAAACAATACCCCTATAATCTGTAGAACTCTCACCAACAACAGAAGGGTTTTTCCCATAACATGGAACTTTCAACAAACAGTTCCTATCAAGAAGAATTTGGAGCATTTTAATGTACTTAAACCTCTATCAAGGAGAGAAAAAACTACGGTATGCTACTACAACCAAGGAATGTAGCAATCAGATGGAAGCAGTTAAACTTGGAAATCTATGTTACAGACATCAGCTTGCAATCTAACAACCTATTCATTGTACCTATCACTCACCCAGATAAACATGGGGTTTACACTGTTTGTCAACATAAATGACTGCATGTCACACAGCAGGATTGCTCCTGCTCTTTTACATGTATCACTCTTCCGTATTCAATCCTATTAACTAATGAAAAAACAATGTTTTGAAATAGTGCATATATAGTATATGCATATCACCACCCCAACATGAATATTGTACAATAACAACATTTCAAAGCATCAGGCATAGAACGGATGGCATTATGCAGCACAAACAAGAAGAATCACACTATATTTCACAGGTGAATGATAGTAATAATTTTTTAAGCTTGCAAGCAACTAATTGGCATTAAATTTTGGTTGACAGTTGACTTATCGTGCAATTATTAAAATTAGCACAAAAAAGTATTTTTTAAGTTGCACAATCTACAGAGGTTTTTCATAATAGATTGTCCAACTCTCAAAACACACCCCAAACAATATTGATACTATTAACTTACAAGTGACCACTAGCCAAAATACCATATGCATTTCATAAGATAGTGTACAGAATAGTTGTAAAAAATGATAAAGAACTATACCTTGTCATATAGTGCCCGTTTTTCATCATCTTTTAATACCTGAAATGGAATATGGCAATTGAGTTCACCATTCACGGCAAAACAACCATTTTGTTGAAAAAGAGGAACCCAAAGTTATTAGTTCTTTTGTAAAGATATTAGTTCTTTTGCTCAAGTTGAAAAATAAATATCCTGCTCAACAAAAAAATCTTGCCTCATAAGCACGTTGAATTTCCTGAAACTTTTTCTCTGCTTCTGAATCACTTTTGTTCACATCAGGATGGTGTTTTTTTGCAAGCTACAGAGGCAGTAAACCAATCAAAAAAACAACCTGCAATTGTGAAGAGGCTATTTGCAAAGAAAGCTGCAAATTCCTACTTTCTGCCACCAATTTTTAAAACCAAATTCGAATGGTTTAATTGCTCAAGTGGATATATAATTGATTGCATCAAGAAATTCATGTGTTTATGTATTGTTTAGTAGGAATAGCTTCATGTTGACTAAAATCAAATCTAACTTGTAATAGACAACTTGCTGAGAATATGGCTCTATAAAGTTTGAAATTGCAAAACATTCTGAATGCATCATTCATGTCTCGACTGCTTGTAGAATATTTGAGATCTTAACATATTTTTCCAGCACAAGAAGACCATAAGCATTACTTGCATACCGCATAATAAGCCTTCTTGATTTCTGATTGACTTGAACTCTTATTTACTCCAAGAATTTGATAGTAGTCCTTAGCGGCCATATAATATGTGGCTACAAGAAGATTTAGAAGCTATTAATCACTCCTGATCTTTCCAAGAAGGCCCACAAGCATACAATTACATACACAGAAATATACCTGTTGAATGGAAGCCCTTGTTCATAAACATGACTCCAACCCCATCATCCCAGAACGCATCTCTTTGATGAACTGTCATAAAATTGACAAAAACAATGTAGGTTAAAGAAATGCATTGAAATTTGTAGATATTGATTACAACAATAAACCATTGGAGTGGGAAACCTAGAGTAAAACAATAATTCATGGAAAATGCCATTCACTTTGCTCTCTGTACCACAAACAAAAAACTCGAGGATTTATGCGGTTGTATACACAGGATGTGCAATAATCCACTCACATAGCAGTATGCCTAGCATCGGCACATTTAAATTTGAACCATGCTAATATTTGAACACACAGAATACATCAAATTTGAACAAGTAAAAGGAACTGAAACCCATAATTAAAGGCAAACAGATGTTTTTGCCTCTAGTCAAGCATTTCAGATCTTTCACACAACATGGTTTCGTTGACGTTCATCATCATGTACTGATATAGCATAACAGTATAACTACCATAGATCCATCTTAACGTGGATCTAATATGCACTGATGGGTATCCAAAAGACTCACGATGGGACTCGAGATGGCAATCCCAACACAACATAATATAAGAACTTAGGGATTGACACCTCGAATCTTTTGGATACCTCTCGCCACATATAAGATACATGTCAAGATGGATCTGTGCTAGTTTATTATTATTAAGAATTACATATCTAAAAAAATATCAGCCATCAATGTTCCACACACATCCATCCACCCACCCACACCAAAATTCCAAGTTGACATGGTGCTTAGAATGCACCTCTCGGCACAAAGTAGATAAAAGTGAGTAGTTTCTTCCAACCATTGCAACTCCTAGGACTGTACCCCTTAGTAATTTACATATAAGAAAATTCACCTTGACTTGAAAAGCATAGTCACAAGCGTAGAGTCAGATCCACCAATACAACTCCTAATGTACCTTTATAGTTCTGTAAATTATATTCTACTCCATGTGCATGTCTTCTGACTGTCAATGCACATGTACCCTGCAATAGGTAAACATTGGTGAACTCAACTAACAGAGTTATTTTTAGAAATTTGGGATCCAGTTTTAAAAGTGCCTGCAGCAACACTCCGAATATTGCTTGTGGTCACCAAGTATGCCAACGAGAGAGCAAAAGAGAGACATAAATTGGAAAATTTTAATGGATCCCATATCTGCAGCCACAAGAGAGAACCCTGGGGAAATGACTCCCGCACAACAGGAAATCTATTACAGAAGGCAAAATAAGGAAAATATGGAAGTGCTCAAAAGACAAAAAAAAGGGGAAATCATCCAAAGGACTAAAAATGAGACAATACAACTCAACGCAACCTTTCAAAAACAAATGAATCAGTAAAAACTTCTATTAAAGGAGTAAAAACAAAATGTACCTGAACTTGTAAAAAGTATAACACGGCCTAGCAGTCTGTCTATCGCTCATCTTGATAGGGGTTTTCTTCAAAAAAATAAGGCTTGTTCAAACCATAGTTTAAAAACTCATCAATTTATAGCGATTTCTCGCAAGCAGGTCTCAGAAAGATAAATCGGTATGAAAATCGCAATTCATGAAACCCCGATAACTCAGAAATTTTTACTCAAGTAATCTCCATCGACTCGCCTGCTGCGTTAATAAAACCCATGTGGAAAAAAGTAATACGATTTTATCATTTTAGGGTGAGATTACCATGTTTTTTTCCATCTGTGGTTTGACGACTCAAGACAGCGAGATTTGAATCAGAGTTTACACTATATTCAACCATTCCTTTTGTTATATCATCAGCTGATAGATCTGTTGTTATATGAGTGGTTCCTGCCACCTGATATTGTTCTATCATCACGTTGAGTCGAAATAGCATTTCACCAGCTGAAATAGAAACGTTGAATTGAAATAGCTTCTATAACAATTGCCCATTGAATATTCTGACTCGCATTGAATAGTCCTAGTTATATTCACGCAGCAAGCGAGTCGAGGTCAATAAAACCCAGCGATTCAGCAGTTATATTTGTATATCAGCAATTCAGGGTCTAGACTCCATCCACTGTTTGTAACTTTGTGCCAAGGCTTCCACAGTTATCCAGAGTCTCAGCAGTGAAAATTGAATATCACAGTGTGACAGTAGTGTCACTTCAAGGCTTCAAGTTCAAGCCCTCAAGTGACTGTCACATCTGATACAGTCATACATAAATGAATGAAAGCCGTATTCATGTCTGGTAGTCTGATAAAGCAATAGTCCAGTCTCTGATACAGGCATGCATACATATTTGAAAATTGACATTACTCTTTTTTAGTCAAAAATTAATAGAAAATATACTTGTGGCATTCTCTACATTCAATTTTCATGTCATTTAACATTGTTTTACTTTTAATTTAAGTTTATTTTATGATTTTATATGTTTTTTAAAGTAGCGATAAAGTTGCCGAGTAATGCCAAGTTATTGCCAAGTCCCGAGTCCCGGTTCAAATTTTGGCCTGCCAAGTAACTGCCAAGTACGAGTTTTTGAACTATGGTTCAAACTATAATAGTCTAGATTACAAACCGGTGTGTCTTTCTTAAAATAATAGATGGAACATAGACATATAAAAGGTAGAGAAACACTGCCCATGAAAAATCAAATAAGAACTTTGTCCCGACTCGCAAAGCACAAAGTCAGTGTCACTTATATGCCTTCATCTCAATTCTATTCAATGGTGCCATCAATTTGTATCTACAATAACATCTAAAAGTTATTTTTTAAAATGCTTCAAATGGAAAGGTCATGGTTTATAACAACAGAGCAGGATCGTTCAAGGTGTATGACTAAGAGAACTATGATTTAAAAGTTCACCTTGCAGGGAAGAGGCCGGTGGTATGACTCAAAACATTTTGGGCTTTCACAATGCTGTGAAGTGTTATATGATGGGAAATGAACTTCATAGAAGAACGCATACCATCTATGGCTTGTCTTGCATGTTGTCAACCATTGCTATCGCGTTCTTCTTTTATGGAATGAAGTAGTTCTGGTCCTGCTAAATATGGATACAACTGTGTGGCAAAAGCTTGCTCTTCAAGCAGCAAGCATATTGTAGAGGATGTCAAGGACTACCTTAAATAAATGACTAGAACAAATATCTAGCTTGTCTCTTGTCCCAGATATCTGCCCAAATGACAACATTTTTTGACAACTGCAGAATGTATGAGTTCATTGGAGATGTGGACCATGAAAGTTGATTTTGTATAGAAACTGCCCAGCTACCATGTGATTTTCAACCAAGGACACAAGAAGGGTCTTTTGCAAAACTGCTGCATATCACGTCTTACAAAGATATTCTCTCTCCTTATTACTATCATTTGATAAGAAAAAATGATTTTCCCGAGTGTTATATTTTAAAATATAAAAAAGAAAGAGTACAAAATTGAATTTATGCCGATGAATAACCAAAGTACGTCAATGGGACTCAAAAAGTGCATTTAGTTACATTAAAAAAGTACTGGAGTAAAAGGCCCATAAGACATGAAAAGTAACAAAAACTAGAGGTTAAACCTAAAGCAGAAACCATAAACCATATCATTCACGTACAAGTACAAATAGCCATGTAAAGGAAGGATGCCTAAAAGAAATGTGAAGCTGATGAAGATCAAAGTGGGAGACCAATAATAAAAACCAGTGTTGTCACACGTCTGCAGCACAGCTCAAGCCAAAAGAACAAATGGCATCATCATCTACCACTAGAGGAGAACCAATCAAGATCTGATGATGTACATATGGGAGTGTCCAAGGTTAATGGGGGCAGGCTAAACAATCTTCGAAGGTGGTAGGGTGCTCGCCCTAGAACCTCTGCTAACACCTAATGCGGATGAATCTCCCGTGGTAGAAAAGTAACTAGTGGTGTGTGCAGGTCCCCGTGATATCTCCCTATATATATAACTAGCCCTATCTAGATATAGGGTGACATTGACTTTATATATCTATCTCACTACTCAAATAGATATATACGGCACTTTAGACATAGATCCACATCTATATCTATAAGTAAGCCTCTATATCTATAGGACAACCAACCAACCAACCCCTATCTAATCTATATGGCATAGCTTCGATAGAGACCTTGCCATACCAAAGCTATCAATATGGCGAAACTCTCTATCGAGTATTCAAGACTTGTAATGTCCCCAAATGGAACAATTCAACAATATTGGGGTTTTTCTTGAAACCTATGTTGCAAGAAATGCCGCCCTGATGTCTCCTGTCTGGAGATGCGTCCGACACAGGGACATCCCAAGCATGCCCGGAGGCGTCTGTAACACTGTCAAAAAATTATGGCACTGTTCCAAACGCCTCTAGGCGTGCCCTGGACGTCTTTGGGAGTGCTCGAGCGTTTCCTGTGGGGGTAGTAAAAAAACTCAAAAAAACATTAAAAACCCCTAAAAAACTAGTGTCTGCAGACATCTTTCTGATCGATGGCGACTTAGCACAAGAGGTGGCTACAAGTGTCTAGATAGTAGGAGGGGAGGGGCCTAGGCCCCAATCAACTTAGACGGGTGGTGAAATCCAGCAAGGAGCATCAATGCAACATCCACTCAATCAGGGGATTCTCGGGCCATGAACCTCCTCATCTCAGACTTGTTGTATTTCTTGGTCCTAGTTCACTCATGGGGGAAGGATTGGCTGAATTATGTTTGTACAAATTATGGTGGGGCACCCTGTTTAGTATGGGTCATATGGCTTGCCCGTTTTTGTATAGCTTGGCAAAAACCATATGAGGAACTCTACATGTTTCAGTATAAGGTGTTTCTATAGGCTAGGGTGATTTGAATGAAAGAATCAATTGGATACTAGCGTGAAGCCATTGAATGACATTCTACTAGGTTTTCTTACCAATAAATTCTCTTTGCATTAAGTACAAAACTCTGCTCTCATTTACCTTATTCCTTCTACTATAGGAATGTAAAATTGTTAGATAATTATCGAAACATGTGTATGTAATACTCTTCAGTTTAATAGAAGACCTGTTGTGCAATTAAAATCTGTGTATCTGGATTAGTCTGTTGTGCAAGGCATCTATATTTGTTAGTTTATGTTTTTGTTTTGTTTTTTTTAATAATTTATAATTTTGTTTTATGTTTTATATTTATAAATTATTTAATTTATTTTTATGATTTATTAAGTTGTTATTTTTTTTTAAATTTGGTTTTAATTTATTTTATTTTATGTTTTTTTTAATAATTTATAATTTTTATTCGAACCGAATTTTAACCCGTTGAATTCATACTCGAACTCGAACCTTGTAATCTCGAATTAAATGTAGTCTCGAAGCAATGAATGAACAAACACTGTATTTTCAAGAGTTTTACTGAAAAGATTAGTAATATGCATTGTTTATATATATATATATATATATACCCACGACGTATCCAAATCAAGGATCTACAAAAATGGCGTACCCACATACGCGAGTCGTACCCGTACCTGTATCCAAACAACATACCCTGAAACCCTAGCAGCTAAGCACCAAAAACATACAAACTTTAAACAAGCTGGAAATAAGTAACTCAAACCCTAGCCATCAAATGTGTCATCATAGGAATATTATCTAGGGCACAAATAATATTGTCTCCATTAAATCCACACACAACTACAAAACTGATATACCACAGAAAACTACTCAAAATCCTCCTTTATCCATCCAACAATTAGCTAAAATTTAAGAATTTTGGAAATAATCATTTCATGAATTATTCTTGACCAAACCCTTGTCGAATTAAACTCCAAACCCTCAGAAAATCACAGTGAAGTAAATAACTTGAAATCTAAAATGTTATGATCAATTGTAGTTGAATAGCCTCATAACAAATATATGAAAATTATACAAATAATAGCTGGATATATAAATGATAATATCGGCCTCAATTGGCCCCTCAAAATGCTCAAATAATTTCCCAAAGGGAATCGCCCCACTGCTGAAATAATTCTGCCTATTTCCCACCATACATAATACTGAAATTTAACCACTGCCCCTAAACTCAACTCACAAATATGATTGTTTATCTGCTCTTTTCCCTTCACACACAGCGGGAAATTAATTTAAAATATAATATTCATTTCCGAAATGAATAGATGGTAATATAGGCTTACGAAAACTCTTCAAACACCCAACCAAGCTTCCAACTGATGTCGCCCAGCTGCCCTAACCAGTCACTGCTGTAATTAATGGTTTTATGCCCTTCTAGGGCCTTATCCACAGCCCTAAGCCTACGTTGTCAATCTTTACCCTGTTCACTGTCCTCACATACTATTAGCAGCCCTTAAGTGCAATTCATTGACCCCTTCTTGGAGCTTCAAACCCTCACAATTGCCTCCCATGCTACACAAACCCTAGGCGTTGCCCTAGGTGCCTTCAAGACCTGAAATTGGAGCTCAATTTGCAAAACCAAACAATGAGAAATCAATGCAATCCCCTAGGTGATGATGCCCTAGTAGAAACAAGGGTTTTCCTCTTTGCTCTATTCCAAGCTTTACATGCTTGGTCAAGCATTACATGTTTGATATCAAATTTATTATCTAAAACATAACATAACCCTTCAATGAATTCCAAACTTCCTTTATACACTCACCCTATTAAGTTATGGGGGAAGAGTTAAGTACATAAAGGTTGGTTAGCTTTTAAAACCTACTTAAAGGCACTTTATGTCCTTTAAGTCGCAAAAGGGCCCTCCTCAATGTAAAAATAGAACAACTTAAGTGACCCCTTCACTTTTACCTTTCAAAGAGAGTAGTATGTGTTTTCTTTTTCTCTTTCTTTCCCATAGCCTAGGGGAAACACCAAAAATAGGCTAGGGAACATGTCCAAAGCCCTTAGGCCAATAAGAGAGGCATTGCAATCCTCCCCGCCCAAAATTGCTTGTCCTCAATCAATTGCAAGAATCAAAGAGGTGTCCCAACACATCTCAAAATGCAAACTCTCGCTATGATGGCTTTCCATGGAAGAGAAGTTCCAATCTGAATCTTCTTACTGTTGTAACTGTGTTTTGGGGGCTGCCCCCAAGCTCTGAAAGTGCTACCACAACCTTCTAAATGCCTCTCCTGGCCCCACATAAGGCTGCCATGAATGTATATGATGTTGTTAAGGGACCACCAGCCTTTAGCATCCTCCCAACAAGCTCTCTGACTGAAATCTTTTCCAAACAACATGCTGCCCAAAGTGTAGGCTGCCCTATGTAACTCATAACAGCTGTGGCTATGTCTCATTTCAGGGCCTAAACTCTTTAAAACAGTCCTCCGAAAAGCTTGACTTTTCCATGGTGAAGCCTTGAACACTTGTTCCTTTATCCAAGAAGGAATCACCTTACCAAAAAGAATGTACATGTAGATATTTGGGTTGTGGTCGTGATGTATTGTCATGCAATCGCTCCAAAACATCAACCCATTCATTACTAGGTTGAGTTTTAATGAACCCTTCAAAAACATATCTTCAATAGATGTTGTCATGCACTTACAAGGTGTGCTAGATGGCCTAGAGCTGTCAAAAGAAATACAATTGAAAAGTGACACGTTGCCACCCCATACGCCAAAGTCTATCTGAATTCCCCTTATAGAGTGCCTGCTATCTTGGTAAACATCCAACAACTTCTTGGGGCCTTCCTTATGCCATGGCAAACCTATCTAATTTTGCAAAAAGGGAACAATAATGAACTTCCTTGGAAACATACCTTGGAAAGAGGTATTATATAGATGCAAACCACCTTGTATGGACCTCCTTATGTGTGTCATGTGTTCTCCCATTGGCTCCCCCTTATCAACATTTTCATGCATATATGGAACACATGTGAGTCTAACAAAAGCTCGATTTCATCAATGCAAGAATGTTGTACCTTACTTGTGTTCTTCCACCTTTTGTTATGCAAGAAGTGCCTCCAATCATGAGCATTTCCAGAACTTGTTAAGGGCTGTAACAAGTCAAAAAAATCAGAATTTGTGACCTTATGATACTGTTGTGTTTGCATCATCAACTCAGAAATTTTTGAGTGGCAAAATTCAGACTTGGTTTGTGTACTATTCCTTCCCACTTTGGCCTGTATCATGCTCTAAATTTCAAATTTGTTGACCCCAATAGGGGGCTGGGATTTTTTTACCAGCTCAGAAATTTCCGAGTGTAAAAAATCAGACCTTGCACTTGTATTTTCAGACCCTTTCCTTGGCTGTAGTATGTCAACAACATTGTATTGTACGATGGTAATGGGCAGCAAATTTTAACACGCAAATTCAGAACTTACTGAACAAGAATGAGACCAAAATTTCTTCAAAAACTCACATTTCTCTCCGTTGTCCATACTTTGGGCCTTTGCCCCATCCAAGAGGGGTCTCAATCCCATATCCATACTCTCAAAGTTACCCTTACGACTCAGTATAGGGTGTTGCTCAAAGCAATCTACGGGCTGCTCATGCAACCACGATTTCCTATTCTCCTTCCCAATCAATATGCAACAATTTTCAGAATTAACATGCTTGTCAAACCCAAAGTTGGGTGGGTTCTACCATGCCCCAATGGCTGCTCATGCATGGAAATCACAGACCCTTTGCATTCCTCATAGCCATTGCAATCAGTTTCCTTAGTGATCCTACACAAGGAACAAACACATTAGTAAAAACCAGGGTGTTTAGTAACACCATTTGGATCATCTTATTAAGCTCTATGATCACAAAGTGCATCCCTTCTTGATGCCTTGATTCTTCCTTGCAACTCCCCCTCATTCGGAATTCAGAAGGTTCATGTTGCTCTTTTCATGGCTGTAGCAACTTCCTTTCCCCTTCCTTCTTTCCCTTATAGTGGCTAGAAATCCACTTATATATCCTTGAACCACCTTTATGGTGTTAGAATGTGAGGGGCACACCTTCTTAGGACCAAGACACACCATGTGAACAAAAAATTGTGAAAGAAACAAACTAAAAATGCAAAAGACAGTAGTCACTATGATCCTGGGACCATGATAACCCTTGCCTACTCCCTTCTTTATATTAGCCCTATACATGCTAGCAACACTATGTTGATAGAGCTCACATGGATCCCATATCCATGAGGGGTATTTGTCATGTTCTTTCCTTGAACTTACTTGGAAGACTTCTTCTTCTCCTTTAGTGTCCCTTACCTCCACCTCAATGATAACACAAGCTTTGCAACCAAGGTAATGAGAGAACCAATCACGAAGATAAATCATTGAATGCTTACCAAGTTGACACCTCAATTGTTTCCCCATCAAGAAATCTGATTTTCATTCCTTTATATGTAAGGTGCATCCTTCTTTCATTCTTGGCATCACTCCCTCAATGAACTCTTTTACTATGTCCCTTCTTGTTATGTCATGTGTTTCCTCCAAGCTTCCTCTTGCAATCTGAATTTAGACATGGAAAATGATGCATGAAAAGGAGCAATACAAAAACTTTCTTTCTTGGCATACCTTTCTATTATGATGTCCTTGTTCATGCTTCCTTCTTGACACTTTGTTGGCTCATGAAGTTGTGGAACAACTTCTCTTTGTTTCACCCTCGGGAATTCCAATTTTTTTGTTACTTCCCCATTAGTGTCAACTGTTTGCAACTCCATTAGTTGCTCCATAGTTTGTCGTAACTCCTTACTTGGCTGCCCTTGAATTTCTAGTTCTTGTGGTTCAGAAATGTCAATCATTGGCTGCCCTTTACTAAGCGGCAAATGAGTTCTTGGCTGCTGCAAAACTAGGGAGAACAATCCTTCCCAAGTCGTCATGCACAACCACTTGTCCATGGTGCCTTTTTCTCTGTTTCCAAGCTACAAATTTATTGAAGCTCATTGTCCTCTTGCCTTGGGGTGTGCATTCCAAGTATTCATCATAATATTCCATCAATTCCCAACTAATAAAGGGTTGTTCCTCTTCCATTTCAAGGGGCTGGTCCCCTTTCATGCCCTTCACTGATTGAAGAAATGTGGTCATAGTTTCCGTCAACCGCTCTTGGGCTTGAGTGAGCCTCTCAAACCTAGCATTGTCCATATCCCTGTTTGACAATAATCTTTCAATCCCACAAATGGCCAAGAAATTGGCTTTGATACCACTGTAATGTCCCCAAGTGAAACAATTCAACAATATTGGGGTTTTTCCTCAAACCCTAGCAGCCAAGCAACAAAAACATACAAACTTCAAAAAAGCTGGAAATAAGTAACTCAAACCCTAACAGCCAAGCACCAAAAACATAAAAACTTTAAACAAGCTGGAATAGGAATAATATCTAGGGCACAAATGATACTTTCTCTATTAAATACACACACAACTACAGAACTGATATACCATAGAAAACTACTCAAAATCCTCCTTTATCCATCCAACAATTAGCTAAAAATTAGGAATTCTAGAAATGATCATTTCATGAATTATTCTTGACCAAACCCTTGTTGAGTTAAACTCCAAACTGTCAGAAAATCACAGTGAAGTAAATACCTTGAAATCTGAAATGTTATGATCAATTGTAGTTGAATAGCCTCATAACAAATATGTGAAAATTATACAAATAATAGCTGAATATATGAATGATAATATTGGCCCCTCAAAATGCTCAAACAATTTCTCAAAGCGAATCGCCCCACTGCTGAAATATTTCTGGCTTTTTCCCACCCTACATAATACTAAAATTTGGCCAACCAATGCCCCTAAACCCAACTCAGAAATATGCTTGTTTATCTGCTCTTTTCCCTTCACACACAGCTGGAAATTAATACAAAATATAATATTAATTTTCAAAATGAATAAATGGTAATATAGGCTTATGGAAACCCTTCAAACACCCAAACCAAGCTTCCAGCTGATGTCGCCCAGCTACCCTAACCAGGCACTGCTGTAATTAATGATTTTATGCCCTTCTAGGGCCTTATCCACGGCCCTAAGCCTGCATTGTCAATCTTTACCCTGTTCACTGCCCTCACATACTAGTAGCAGCCTTTAAGTGCAATTTGTTGCCCCCTTCTTGGGAGCTTCAAACCCTCACAATTGCCTCCCATGCTCCACAAACCCTAGGCGCTGCCCTAGGTGCCTTCAAGACCTGAAATTGGAGCTCAATTTGAAAAATCAAACAATGAGAAATCAATGTAAACCCCTAGGTGAGGATGCCCTAGTAGAAACAAGGGTTTTCATCCTTGCTCTATTCCAAGTTTTACATGTTTGGTCAAGCGTTACATGCTTGATATCAAATTTATTATCCAAAACATAATATAACCCTTCAATGAAATCCAAACTTCCTTTACATACCCTTTTAAGTGATGAAGAGTTAAGTACATAAAGGTCGGTTAGCTTTTAAAACCTACTTAAAGGCACTTTATGTCCTTTAAGTCACAAAAGGCCCCTCAATATAAAATAGAACAACTTAAGTGACCCTTTCACTTTTACCTTTCAAAGTGGGTAGTATGTGTTTCCTTTTTCTCTTTCTTTCCCATAGCCTAGGGGAAACACCAAAAATAGGCTAGGGGACATGCCCAAAGCCTTAGGCCAAAAAGGGGGACATTACAAGACTAATCTATATATTAGAGAGGGGCGGAGGGAAGGGGGGCCTCAGCGCTCTATATCTATAGACTAGCTCGGTCATCCAGGTTGTAGGCAATGGGATTTAGAATGATCTTGATGCTGAAAGAAAGCAGATCCATATCACCCAAAACAAGAGTGAACAAGTTAGTGCACCTATACTGCGCAAGGATGAGAATCGTCTCAATGGCGTGTCCCCTCTGTGTGTGAAGCGAAAGTTTTTAAAAGGCCCTTAACCCCTACAAAATTTGTGGCAGCTTGAGTGCAGGTGGTAATTAGTTATGGTAGCTATAGGGATCCCTTCTAAGGTCCTTTCCCTGAAAATAACGACCTTATAGGGCTAGGAACCTCTATTCAGGTTAGCATTAAAAAATGGATAGAGAATCACCCGAGCCCTTTTTTCTTTCTCTATGACAAATGAGGGTGCATTTTCAATCAAATTATTTTTTTAATTTAGTTATTTGGTGGATATGGGTAGCTTTCCAAGAGTTTCTCCCCCGCCTAGTTGGCCCTCTGTTGATGGTCTACCTCCTAATTCTCAGGAGAATGGGTTGGGCTGGAATGAGCTCAAGAAATCTTGTTTTCTTCAAGTGAAGCAAGATCAGGTGAAACCTGTAAGTAAGAATGTTGACCCTCCTAGTAGCTTTGTACAAGTTCTAAGAAATCATGCTTGCTATACATGCCACTCTATAAAAAAATGAGCAGCATCAAGTACAAGAGAATATGGGTTTGTTGCATCAGGGTGCAGTTGGGATGGAGGTTGGTGAGATGGAACCTGTTGAGTAGGATGGAAGATATAGTTATGATTGCACTATTTCTTCTTCTTCTTCCCTTGTAGATACTGATGTACCTACTACTGGATTGGGTGGTGTGTTGCGTTTGTGGGTGGAAACGCTGACTGAATCTAATGTTTGTAAAACTATTGACCATGTACAAAAGGAAGCTTGAGCTTTATGAGGCAAGGTTAGCTAAAAAAATACAAAAATGAGATTGGTGCGGCTGAGCAAAAGGGACTTGGTATTGTGGTTGAGGGACCTGAGCAAAAAATCCTCTTAATTACTACTGGGGGAACAGCCATTAATGGCTATATTATCTAGTTTCTTGGTGCTTCATTCTACTTTGCTGCTGTTGGGCTTTGGGGCTGTTAGAATGACTTCTAGTTTTTGAATTGGGCTTAAGCCCTTTTTGATATTTGGGCACAGTAACCCTTAAGGGGCTCAACTTTGTTCTCATTTTTTTCCTGCATTTGTTTGTGTGTTTGGACCCATATGTTTTGTAAATTATTCCTGCAATATCAATAAAAAATTTGCTGTCTTACAATAATCTAATACTTCTTTTGTATTCGCTCTCTTAAAACCCCGATTTTCCTTATAACCCTTAACTATTATTTCCTATTCATGTCATAAACTCCAGAAAATTTGCAGCTCAAGAAAGAAGGCAGCGAAATTATTACTGTTATTCTTTAAAAAGAGGTTTTAATTTTTACTAAAGGCTCTTGCAAACCATTATTAAAGTCAAAATAGCGATCTATGTCTTCCTCATATTCAGCCATTAACTCCAAAGGGCACTTAACTTCAAATCTGTGCTAGGCTCAACGAATGAGGGAATCAATCTAGTAGTTCTAAGGGTCACCTGTAAGGTCCTCTGTATGAAAATGACAGCCTCTTGGAGAGAGAGGACCAAGCATTTCTATTTAGGGTAGCGGAAGAAAGTGGATAGAGAACAACCAGGGACCGTATATAAGCCAGGCTACTTACCCAAATCTCATCATAGATAGGACAGTTGAAGGGACCAAAGACATATCTTCTCGCTACATGAAATACACTGATCTGTCTCAACTTACATCTAGTAGGTGCATACCCTCAGCTGACCAAGAGGAATCATTAAGCCATGAGACCATTCATGTTAGGGATAACTAGACCTAATGATAGTCGCATCCACACTGTATAAGAATGCTCAGCATAGAAAGCAAACTTGGGGCTAACAAGTTGTAAAGGGGAGGTCCAAGTAGCCTGAATTGTCCACACTGACAATTCTATTAATCACCTCCTTCAAGGGAAGAATTCGAGAAGGGGCATCCACGGAATATCCACATGAAGGGAGGCAATCAATAGAGATGACATTAGATTGAAGAAATTAAATGGTCTTGGAATACCAACATCTTGATGCCGAGTGCAACCCAAGGTAGCAAACCCACTATGAAGAACAAAGTGCCAAACATGAATATCTTTCACAACTTGGAGTAGGTGAATATATAAATTAAGCGAAGGGGCTGAGCAGCAAACTCAGGCTTGAAAAATGCACTAAGGGGCTGTCAATCTGCAATGGATCATACATTGAAGCATGATAGTTTGAACTCTCTCAATGCGAGTGAGATTGATAGAGCCCAAACATGATCCCAAAGCTCTGAACCATTAAAATTGTGGGTCTAATGTTCATGTTAAAGAGGGGCGTGTTTGAAGGGATACCCTAGAAATGTATCTAAAAGCATTTGCATTCCAAGACCAAAAGCAAGGCACATCCATTGCGACAATGTGACTAGGATGCAGGCATCAAACAAAAAGATATGCCAACTGCAGCCCCTCTCTAAACAACAAAGTGCCAAACAAGGGCACCTGTCACAACCTTAAGGTTGGAATCTGTATATATAGTAATTGAGATTGAAGATAATGTTGAGCCGAAGGTTGGTTCTTCTTGCCCTTGTTAGGCACAGAAGACATTTAAGTCTTCTGTTATTACACATCTTCTTAGGCTGCTCCCACTTGCACGGCATGTTTTTCTTATGCACAGCAGGGTTTGATGGTCAGTTTTGTACGGGTTGATTCTTGCACATCACACAAGATCAAGAAGGGAACTTCTACTTCATCTTTGCCTTGGCTTCAATCTTGGCAGTGTTGTGCTATGCTTGCCCCAATGTGTCAAAAGTAAAAAACTACATCTTTTAGTGAATATAAGGCAAAAATCCGTTGATGAACTTCAACACCTTATGTTGCTCTATCAAGTTCTTGCACAGATGCACAGTGTAGTCATGAAACTCATTGGTTTACTCTTCAACTAATTGTTCCTTACACTAGTGCAACTGCTGGAACTTCTTGTATTCATCATCATAGTGCTTGAGATGGTAATACTCATCCTTAAAGGCGTTGACATAGGTCTTTCGAGACTCAATGGGCTCGCAGCAGGACACTGAAATAAACATTTTCACCATGATGAAGGTCATCTTCGCGGCATCAATGAAACAATGGACTGAGAAGTATGCCTCAAGTTGTCAAATCCAAGCATCCAATGTTGCAGCGTTGATTTTGCCTTCAAACACTGAGATTTCAAGATTAACTTGCACTTTGAAGGGTGTTCACAACAAAGCATAGGCCGTGCTGAAGAAGGATTCGATTGTCGCACAAGTCACATCATGAGTTCCAAAAACTAACCAAAGAGTTCATTGCAATGTTCCTCAAGGGTGTCCAAAATGAACTTCTGAACGTCTAGGGATGCTTCAATGTTTCTTTGGGCGTCAACCATCTTGTTCTTGCTACAACATTCTTCTAGATACTCTGAAACAAAACCGATGGGTAGCTCTTTCTTGCATTGCACTCACATGTTTACAAGAATATGAGATCTCTTGCTCTGATGCCAATGATCCACACCACAGGGCATAGAATGTTGGTGCAGTGGACAATGTAGCACTTGGAGGCAAGCTATGGATTGCACAATGCGCAGGAGGTAACTAAAGAACAAAAAACCAAATACACATTCAAGTGGGAAATCTGATATGCAAAATAATGCAACTTCTATTCATTATACTAAATAGGGAAAAATATAGATGTGTGTAAGATTTAGTAAGACTAGGAATGCAAGTTCCTATGATCAAAAGGCAAATGCTTCCTTGATGATTTGTCTAAACTAAATGAAATAATCCAAAGTTGCATATGTATTTTAATGCTAGATACACAACATTCTAACAAACTCCTATGTGGTATGTGTGTGATCTCTCTCTTCTCTGATCTCTTATGGGTCGGACAATTACAATATATATACATCATTACAAGAAGCGAGTACAACTAACAACGGTTAGGGAAACATGTCAATTCGTTTTCTGGCCAAGTGACGATCGAGCTTCCTGCAAGTGTGCGGTTAGACTTCCAGCTATGGGGTTCCACTAACAGATTCCCTAACATGCCGCAAACCTAGAGGATGCCAGTTGGCATGCCGCATGGCAAGAGGAACCTACATTTTATGCAACGTTGTGGTAGCACGTAAAGGTACCACAAAGCAAGTCAATTGATGCATGTGGCATAGGTGCATGGGTTGTGCATGGAGTTAAAATGTACTTGTGTGGTGTTGGACTTACATGCGGCAAGCAACAAAGTGATCAAGTTTGGAGGTAGGTTGGCTATCGCTCCATATGAATTTCGCGTAACCATTTGGATTTAGACCATATCAATTTGAGAATCTCTTTTTGGGTTTGTTTCATGGCCTAAGGGTGGACAAGAGGTTTTTTGTTGTTACCATTTTCAGCCCAATTGAGTAGTGTGTGATTTTCTTTGTTGCTAGTCTAGGTGACGATGGGTTGGAACTGAAGTGGTTGACCATGAGTGTAGCAATGTAAGGGGGAGACCCTTCACCTCCCTTCTTAGAAGCTTGGAATATTCCATAAGAAGAGACGAGAAAAAGTTTGGTCCTTCACCTATGGAGAATGTTATATTTCCAAAGGCCAAGTCCCCCATTATTTTACCCAACCCAGATTCTTGCACTTTAGTCATTGACATGCTCTCGTAATTCCTTTCTTGCACTTGTTGCTGCATGGCTATTTCCTAGCCTTTAGAGAAGAAATGATCCAAATGGTCGTTTGGAGCAGAATTCTGAAAAATTTTAAGTCTATTTTTTTTACTTTTTATACAATTACTTATTTTGCATTTTCGGGGACCTTGAGTGCAGAATTTGGAAAATTTAAATTAGTTGCCCTAAATAGTTCGTTTGATGAGCTTTCCAGCACATATTATGGTTTCAAATTCCAACCAACAAGCTAGGGGATATGTCCCCAACAAATGGCACTATTAAAATAGTAATGTTGTCAACCAAAATTTGGCTATGTCCACTTCTGGCTATTCATTTCCACTTCTAAGGTGGATGCATGTCATCTCCATGTGGGGTGACCCTTTGTTTCTCATTTGGAGCCATTCATTTACTATTTTTAGTAACTTTTCAGTTTGTGCATTGTTTGGCTATAAAGGAGATAGCATGGAATGAAGAACGTAGAGCTCAAGGCATACACTCTCCTCTAGAGATTGCCTTCTTTGTATACACTCTCATTTGCAATAAGATATTGTTGTTTTTACAATTTCAATTCTATCAACTTTCAGTTCTACGTCTATAACACATTAAGCTCCATAGTGTGTTGTCCATTGAATTGCATACTTAATTCAGATCAGTGGTATCAAAGTGGTTCATTTTATTCTTGTATGCCCCATCAAATGACGTAAGAATACAAGAAACATGGTCTCAAGGCACAATGATCCTTTGGAATATCATATTTTTTTATTCAAACAACCTCAAACAGCAGAGGACATAGGAAGTCCTTTCAAATAATTGCTTGATGAACCCCTCAAGAGGCAGAGGGAGATAATGGCACGGTTCGCTATATTCTTTCACGAGTCATCCCTAGGGCTGCACCCACACCATCAACAAGCAAGCCCTTCAAGGTACAAGTAAATTTTGACATCCCTTGGTTTGAAGGAAAATTTGATGCTAATGAATTGGATAAATAGCTTGACCAGCTGCAATCATTTTTGTATCTGAATAATTTCTCTGACAATGAAAAGATAACATTGGCGCTCTTGAAAGCTTCCTTGAATGTCAAAAAATGGTGAGAATCATATAGTCTTTTGAGATGAAGCCGACAGCAAGTTGTCTCTCAAGGCAGCACCTAACAAAACATGGGATGATTTTATAGAAGCTATCAAAGAAGAATACTACCCAATAAAGAATTATGATGACTAGTTGAATAAGTTGCACCAATTTCTCTAGGGTTGGAATCAAACAATGCAAGACTACACCAACGAGTTCCCTGTCTTGTCAACAAAAGTTGGTACACATGACAGTGAGAAGCATAAAATTCTCAAATATTGTAGTGGTTTGCAATATTACATCCAAGAAGAGATGGGAGTTTTCAAACATCCATACACTAGGAGAATCCTACTGATGTGCAATCAAGATTGAGGGAAAAATCAAACATAGAGGAACGAAAGAATATTCTTCTAGCGACAAGTCATATCTAAAGAAAGGGAAGGTCGACCCTAGTCATGCCTATTGTGTGTCGGGTTGAGCACTAATAGGCACCCAATTTGAATTTGAGAGGTCTATAAATACACAGGTGCATTAGTGTATATAGAAGAAGTGAATGACATAGAGATGACACGTGATTACAAGCGAAAGGTAAAGAGTGATAAGCAAATTGAAAGCAAGAGTAATATTTATTGACAAGCATATTGAAGTGTTTAGATCAAAATTTGACTCAATATTAGAGTCTTCATATTGCATTGTGAAAAGTCATTTAGGGATTAGGATTTGCGTTTATTAATTGTTTGTCGAAGTGCATCAAGTGTTGTTTTTCAAACATGTTCCAAAATAGGGGCCTAATAATAATGTAGGGACAACAAAGGACCCTCAATGACTACCTGGTTTGTGATGAGTGATTAGGGTTTCAAGGAAGGAGATTAGTTTCCCAGATCTATAAAAGTGAGCAAGGTTTTCGAAGCAAAGGAACAAGGTCGTCAAATTTGTTTCACTGAATATTATAGTTTCCATGAACGTAGCAATACAATTCAAGCAGTGACAAAAGGGAGTAGTACATTTTTGGTCAAAGTTGAAATTTTTTATGTTCAATCTAAGTTTTCTACGTTTTGTTTGCCTTGCTATTTAAACCTGTTTCCCATTGTTATCTTCTTTTGACTGTCTCCAGGTTTGCGACAATTCAATATTCTTCTAAAAACCCCTCTTTTGCACATTTCAATTATTCTGGAATATTCCTTTATACAATTAGGTTTGATTTTTATTGTTATATTAGGGTAAATATTGTTAGATCTAAACTGCACGTGTTTATGGGTAGATGTATTACATTTTAAATAGAACCACTTTCCCATAAAACATTTTGGAAAATCCGTGCCCTCTTACAACTCTTTAGGGTTAAATCTTTTTTTCATTGTGGTAGTTCTAATTTTTTTATGGATTATTCTATTTGTTGCAATCAATAGCCCTAGCCTTTGTCTATAGTTTGCAAACCCTAGTTTGTTATGCTTGCTTTATCATTCAAACCTTAGGGTATTGTGCATCTTACAAATGTTTCCATCATATGTCACCTAAAGTAAGCAAAGTGATAGATTGAATTGCAAACCTATTGATTTTGTGGAAATTTCTTTGGATAACACTCGTGTTTATTTGAAAATAAAATGGATTATCTCAATGATGTTAATGTGTTAGGAAAAACTTAAGATTAGTACATACAATGTATGTTGGACTAAATCTTATATTTGTCCTATTTGTGTGTTTTTACAACACACAAAGATAAGTGAGTGAAGGAGAGAAGACAGGCGGAGATGAGACTTAATCCCTAGTTTTAAGGAGCAAAAAAATGTATAAGAATCTCTCATATGATTGAATAAAATTAATCTAATAATTTACTTCACTTGGTATCAGAGCAGGGTGGTTTGGATTTGACTCCGCCAATGCATCCCCAGACTCGAATTATGGCTTTGGGAAGACATTCATACTATTGTTTGAGAGCAGATTAGTATTGCTTAATAATCTTTTGCAATCAGTTATTAAGATACTTTTGGAAATAATTAAGGTAGCTTCAGGTTTAATAAGGTATTTGAAGTTGCTGGAAGATCTCATATGTCAGGGCTTATGGCACTAATAGGTACTGCATGGCAAATCAAATTTGACGATTTGTGCTCTTCCTTTTCACATGGATTGACCTTTTTGTAGTCCAAATTTCATCATATCTCTGTCCCAACGTGCATCCATGCTCTTTTGTCGATATTCATTGTTGACTTCACGTGTCTATTGTGTTTGTTGATCAGAACCGTGTGTTGCCTATTATGAGATCTACTCCACGTGCATCATTGCTGACCCGAAGTCCCATGGATTCATTTTTACCATGCACCTGCCTTCTTGTGTCTGCCTGCAATTCCGTAAGCATTGCAAAATCATTACGCAAACCAATACTATTGTTCATCAATCACCTGAGAGCTTGTGTTGGATCGTGCATCCATTCACCATGCACCACAACCATTTCCATCAGATCAGTCCATTCTTGCATAAAAAATCTTCCACCACAGTCATCCTTTCATCATACTTGTCCCCTCCGCATGCATAAATTAACCCTCATCATGCACATGACTGACATTTGCCAGTGAACGTCATCTCAAAACATAGCTAAAGCTATTTATAAATTATTTAGTTTTATAATTTTTTTATACTCGATATATTTGTTATTGTGATGTGTTAGTTGACTACTATAGTTTAGGTGGTTGTGTGATTTTGTTTTTTTAAGTTTTTTAGTATATAGTTTATTGTTTATATGTTGTTATAAAGTTTAGTGTCAATTTTACGGTATTAGTAAAGTTTTTTTATATAGTGCTTTTCAATAAATTTGTCAACCTGCCAAATGATCTGTTGTCTAGCTCTTTTTGGTCCTGGTCTAAATAAAGCATGTGTGTGTCATTCTTAATTGTCAAATCAAATTCATGCTCTCAAAAAGGATGCATTATCGCATTAACCTAACGTCCATCAAAATTAGGTTTGTCCAATCTAGGGGGGTAGATGGATAAATTGAGACTGGTCGAGAAATTTGAGGGTAGGGATTTTCACACATGGCAGATGAAAACCCAATTGCTACTAATCAAAAAAGACCTAAACAACATCGTCAATGGAAAGGAAGTGAAACCAACAAATGTTGACAAAGCGACCAAGTGGACCACCAAGGTCCATAAAGCTCTGATTATCATTGGTCTCAAATTATCAAATGCATATCTACATCATGTAGACCTCACCAAGCCTTCGGAAAAAAATGGGATACATTGAATCAATTGTTCGGATCTCAAGTAACATTAAAACAAAGGTTGTTTGGTTTAAAGATGGAAGGAGCCAAGATGGTAGAGCACATCAGTAAGTTTCATTCTTTGATGAATAAATTGGTTGGCATTAAAGAAAAAGTAGAAGATGACGATGCCAAGGCAATAATTCTGAATAGCATGCCACGTAGTTTTTCAAACATAGTTTTTACTTTAAGTGAACTAAATCTCAGTTTGGAAGGTTTGATCTCTACTTTGTTTAATGAGGAAAATTGAAATAGAAGTTTTGATTCAAAAGAAGAGGAAAAAGTAAAATTTGTGCAAAACAAGACCGATACTTATTTCAATAGAAACAAGCATGCATCAACCTCCAGAGCTTCACAAGATAGATACACTTGTTTCTATTGTAAATACTGAGGACATATCCTCATTAACAGCAAAAAGAGAGCACAGGATCTTATTGATGGAAAGCTAAAAAACAAAGCTTTGGTTGCTCCTGATGAAGATAGTGAAGAGCAGTGTGGCTTTTAGAAGAGAAAAATGATCCTCCCATTGACAATGAGGAGTAATATGTGGATTGATGTGTTTGTGTTTGGTCAATGAAAATGTTATCTCAATGGGACTAAAATTGTAAATAGCAGAGTGTGTCCCTATTTACATGTGTAATCGGTCCATGACGAATAGTTGAGCGTGTCCCTATTTGTGCATCGCTGTAATGTGTGTAATCAGGCATGACAAATAGTTGAGTGTGTCCTTGTTCATGCATAGCTATTGTGGGCAATGTAAACAAATGTGTATGTTCACATAGATGTAATAGTATCAACTCAAAGTTTGTCCTAGCTCATACTTGTCTTATTGGATTGGCAATGTGTTCCCATCCATCAATGTGTATGTCAAACTGCATATTTGTTCCAATTCTTGTGTGGTGTTCCCTTTCCCTTGGACTATGTCTATACTAAGGGGTGGGGAATGTTAGAAAAAACATAGGACTAGAACATACATAGTGTATATTGTACTAAGTCTTATATTCAGGTGGAGGAGATACTTGATCCCTAGTTTGTAGGATCAGTAAAAAGCAAGGAATCTCTCAGATGATTGAATAAAATTAATCTAATAGTTTGCTTTATAATGTTTCTCCTACCACTACAGGTTTTGATGCAAATGATTTGAATGATAATGTTGTGAATAGATCTCTAAATGATAATGCTTCTAATGTTAATCACCATGATAAGAATGATAGTGCTAAAAGACTCGTTGACTTTTGAAAATACATTCTAGCAAATCCTACAGACATTGATGAAATGTTGTGTGTGTTAAAAGATGTCCAAGGCCTAAACCTAAGTCAAGAGTCTCGAGTTCAAGATATGCTCTAAAGAGTGAACAATGGATATTTGAGTGCAAATAATGTAGATCAACCTTCTAGAGGGTCCCCTTCCATGTATGATAATGTGATTGTTTCCCAACTTGTTTCTAATGATATTCCTCCTATTTTTAACAACCATATTGATGTTCCTTTGCCTGCTCAAAAATGGTTTCAATGATTCAACTTGTTTCTTCTCAAATTCTTTAACCATTTCAACATGCTTCCCAATTTTCATTTCTTTTTCATAGAGTTTCTCAATTGGCTAAGTTTTTTCATTCCCATCTATTATACCACCACTTCTCATCCAAATCCCAAAATAACCGCTTTTAAGCAAACCTTGTGCAATGTTCAACAGTAAGTAATATTGCTTTCTCAAGGGTCTCAAAAATCAAGTAGTAGGGTATTTCACATGCTATATCACTCAGCCCCGGTGCTTACGATAATCTTGCCTACCCTTTGCCTATAGGTTTCGTGGCTCCAAAGTTCAAATTATTCAATGCCAAAGGAGATCCTTCTCATCATGTTATATCTTTCTATACTTGTTGTCTAGATTTTGCACATAATGATAAATTTTTGACTAAGCTATCTTCTAGAAACCTTAAAGATTATGCCTTTGACTGGTTTTAAGCCTTGCCATGTGGATCCATACGTTTTGTCACCGTTTTAACTTATGATTCTTAGCTCAATTTTCAAACAATATTAGCATGAAAGTTACATTTTCACAATTTGCTCAACTCAAACAAGGACCTCTTGAGAATGTTAGTGAGTATGTGCTTAGATTCAAAACAAAAGTTACAAAAATTGACTCACCAATTACCTAATAGTGAATTAAAAAGTATATTTGCTCAAAATTTGTGTTTACCCATTAAGGACCAAGTTGTCTTCAATACTAATAAATTTTTCAAAAATCTTTGTCATGAGATTAGAAAATATGAGAACTTTTAGAGGCCAACATGCTTAAATATGGACTAATGCCCCTTCCTCTTCCTCTAGTGTAGCCAAATTCCAAGGTAAAACAAACTCAAAGGCTTAGAGTATTGTCAATGCTTTTTAACTTGGGAATGAGGCCAAGAATGTAGTGAATGTGATGGACCAACCCCCTAATAGGCTAGAATGATCACAACAAAGAGAATGAAAAATACCTACAAGATTCAATGAAAGCCCTTCAAATGTGCTTAAACAATTACTTAATTGCAATATGTTTTCTTAACCCCCCATTAGAGAAAAAGATCCATCAAGGCCCTTGCCTAAGAACTAAGATGCTAGTGCAGACTGTGATTATTACAGTCTATGGACATTCTTCAAACATATGCATAACTTTGAAACATAAGATCCAAGACGTCAATGAATGTAATCAAATTCAAGTAGACAATCTTAATGATACTTTAAATGAATTGGCAGATCAACCAAATAAACATTTGAAAATCTTTAAAATCCTCTTCCAAATCATGCCACTCAAGCTAAATATTAAGGCAATGTTCATCTAATGGATCAAAGGCAACAATCATCAAAAGTTTATAAAGCTCTTTCACTTGATAGATTTATAGGTGTGATCAATACATTGCATAAAGAGTCGCCTCCAATTATATTCTATGATCATGAGATTTCAAAGGATGACTCTAATAATGAACCACTCTTCATTCGAGCTTTCATAAACACACATTCAAAAGCAACAAATGGAATTATGCTTAATAATAGTTCAAGTATAAATGTGTCCACGTAGAAATTTTTCAGTAGTCTTGGCTATTGTCAAAAGGATTTAGCTGGCAGTACCACAATTATTAAAGGATGTGATGGGATCACTAGGAGGTCACTTAGAGGCATTACATTACCTATCATAGTAGGTCCTAAGACCATCTTAATTTGGTTTCATGTACAAATGAATAATGCAACATATGACATTTTGTTTGGAAGACCATGACTTAATCAAATGAAATCAATTCTGTCAACATTACACAAATGCTTAAGATTTGTTCATAATAATCAAGTGATTATTATTCAAGGCATTATTTATATTCCTCCAAAACAAGTTCAACATGAGGTTTTACCTAAGGATTTACCCAAGCAACAATCAATCATAAGCTCTCAAAAGAGTGAGCCTAAAGTTCAAGTCTCTACTATTCAACCTAAAAATGTAATCTTATCCCAACCTCTTGCACCTATACAAGAAAAAGCACCTACAAAGGATCCGATTTTTCAAGCTAACATTCAAATAAGAGAGCGTGCTACTTTACGAGGTACAATAGATAACATAGGTTTTTCTCATGATTATGATTATGATGATGATGATTACATTGATGACAATTACAATAATGATAATAACCATGACGATGACAATGTATTATCTTTCTTAGACTCATAGCCACCTCAAAATCATGACATTACTCTTAATGATATGATTGCTTCTACTTATATACAGTATGATATTGATTCACCTCATATTATTGGTTAGCTTTGTTTGCTAACCTCATATGTTTGCACCTAAGCTATCTCTATTTCCCTCTACGTAGTTTCTTTTCTCATGTTTTTTTTGTTCACTTGCATTGGCTTTACCTCTTCTTTTGTTTCACGTTTGGCTTTTGGGACCCCTTGTTTCTTCTATAGTCTTCTATTGTTTGTTACCCACTTGGGTCCTCCATTGTTTTCATGTTTTCCTAGCCTTCCTATGTTTTCCGCTTGATCTTGTTTGAATTTTGAAGTAACCTTATTACTTCTTTGCTTGTATATTGTGGTTGCCCTTTATTTTTGGCTTCTTTCTCCAGTTCCGCTAATGGTTTGTTTGTTTCGAGTTTCCTCCTTCCTTTATGGTTGCTTGTGTGCTTGGTTGTATTTGTTTCTTTTGCTTGAGGCCCTTGCCTATTTTTTGTTGTGTCCCATCCCAAATGACATTATATATTAAGGCCACGTACCCCATAGCGCACACAGTTCTAAGGGAGGTTGTAGGTTTCTAAGGATCCCCCCTTCTTTCCTCAACTTGTTTTTGCCTCATCTTCCCTTTTGTGAATGGTTGATTTCTGACTATTCCGTGTCTACTAAAATTTTTTTGTCTTTGTCTTTGAATTTAGTTGGTATTGAACTTGGCATACTAGGATTATCTACCTATTGACAGAGGTTATCTTGCTTACACACATGTTAATGATGGTATTATTGAGATAGATGCAAGATATACAACTATATACATATGATTATGGATTCACAATTGGCTAAGGGCACCTTTCATGTTCACTCTGGCGGCATTTTGGATGTATCTCCTAGTAGTGCTTCAAGTTTTATCTATCCTGGTTTCCTTTATCATATCGAGCTTTCATGTGATCATATATTTCCTAGTTTATCTTGCCTAGCATATACCTTTGCGTGTTTCATGCTTCTATGCATGCTCATATCCATATTGTACTTGCTTGACTTCAATGTTCCTCTGTGCTTAGTGATACAAGTGTTTGGATTCCTCTATGTTGCTTTGATTCTAGAGTGCTTGATGTGTTTGCTCCATATGCTTGTTGTTTGTCATGCCTCTCTTGCTTGCCCTGAGCTTGATCCGTTTGTTTCACATGATTATTATTTGGCATGCCTCTCTTGATTGCCAAATGATTGATGTATGTTCCTTGCTTTCATTATATACCATGTGTAACATGCTTGTGCTTGTATTGTTTCCTGGTTGTTATATATATATATATATATATATATATATATATATATATATATATATATATATATATATATACTTTGTGCTTGACAATGCTTTTCATGTTTACTTTGAGCATGAAGTGCTTATTGTGTGCTTATTGTGCCTTCCATGTGTGCTTTGTTTACTCTGCCTTGCTAAATGATTGGTGCCATGATCCATATCATGCAAAGTGTTCCTTGATTTTCCATGATCAATATCATGTAGATATCTTGTTTGTTTGCTTATGTTGCCACAATTCCTATCATGCATCTATTGGGGCAAGGCGTCATGTGTATGCTTTACCTCAATATAATTGCTACTAAACTACCTATATTGGGGCATGCTATTGTTTGTGTTTTATTGATTACATGTTGCCCATTAGGAGCACGTTACTCCTATGCTTACATCGACTATACCTTGTCCTTGAATTTCCATGATCAATATCATGTAGATATCTTGTTTGTTTGCCTGTGTTGCCACGATTCCTATGATGCATCTATTGGGGCAAGGCTCCATGTGTATGCTTTACTTTGATATAATTGCTACTAAAAAACCTTTATTGGGGCATGTTATTGTTTGTGTTTTATTGATTACATGTTGCCCATTAGAGGCATGTTACTCCTATGCTTACATCGACTATACCTTGTCCATATAGGGGCAACTTGTTACCATGCTTACATTGCTTATATTTTGCCACTTGGGGGCATGTTACACTTGTGCTTATATAGATTATACTCGTAGGCCCATTTCAAGATTATATATTACACTTGTGATTTCACAATAATATATTATTGTGTTGTTACTCCTATGCTTACATCGACTATACCTTGTCCATATAGGGGCAACTTGTTACCATGCTTACATTGCTTATATTTTGCCACTTGGGGGCATGTTAACACTTGTGCTTATATAGATTATACTTGTAGGCCCATTTCAAGATTATATATTCAACTTGTGATTTCACGATAATATATTATTGTGTTATAAATCAGTACCTTATTTTCCCATCTTACATATGGTTTGTGTTGTCCCTTTCTTTTAAGATATGTGATTCATAAGTCCATCCCATACCTCAAAAGGGGGGCATATGATCCACTTACTTTATCTCCAGTCACATGATGGTACACAACATATTCTCCCTTGCTCCCTAATATGGAAGCAATCACATGGTGGTACACAACATATTCTCCCTTGCTCCCTCATATGGAAGAAATCACATAGTAGCATACAACATAATCTCTTTTGGTCCCTTATATGGAAGCAACCACATGGTGTTATACAGCATCTGCTCCCTAGTTCCTTCATATGGAAGCAATCACATGGTGGTATATACAACATACTTCACTTGGACTCCTCGTGAAACACATACATATTCAAATACAACAAAGATACTGAGATATGGATTTCACAAAGGCAACTTCACGGTTCTCAGCACATCCAGTGGTATTTGTTCCTATCCTCATTTTCCTTCCTAGATTTCAGCAATTCCTTGAATTTTATATAGACATTTAATTCACTTCCATACGTTTCTCATATGTTAGTAGGGGCACAAGTTTCCATATCCCAGACACATGAGCGTGGATATTTGTTCTAGGTCTTCATCACTTTTCGCGGTGGCAATCAGGTAATCTCTCTTTGCTTTTGACTTTATGTTCATCATTTATCCTATATTGACTTCAAAAAATCTTACAAATTTCAACACTCAAAACATCTACAAATCCTCCAGATAAGATTTTTTTGTTTTAATTTGATATGTATGCATGCACACACATCAAAGTTAGGGATTATCTAGACACCTAATTCTAGTTCAGGGGTAATTATTATTTTCAAACTGCATTACTCTAGGGCATTTCTGTGTTTATCAATCATCAGATCATATTAGACTCTTATTGGTGCGTGTTTCATGTGTTATAAGCCTCATTTGCTTCCATTTCCTCTAGTTCTGTCTCCCCTCCGTAGTTTTATCTCTCCTCCACTATTTCATGTTGTTCCAGGCTTTTGACAAGGAATGTAGCAATGTGGTTATGGTTTGCCAACACCTTACCACTACACTTGGTCCACCAAGAACAAACCACTACATTCCTGGCTTCCTTTTTCGTGGGCCCTTATAACACTTTCTTTGGGTCTCTCGTGCATTGTGTTCCTCTTTTGTCAACCTTTCCCACCCGTTGTGTGTCAGTTTGTGTGCCAATAAGATCCTAATTTGAATTTGAGAAGTCGAAAAACACACAAGTGCATTAGTGCATATAAAAGTAGAGATGACATGCAATTACGAATGAAAGGTCAAGAGTGATAAGTAAATTGAAAGAAAGAGTCTAGCATTTATTAACAAGTAGAATTGAAGTGTTTAGAGTATAATTTGATTCAAGATTGAAGTCTTCACATTGCATTGGGCCACTTGTTCATGCTAGTGAAAAGTCATTTGGATTAGGGCTTGAAACCACGAATTGCTTGCTAAAGTCCATCGGGTAGTGTTTTCCAAACTTGTTCCAAAACAAGGGCCTAATAATAATGGAGGGGCAACAAAGGGCCCTCCATAAGTCCCCTGTTTTTTATTGATCTGCAATGAGTAATTAGGGTTTCAAGGAAGCAGATCTATGAAGAATTCTAGAAAAGTGAGATGTTTTCAGAGCCCAAGAGTAGAGGAACATGGTCGTCGAATTTGTTTCGCACAATATTGTAGTTCCTAAGAACATGGCAGTTCGGTTCTAGCAATGCTAGCATCAGAGTGGTATGTTTTTGGTCAAGATTGAAAAGTTCTTTGTTTTATCCAATTTTCTAGGTTTTATCCATCTTGTTGTCTAGACCCATGTTCTACTGTTTTATTCTTTCAACTCTCTCTAGATTTGCAACATTTTAATACTCTTCTATGAACCCCTCTTTGCACAATTAAATTATTCTAGAATATTCCTTTATGCAATTAGGCCTAATTTTTACTGTTAGATTAGGGTAAATCTGGTTTGATTTAAATTGCACATGTTTAAAGGTAGATGTATTTGCATTTGAAGGAAAGCCACTTTCCTATAAAACACAAATGTTGAAGAGAAAAATAGAACCGATAAACTAAAACAAGAGAAGCAATATTAAAATAATCCTTAAGCTAACAGAATAAAGAAATTGGCATACACACAAGATTACATAGTAAACACGATTACACATGGGAAAACCCTTTCGAATAAAAAAATCAGCATCATAACTCCTTTACTGTATTAACTCAACCATTTACAATACAATAATATACTTCTAATTTTTGCTTTTCCCGTACCGTATGTGCAAGTATATATAGGCACATCACTAGATAACCATCAAAACGGTATTACAATATCATGGGTACCAAAACAATTGGCTATATAAAGCATGGGCTTAAACCACCCAAATATATGTCAATAAGGTCCCCAAAAAAATTCGGGTTGCTACCCCAAATCACACTAGGGTTTACTTGCCCCGTCCCGATGAAGGGAGGAAAGCCCCATTCTAGCTCTACAATCTAGTAGAGTGTAAATCATGGAAAATATACAACAAATTTTCAACAAATGCACTTTTAGCATCTTGATGACGATCCACAATTTTCGGGAAGTGGAAATACACACATGGTTGAACAAGATGGAGTTAGTTTTCAAGGTGCAATGCATCACCAACCAAAAGGATAAACTAAAATTTTCCCTGCAACATTTGGACAAGGCAAACCATGAACAAGGAGGACCTATAAAGACCTAACGAGAAATTTCACAAGTTTGCTAGTGCATTAACCCAGAAAGTAGATCACAACTAGGACAAGCCACACTATTTTCAACTCATGCACATATTCCAAAAAGACATGATGGTAGAATAATACATGGTAATTTTCAAGCCTTGGAGTTTAGGACCAAAAGCTAATGCAAAAGATCTACGTCTCTAATATGATTTTAAAATGTTCCAACTAAAGTCATAGTAGAATAATACAAGGTACTTTTCAAGCCTTGGAGTTTAGGACCAAAAACTAATGCAGAAGATCTACATCTCTAATATGATTTTAAAATGTTCCAACTAAAGTCTTTAGAAATAGTTGTTACTATAGCAAGAAGAGCATAGGTTCGTCTTGAAGAGCATAAAAAAAGGCTCTTGAATTTGGTAAAAAGAGTTGAGCTTTTAATATGAGAAAAGTTGGTATGAGAAGAAAGGAAGTGAAAAATATTAACATCACAATGCAAAGTCCATAGTCATTAGATAGTCCAAACACTTAACTCCACAACCTCTAATTTGTCATAAATTCTCCTAAATCCTCCTAGCCCCAAGTAAAAGCCATTACTTATAAACATAAGAAAATTTAAATGGTCAATACTTTGTAGGGCATTGTATAACCATGACCCTCCATTGCCAAAGGACTGAATCATACAAAATGGTTAAGTTTCTACAACGATAGACACCGACCAAGATATGCAAGATATGCCCAGCATGCTAAAGGAATATTAAATAACAACTGCAAATAAGATGAGGCGATTGCCAATTGAATTGGAGATTTGGTCTTTGTTTGTCTACATCCATACAAGCAACCGACCTTATATCAATAGGTCAAGAACAAACTGAAACCAAAGAATTATGGATCATATAGAGTGAGGGTTAATGTGTGAGAAGTAGCCTATGCTCTAGAGATCCCCAACAAATGGAATTCACACAATGTATTCCATGTTTCATGGCCAAAGGAAAAAGGTGGGAAAAAGTCAGTCACTCAAACATAGTTGCCTATTACTGAGGAAGGAGGTGAACTGGTTTCAGGACCTGAAGACATCATGGGGAAGGAGCAGAAGCAAATGCACAATAAAATAATCGAGAAGGTCATGTAGCACCTACTTGCTTTAGGAAGAAAGTTTCAAAAGGGGGGAGGGCATGTTGTGTACCATGACATAACATATATTAGTATTGTTTTAATGAGCGATTTTGTTTGTACGCTTGCCATTTTTGTACTAAATCCCAAGCCTTATCACTATCATCGCTCATGCCAATTTTGATTCGTATAGCCTAACTATTAAAATTGAGTAATTAGAATTAGTGTTAGTGGTTAAATCATATAGTGTTATTAACATTCCACTCCCTCAAAAAATTTGAGGGAACTCTATATCATTTGTATCCATTCTAGACTTTTAACTTCCAGATAATCAATAGTTAATTCTCTTTGAGCCCACTTGTGTTTGCAGTGAGTGTAGAATTTATGGGTGCAATCCAATTGGCTATCTAGATGCCCCTATTATTCTTTGTTACCTAGATTAAAGACCGTTTTTCTGCAATGTCTGCATTCTTAACGCATTTATAACAACCACCTAGATCTTTCTCATGAATGTTGTGGTCGATTTTGAAGCACACTTTTACTTCAAAATAGTTTGATAATGTATGTTTTCTTTCCTCACATCTCCCAATACAACTCTAAAATCCCCAAAGAAGTCCAAACCCAACAAGGATTCATCATTTGGCTAGTTTTCCAATGTTTGCTTCTTTCTACATATTTAGATAGATATTCATTATCCTATTATTTCACATTTACTAATTCTTTGAATAATCCTTCAAAATAATTTGCAATCCTCCTTGCTTGCTCACTTTATACTTTTCCCAAATCAACAAGAAAGTCCAAAATGCTAACATTACCCCCCTGGTTGTTTTATCAACTTTATTCCTTCAGAAAATTCATGAAATCCCAGACAAATTTTCTCCGCAATTTTTAAATAGAAATATACAACATTTGGTCTCTATAATTCTATGATAATTTTAACAATGCCTCACACATGCTAGCAGTTTTCCAATTGAAAATGCCTCTTCACTGGCTTCCCTCTAATTTTTCCAATGCCCATCACTCTTTCCATCTCCTTCTTCGACGCTACCTTTAGTAATGCCTTTGATATTCAAGGCAAAACAGCAGATTGTCAGTCAGGGGTGGGTAAATTACGGGTTTTTCAGTTGGAAATTGCTCAAGTTCCTCATTTGGTGCTGCTGACACTCGAGGTCCCCCCAAACTTCTGTGAATTTGCTTCTCCAAGTCCTTGTTTTGTGTTTCTACTGTTCTTTCTCTCTTTAAAATTCACATTTTGTGAGATGTGGGTCACCGAAAGTTAGAGCTTGAGGACCATGCCACAAAGCCAGAGAAAATTCCTGCAGCCAAGAAAAGAGGGGACCAAAACACAGGACCTGTGAGCAAGAAAACAAGCGGGCTCCCTCTAAGAGTCATGCTTCTACTAAGAATCACATAACTTCTCTCTCTCTACTGAAAAAGAAAGGAATAGTGGGTTTGTGGTATGAGTTGGGTGAGCAAATTCAGATTTCTCTCTCTTTGGCCATCCAAGCCCTGTACCATGCTACTGACCACTTGGGCTCTGTTGTGGGTGGATCTCATGTAGATCCCCAGATATCTACTACTTTGATTTCCATAGTCATTGAGAGGGGAAGAGGTAAATGTGGAAAAACTTCTGAGGTTGGCAATGTTGAGACTCTGAAAACGAGGATGTGGAAATCGCTAGGGGAGGTGAAAGATAACTGGGAGATGGTGTGCCATCAAGATAATCACATATGGTTTATGGAAAATGTGATGAGCTCAATGAAAAAAATATTCAAGATATGCAGAAGGCTTTGCAGTGCTACTATCAGAGACAGACGAAGGGGTTGCAAGTCGGTTCCTCAACTCTTATGTTGCCTTGCAGACATCATGTGTCAGGGAGGTGAGGCAAAAAAGACTACCTTCAACTTCCACATACATCTACATGACAACCTTTTAACAGCAACTTACAGGACCTAATACGTGGTTGAATGGTGTCAGTGATCAAATTCGCTACCACCCAGTTCCACTTCATTGAAGAGGACCTGCACCTACTCCTATGACACCTGCTGGCAAGTCAGATGGGAGCAAGAACTATCCCTGCAAATGGATAATTTCAATTATGTGTTTGGTTATTCCTTGCTGCTCTATTTTCTGAGACTCTGACTATGATGAATTTTCAGACTTATATAGACATGGATAGTGTTGTTATCATCAGCTTGGCAGATGTCTACCACAGGTGACTTTATATGATAATGCTAGCAGTAAGATTAACTATGTTAATGGAGGTAGTCCAACCCAAAGAACTGCCAGGTATTTTGTTGTTTTGTTTATGCTGTCTTAAATGTAAAACTGGAAGACAACAAGATAAGTTTGGAATGTTGTTATAGTGTACATCTTCTACTCCAATAATATAACTTAGCAATGTTTGCCGCGTTCAAAAGAAAGTTTTCAATTTGATGACTGATAAAAAATTCAAGTTTTTTATTGTGATTTTTTCTGTAAGATATTTTGTGAACTCTGTTGGTATCGAAGGGAAGAGAAAGCAATGGAAGAGAGAAGGGGTAGCAAAAAAAACCCTGGTCCTTCCTTCTTCCAAGTTGTTACAGGGAAAGAATGGGAATAAAGCAAAAAGAATTGAAAGTGGCCATTGATTCAAAAGGCAGACAGAAGGAATCAATGCCTCAGAAGCTGAGGAATATCTGTCTATAGGCAAGAGAGGACAACCCGATTTTAGAATTGGATATGGATCAATTGGAGGGTAACATCCTTCGTTTGGCAACAAGAGGATTAATCTATTGTTTCCTCGGCATGCAAATATCAAGTGAGGATCTGAACTCTTGGGCAAGGGAAAATTTGTGAGGAGTATGAGATCAAATCTTGTCCAAGAGGGTACTTCATGCTATTTTTTCTAACGAAGTGGATCATGAAAAAATATTTCAGGGAGAACCATGGTTCTGATGTAATGCAGGTTTATTTATGAAACACTGGCATCTTGGTTCACAAAGGAGATGCCTTCACGGCCACCATTCTTGATCAGGTTATATGCTTTACCTCATGGACTATGAATTAATTATATCTTTTAAATGGTATGAAACTTCGTGGGAGGTTTCATTTGCATATCAGAAACCACAACAGCAAGGGAGACATCAAACTATGCAAGACTGTGTGTAGAGTTGGAATTGGATCAACCTCTTCCAAAGAGTTTAATGCTGTAAGCTAGTGAATTGGAATGGGAGCAATCCATTGATTATGAATGTTTTCCTTTTAGTTATCGTGGCTGTCATGAGTATGGCCACTTGGCACAAGAATGTCCCATGCTAGAAAAAGCTATAGCTCTGACCCAAACGAATATCGCAGAGAAGAATAAGGAAGATGGCTTCCAAAAGCTGAAAAAAAACATGCTACTAAAAGATGGTTCAAAGTGGAAGACACGAATGCAAAGGAGAAATAAGTGAATAAGGTGACCATTAATCAACAACCAGAGACTCGACAGAAGCATAATCCTTTCGAAAGTATTGATTCAAAGGAGGAAGAGAAATAGCTACTTGAAAACTATAATTGACAAAATGAAATTGAAGGTCTACTAAAAGAAAATTGTACTACTGTAAATTAAAAAACGACCACTGAGGTCATGCACATCCAATCTCAAGATAAAGTTTATCGAAAGAATCTTGTTTCTGATATTGATTTGGAAGATAGAGAGACTTCCCATGGTCTAGATTTTGTTCTAGAAGAAAATCTTGACATTCAAGCAGCCAAAGATAAAAGCGAAGAGAAAGCTGAAAAAACAAAGATAAAGCAGAGCTGCAGGTTAAAAGCAAAAATAAAGTACAAAAAATCAGGGAGTCCACTCGCTCAGTTATATAGTTCTCTAGTGAAGAGAAGGTATATGATGTTCAGCAACGTAGCAATTGATAGACTTCAGAAAGAAACCATGGAAGATGTAGCCAATGGCTCACAATTCATGTTAGAGGATGTGCCAGAAAAGATAAATAAAAAACAAAAAGTAGACATACATTCATAGAAAAAGTAGGCATGCACGAATGCTTGTATGTAATAAAGCATGCATGATAAAAATTGGATCAAGCAAAAATCGTGCATACTGTTTTTGGAAAGTATGTTGAGGTGGACTAGAAAGTTAAGAAAGATGTAAGTTATTACTAGGGGATTTTTTCTTACTTGTTAAGCAAGTACTGAAAAATTTATAAACAAACAAACAAAAAATCAATTCAAAAATCATCAAAAATGCTCTATAATTTTACTCTAGTTTGATAAATTATCTTTGAATCAAATATAGGCCATATATGAAATCTGTTGGGCCATGGTAAGGCATATGGAGTGCCATGATAATGAGCCGAGTTCAAGTCCTGCTTGGCATGCTCCCTGTATTTAAGCCGCAGTATTTACATGGGCATGTATGGACGAGACTGGGTGCAATTCTCAGGAAAATTTAGTGGCTCCTAAACCTAACCGTGTTCTAAGTTTGATGGGGTATTCGCGAATGACTGTGTTCTAAGCCTAATATGAGACAGAGAAAGACGCTAGTTAAACCTGGATGCAATTGGTCCAGATGAGTCCTGGAGAACTGTCCAGAAAAACTCCAGATTGCAGTCTCCTGCAAAACATATGAATTGAGAAATAAGTATACAAGTCCCCGCCCAAATCAATTTAACACATGAAATCATCAAAAAGAGCATACATTTAGCACCCAGTTAAGGCAATTTTATGTATAGACCAAAAACATTAATAATATCAATAAGTGTCTAGTGTGCCGCACATAACCTGGGGTACAGCTGAACCCTTTCCAGGTAGCCGTGCAATCCGCCATAAAAATCTGACACCACTGGCGCGAAACATTGGGGACGGCATTCTTTCGTTCCTTCAATAATTTGAGTCCTAGATCATTCTAGGCCACTGCGAGGACCCTACAACTCATTAATTGCATCCTGAGAAGAAAATATATTTTGAAACGCATAAAATTTAAACTTCAAATTGTAACAGAACAGCGGTTTGCTTTGTAATTGAGAATAATCCAGGATTTTGTAGACGAGGCGATGCATTACGCACTCAAAGCATCGTCATAGAAAACGAACATGCCCTGCTAATGCTTATCATTAAACAAATGAACTCATATGCATCAATTGCAGAAACCGTGAGAACACTAATACCCTAAAACTTTACAGAATAATTGCAATACCTGCTGATTTTGTGAATGAAAAGTTAGTTTAAATTTAACGATGCTATCTTCGGTACCAACTGGTGGAAAAAACAGTGTGACAGTTGCTTGATTAAATGAAATGAGGAGGTTTAAGACTTGGGTCAGCGAGTGTAAGCATGTAAGTCGCCGAATCTCCCTCCTTAAACCCTGACCCTCACCCTGACCCTCACCCTCACTTTGGGATACACGAGAGAGGAAGTCTCCAAACAAAACACACTCTTAAGGGGTCTCACACTTAGGTTGGGTTCAAAGGGGGTCTTTTTCCTTCTCAATAATGTTATATTATTTTCAATTTTGTGTAATATATATATGGATGAGAAATATTAATAATATTTTATTGAAAATTTTGTTTAAGAAAATAAATGAAAAATGTTTGATTAGATATAAATTTATAGTTATCAATAAAAAAAATTAGGAGTAGCGAATGTAAATATTCAGCACTTTCTCACTCTTTAAAAACTTCTTTCTAAATAATAATTGTTCCTTATTTTAAAGTGCAGATAATATTTTATCATGTTTTAAATTGTTATAATCTTTTATCATTTGCTACAAGCAAAATTATAGAAGCAATAGTCCCCAACATGGAAACCTTTCGTCACTGTCGTTATAGATTTGGTAAATATAGTTTTACATAATTAGAAATATATTATTCTCGCTTAAAAAAAAATCTTCTTGAAATTTATGAGCGCAGTTCCTTCAAAAATGACTTTTCAACTAGTAAACAATGCAAGCACAAAAAAAAATCTACTTACTTTTTAAAAAAATTGCTTTCTTCTACCACATGGCATACTTGCATGCAATTCCCTTCAAATTGCTTAATATTTATTCTTTTGATGGTGCAAGGAATAAAGTGTTTATTACTGTGATGTAAGTGAGGAGTAGTATTAAGCAAAATTAAATATTGTGAAAATATCATTTTCTATGTTTATTGAGAAAACTTATATTTGTTGTAAATATGAAAGAGGTATTACAATGAATCTTGCTCCCTGTACTCTTCTCAGATTTACATATATATTATCCTTCATTTTTGCATAGAGATCAAATGAAAAAAGAGGATTGATATAAAGATCAAATAGTGAGTGCATTCTTGATACGGAAGTCAAGCTCAACCTTTGATGATCAATGTCCCTAATATCTATTGTTGCTTTATTGAGAATCATCCCATCCCTTATGCTTTATATATATTTGATACTAGTTCAACTGTGTTTGTAGAGATAGTCATGGTTATAGTCACAATTTTGCAAATATATTCAATGCTTGACTATTTCAATTCAAGATTTCATAAGGCAAATATATGAATGCATAGTAAAATAATTCATGGAACTATTTCCACAAAAACTTAAATTTTCCTAGTAATGCTTATAGAAAATATTTACGAAAGACATAGGACCTTACATAATAATAATAATAATAATAATAATAATAATAATAATAATAATAATAATCTTTTATAATTTATCAATATTACCCCTTAAAATTAATTGGCTAGCCCCCAACATGGACCCCTACCTTATTTATTAGTTGTTAAATCGTTCAAGAGTAGTATCAACATAGAGACACCTAGAAATGGTCCCACTTATTTGTTGAGCATTGTTCCTATTGTTGAGGTTTGGTATTGATGTTGTCATTGATGTCAAATGTTTTTAATAAGGTTGATATCATTGTTATTGTTGTTGATTGTCTTTGTTGTTCCAAAGGTGCTCTTGTGAAGATTGATGTCAAAGGTGCTTATGAAGGTTGATGTCATGTGACTATCATTGTTGTTGTCATTGATGTCTCAGTGGTACTCTAGTGAGTGTTATGTTGTAACAAGCTAAAGTGTTGAAGGTCAGTTGTCATGGTCATGAGGTCATAAGTCTTCATGAGGTCATTGAAGAGTGTAGCTATGAGAAAGAATATTGATCAATGTTGTAGTGATTCTGAGAGTATAAGATATGATTGGTATATGTTCTTATGTCTGTATGAGTGATGTGAAGGTCAACATGGAAGGTCCTTGTTGTCAAAGTTGTAAAGTGCTTAAGCCTGGTCATGTCTTGAGAAGGTATGTACATAGAAAGCCTAGTCTTGTGCATGAAGAGGCATGGTGGCATGGTGAGATGGATGTTCTCAAGCTTGTAAAAGTTATAGCATATCTATATCAAGTGTCTTTGAGGACAAGGTGTCTTGTGAAGCTTAGTTATGGCATGAAGAGACCTTGTGTGAAGGCATAATATTGGTTACATGGTGAGATAAGGTTGTTGAAGGATGTTTGACATTGTTTGAGCATGTGAGATGTTGTGTGAGCATGTAAGTGAAGTAGTGGGAGCTTGAAAAGAGTTTTGAAGTTCAGTTCAAGGCCTAATGAGGTGTGAAGACTCAAATGTAGAAAGCAAGGTGGTGAGAACATGGCCTAATGAGGCATGAGGTTCAATTTCCAAGGTAAGTATGCATAGGTGAGATTTTTTAGATGTGTGATAGGTTATCCCAGGTGTATTCATGAATTTTTGGGTCAAAGTTTGAAAATTAAAGCAAGAAAAACTGCTTTGAGGTCTCTCGAGTGCTTAGAATGAAGGGTTCTCAACCTGAGAAGGATTTTTTTATGTTTGTTAGCTCATCAAACCTATGCATGAGAACCTAATATATTCATAGTATATGGGGAAGGGTACTAGATCAAAATTTTATGCATTAGTTTTTGGATTGAGGGGCTATGCTTTATGAACAATCGTTAACAATGGAAGTGTGTTTAAACCCTCTTAAAACCCTAATAGTGACCCAATGTTGAAGATATGATTCAAAAGTGCTCAATATGGTTTTTAATGCTCAGGTAAGTGTTTGTATCTTGTATTAAACTCTCTCAAGTACCTATAGGTGGTGGTGGTTAGAGAGAGGAGAGAGAAAATGTGAAGATACAGGCTTGTTTCTAAAAATGTTATTGTAGCTGTAAAAATTTGTATTGGACAAAGTTTGAAATTTGAATAAGGTTGAAGCTTGAGACTCATATTTGATGTCCTTGGTGGTTTTTGGATTTGTTCGAGTGCTTAAGTGTCATAAATTTGTGATCCAAGTTGGCCAGTCGCTAAAAGACCTAATAAAGAAGAATAGTGCAAAAACCCAAATAGTTTGAGAAGTTGGTTTTTTATATGATTTCATGAAATAATGATGCATTAAAGTGCATGGTGTTGTTATTTGGGACTTTAATGTCCTATGCATGCATTGTATAAGGTTTTATAGTCAATGAAAGTGGTTAAAAATTTGAAGCCAAAATGGCTTATCCAGTTCTAGTGTGACTGTGAGGAGAGAGGTCAAAAGATTGGTCTATAAGACCAATATTTGACATTAGAAAATATTTACTTTATATTTAAATATGGTCTAGAAATATCATAGAATAATTTTCATGCATTTAAAGTCTTTGAAAGTCCTTAAACAAGTGTTATAAGGTCAATGTTTCATGACTGTGTTTTTGACAGTCTTGGCAGTTTTGAGTTGTAGTGATGAAAATTTGGATTTGAGTGTAATTTCATGAAAAAGTGATGCAATGTAGTGCATGAAGTTTTTATTCATGAATTTTAAATAATTATCATGCTTGGTATTAGTTGTGGAGATCAGTATAAGTGAATAAAATGTGTTCACAAAATGGCTTGTCTATTTAGGATTGAACTATGAGACTGTAAATCAAGGAATTGGTCTGTAAGACCAATATTTTCCATTAAAACTTGTGAGTTTTTTATTTGAGGGTGATCTAAAGATTTATTAGGATCATTTTCATTCATCAAGAGTTAATAAAAGTGTCTACACTGGTGGTTGAATTTTAATTCCTTATGACTATGTTTTTGAGTATTATGGCAATTCTAAGTGAGTAAGTTGCAGAGTTGTTCTTGAGCCATTATTGTCTGAGTGAATTTGTTCCAAGTAGTTGGGGATGTTAATAAGGTCATGTAGTATATATTTATATGTTTAATGTGTCATGAGAGATCTACTAAAGGAGTGATTTAATTTCATTCTTGTAAGAAAGTTTATGAGGTGTACAGGGCTAATAGGGCAGTCTATCCTAAAGAGGACTTCAGGGTATGAACAAATGATGCTGATATAAAAAAACAAGGAAGAGGTAATAATAAGTCATTTTAAAATTATTTGAGTGGTTTTTTATTGTTGAATGAGTCTATCTGGATCCAATAAGATTAAGTCTCAGCATCAAGAGAGCAGAGTTAATGAAGTAGGTCTCCATGAGACCTAAAGGGTGAGTAAAACCAATGATGGTCATTGAGTCAGAGTGTACCAAGTTAATGAAGATGGACTTAAGGTCATAGATCTTATGTAAACATGTTTTGTATATTTTTATTACATGGCATCTAGGTGATTAAGCATGAGAGAAATCAAATAGTGTTTGATTACACATTAAACAGTGCTAATGGAGTGTTTCGAGTAGTGGTTGAACCTAAAAAGTGTTATGGACCTAATATGAGATTATTAGGGGTCTATTTGAGTGTTATATTAAGTGTTCCTATCGTGTTTTGAGTTTTAAAGTGTTCTAAGTAAGGCAAAGTGTAATGTGTGACTAAGAAGGCTTAATAAGTCTCCATGAGACCTAAAGAAGGAATGTAGCCTATTGAGTTGTGATCGACCTAAGATTGTTATTGATTATTGTTTTAACATGTTATAAGGCATATTATTTGGCAAATCTAAGTGGGAAAGTTTGTGTGGTTGACTAAGAGGGATATGAACAAGAGGATTGTATTAATACAAGGCAGTTTTAGGCCTATTGGTGTATGCTTAGAGGAAGTGAATGAGAAAGAAGATTAAGGAGAAGAAGGAGATCATGTAGACCATAAAAGGGGTGTATAATATTTTTAATGAATATCATATGACCTACTTAGTCCTAAAAAGACCTGGTTGAGCAAAGAGGTCTAGAAGGTAGTTTGAGAAGGATAAGAGTGTGAAGAGTTGAACAGGTGTTCATCATCAATTGTTTGAGCAACATAGTGTTCTGAAGATGATAAAAGAAATTAGGTGGATGAGTTGGTGGTGAGCCATCTATGGGGTTGGTGCCTCCTTTCAACTGGGTGCTTGGCTAGTTGGGGTTGGTGCTCCATGTGGAGTTGGTGCTTCACTAAATTTTAGTTTTTGGCTTATAGGACTACAATCCATTTACAAAGATCAGTGGGTTTTATTCTCCTTGAGGGTTTCCCACATATATGATGTGTTATCTTTTTTCATGCTCTTGTATGGTTGCTTATGCTTTCTAGATCTATGTACGAATGATTCATGAATGTTAAATTCAATTGAATGAATGTTTTGAAGACTAATTCACCCCCAACCCTCTTAGTAATTATGTTTCAAACATTATTTATTAGTCATTAAATTGTATGTTTATAGGATGATTGTGTACTTGTGAATTAATGGTTTAAATTATGTGTTATTTGCATATTTGCTAACTTTTAATGGTCATTGCACCTTCTCCCAACACTTTTCAATTGTTATTCTTTTCCTTCTAAAATTTTCAATCATTTTCCCCTCCTTGTCTAAAGTGTGCATTTATAATTGTAATTTGGAGTAAAATTGTACCACTTGTTTGCTTGGGCCCTTATGCGCCTTGCCCATATGACCCTTATATCACCTTTTTCATTTTTTCAATTATTGGATGTCAGTTTGCATGCCAACAAAGTTATAATTTGAATTCAATTCATTTATAAATATACATGCATCTGAGTTCATTTAGGCATCTAGTGATGAGTGTTGTCGAGTCCTCACCATTTAGTAATGTAATGTCAATTTGGGCTAGTGTCTAAAGGTTGTATGTAATAGGGACAATAAGACTTTCAGTGAACAATGCTTTCTAATTAGAAACAAAACAAATATAATCAAAGTACAAGAATTGAAATTGCAAGATTAATATGCACTTTGCAAAATGGAAAACATACTTACATAATTGAAATTGCATAAATGAAACAAATTCCTTAACACTCATTTAAAAAATGAAGATAAAATTACAACACATAAATGAAATAATATAAGTACATAAATGTCAAATGTTGTCCTCTTCCTCAAGGGGAGTGGCATGCTCTTCTTTTGGAATTGGACCAAGCTCAATCAATCAAAATATTATTTTCAATGCTTCAACATCTTATTAATAAAGAAAGTATTACAAATCAACTAAAAATCATCTTCTTCTTCTTCATTCCTTCTATCTAATATAGTCTACACTTTTACTACTTTTTTACTTCATTTCAATGAATGAGAAGGTTATATTTATAATACAAAATCTCCAACAACTTCTTAATTAAAAATAATAACTTAACAAATTAGTTTAGAACCCATTTCTTAGTCTTAACAACCTAACAAATCAATTTACATTTAATTTCTTATTATAGGGTAACAACCTATCAATTTAGTTTATAATTAATTTGTTATTATAAATTAACAACCTAACAAATTCAATTTATAACTCACTCTATATTGTTGGATAGAATCAAGTGTAATCAATTTTAGGTTTGATGTCATTAATAATTTTTAGTTGAGATATCCATAGTAGTTCAAATACTATAAATATCTTGATTGTTTCTAGAAATGTCTATTTTTAAAAAATGACTATTTTTGGAAATAGTATAAATAAATTTCATAGAAATCATTTCTAAGAATAGATGGTAATCATCTCTAGAGCTCTTTTCATTTATATTTTTGAAGCTGCAAAACTTTAGAGCTAATTTCTAGAGACTTCTAAAGCCAAACTCAAGACCTTTGGAGCTGGACTAGTGACCTTTGACCCTAAACTAGTGACATATGGAGTTAGATTAGTGACCTATAGCACTGGACTGGTGACCTCTAGAGTTTGGACTAGTGACTTTTGGATCTGGACTGGTGACCTCTTGAGCTAGGACTAGTGGCCTCTGAAGTTGTTTCAAATGACTATAACTTTTACATATAGACTCGAATTGAGATGATTCCCTTTTTTAAATTGCATAAATTTTCAAGATTAATCAAAATATTCAATCACATTCAGGTTTAAGAATGCTATTGATAATTATTTGGTCATTTCCCCATAGCCTATACATTTTATCTCTTCATATTTACCACGTCAAAACAACAAACAAACAAACACCACTCTATTTTTGGTTAATGCAATATTTCATGTACGCCTTAGATGCTTCTGCATTACTTTGGGTGCTCCAAACCTTACTATCTAGATTTGTAGCTTATTTTAGACTATATAGACATTATTTGAGATCTATTTCCCAAAAATCATTAGAAAAAGTTAACAATTTAAATTACAATGACTTATAAAGAATAGACCAAATATATATCATATATTTTACTCTAAATAAACATAAGCTCTTAAAACTACATATACATGTAGTTTAAAACTTCTTTTATAGAAAAGAAAATGGTATTGTTTATTGATATAAATGAGACATATTATGGTCTCATCATTTAAGACATTCAAAAATATTCAACTGAAAGCTAAAGAATTCATTTATTGTTCACATGTATCTACTAAGGATTTACAAGCATTTAAAAGAAATTGAGTATGCATTCAAGCATTAGAGTTAATGTTAGAGACACATTTCACAACATTGTTTTGTCTCACTAATGAATTATTGTATTTATTGGTGTGTTGTTTTTTAATTTTTATCTCATTAAGGGGCCTAATAAATATTAATATGGCTCAGTTAGTCCCTAGTTTAACACATGCCTTGAAATATATGTTATTTTATTTAAGGTTTCTAATCAGGCTAGCCAATTAAGGCAAGGAGAAGAAGTCCATACTCCTAACAATATAAATAAAGACGTAAAAAAATATGCAATATTTTTAGAGTTCTAAATTAGGGATATGCCACAAGGGATTCCTTAAGGTAGTGGTAGAATACAACATGTGTGCATATTTGTAATAAAATTACTTAGATAGATCAAATCACTTTAGAATGGTAAATGTAAATGAGCATATCAACAATAACATATTGCAATAATAAGAGCAAAGTAAGCAAATCCACACAAATAATTGATAGTAGAGTAATATAATTGAATATTAAAACTAAGCCACTTCTAAGGCGGAAACACCAACCATGAAATAAGAATATAATTACTAATATGATGATAAAGTACTAGACACGACCTCTTGTAAATACCGTACTTAGGATATGGATACTCCATAGGCTGACCTTATCAATAAAATGGTAACTTTTGGTGTCCTAGATTTCACCCTAGCTGAATAAGGGGATTGTTCAAGTCCTCTCACACAAATCTAGTCCAACATGGGCTGAACCTAGGTTGTGGGTCACCTAAACTTGGGTTAGACCTCTGTAGAAAGGTTGGCTTCCTTCTGGATCTATCACCTAAACTAGACCTAATCTAATACTTGCTTAGAAAAGAGATATAGAGATACAATAATATATAAAAGCATGTAAAAATGGGGTGATGCACTAGTAATTGGAACACTTATACTTTGCACAAGACACACTATGAGACACATTCAAGACCAAGGAAGATTAGTCCCATATGATTATTTCACAATAAGGCATGAATTAGTTATCAAACTAGCATGAGAGGGCAGATATCCACTTTCAAGATAAACAACAAACTGTAAGTTGCACTTATAATGACCTATGAGAACTACCAAGCACTTCATGAAGGTGAGAAAACTTAGACATAGGCAAGGAACATACATTCAGTTAACTAAATTACATGACTTCATATAACACGCTTCAATCTAGCTTGTAAAATGATAGAATCCAGTCTTTATTGCATCAAAAGGTGTTACAATACAAATTTTGGCATAGCCTAAGCAAGCCAAAACACATAAAAGTCTTTTTCTAAAAGTGTCAGAGATTTCTTGTCTAAATATTTTAGAGAGAGTAACATGTGGTAGAAGTTGGAACATATATAGAAAAAATGAAGAGAGAGGGAATTGTGATGTATTAGCACAAGTTCGAGGATGCTGACTCATGACCTTAGCAATAAGAAACACATTTTGTAAAAGGATTGAATGTTCATTGTCCTTATCCATCCACATGATGTCCTTCTTGGAACTCCATGTCATTATCTATCTAATTTGCTGATGAGGATCATGTCTTGAAATTGACAGAATTATGCCACATCTACTTTGGGTGGCCATCGATACCTATTTATCGAAAATGTGACCCTAATGATAGGCAAGACACCTCTCCATGGTCACGTTTACTTATGTATTTGCTCCAATATCGAACTCAATTATATTATAGGTGAAAATTAATTTAGTTATTGGTTTTCACATAGTCATAATATCCATGGAAACCTATAAATTACTTGACCTTACTTCACAATCACTAGTCCATCTTCAATCTCTATATTAGGCCATAAGATACCTATTCTGCATCTAAAACCTGTGAGAGTCGAGAAGCTATTGTATACAAAGATCTTCCATCTAAAAGATGGTGAACATAGTTGTATAATGAACCTTGTAGGCTATAAAATGGCAAACCAAAAGTCCATATTTAGCTTTAATGGTGACCTTTTATGTTCTTTATACTAGACTGCATTGATATGTCTGCTCCATGGTGTTCAGATGAACTTTAATGGTGACAAGATGATCTTTACAGGACCTATTTGCTTTAGTCAAAAATGCTTATTTGACTTCCAATAAAATCCTTTTGGATTTCCCTTTTATTCATTGGTTGTCGATTGCTAACTCAGACCATTTACATTGTGCCCATCTTTATTCTTATTGGTCTCATAGATCTTCATAGTCAAATCTTGACCTTTTGACCTCCTACACACCATTGATCTCATTGGTACGAATGAACATGATCCATTTATTTCCTACCACAAAGATCCTTTGACATGTTGACTTTTACTCACACCATTGTATCTCTACTTGGTTGATCCACACCATTAGATCTTGTCTAACTTGTAGCTCTTTAAAGGGCTTTAACCGAGGGACCGTTTGACTTGTTTGATCCTAGCATGAACTATTAAATCTCATGCGTCAATATAAGAGCTCATACAGACCGTTAGATCTTGATCAACTTTAAACCTTTTAAGGACTTTTTGAATCCAAATGGTCATTTTGTGAATCTCAAACTTGATACTTGCGTGAATGTCCTACCCTATAGGTTGAACTTTGAAGCTCCATAACTTGAGCTAGAAAGCTCATGAAAACATGAAATTTGTAGGATATGATCCTAGCATGAATAACTCCATGGTGCTACAATATTTTGGTCATTGATGCTTTCTAAGGTGCATTTATAAAATGCTTAAGTGAGCTGGTCCATTTATTTTTAGAAGACGTCCTGGTGATGGTCTGGCCTATCAATTGTACAAATCATTTGATCATTCATATAAATAGGAATTTTACTCAATTGATCAATAAATTAAAAGAGCTTGGTATGTGGGCCAAACATTGGCCAACATCTTTGGTGACTCGCAAGGGTTATATGCCTGTCTATGCAAGAGAACCCAGACCATTAGCCTTGTCTAGTCCATTGGGCATGGAGTCTCTACTTGGGTCCAACATATTAATCTGGAGTTAACATTGGCTACCAATATTGCTCTAACCTCTTTTGGAACAACTCAAGGACCTAAAAAGGAATAAAATAAGATAGAGTGCCCAAGGTACTTATTGAAGGGAAACACAGAACAAAAGGGAAACTAACTTAAACAAAGAAAGTTGTGCAAATAAAGCACTCACTTGAATCAAAACACAAACAAATAAATATGCTAAAGTAACACTTGGAGGAATTTTAACAAAACTATCTTAATATGTATAACTTAAAACTATTTTTACCTTTCCTCCTAGATCAAAAAGAAAGTTTGACAACCTCCCTGCATCATGGGATAAGGAATTGAATGAGGCAAGCAGCTCCTCGACCTTTGGACTTGATGCCTTATTTTTTATTGTATCTTCCAAGTTCATTGGAATGATGTTCAATGAAAACCAAGCACCTCCAAATAGGTCAACTATGTGCATCTAGACAGTCTCAGCTTTCTCATATGGCTCCTTAATTACAACCTTCAATAGTAGTGCAATAAGGTATACGTCTTTAATTTCCAAAGTGTCTTCAATAATATTGGGTCTCTCTTCAGTTGTAAGTTCTTCAGACTCATCAAAGAGGTCTGCATAGTCCACCTAATTTTGGTCCTTGTCCTCCATGGGAAAATCTTTGTCCACCTTCTTAAGTACTTGATCCTTAACTTGACAAAGATATTTAATCTCTTGAAAGAGTTTCATTTATAGCTACCAATTATCTTTTTGTTCTTCACTTTGGTCAAACTAGATAAGATCAGTTTGATGGGTATCTCGATCCTTATTAATAAGAGATATCTCAAACTCATTCATGATTCCCCTTTGTACCAATCTCTCATGGGGTTCTCCCACATCAATACCAACCTTCTCATTTTGCTTTGGTATCCCTAGAGTAGCATTGTCTTCTGGAAGCTCCAAAACATTAATGGAATCCTTAGATGAACATTCAACTTGTTGTACTATCTCATCATCCAAGTCTACCATCTTGAGTTCATCAATCTCACTCATGAAATCATGGTATATCTGCTATCAATGGTCTTCTTCTTCAAGAATTCTCTTTGCCTCAACAATGGTTCTATGTGAGTTATCTTCATGGCTACCTTTCAAAGAAAGATGAGCTTGTACTTGATCTATATTAGCTACCATAAGATCTTCTTCCAAATATTGATTTTGTAAAACTAATATGTGATCAATAGGTTCTTGAAAAACAACTTCTTGATGCACATCTAAGACTTCTTCCCATTGGATCTCATCTCTAACTTGCACTAGCTTCTACAACTCATCTTCTTTGACATTATGAAAGACTAAAACATGTTCACTCTTGTCAAGTGGCATTTCAATAATGATCTCTTCTGACTCTGATGATCTATCATTACTAGTTATGAGTTCAACATGGAGTTCACTGCTTACCTCTTCAAAGAGTGGCATATGATATTCTTGGGATGACCTCAAGAGAGATGAGATATATATGACACCTCCTTGATCCAACTACTTGTCCTTGATAGTCATGTCCTCCTCCTTTTGCATATTACACTAGATATATTTCCAAGAGGGAAAGGACTTAGATTCTTGAGGAGGAAGGGATGGGGGTTGAGTAGCTTTGTGTTTGCTTGATTACATGACCTAGATCTGAGATGGAAAAGATAGAGGTTCTTCTTTACCCTTTTGATTCTAGTTCTCCTACTCTTTCCTTGTCTTCAACTCCAACTCTTCGATTTGGTTTTCTATATTCTCTTAGAATAGCTTCTCTTTGAGGTGGTCAGTAGCTTTAGGAAGCTAAGGAACACAAGAAGACTCTTGAGGAGGGGTGAGAGAGGTTTGCATAGGCTTAGATCTTCCTTTAACTTGGGCTTTCAAATCCGGATTTGTCTCACTTTTCCTACCCCATGACTTCACCACTTGATCCTAACTTGGAACCTTGAAGGACTTCTTAAGAGGTTTTTGAGGAATAATGGGGTCTTGGACCTCAACAGTAGGTTGTTCAATAGTAGTCCCCTTGTTTCTTTGACAACTCTCTTAGATACACTTCCAAGAAGGGAAGGTTTGAGGAACACATGAAGAACTTGGAATACTTAAAGGGTCACTTGGAATGGTTTATTGGAGAGTAATAGGTGGCACATAAGAAGGCTGAGGTGGTGTATATGAAGGCACATAATATTGGTGAGGTTAGACATACTTCTCTTCAAGGCCTTTTATCTTATCCTGAATGCTTTTAATGTGACCACCTACATCCCTCATCTCACCTATGAAATTGTTCCAATTTTGACTCTCAATAGGTGTCCATTATTCTTTCACTTGCTACAATGACTCCCTCACATAATAGATTTGGTGAGTAGGTACATCTTGGCCACAATAATTTTTTGAGCATAATTCTAGTGCATGCTTGTCAAGGCTTAGTAAAGTTTGTTTAAGTGTTGGTATGGATGGCTCATGATAGGGCTATTAAGGAGTATTATTATGATGGGCTTGTTGTTCATATGGAGGATCAGGGCAATAATCTTGCATGTATGACTAATATAGATCCTCATATTATTGATGGGGATCATGAGGAAGGTAAGATCCATTCCCTTAATAATGAGGATCATGCAAAACCTGATAAGGCTCATCATAGAATTGATAGGATTCTTGATAAGGTTGGTTAGGGCCATATGTATCATGAGGACCAAATTGGGGCTATTGATAAGGAGGTGGATAATAGGGATTTTCACCATAGCTATTCATATTAACCTTATATGTCAAATGAGATGCAAGAATTGATTAAAATATTCAATGAAACATACCCAGTCTGCTCATAACTAGAAGCTTTGATTTGGAGTCACCATTGGTGCTAACTTGTTTGCTTCCAAAAGCTGATTAGAGGAAAGAAACCAAAAATCTTTCTAATCTCTTGGACTTTGGTCCCACTGGGTGTGCTAGAATTTTTGGTGTCCAAGATTGTACCCTAGTTGAATAAGGGGATTGTTCAAGTCCTCTTACACAAATATATTCCAACATGGGACTGACCCTAGGATGTGGGTCACCTAAACTTGGGTCAGACCTCCAGAGAAAGGTTGGCTTCCTTTTGGATCTATCACCTAAACTAGACCTAATCTAACACTTGCTTAGAAAAGAGATAGAGAGATACAATAATATATAAAAGCATTTAATAACGGGGTGATGCACCAGTAATTGGAAAACTTATACTTTGCACAAGACACACTATGAGACATATTCAAGACCAAAGAAGATCAATCCTACATGATTATTTCATAATAAGTCATGAATCAATTATCAAACTAGCATGAGAGGGAAGATATCCACTTTCAAGCTAAATAACAAACTGTAAGTTGCACTTATAATGACCTGTGAGAACTACCAAGCACTTCATGAAGGTGAAAAAACTTAGACATGGGAAAGGAACATAAATTCACCTAACTACAATACATGAATTCATAGAACACACTTCAATCTAGCTTGTAAAATGATAGAATTCAATCTCTATTGCATCAAAAGGTGTTATAGAACAAATTTTGGCATAGCCTAAGCCAGCCAAAATGCATGTGAGTCTTTTTCTAAAAGTGTAAGATATTTCTTGTCTTAAACTTTCAGAGAGAGCAACATGTGGTAGAAGCTAGAACATATATAGAAAAAAGGAAGAGAGAGAGGGAATTATGGCATATTAACACAAGTTCAAGGATGCTGACTCATGACCTTATCAATAAGTAACAAATTATGTAAAAGGATTGAATGATCATTGTCCTTATCCATCCACCCAATGTCCTTATTGGAACTCCATGTCATTATCTATCTAGTCTGTTGATGAGGATCATGTCTTGGAATTGACAAAATTATGCCACATCTATTTTGGGTCGCCATCGATACATGTTTATCAAAAATGTGACCCTAATGATAGGTGATACACCTATCTATGATCATGTTTATGTCTATATTTTTTCCAATATTGAACATAGGTCCATTATAGGTGAAAACTAATATAATTATTGGTTTTCACACAGTCAAAATATCCATGGAAACTTGCAAACTGCTTGACCTTGCTTCACAATCGCTAATCCATCTTCAATCTCTGTATTAGGCCATAAGAGTCCTATTCTGCATTTAAAAATTGTGAAAGCTGAAAAGCTATTATATAAGAGGATCCTCCATCTAAAATGTGGTGAACACAATTATAGAACAAACCTTGTAGGATATAAAATGTTGAACCAAAAGTCTATATTTAGCTTTAATGGTGACCCTTTATGCTCTTTATACTTGACTACATGATTATGTCCACTCCATGGCATTCGAACAAGCTTTAATGGTGATGGGATGATCTCTATAGGACCTATTTGCTTTGGTTGATTTTTTAACTTCCAATAGAAGCCTTTTGGATTTGCCCTTTGTTCATTGGTTGTCGATTGCCAACTTGGACCATTTGCATTGTTCCCAATTATCTTTATTCTTATTGGTCTCATAGATCTTCACTGTTAGATCTTGACCTTTTGACCTCCTACACACCATTGATCTCCTTGGTATGAATGAATGCAGTCCATTTATTTCTTGCCACAAAGTCCTTTGACATGTTGACTTTCACTTGCACCATTAGATCTCTGTTTGGTTGATCTGCACTATTAGATCTTGTCTAACTTGTAGCTCTTTAAAGGGATTTCACTTAGAGACCTTTTCACTTGTTTGAACCCAACACAAACTATTATATCTCATGTGTTAGTATGCGATCTCATGTAAACCATTAGATCTTGATTAAATTTAAACCTTTTAAGGACTTTTTTGCATCTAAGTGGTCATTTTGTGAAGCTCAAACTTAACACTTACATAAACTTCCTAACCTGTAAGTCTAACTTTGAAGCTCCATGACTTGAGCTAGAAAGCTCACATAGACATGAAATTTGTAGGATATGATCCTGGCATGAAGAACTCCATGACACTACAATATTTTGGCCTATGAGGATTTATAAGGTGTGTTTATAAAATGCTTAAGTGAGTTGGTCCATTCCTTTCCAGAAGACATCTGGGTGATGGTCCAGCCTATCAAAGCTTGTATAAATCATTTGATCATTCATATAAACATAAACTTTGATTATCTGATCAGTCCATGTAAAGAGCTTGGTATGTGGGCCAAAAATTGGCCAACTTATTTGGTGACTCACAGGGGTTATATGCCTATCTATGCAAGAGAACCTAGACCATTAGCCTTATTCAGATCATTGGGCATGGAGTCTCTACTTGGGTCCAACATTTTGATTTGGAGTTAAAATTGTCTGCCAATCTTGCTCTAACGTATTTTGAAACAACTCAAGGACCCAGAAAAGAACAACATAAGATAGAGTGCCTAAGGTACTTATTGAAGGGAAACGTATAACATAAGGGAAACTAACCTAAATAGAGAAATATATGCAAATAAAGCACTCACTTGAAACAAAACACAAATAAACAAATGTGCTAAAGCAACACTTGAAGGAATTTTAGCAAAACTATCCTAATATGTACATCTTAAAACTATTTGTACCTTTCCTCCTAAATCAAAAGGAAATTTTGATAGCCTTTTTGCATCATGGGATAAGGAATTGAATGAGGCATGAAGCTCCTTGAGCTTTAGTCTTGATACCTTTTTATTTTTTGTTGTATCTGTGAACTTCATTAGCATGATGTTCAATGAGAACCAAGTAGATCTAAATAGGTCAGTTGTGTGCATCCAAATAGTCTCAGCTTTCTCATATGGTTCCTTAACTACAACTACCAATAGTGGTTGAACAAGGCATAGCTCTTTGATTTCCAGAGTGTCTTCAATAAGATTGGGGTTCACTTCAGCTACAAGTTCTTGAGGCTCATCGAGGAGCTTTGCATAGTCCACCCAATCTTGGTCCTTATCCTCCATGGGAAACTATTTGTCCACATTCTCAAGTACTTGATCCTCAATTTGACAAAGATATTCAAGCTCTTGAAAGAGTTTCATTTACAATTTCCAATTATCTTTTTGTTCTTCACTTTGGTCAAACTGGATAAGATCAGTTTGATGGGTATCTTGATCCTTCTCAATAAGAGATATATCAAATGCATTCATTACTCCCATTTATACCAATCTCTCATGGGGTTCTCCCACATCAAGACCAACCTTATCATTCTACTTTGGTATTCCTAGAGTAACACTATCTTCCTGAAGCTCCAAAATATCCTAATTTTTGGCATGCTTAGTTCTCATAGAGGTTCAACCTACTGAGGAGTCTACACATCCTAATTTATAAAGGGTGTTGAATGACCTTTAAGTTGTTTTTGGTGACATGCAAAAGGACTTCTTCCAAGCCGTGTGCATGATCATGCCATCAAGCTCATTCCTATAAGTACACCACCCAATATCAAACCCTACAGGTATCCTTATAACTAGAAGAGTGAAATTAAAAATATGGTATAGGAGATGTTGGAGGTAGGAATCATCCAACATAGTCAAAGTGAATATTCTTCCCCTTTGGTCATGGTGTGGAAGAAGGATGACACTTGGAGGATGTGCTCAGACTATAGATAAATAAACAAGTACACCATCAAAGATAAATTTCCTATTCCAATAATTGATGATTTTCTAGATGAATTGCATGGTGTTGTTTATTTTACCTAGTTAAAACTTCATTCTGGTTATCATTAGATTTTAATCCATAATGAAGACATATAAAAAACAACTTTCAAAACTCATAAAGGCCATTATGAATTTATGATCATGCCTTTTGGCCTCACAAATGCACCATCTACATTTCACAGTTTGATGAATACTTTTTTAGGCCATTTTTGAGACAATTTGTATTGGCATTTTTTGATGATATCCTCATCTATATTAAAAATTAGGATGACCATTTGAAGCATGTGAAACATGTACTTTTAGTTTTGGAACATCATCATCTCTATTCCAAACATTCCAAATGTGATTTCAGTGTCCACGAGGTGGATTACTTTGGTCATATTATTTTACATGAAAGAGTGAAAGTTGATCCTAAAAAAGCCAAGTGATGATGGAGTGGCAGGTTCCCAAGACCCTCAAGAACCTCTAAGGATTTTTGAGGCTAACTAGTTACTATTGTAGGTTTGTCAAAAATTATGGTAGCATTTCATCCCCACCCACCTATTTGTTGAATAGAGGCTCCTTCCAGTGGAGCTATTTAGCTACCAAGGTGTTTGAATAGTTAAAAATGGCTATGTGCATAATTCTAGTCTTGGTTACTTTCTATTTTTGGCATATCTTATTATTCAAATTCATTATATTATTTATCTAAGTTTGCAAATTAATTAATCTACTATAGATATGTTTATCACCCTTATTCTTAGTCATTTAAATATTCTTAACCCTATTTACTTTTGTACTGTCAATTTAGGGTTGAACATTTGGTGAACCTATCTCTTTATGCAAACCCTAGCTTACCCTAGGGTATTCCATCTTCTGAGGCATTTCATTACTATCTTTTTTCAAATTTACTCTATTATTTGTATGCAACCTAGGTGTACCCTTGGATTAGCTGGTATTTCTATCGAACACTTAGAGTTTCCTTATTGTTCACCTAAGATGGCTCAAACAAATGAAATAAAAGATCCTATGCCTAATGAAAATGTTAATATTAAAACTAAGTAACATACTAATGAAGTTAGCATGGAAGGTGATTATGATCTTAAAAATAATGAATCTAATCAAAACAATGAACATGGACAAATAGATCAAGGGTAAATACAAGTTATTGCTATGTTTATTGAACATATATGTAAAGATCCTAAAGATCTTGATGAGATCCTCAAAACCATATTGAAAACTAAAAAAAAATAAAACATAGATGAACAACCAAGGGTATCTATTGATCATGCTATTAGAGCTATGGGACATCCCCATATTCTTATTTCTCTCCCCTTGAGCACATCATTACTTCATACATCTTGTGGGGTATGGGATATGTGTTTACATAATTATTCCTTGAAAAAAATCCTACTATTACTACATCCCCCACGGGAAACATTGGCACTTTAACCTAATTATTGGTTTCAATGCCTATATCAACTCAAACTATGGGTATACCTCCTTTGGTAACTTATCAAACTTCAAACCTTAGTGATCAAAATGTGCAAGATCTTGTTCAAACTATACAACTTTTGCTACCTAAGGTTCCAAATATTGAACAAAACTCTATGAAGTCACCTTATGTTATTCATTCACAAGAAGTGTTGCATAACCCTCTTGCACCTAAAATATCTTTACACCCCTTGCCAACTGATTTTATTGCACTTAACTTCACATTTTATGATGGCAAGGGTGATCCTGAACAACATATTTGATATTTTTGTGCAGCATACCTTCATTATGATTCCAATGATAAACTTTTGACTAAACTATTTCCAAGGATCCTCGAGGACTATGCTCTAAAGTGGTTCTATGATTTACCAATCTAATTAGTAAAAATATTCAAACCTGTTATGGACCAGTGTTTAGCACACTTCTATATTAACATTAGCAAAAAGTTTTTTTATGCCCAAATTGAAAAAATAAAATAAAGAACCAATGAACCTATTAATGAATATGTCTTGAGGTATAAGATAATGTTAGCTAAAATGACCAATACAATGGCAAATCAATATCTTCAAGACATCTTCAAGCAAAGTTTACTTTCCCCATTACATGAGTCCATTATTTTCAAAAACTTCAAGTTTTTGATGAATTATGCCATATTATTCATGATTATGAAATGATATTTATTTCATTGAACAAACTTAAGTATGTATCAAACACACAACCTACATGTAATACCAAGTTTATTATCAAACCAAGTTACAAGGTAGACCCTACATAATCTAAAAAGGAAACAACTACTATGATTAATGTAGTGTCACAACAACTTAATCGGCTTGTCTTATCCATTACACCAAGGAGACAATTTTCACAATTACTTGAGTCTCTAGCTTCATTACTTTCAAAGCTTGTGGAGTTTCACCTCATATCTATCCCTCTTCTTATAGATGTTGATATGAGTCAACCTCTACCCAAAGGATATGATGCAAATGCTTATTGTGCTTATTAATAAGCCCCTGGGCAATCTACGAACATATGTTTTATTTTGAAGCATAAGATATGAGACCTCATCGATGACCAAAGAATTACATTTGATGATCTTCCAAAGGAATTAGGTTCACAACCTAGTGATCACTATAATCAGAAGATATTTAACAATCATTTGCAAGACCATTTTAAGAAGTATATAAAAGTGCAAATGGCATATAATGCATATCTTACTCCATCACATTATGGGCACCCATTATATGTGGTTATTATTACTTATACATAACATACACCTTCCATGGTTCAGATACCTTCTATTACTTTTGATGATAGTGAGATTGTGGATGATAGCTCAAATTTTCATGCATTGATGATTCGAGCATACCTTGATCACAAACCTATATATAATTTTATTATTGATAATGGTGTTATCAATAATGTTTGCATTATGACATTACTTATATATTTAGGTTATACACATAGTGATTTACACTCTTTGACAAAATCAATTAGAGTATTCAATGGGACATCACAACATGTTCTTAGAAAGATTGACTTACCTTTAAATGTGGGTCCAACACATGTGGTTGCTACCTTTTCAATTATGCCTTACACATGAGACTTTGATATGTTATTGGGATAACCTTGGATACATACACTTTATGCAGTACCTTCTACAGTGCATGGGTGTGTTAAATATATTCATGCCAACAAGGTAATTACAATTTCCATAATTTCATATGAACATCCACTTGAACAAGAGAAGTTTATACCCAGGTAGTTAATTATCAAACCTAGTAAGGTTAATCCTATGCAAAAGGGTAAGCAACAAGTAATCCCCTTTCTTAGGTGGCCAATACTCGAGAGACCATTGCATCATAGATACATAGTGTATTCCATAGAATCCTCATCTACCACTACACAACATATTCAGTTACCTAGAGCAACCAAATGTGTTTTTATTTTTTCTATTCCAAATAAACCACATAGCACTCAATGATGAGTTCTACAAACCCCCATTCCTTCAATTATTTCCTTATGGCCACAAAGTCCTATTAAACATATGCAGAGCATTATAGATCCTATAGTGATATATATGACACATATACATGCTATTTGGTAGTACCACTAGCTTGTTACACCAAGTTATGAGTGGGGAGATACCTATGAGCATCCCATGGATGAGATCATAGGTTAGTCTTTTCTTTTCACATATTCCAAAAATACAAAAAAAAATAAAAAATTTCAAAAATCTAAAAATATTCAACATTTACATATCTTATTAGCTCCTTGGCATCTATGTTGTTGGTTCCATGTTAGTAGATATCATATAATTTTTTTATATATACAAACATATGTTTCATGCATCTTTTGAATGTGATACAAACATACCTAGACACATGATATATGCACATATGGATGTTGGGCCTTCCCTCTACTCACATTTTCAGTATGTTGGGGGCATCCACTTCTTTTCTCATGATACATAAAGGTTGTATTATTACACAATCACTTTACATTATCATGCTTGAGCTTATGTACGTACACATTCTTTATACATGCTTATATATTTCACAGTATACTTGATATACTATGCACTTAACATTTTTTTCTAACACATATATATAGGGACTAGTATGATATGTTTATATTGGTTGCTTATGATTTCATGTTTTCATTTTTGCACTTTATTGAGTGTCTTGCCTTACTTACTCTTCCCTTGAATGTTTTGACATTTGAATATGATCTATTGCTTGTGGCCCTCGTGCCTTTATTTTTCTATTTTGACATTTGAATATGTCATTATTTGTTGTATGTACATTTAAATATGTCATTGTATGCTTTACAGAGATTTGACTAACTCATGTCCCTTTGATTGTGTGACATTTGAACATGCCCCTTATATGAGGTCTTGTTGGACCATTACCTTTTATTTTATTTTTGAGTGCTCTTGTGTGTGTGATTGATTGCTTATTGAGCTTGTACTGTTAATATCTAGACATTACCATGATCTATATCATGCATCTTAGGATTTTATGTGATCACATACTGCATGCTTCAGTGATATGTCTACCTATATATGCTACTCTTACACGGTACATGATCTGCATGTAGCTTATACAATTATCTTATCCTTTTAAGATAAGGTAACTACCAGATTCTACTTCACCTCACCTTAATAGGGGAGGCATATCAATGGGGGCATGCTATAGAGGCATGATTTCCACACTTTCTTAGTTCTAAATTTTAGTGGGGGTATGTCAAAAAGTATGACCTCTACACTTATTTAGGATTCAACATCTCTAGATTATAGTGTGGGCATGTTATAGAAACATGTTCTCCACAATTACGTTAGTTCTCAAATTTTCCATATTTAGTGGGGTCATGTCATCCACACTTGCACAAATTTCAAATTAGTCAAGTTTCATAGTTATATGATTTAGATACATATTTGTGACAACATTATATACATTGGTACTATTATTATACCTAAATTTTAGCTTGAGACACATATAAGGTGCATATGCCATGCAAAAGGAATCTTAAATTGCAAAATCAAATCATTTTACAAATTTCAAATACTACTATGGATTGTTATCATACCCAAGATAGTCTTTTACATCTTATAATTAGCCAATCTACTGCAGTAGTTGGTTCAACTTTTGGGAAGGTTGAGGTGATTACATCACTCAATATTACCAAGTTTATAATTTAAACTTCATTAAATCATCTAACTTCACCATATTTATAGAATGTAGTGATTAAATCATCTACCCTCACTAAATATATAGTGTGATTTTATTAGATCACTCACACTCACCAGGTTATAAGCGTGATTAGGTTATACGATTGAGATAAACTCAAGAATTGCGTGGAAACTCACCTTTTTGCCAAGGTTGATGGCATGTTGTCCTCCAATATCTATATATATGTATGCACTTATAGGTTTCAAAATTATCCTAATATCAACTCCAATGCTTTATAATGAAGCATGTCTTCAAATAAAATTGTCAAAAGGTTGGTTGCATCAACACATGAGTTTACTCCTAACTTTGCTCTCTTTAATTTCAAACATTTCAAATGATTTCAATTTTAGATTATGTGTATTGATTATACATTGTAAGATGCTCTTAGTTGCAAGTCAGTCACCATCAAAGTATTTATTGACATGTTTGACCTCACAGGTCAAATTGTCACCCTTGTAAATTGAAACTTTGCTTGTCATGTTATTTTTACTTATTAAGACATGAAAGGGTCCAATGGATACATTTTACAATAATTTCATCAGACTTCTCAAGTGATTATAACAATTTTAGTGCTAAAAAGGCCTCTTTTGAGGCTATTCATATAGTTATTCAAGGTGAAATTTATCTTCAGGCATGTTTATGACCTTATTTATTTTGAAAAAAGTCAAATCAATGGTTTGGAAGAGGTTTTAGGTGAGAAAATGTAGAAAACTGACTTATCTCCCATATCGACCTCCTTGGCAGCTCTAGGAAGGCCACCATTTTTTCCACAGTATAGGCTAGAGAAAGAGTTAAGCTAGAAGATATTTGAAATGATAGGAAACCTAATGGCCGTCAATTTTGTGGTATTGGTTGTCAGGTTCATTCCCCCATATTTATGAGCAATCACTTAGAGTGCAGGGGATCTTAAGCCTATTCAACCAAACAAGGTCTAGGTTTTCCTTTGTTTCTTTGTTTTAGGATTTGACGTATAAGAATGGTTATAGTGACCTTATTTTAGGGTTAACTGAGACCTCTTCCATGTGGATTCATTAGGTAACTCCTAAGAAGGTACATATGGCACAAAATTGGTTTCTTATAGTGTCCTTGTGAATGATTTATATGATCAATTTTGAAGCATGATTTGAGTTTTCAATCAAGTGTCTTAATCTTCAGGGGTTCTCAAGTTAATTTTTGAGTCATTTCACACCTCATTCATCCAAGAAAAAGCTCATATATGTCCATCTTGAGTATAATATCCTTTGAGATAGTTTTGGTGAGATAATCTCTTTAACAAGGTACAACTATAGTCAATGAGTTTCTAGTGCTTGAAAAGTGTCTCATTAAGGTCAGTATGATCTTATCAAGCATAGTGCATAGATAGGTCTAATTCATTCATTGAAAGAAGTTTAATGAGGTTCAAGAGACCATACTCTCTTAAGGTATAAAAGAGCACTTAGAGGTCTAATAGCATAGCTTTATCTCCAGACCCTGGTGAGCAAGTTAAGAGGAATATCATGACAAGTGACATGAATAAAGGAATCACTAAGGTTAGGAGGTTTGTTTAAGAACATGAGACTATGCCATTGCAATATTTAGAAGTCTTGAAATGGATAATGAAAATCATAAGGATCAAAAGACCCAAAAAGGCCTATTATGCCTAAATGTACTAGTCAGGCCTATATGTTATGATCATTGAGACTGATAATAAATAGGTAGGCACAATGAGAATACTAGTTTGATATCCTTGCCTCATCCTAGATGATCAATTGAGTATTACATGGAGAGATCAAGTGAACATGTTCATAGAATACTCAGTAGGTGAAATGATGATAAGTGTCACAGAGAGAAATGATTACCTACAACAGTCATGATGGAGTAGGGGTTAGAAGAAGTATTGATTTGTTTTAGAATCTCAACTTAAGGTTCATATAACATAAATTGGTGTCATATCAACCAAATCAAGATATCATGGAAACCATGGAATAATTCATTCATAGAGAGCTAAAACTGATGAAGAAATAACATTGCAAATTCCTTTATTTAGAGAAGTTAAGGTATTTTTGTATTTTTTTAAGGTAATGGATCATTTTTTGTTTTCATTATTATTCAAACCTCCTTATGGCAAGTTGATGATTCTTCAATCTAGTTTTTAATGTGAAGGGTCAATGAGGGTCTTAATATCACTTTTGTCTCTTGAGACCAATCTCCCATCCCTCCTCAGTTCATACACAGGGAGAAATCACCACCTACAATAGTCACCCATGAATATACGTCAAAAGGTGTCATGTTGAACATGGAGGTAAGCAAATAGTGGAAGGGTCTAAGGGAGGATGAATGCAAAACTTCAAAAGGAAGTAGGTGATTTAACTTTTTTAAAAATAATAGATTTTTATTATTATTTTAGTTAAGGGTTTGGATCAATAAATCAGTAAATAATATTGTAATAAATATAGTCATGATTTATATAATTTATCTATCTTTTTTACCTTTCTAAAAATAGAAATAAATAAGGAGAAAATATAACTTATCTATAAAAAGGTTGAAACAACTGTGGCATGGTCTGAAACTGTATGTACAGGACTTGGATAATGTCACAAATTAGAATCTAGTTTTCATTCAGTGAAAGGATATGACTACCAAAAAATAGGACACTTTGTGGTCCAGCATTGTTGTCCTCTTCTGTTGATATTATCCAAATTGGTCATAGAGACTTGATTTTTCTATGTTCTTTGTGTTGTTCCTATGTGAGCTTTCTTGTGAAATTTTGAGTGTTGAATGTTGATGGAGCTCACTATAGAGCTATTTTAATCTTCAAGCCCTAACCCTCTATCATGCTTGATAAACAAGATTTGAATCACCTAAAAAAGGGGGCGTTAGTGTGTGTAAGTTGCTTTGAACGTGTGATCCACACCCCTTATGAGGGCACACTACCTAAATACCAATATTTTAAAGAGGGATCAAGTTTTATGTAGTTCTCCCACTTTATGTGCTTTGTTGAATAGTGTAATACAGTTGCAAAAATGCCAAATGAGATTGCTTGAGGTGGCTAGGGTCTGGTTTGAGAGTTTGAATATGTTTGTAGCTATGTTGGGTGATTGTATGCAGAGAATAGGGAAGTTTTCCTTAGTAGTTTGCTTGTATTCTTTCTTACTTTGTAAGATTTGTCACCTCCCTTTGTAAATAAAATTTGAATGGACTTTTATAAGGAACTATTGGTCATGGGTTAAATGTATTTACACTAAGTTGACATGATGAAGGATAGGAATAAGATGATCTTGTCCATTTGGGCTCAGAGTGTGATTGGACAAGAGCACTAAAAATAAGACATCCTAGGGTATGGCGTTCTTATCCTACAGGCTCAAGATCTAGGGGATAGAATTAACCTGTGAAATAGAGCTTGACTGAGCTGGAATTAGGGTTCAAAAGTCTACGGATGATCGATAATGAGCAAAAAGGTGTCTATAAGGGTCAAAAGAACATTAAAAAAGGACCTATGGATTTGGTGTTACAAGCCATACTCAAACTACCAATTTGGACATTTTATATGACTACATTTGCCTCCCCTTTATTCTAGTTATATAGGAAAGTGAAATACTAGGATAAAGGAAAAGTAGAAAGCATACCTCAACTTATCTTGAAGGGTGAAGACCGTGAAGATGTGTGATGCTAAGTGTGCATAAAGAGAGCACATCATGAAGTGTAAATATATAAGAGAAAATAAATATTAGATTAGTTCTTACTAGACACACTATGTCTAAAATAGAAATGTATAAAAGCTAGGTAAAAGAGAGAGGAAGAGAAAGGAATGAATACACCTCACCAGGTATGTGAACCAATACCAAACTTGTTGTGATGTTGAGTGATGCTGGATATGTGTTGTACCAAGAATAATATCATGAACAAAGCTGAGTGCTCAATTCCTTAAGAGTGGGTCAAGAATGCAAAGGTTGGCCCTTTAGCTCCATCATCACCCATTAAGTGAAGCTATTTAATCATGTGTCTGCTAATCAATGTTTGGAATGTGTGTCTAATCCCTCTAAGTAGGTGGCTCAAGAACACAAAGGCTATATAGTCCTTTAACTCCATTATTGCCCACTAAGTGAAGCTATAAACTGATATTGATATGAATGTATGTCATGTGAGATGGCTGCTAAAGCCCATGAATGCTCTGTAATCTAATAATGTGGTGTGGATAAATGAATGTGTGCTGAGAACTAGGCCAATCTTGGCCACTCTGAAAGGTGGAGATTAGGCTTGTATGAAAGCCACTATAAAAATATGAACTAAGCTTATATAAAAGCCACTCCAAAATGATGCCAACCACCTATACATGGAATAAGACACGTAACTACTAAAAATACCTAGGTAATGTACTAAACTCAAAAATAAAAGAAGGCAAATGTGTTATGCACATTGCCCCCAATCACTGTTGTGTGTATCATGGATTTTGATCTAAAAGTTATACCAACTACCCAATCTAAAACTAGAAGTGAGAGCCATCATGCCATGCATGATGCCCCCTATATCTAGATTCTTTGAGAAAAACTATACTAAAACTACTAATTCTAAACTAAACTGTAGCTAACAAAATTATTACTGATCTTATTTTAGAAATTTTGGGTTTTATGTTGTTTGGACGAGAGAGCCCAAAACATGACACTTTGCTATTTGTCACTATAGTCTAAGTATGATGCTCTTGTCCTTTGTTATTTTTTATCACTGTTCTGTATTCATCACTATGTTTTTTGTCTACTCTACTTGGTTTGGGTTTTGGTTGATGTTCTGAGTGTTTTAAAAACTAATTTTTGACCAGTAGGAGGCTTTGATCTTTGTGACAAAGCCCCTGCTTGTTTCTCCCTCTTTTAAGGGTAGGAATGAAGCCCCTAAAATGACTGCCCTCAATAGAAAGAGCCCTACAAGTGTGTTATGTTGTGAAATACATGATATAACAATGATAATAAAAAATATGTCTCAAGATATAACATAATTTATATTGGATATTTGTTAGATCAATAGGGGTATGCCTAGATAGATTTAACAATGTAATAACATGTGTAGTGTACTGAATTGAAACTGGAAATGTTAGTTGTTAGTTGTCAAGCAGGGATGGAGCATGATGTCTATCATGGCATCCAAAAAATCAAGATAATGCATGATGTGGATCATGTTATTGCAAACAATGAGAAGTAAACAATCAACAAGAACACAAGGCAAGAATTAAGAAGCATATAATAGTGGTCGAGTGGCCAAGAAAATAAGGGACATGGACACATGTCACTCAAACTGAAAATCAAGTATACAAGGCATGTTCAAATACCCACATACACATATAATTGAAAACAAGCACATAGAAGAATACAAGCAAAGGACATTGGCAAACGTCCTAAAGAACACATAAGAATGGAAGTAAAGGACATTGGAAAATGTACTAAGGCACACACAAGATATAAATGAAGAATTGAGAAATGCAATCACATCTAGCTATGTAAAGCAAGAAAGGAAAGCATGTACAAGACTAGGTAGATGCTATGAAATACACAAGTGTTATATACTAGTGAGTGTCGATGGAATAATCTTTTTAAGCTAGTAAGTAATGCACATCAACATTATAACTAGAGTGTGTGATGTAGGAATGACATAACCTAGATGGTGTAATCATGTAGAAGATGCCATCAGTGGGTAGATATGTTAATGCTTGAATGTAGAAGTAGGATGCCCCCTCAATGGGTAGAGTGAAGCAATCAAGGATCTGGATGTCACTGTACACACTCAAAGAAGATCAAGTGAAGCATGGTAATGTAGATAAGTCAACATAAAATATCATAGAACAATAACATATAAGTCTAACATTGTAGTAGAAATGTAAAGGCATGGATAATGCATACAATTGAAATGTTTTTGGTGTTTTTGATTTATTTGAATGTTTTTGTATTTTGATATATTTGAATGTTTACGTATTTTGACCTATTATATTGTTTTTATATTTTTGAAATATTGTATTGTTTTTGGTATTTTAGAATAAGTTATGTAAAAACAATCATAAGGAAACTATATACAAGTAAATTTGAGAATTATGTATAGGAATTTGAAAATAAACTATGCATAATTAAATGTGGGTAATGAAATACTATACATGAAAATCTATGTAGATGCATAATATTAATTAGATTTTTGAATTTCTTTCCTTTAAGTGAGGCTAGATGTTACACTTTAGGACTAATATTTTTAATAATGAGTTATGGACCTAGATAATTTGGTTTGAATTTTCCTTTGATTTCTTATTTGTCATTAACATTGCAAATATTTTCTTTAAGAATGAGATCATTAAGTTCAAACTCTCTGGTGTGAACTCATTTGTTGTAGGATTATTGTATATGTTGCTAGTAGATTTTGAGATGTTCAGCTACTTGAATGCGTGTATGGTCTAACTGTTCGAGCTGGTGTAGATGCTTTTCATGATACTAGTCATCAGTGAGGATAGCTTTGAGGGAGACATGAAGAGATGGGATTTCTAATTCCAATGTTAAAACTACTTCTATGCTATAAAAAAATGAATAAGGAGTGGCTCCTATGGGTATATGAATACTTGTACAATAAGCCCTTAATGCAAAAACTAGTTGATTGTGCCAATCATCTCTGCATTTGGTCTCTATTTTGCTCAAAATTTTGTTGATGGTTTTATTGGTAGCCTTAAAATGATCATTTCCTTGTGGGTATTACAGAGTGGAGAACATGTGTTTAATATTATATGTTATGCAAAATTTCTTGATGGTTTTGCTCTTGAATGATGTTCCATTATAGGAAATGATAGCTGTGGGTAGGCCAAAGTGTGAAATAATGTGAGTCATGAGGAAGCTACAAATGTCCTCCTCTATTGTAGATTGAAGTGGAATGGCTTCCGCCCACTTGGTAAAGTATTTTGTAGATATGATGATGAACTTATGCCCATTGGCAGATTTAGGGTTAATCTTTCTAATAAGATAAAATCCCCATAACATTAATGGCCATGGAGAGACAATAGGTTGTAATTGTTGTGATAGTGCATGATGTAGGTTACTATGTCATTAACACTTATTGCATAACTTTGCATATTGTGAACATTCGTCATCCATGATAGGCCATTTGTACCCCTATCAAAGCAATTTATGTGATATGACCTTTCCACTGAAGTGACCACCACACTCACTATCGTGCATCTGTGTAAGAGCAATTTTGGCTTCTATTGTAGTCAAGCATCGAAACAATTATCTATCAAAGGATCACTTAAAAATGTCTCTACCAGTGATTACATAATAGAGTACTTGTTTGTGTAACTTGCATTTTTCATTTCATGAAAAAGTGTCTAGTGTAATAGATTTGTTTAGAAAGTTATATATATTAGAGAACCACTATAGAGTTACAGAACTGCATGTAGTGGTTAAGACAAAAAGGGAAATCAAATAAGTGTTAGATATTGATGGTGATTGTAATCATTTAATTATGAAAATAGATTGATCATCATTGATGTTGATAGGAATCAAATATGTGACACTTGCCATTGAATCTATGTGTTGGTTGTCTTTTCTTGGTATACTTTCTATAGGAAAGTAGTCAAACTGTGATGATAAACATTGTACCATGTTTCGATATGGAGTAATATGTTCTTCTTTTGTATGATAGACATCATTGACTTGATTGAACACAATTTATGCATCACTGTAGACTTGAATATAACTAATTTAGAGGGTTTGGGTAGTAAATAGACCTAAGATAAGTGCTTCATAACCTATGGTGTTATTGCTATAGGATAATCTTAATTGATATACAATAGGAACTGTGACTAGAAGGGTCAACAAAGACAATGCCTGCCCCTATGTCAGATGTGCATAGAGAACCATCAAAGAACATGGTCCAAGTGTTAGAATGAGTAGAATAGGTAGTAAAATCATCTTGAAATTTGTCACTAATAGGATTAGTATCCAAGAGTGGTGTAACTACCAAATGGTCTACAATAATTTGGTCCTTTATTGATTTCTATAGAACTATCTTTAAGTCAAACTTTGTTAATAACATGACCCATTTTGTGATGCGATCAAAGATATGTGTTTTTACCATTAGAAACTTCAAGGGATCAATTTTTTTGATAACCTAAGTCTTATTATTAATCATATAATGTTGAAGCTTTTATGTGACAAAAACTAATGCTAGACATAGTTTTTCTGTTACAAACTATATATTTTTGTAATTAACTAATGTGCAACTGATGTAATAAATTGCTAGCTCAATATGTTGATTATCATGTTGTACTAAGAGTGCACTTAATGCATGATTTATTTTTGAGATATATATTAGGAAAGGTTTGTATATATAGGTGGTAGTAGTACATGTGGATTTAGAAGATATTGCTTGATTATGTCAAAGCTTTCTTGATAAGCTTGGTCTTAGACAAACTTTGTATCTATCTTTAATAATCGAGTGAATGCTTAAGTTTTATCAGCAAGTTGAGCTAAAAAATGATAAATTTATTTGATCTTGACTTGTAAGGATCGAACTTGTTTTTTTAGACATCCAATTCCTAACACCTTTTATGTTAAAATTATCAATCTTACTCGAATTGCACTCAAATGCAAATTTTAGGCTAAAATCCATAAAACACCCTAAATGGTTCAAACTTGTAATTTAAAATTTCCAATTTAGGTCAAATTATCCTTAAGTGGGGCAATGGAATTTATGGGCCAACTAACTTTGATAAATTCATTTCGAGTCAAAATGCCAATTTTGCACTTGGGTGCTCTGGGTTGATCTTTTCTATCAAAATTATTGTACGAGACACGCACCTTTTTTATTTTGTGTTGACAACATCATAAATGGGATGGTTGATCTAACACATCTAACATTTCCTTCTAATTCTTCACCAGTCAAATTATGACCTAGTAATATGACTTTTTGACCATTTTGACTAATTGAGGGCCAATTTCTAAATAATTGCATAAATGTTGATTAACCTTGTTTAAGGCTAATTGATCTAAATAAAGAACTTAAGTGGATTTTCCATGAGTTTTATTGAATATTTATTTTTTAAAATTTATTTCTATTAATTACATCATCAGGTGACATCATTTCTTTAGAAGACATTCTTAGGCCATAAATGCCACAAATATCAGGATTATGGGTCTTCCTTGCCTCATAATGACCCTCCATACCTCTTCAATGACCCTTTTTCCAAAATAATGATGATGATAATTATGGATTTAATTCCAAATATTGAATTAATCCTCAACCACACATCTTCATCTCAAGATGGGTGGTTCAAGTTAATTCTGAGCAATCTTGAAAATCTATAAATAGAGAGGCCATGGACATCATTTTTAAGCTTGATTTTTGAAAAGTTATTATGTTGAATTGTCTCCATAATCATTTACATTTGATCATTGATTTTGTAAGGAGTTATTGAGACATCAGAAGAGTTAGCCACCATTTTTGTTGAAGATAAGATCTATTTATTAAGGAAGAACATGCTTTTGAGCCTCATTGGTATGGTGAATCCATTTGGGAAGGTAATATGGTGTTGCTTTCTTTCATATGTTTCTTTTTATCCTTTGTATTTACCATATAAATGGATAAGCTTAATTCAGTTTGTTATTATGAATTCTTCCTTTGATATATTAGACTAATATTTGACTAATCATGTTATGTAATCCTCTCTACATTTTGGCATGCCCAGTGGGATCTTAACCCAAAAATTTGCTCACAAAGCCTCTAAATGAAACCTAATAACCATTGTCATGTAGGATCTTGAAGTATGGAAGAAAATAAGGCAAAAATTTGAGCAAAAAAATCCATTTTTATAAACCATGGTTTTATTCTCAAGACTATCAACTCAACCCAACTCGGCTCTAGATCATCTTAAATTGACTCTAGATTATCCTGACTCAGCTCTGGTTTAGCCCAAATCAGCTCTGGATCATCTCAACTCAGCTTTGGTTCAGCCTAAATCAGCTCTGGTTTGGCTTGACTTAGCTTTGGTTTAGCCCAAATCGACTCTGACTCACCCCGGCTAAACTCTGGCTCATCTTGACTTAGCCCTAACTCATCTTGACTTGCCTCTAGCTCACCTTGACTTACCTCTGGCTCACCCTGACTCACCTCTAACTCATCTTGACTCTTGGGTTTAAAATATAGCTAAGATTTAGCTAAGTCTTAGATACATTTCATTTAGTGATTAAAACATATCATAACTCTTGCAACATTTTAAATTTGTTTTTTTAATCATGAATCTAGGCTAAGTCTTGAATCTTCAATTTGGGCTTCAAACAAACTTAGGTCTTTATTACTTCATGTGGAATTTTATTTATGCAATCTTTTACCATTTTAGAAATTAAGGCTGAGGGCCAAAAATAACATCACCTAATCTTTCAAATTGATGCTTAAAAATGAACTCATATTTCCAAGTTTTTTCATTCAATAGTTATTTGAACTAGTTTTTGTTTGGCAAAGAGAGGGATGTCACATGTATGCTCTTCCACTTGTCCCCTTCAGGGAACCCTTGGAATTAAAATCACCCATCCTTATTGTAAAACACCTAGTCTAATGCTTAGAAATAATGTTACCTAAAGCACTCCCCAAAAATTTGTAGTAGTTTGGGTGATCAAGTCAATGATGTGTTGCATGGTTTGATAGTACCTTGTGAGAATAAGGTTGCATAGGTATATTATCAAGATTAAAGTGTGGAATGTAATTTTGTGGAGATTCGGTAACTTAAAAATATTTATAAGGTTCATTTTCTATTAGGCATGTGTAGATGTAGCCTTTGCGACTAAATTTTAGACAAGCATGGAGTTTAGAAGGGACTCCATGGATATCATGAATCCAAGGCCTACCAAGTAATAAATTCTAATTGTGGTCATTTGGCATGACTTGGTAAATAGTTGGCAGTGTCTTAGGTCCCAAAGTAATATTGAGTGTTATTTGACCCATGACTTTTCATGGAATGTTGTCAAAACCTCTAATGTTCATGTTAGAATGGTTTAGATCTTGATGTTGTATATTAAGATGTTTAAGAAAAGAAATGTTACATGTTGGGTGAATATTTTATCAATCAACATACTGATAAAAAAAAAGGTCTGATCAACCACAACAGGAAGATTGGTCATCCAAGTGTGCAACTTTACTACATCAACTAGAGACAAATCTCTCCTCTCATCAAGGGGAGGTTCCCTATTAAATATGTGGAGGCTATATACTATAAATATATGCAGAAAGTAAGACACAGGGGTGGGATAAACCATCCATCTCTCTTTTTTTAGAGATGATGCTAACAAATAGAGGAGAAATCCTGGGTGATTGGTGAAGGTACTTCTCTTCTTTCAGAAGTAACTTTCAGCCAAGAGCCAAATCCCTTCCTGGAGAGTAGAAATCCTAGTGAAGCAATAAAAGGCACTTCTCTTCTTTTAGAAGTGTTTGTTCTTGCAAACAACATGACTCTTTCTGGTAACAAGTGACTGGTAACCAGGTCCAAAGTAACCAGCAATCTAAGATGTAGCTCAAAGTTTCCACCTTAACTGCCCTAGAGTGAGGTATGAAGAACAATGGGGGCACAAAGTCGTCCCAAGGTCCTTTACACAAAAACATAAAAGAAAAACACACAATGAAGACAACTATGACAACACAAAGTCTGTAAGTAGTTGGCTTTAGGACACCTTCCTTATCACCTCCACTAGTCCTGCTTATTAAATCAAATTAATAAGAATTCTTTCAGAAAACAGACATAAGAACAATCTCCTAAAGTAGCACAAGCTATAACAGCACAAAGTCTACAAATAACTTGCTTTCTCATTCAATCAAATAAATATGAATTACAATCTGAGCTCAAAGTCTCAGTAATGCCTTTCAATTCAGGCAAAGTTTCACTTTTGGTAAGGGGAAGATCTCCCTTGTAACAATGAAAGAGTTTAAATTATATAGAGGCTAGTAGAGACTTGGCACTTTGTCCCATGGAGTGACCTATGCTACACAATCAATGCCTTGGCTGCATTTTTGATTCTGTCAAGAAGGGCCATGCCAAAGTAAGGTGGCTACCTTAACTATGGCATGTTGGTTCATCTTCCTTGTCTTCTCCTGAGTCTGAATCACTCATTCAATCACCTGCTAGCCGCACAATGTCTACTCTACCTTTAATTCAAAGGGGACAAACATGTTGCACTTTTGATGTTTGCAGGCCCCAAATATCTACCCGACAAACTACTTCACCTACTGGAATTGACTCCCACTGAGTTTCCCTCTTTGACTCTTCCTTCTCTTGGGTCTAGCCTTAGGCTCTTTGAATGCATTCGGGTCCGCGCCTTGAGTATGCTAGAATCAACATACACTTAAATGCAACCGATTTGGTGTTCGCATGTCTTTCCTCTATTGAAGGTTAACAGCTAGCCAATCACTCCAAATTTGATGCCTACGGGACTGTTGGTCCTTTATTTCCTTTGAATAAAACATCTGAAGGAATTCCTTTAGATAATTTGTTTAAAGGAAATCCTTTCCTTGGCTTCATGCGTGCCTTTACATTGCGAGGTGCTCCGTCCTTTGACATGTGGCACCTTCCACCACTTCAAACAAGTGATATGTGGCATCTTCTATTGAATCTTACTAGGGACATGTGGCATCATCCACCTTCTCAGGCCTTTGTGATATTACAAAAATGTTTGGGGCTTGATCGGGCTCTCGCAGACAATGACACTTGTCAGCCTCTACCACTCTCTACATGGGACATGTGGCACAGTCCGCTACTCTTAGGAACATAAAGTAAAACCTTCCATAGTTGCCACTTGTTACCCTCCACAGAGTTTTGGCAGAAGATTTATTGAAAGAGACCCTGTAATAGTCATGCGGATGCAGACACGTGGTAGCCTCAACTTCATTTAGTCACTCACCCCTGGGCCCACCATGGTCTTTACTCAATACAGTGGAATGGAAGGAAGGAAATGCAGATGTTGACATGTGGCAGCTTCCACTACTTCTTAGGAATAAGGCATAATGGCTTGACCGGTGACACTTGGCAGTATCTGCTTGACTCTTTCTGTTGCATGCGTTTCTCTTCATAATTGAGGCCATATTTAAACCTTTGAACTAGGTGCATTGAACCGATTGAACATTAAACCCATTGAACCAATGAACCAAAATGGTCTAAGGTTCAACGGTTCAAGCTTTTGAGACTCATTAAATGCTCAGGGCCATGGAACCTTTGGAATGGTTGAACTTTGTTAAATGCACCTAGCTCCTATTGAAGACGTTGAACCTTTGAACGTACTAATCCCTTTGCTGAAAAAGCTTTAAAAAAATGAGGAATTTGAAAGCCTCGAAATAAATTTTGAGAAGGGGAAGAGAGGAATTTTGGCCCTGTAGGTCCAAGAATAGCTCATATGTTGTTCAAAAAATGAGTGACACTTTTGGAGACCAACAGCTAGCTCCAGTTGGAGAACTTCCTTCAGATGAAAACATGGAACAACTGAGGGGAATAGAAACTAGAATCTCTGGTGCCTTGAAGTGTGCCATTGGGCTACAGAGTCATGCTACTCAAAAAGAAAGGCTCCAAAAGAAACAAACAAACAAAGCAAAGCAGAAATAGAAGACTATACAAATGTACATATGTACAAGTGAACTTATCTAATACTTCAATAATTTAAGTACTTCAGAGGCTGATCATCACGGAACAAAGAAAAGGGGATGCCATCCTGATAAACTAGCAAGAAACCATTTTGCTCCCACAAATAGTGGTGGGCAGATAGAGCTCTCCACCAAGAAACCAATGTTTTGCATCTTCCTCTTGGCCTTTTCTTCTTCTTGCCCCATGGCAGGTCGTGGTCTTCCCTCTGAAAACCATAACTCCTTGCTCTCCCTATGAAGAGTTCCTTTTGCTAACTTTGGAATACAGTAGTATGGTCCACCACCATAGCTTGCTATTTTGTTGGTCCAGTCTAGCACATGCCTTGATTGTCAGCATCAGACCCCTGACAAACCATCAGCTCAACATCTCCTTTGGTGTGAAGGAGTTTGACCTCTTCACCCTGAACAGTTTTTAATCTTAGCAATAGAGATTTGCATCCAACTATGGAATAATTGCTACCATCAGATTCCAGGATCCAAACATCATTAGAAGCTGATCTTCTATCAGACATCTCTTCATGGGAGATGGAAGATCCTTCTGGATTCGTACTGTGCCCTACCAATTTTTATGATGCCTTATTTGGATGAAATCTTGGATTGCCAGCTACAAGACTTTCATCAGCTGGGACATGAGCATCCTCTGTGGTCAAGAAGTAATTACCCCTGCCTGAAGGCTCAAACAAAATTGGAGCAGTAGGGGCTGACATTTGGGTAACCACAATCTTTGCCTCAGACAAGTCCGCACTTGGTTCTCCACCAATGTTTAATTGCTTAAGATTGGCCCTGAGAGATTCAAACTCAGTCTTTTGAATTTTGGATTTCTTGATATGATCAATCATGTCAAATGATTGAGATGGACTTGGAAGAGAGGATGGGAGTTCATCATTTGGTTTTTGGGAGGGGGAGGACTGATCTGCAAAGTTGAAGTAGAAGGTGCAGAGATGTTTGATGTACTAACCTTCTTAGCAATCACTGGGTCCTTTGACTTGAAAGGCAGAGTGGTTCCCCACTTAGAAATTGGAATTGTAGGCTGAGTTCATTCCTCTATTCTTTTTTTATCAGCTTGCTGGGCTGACTGATTCTCAGACTGGGTGAATACTGCATATGATTCTTTGATTGCTTCACCTTCACTTCTGGGTTCATCTTGGTAATTCAGGAAACCAATGTGGGAGTCACTAGCTGATTCTTCTAGATCCTCCCTAAAGAGATCAACGCCATTTTCTTGCTCAAACTTAGGTTAGAAATAGGAAACATGTTCAGTTTTCAGATATCCAACTACTGAGTTGGTTGGAGGTGCTTCAAGGACAAGGTTCCTCTGTGGAGGAGGAAGGTGATTTGGTTGCCCTTGACTTTGGGCAGCATTGCCTTGATATGGTTGATTAGGGAATGTCCTCCTTGGTATATCTTTATATAGAGGAGCAAAAGACATACCTTGTGCCATTTTCCTTTTCAAGGCTAGCAATTCATTTGCCAGCTTTTGTACCATTGGGTCAGTGGTGGCTGTGGGTGAGTATTCAGAAGATGAAGAGGGTTTACCTCTGTTAGGATCTTTCCTTATCTTTCTTGGCAAGATAAGGTCATCTTTTAGCTCAGTAGCCAAGTCTTGAGCAGCCTCAAGGTCTATGTATCTAGCCCATCTCAACAGAAAACTTACTTCAGGCAGCTATGAGTTGATGAAGAAGCATTTGAGATTCTGAGGTGTCGGTTGGGCAACCATTGAAATCCTATGCCTCAGCTTGTTGAACCTGGCAATAAAATCCCTCATAGGCTCATGAAGTTCCTTCTTCATCTGAGTGAGCTGGGCCAACAAAGCATGCACATCCTCTGCAAGCTTGAACCTGGCTTCAAACTTGGCTTTGAGTGTATCCCAGTCAGTCACTGATCTAGCTTACAGATGGTAGAACCAGTCTGCAGCAACACCTTGTAGTGTCTCCACAAAAATCTTGATTGCCACGTCTTTAAATTCCACCCCTATAACACCACAGGCTATGCTGAAGGCTGTAATGTGTTCATCAGGGTGAACTATCCCATCACCCAAGAATTTGGGGAAATTCTTTCTTGAACTACGTGGGAGTTCATGCAGAGGTGGAGTCAAGTTGAGTGGGCCAAAAGAGTTATGCCAGGGGCCTCGAACTATCATGATTTAATTATGTAAAATAGGGATAACAATCTGGGTGGAGTGGCCAAATTATGAATCAAAAATGGAAAAGGACTGACGCTGCTTTAGCTTGAGGCTTCAAACTGTGCACTCTTTCCTAGCAGCTCTGGTTTTACAGACCAAATAATATAACAAAGGTGGAGGAAGATGGTAAGGCTATAATGAATAATGGGTAGGACACGTAACGGAGTCGCTAGAGTCTATAAAATGGATAAGGGAAGGAACTACTTCAATCTAAAACTTGAGGCTTCAAACTGCACGTTCATCCCCAGCAGAGTCGCCAAAAACTGTTGGGTGAATATTTTGTCAATCAGCGTATTGATCAACAAAATAGGTCTGATCAACCACAGCAGGAAGATTGGTCATCCAAGTGTGTAGCTTTACTACATCAACTGGAGACAAATCTCTCCTCTCATCAAGGGGAGGTTCCCTATTAAATATGTGGATGCTATATACTATAAATATATGCAAAAAGTAAGACACAGGGGTGGGATAAACCATCCATCTCTCTTTTTTCAGAGATGATGCTAACAAACAGAGGAGAAATCCTGGGTGATTAGTGAAGGTTCTTCTATTCTTTCAAAAGTAACTTTCAGCCAAGGGCCAAATCCCTTCCTAGATAGTAGAAATCCTGGTGAAGCAATAGAAGGCACTTCTCTTCTTTCAAAAGTGTTTGTTCTTGCAAACAACAGGACTCTTTTTGGTAACAAGTGACTGGTAACTGGGTCCAAAGTAGCCAAAAATCTAATATGTATCTCAAATTCTCCACCTTGACTGCCCTAGAGTGAGGTACGAAGAACAATGGGGGCACAAAGTCATCCCAAGGTCCTTTACACATAAACATAAAAGAAAAACACACACTGAAGACAACTATGACAGCACAAAGTCTATAAGTAGTTTGCTTCAGGACACCTTCCTTATCACCTCCACTAGTCCTGCTTGTTAAATTAAATAAATAAGAATGCTTTCATAAGATAGACATAAGAAAAATCTCCTAAATTAGCACAAGCTATAACAGCACAAAGTTTGCAAGTAACTTGCTTTCTCATTCAATCAAATAAATATGAATTACAATCTGAGCTCAAAGTCTCAGTAATGCCTTTCAATTTGGGTAGAGTTTCGCTTCTGATAAGGGGAAGATCTCCCTTGTAACAATGAAAGAGTTTACATTATATAGAGGCTAAGAAAGACTTGGCACTTTGTCCCATGGAGTGACCTATGCTGCGCAATCAGTGCCTTGGCTGTATTTTTGATTCTGTCAGGAAGGGCCATGCCAGAGTAGGGTGGATACCTTAACTGTGACATGTTGGTTCATCTTCCTTGTCTTCTCCTAAGTCTAAATCACTCATTCCATCACCTGCTAGCCACACAAATGCCTATTGTGCCTTTAATTCAAAGGGGACAAACAGGTTGCACTTTTAATGTTTGCAGGTTCCAAATATCTACCCGATGAACTGCTTCACCTATTGAAATTAACTCCCGTTGAGTTTCCCTCTTTGACTCTTTCTTCTCTTGGGTCTGGACTTAGGCTCTTTGAATGCATTTGGGTCCGCACCTTAAGTCTGCTAGAATCAACAGACAATTAAATGCAATTGATTTGGCATTTGCATGTCTTTCCTCTATTGAAGGTTAACGGCTAGCCAGTCCCTCCAAATTTGACTCCTACGAGACTGTTGGTCCTTTATTTCCTTCAGATAAAATGTCTGAAGGAATTCCTTCAGATAATTTGTCTAAAGGAAATCCTTTCCTTGGCTTCATGCGTGCCTTTGCATTGCGAGGTGCTCCATCCTTTGACATGTGCCACCTTCTGTCGCTTCAAACAAGTGATATGTGGCATCTTCTGTTGAATCTTACTAGGGACATGTGGCATCATCCACCTTCTCAGGCCTTTGCAACATCATAGAAATGTTTGGGGCTCAGTCAGGCTCTCACGAATAATGACACTTGTTGGCCTCCACCGCTCCTTGCATGGGACACGTGGCACGGTCTGCTGCTCTTAAGAAAACAAAGTAAAATCTTTCACAATTTCCACTTGTCACCCTCTACAGATTTATGGCAGAAGCTTTGTCAAAAGAGACCCTGTAATAGTCGCACAAATGCAGACACATGGCAGCCTCAACTTCATTTAGTCACTCACCCCTGGGCCCACCATGGTCTTTACTCAATACAATGGAATGGAAGGAAGAAAATACGGATGTTGACACGTGGTAGCTTCTGCTACTTCTTAGGAACAAGGCATAACGGCTCGACCGGTGACACTTGGCAATATCTACTTGACTCTTTTTGTTGCACGCGTTTCTCTTCATAACTGAGGCCATCTTTAAACCTTTGAACTCAATGCATTGAACCGATTAAACATTGAACCCGTTGAACCGATGAACCAAAATGGTTCAAGGTTCAACGGTTCAAGCTTTGAGACTCGTTAAATGCTCGAGGCTGCGGAACCTTTGGAATGGTTGAACTTTGAACTTTGTCAAATGCACCTAGCTCCTATTGAAGACGTTGAACCTTTGAACCTGCTAATCTCTTTGTTGAAAAAGCTTTTAAAAAATGAGGAATTTGAAAGCCCCCGAATAAATTTTGAGAAGGGGAAGAGAGCAATTTTGGCCCTGCAGGTCCAAGAATAGCTCATATGTTGTTCCAAAAATGAGTGACGCTTTTGGGGACCAACATTACAAATGTTGAGTCCTAAACTTTTATCAACTAACACTCTTTTTACCCCTAGACAATTGAATATATAGAGGTAGATGTTGTTCGATGATGTGGTACAAGGGTAAATCCACTTTCTCAAAGGAAATGTGCTCTTCAGTCCATTGCATTATGTTGAGGATAGAGGCAAAATAAGCTAGTTTAGTGGAAATAAGAATTCTAGTATTAGGAAGGGCTACATACAACACATCTTTGTAAACATCCAATCATTGAAGAACGTTGAGAACTAAAATTATATTAGAAGGGGTGCTAACCTAAGTGATAAGTCTATAGCCATGGGTGTAATTAACCTACCTATCTTCATAAACTTGGGTGATAGCATGTACCACATGATTTACTGTAGGCATAGATCTAGTGTTAGGTATGAGATAAGATCTAGATGTACCAAGTTTGAAGGGAGGAAAAATAGATATAATCATTAGTGTTCGCTTGTGTCTAGTAGTGATAGGTAAATACTCAAAAGTAGCCAATGAGTTATATGCATCTAGGTAGAAATCATGTATGGGGAATGAAATGTATGAAATTGGAGTTATAATTTGTATAACAATATGTTTATAAAGAGCATTCCACATGAGAGATAGCGAATAAGTGATAAAAGACATGGAATTATGCATTAATGCATAAAAACTTTCACTTATGATATGACATTTCTAATATGTTTAGCAATATAGACTTGAAATGTTTTCCTTATGAGAGATAGAAAGTATGTAATGAAACCTTGTATTAAATAAAATTAAACTTTGCTTTGAAGGAAAATGATCTTAACATGTATAACAATAACTTTCTTAATATCATCCCATATTATGAAAAGTAAGCATGAAAGGGAAAGAATGAAACTTTGCATTAACATATAATAAACTTCATCATTCATATACATGATAGGATCGAGTATGGACTCCTTATTGTTTACAAAAAATGTTATGAAATGAGTGAAATCCATTTTTGATTTTTATGTGAATTCTGATTTGGATGTAAGGTGATACCTCAAAAGCAAAGGGACCCAGTAAATTCAACTAGAGTTTGAGAGAAATGATTTTTTAAATTACTAAGATAAATTTAAAAAATTAAACGTGAAATTTTGAATAAAATATGCAGGAAAAATAAGAAAAATACTAGGAAAAAAAAGGAATTTTCCCTATGGTTTCTAGGATTTTTGTGTGTAAATGAAGTAAGTCAGGTTCACTAAATGATTTAACTTTTTTGAGAATAATGGAGTTTTATTCCTATTTTAGATAAGGGTATAGATCAATAAATTAGTAAATAATATTACAATAAATACATTCCTAATTTGTATAATTTATCCATCTTTTTTACCTTTCTAGAAATAGAAATAAATAAGGAGAAAATATAACTTATCTAAAAATAATTTGAAATGGTTGTTACAGGTTCTGAAACTGGCTGTACAAGATTGGGATAGTGTTACAAATCAGAATCTAGCTTTTGTTTAGTGAAAGGATAGGACCACTAAAAACATAACACTTTTGGGTCTAACATTGTTGTCCTCTTCTATCATTGTTTTCCAAATTACTCATAGAGACTTGAGTTTTCTGGGTTGTTTGCGCTATTCCTATGTGAGCCTGACTATGAAATTTTGAGTGCTAAATGTTGACAAAGCTCACTATAGATCTATTTTAATATTCAAACCCTAACCCTCCATCATGCTTGATAAATGGGTTTTGAATGACTTGAGAAGGGGGGGTTAGTGTGAGAAGGGGGGCTTAGTGTGTGTATGATGCACTAAACGTGTGATCTACACCCCTTGTATGGGTACGCTACATACATACCAATAATCCGAAGAGGGATCAATCCATATGTAGTTCTCCCACTTGATGTGCTTTATACAATAGTGTAATACGAATTAAAAAATGCCAAATTGAGAGTGATTGAAGTGGCTAGGGACTGGCGTGAGAGTTTGAATATGTTTGCATTTGTGTTGGATGATTGTATACAGAGAGTAGGGAATTTTGCCTTAGTAGTTTGATTGTATTCTTTCTTGCTTTATAAGATTTATCACCTCCCTTTATAAATAAACTTTTAATGGGACTTTATAAGGAACTATTGGTCATGGGTTAAATGTATTCATACTAGGCCAACATGATGAAGGATAAGAATTAGATGAAATTGATCATTTGGGCTAAAAGTGTGACTAGATAGGAGCACCAAAAATAGGACACCCTAAGGTCCTGTGCTATAGTCTAAGTATGGCATTCCTATCCTACAGGCTCAAAACTTAGGGGGATAGAATTGGCATATAAAATAGAGCTTAGATAAGATATAATCAGGGTTCAAAAGTCTACAGATGACCGGTAATGAACAAAAATGTGTCTAGAAGGTTCACAAGAGAATGCAAAAAGGATCTATGGATTGGGTGTCACAAACCATACTCAAACTACCAATTTGAAAATTTTATATGACTACAGTAGGATTTTCATATGATTAATCAATTTCCCTACTTTATGTACTCCAACATGACAATCTCAATCCATACATCACCATTCAAAAACTCTCTTGATGACTAAGTTTTTAAATAAGTCAAGGTTTTGGTCTTAAGTGAGGGAGAACAATGAAAAATCTCAAAATGGATAGTGATGTAGCTTCAAGTGCAAGGTAGAGTCATCACCAATGTTTGAAGCATAATCACTGAGAAGGGGGGGGTGAATTAATGTTTAAAAACTTTCATTGAATTATCCTTTAACATTTTTTGAATGAAAAAAACAATACAATGTTATAAAAATGCATAAAGAACCATTCACATGAGCATAACACAAGAAAACACACACACACACACACACACACACACACACACACACACATATATATATATATATGAGTAGGAAACCCTCAAGGGGAAGAAAACCCACTGGTATCTCTATAAATGGACTATATTAATTTAAAAAAATGCCAAATTCTATTGATTACCAACTCAACTTGGATCACCAACCCCAATAAAGTCAAACACCCACTTAACTAGGCTTTAATAAGCACCTATTTACAAGGAAGCACCAAATCCCTAAGTGAATCAACACAAAATCAGACACCTCATGAATTTTGATCACCAAACCTTTTATATTGTATAATCGTATCATTTCAGGACATCCTTATACTCTGCCAATCAAGATTTTATTTGCTTATATTGTATATCTTCAAATAGGCCTAAACTGCCTTATATATATACTATTCTCATGGTCAAACACCACTTGGTAAGCCTCACACCTTCAACATCTTAGTTCAGCCATATAATAGTTCTTATAACATCTTATTAACATGATTCAAAAGTAATTTTAACCCGTTTTGGTTTGAAAGAACTCAATTAAGCCTTACTTCTCTTTTAGGCCTCATTGAGACCTAATTGCATTAGGCCTGTTCTCTTATCACCAAATATTGAATTTATTAGGTCTAGATGGATTTATTCAATAAATAAAAACCATTCAAACACTTAACTTGTGCACTCTTATGAAATACTCCAATATTAATGAAATTTGTATCCTTCACTCATACCTTGAAAGCTCTTTTAGAACAAACCGCCTTATTAGGCCTGTGTACCTCAAAAGTTTATCTTGAAAAAATGAAGCTTAAACACAATTAAAATATTGAAAAATTAAAAATAAAACATTTATATAGTTTCTCCATGATGTTAGGGTCATCAAAAAATTCTTATAACACTTTCACTCAGGAGATAAAGGCTTAAGAATAGCTCTGCAACTTACTTAGAACTACCAATTTACCTCAAAAACTAGTCATGGTGAATTAGACCTTCAACACATGTGTATAAAATTTTCATGAATCCTAATGCATAAATTATACTATGATATCTATAACACATTCTTATATATAAAATTCATATGGTCTAATGGCAAATATTGGTCTTGCAGACCAATTTCTTGACCTTATATCACACAATCTTATCTGAACCAAACATGCCATTTTGTGAGTAACTTTTCACCATATAAACTAACCTAAAAATATTATTCAAAGCATGAACATGACTTAAAATTCATAAATAAAATTTTAATGAACTTTTTTTCATCAATATACCATGCATAAACCCTTAAATTTATCTTTTCATTTCTGCCTGGGTTTTGCACTATTTACACTATTAGGTCTGCCTATGACTAGCTAACTTGGATGACCAAATTAGAAAAATTGAATGCTATAACCTATACATTAATCATTATGAACATGTAAAATTAGTCTCTATATTCTTCTACCATCCATTTTCCTTTCTTGACCAATACAAATTTTGAGAGCTACAATAACTTCTTGACAAATAAGCCTGTATCCATGCATTTTCTCTCTAATCTGACTAACCACCACCACTTGGAGGTACCTAGGAGAGTTTAATACATGATCCAATAGTTTATTTAGACATTTTAATCCCTATTTATCTATTTTAAACAAGATATTTCATATTAGATCCTTATTAGGGTTTTAGGGAGGTTTAACACAGGTTTTGGTGTTAACTATTATTCATAAAGGAATACCCCTTGAATACAAAAATAATGCTTGGAGATATTAACTATGACCCTTACCCATATCTCTTTAACAATTAATATTACCATGTAGAGGTTACACATGCCAATGAACATCTGAAAGTGATTCTTGGGTCATGAGACCTCATTCTGTGAACTCGAGAAGGCCTAAAACACTAACTCATGCAATTTCCTTCAAACCATGACCTAAAACTTTGTGAACATGTGTAAAAAAAATTATCTCACATATTTCCATTATCAAATATGCATAATTTCCTTGAAATATGATCTTCATACCTCATTAGGCCAGGTAGGGTCTAAGAGAGGTCTAGGTGTAGACATACGGCCCCTATAAGCTCACCCTAAAATTCTCATGAATGCTTAAATGCCTTTAATACATGTTTAAATGATGACATATAAACTTCACATACCTATGTTCATTCATTTTCATGCACATACCTTTTCATATCATGACCAAGCTCATGACTAGGCTTCTTATGTACTTTGACATCAATATCCTGTACCTTCATACAACCATAAGACTATAGTTGACTTAAAATTCTCTATTTATCTTTCTTTCATGAAATCATTCTCTCATGAAAACACTCTCGATATGACCCTTGTCACATCACACTCTAACAACTAAGCTTAGTCACCTTTGACCTCAACCTTCATAAGATGCACCTTTGACATCAATGGCAATACTTAACAATATCCCCCTTTGTCATTGATGGCAACCACTCTCAAAAACTTATCTCAACATGTAATTTATACCTTATTATAAAATTTCTCCCCCTTTGACATAAATGACAAAGAGATGTCTACAAATTCTTTGATCACACCTCTTGTAGCCAAAAACTCAACACAAAGAATTATGAGTCTATGAAGCATCATACAAACATGTTCCCCCTATCTCCATGCATACCTTATTGGAAATACTCACCTAATTTTGAAGCTAATGAACCACCTGATTATCTCCCTCTAAGCACTTGACTTCCTTAATGGCTTCTAGGGGCAGGAACTACATCCAATTCTTATCTTAGATGTTCAAATGTTGCCTTTAGAAGTGGCTTGGTCAAAATGTCTATAATCTAATCTTATATAGAAACATATTAAAGTTTAACACTTTGCTCACTCACCTTCTCTCTTAAAAAATGATACTTTATGGTAATGTTCTTAGTTCTTGAGTACATGATAGGATTCTTTGAGATGCTTATGTCACTTGTATTATTACAATCAATAGGGCTAAGACTATCATACTCCACCTTGTAGTCTTTTAAGTTATATCTCTTCCATAGGACCTGAGTGAAACATGAAGCTATTACAATGTATTTAGACTCATAAGTAGATAATACCATAGATGGTTGATTTTTTCTTATCCATGATACTAGGCATTCTCCTAAGAATAAAACTCCTCCACTAGTGCTCTTCCTATCATCTAGACTCCTTACCCATTCTGTACCTATATAGGATATCAAATTAAACTCCTTGATCCTTAGATACCACAACCCAATCTCCATATTCCCCTCAAGATAACTAAGTATACTTTTGATTGCTTAAAAATGATTTTTCTTTAGGTCTTCTTGAAATCTTCTGACAAAACCTACTACTTGCATGATGTAAAGTCTAGAGGTAGTAGTGTATAACAAACTTTTGATCATTGACCTATACGATGTCTGATTGACCTTTGAAGATTCATCTTCCTTGCTTAACTTACACCATGTGATCATAGGCATGGTAACTAATTTGAAATCTTCCATCTCAAACTTCTTCAACATCTCTCTTATGTATTTAGCTTGTGAAATGAATATGACTTTTTCTGATTGAATGATTTATAACCCAAGAAATAATGATAGTGCTCCCAATATGGTCATCTCAAACTCCTTATTCATCACATATGCAAAGGCCTTGGTCATATTCTCACCATTTTCACTAAATATGATGTCATCCGCATAGACAACTACTACCAATTGATGGTCATCTTCTATTTTTATGTATAGATTACTATCTACAACTCCTATTTTAAATCTTTGGTCTAATAGATACTTGTCTAATCTAGTGTCCCAAGCTCTAAGAGCTTGATTTAGACCATAAAGAGCATTTTCAAATATACAAACATAGCCCTTATTACCTGATAGTGAGAAACTCTTAGGTTGCTCTATGGACACCTCCTCTTCCAAGTTCCCATTCATAAAAGTTGACTTGATATCCATTTGATACACCTTGAACCTTTTGAATCCTACATATGCTATAAATAATCTAATAGTCTCCAATCTTACTACTTAAGCAAAGGTGTCCTCAAAATCTGCAATTTCAACTTGTGCATACCCCTTGCATACCAATCTATCCCTATTCCTATTGACTTCTCCATCTTCATTCAACTTGTTTCTAAACACCATTTTGTGCCAATGACATTCTTGTCTTTAGGCTTAGGAACTAGTTCTCAAGTCTCATTCTTTTCTGTTTTGTCTAACTCCTCATTCATGGCACCTATCCAAAACTTGTATTTTCTTACTTCTACAATATTATTAAGTTCAATCTTAGATAATAGAGTAACATTCTCTTCATTTAGGTTACTTATCAATCTTCTCTTTATTTCCATACCTATATATTTGTTACCAATGATTTATGACTCAAGATGGTCTCTCTAAATTTGTCTTGAAGGACCTTTTGAATCTTGTCTCTCCTCAACTTCATCTTCTTCTTCATCAATCTCTATTATTTCCTTCTCATTCTTAATGTCTAGATTCTCTGATGCATTCTTTGACTATGAGTGTGACTTCTTAGAACTTATCTCATCGATCTTCACATTGATGCTTTTCACTATCTTTTGTAACCTCGTATTATAACATCTACAAGTTGAGCTCACTAATGAGTATCCCAAGAATATACCTTCATCAGACCTAGAATCAAACTTACCTAAGTCTTCCTCATCTCTTTTGATGGAGCATTTTCTTTCAAACACTCTAAAGTGTTCCATATTAACATGTCTACCTTTCCATAGTTCATAAGGAGTTTTATTACCATTAGTCCTTATCTATCCTCTATTCAAAATGGAGACTAAAATGCTCATTGCTCTTTCCAATATCCATCAACTAACTTTGACTCATTTAGTATAGTTCTTTCCTTATCTTAAATGCCTTATTATTTCTTTCCATTACCCCATTCTACTGAGGTGTCCAAGCTATTCAAAATTATTTCCTTATTGCATGGACCTTACAAAAGTCATCAAAGTCATTGGACCAAAAATCACCTCCTCTATCAGATCTTATCACTTGATTAATCTTCCCATTCTTTTCATTCTTAATAAAAGCCTTGAATGCCTTGAACTTATCAAGAGCTTCTAACTTTTCTTTCCAGAATACTACCCAAGTCATTCTTGTGTAGTCATCTATGAGTAACATGAAGTAGCTATCTCATTTAATACTTTAAATTATTTTATGTCCAAAAATATCGCTGTGTATTAACTCTAAATGTCTTATAGTAGAACACTTCTTATACTTGAACCTTCTTCTAATTTTCTTACCATGTTGACATGCCTTGCAAAGTGTGTTTGTAGGTTTGGTGATTTTAGGTATATTCTTCACATAATTCTTAGAGCTTATTTTGTCCATATTATCAAATTTTAGCTGGCCTAATATTCTATGCCATAACCAATTTTCATCCATCTTGCTCATTAAACATCTCTCCTTGATCTCATTCAAGACATATAGATTGTTCTCAGTCCTTTTAACATTGGCAATTAGCCTTTCTGATTTGGCTCTCCTTATATCACACCCTCTATCATGAAAGGTTAGTGTGTGTCCTTGGTTGCACATTTGACTTATACTAAGTAGGTTATGTCTCAAAGCTTCCACATATAACACATTCTCTATCTTAGTTTTCCCATTGTCCAAACTTAAGATACCATTGCCAACTATATTGGCAATTGTGTTATCTCTAAATCTCACTATTCTTACAACATTATTCTTCAATGAGATGAACTTACTCTTGTCCCCTGTCATGTGGTTTAAGATACCACTATCTATATACCATTTCATGGCTTCATCTTGGATGTGAAAGGTAGGTTGAGCTAGCATAAATTATTCTCTATTAGTCTTTTGTTCCTCTTTCACCTTGTACATAGGGTCTAACTTCTTGATCCAATTATTATTGATATGACCATATAACCTTTTGTCTTGACTGATCTTCTTCATATGCCTTATCTTACAATCCCTTGTAATATATCCTCTCTGATCATAATTATAACATATAATTTTCTTCTACTATTGGTATGGACGTTCACCCTATTCATCCATGATGAATTGATTCTAGCATGATTTATACAATCCATATCCCTATGTGTATATTGATTTCATTAGAAATAGTAACCATTAAAAGGATTCACATACCTTATTTGTTTGATGTTGAACTACCTTTGTTTTCTCTTGAAAGAATCACATTCTTCTTGACTCGTTGATGACCAATTTTAGTCTTAGATTTTAGAGTTTCTATAATTCTTTATTCTATTAGTACCATCACTTGTTGATAGTCCATTGTCCTTTGAGGTTTGACTCTTTTTGTTTTATTTTTGGTCTTATTTTAATCCAAGACATGTCTTGTCATGTGGAGACCTTTGACTATTCAAAATATCACCAAGGACTTTAGTGCTCTTTTTAAATTTCTGATGTGTCTTCAACTTGATTTTTTCTTGATCTAATTCTGCCTTCAAAGACTCCATTTCAATTCCAAACTTGATGCATTCTTCCTTATTGGTCTTAAGACTTGCAGTGATAATCTCAATTTGAGTTTTCAACTATTTGATGATCTCTTCATGTTCATTTATGTTGTTACTTAATGTGATCAAGGAATCCAAGAAGGGTGTTTAGATCATGTGTTAGAACAAGTAAGAAAACTTGAATAAAAACACACTAACATGCATAACACTTACTTGCCTAGATCATAGGGGGAGCTTAGTAAACAAACAAGAAATGATAAAGCTCAACTAAAATGCAAAGAACTTACAAATTCCTTACCTTCCTTGAATGCTTCAAATGATGTGTTTGTTTGGCTTGCTTGGCTTATGCTCAAGAAATCTTTGGTAATGGAGTTGTGTGACTCTTTCTCTCCTTGGCACCATTGTTGGATTATGCTTGCTCGATGTAGCTTCATGGTTTGGCTTATAATTTTAGAATTATAACACTATTTTCATGAAATCTTGCTCTAAAACTAGCATTATAACTTTACTATGCTCAAGCTCTTATAAATTCAATAGGCAATGGCTTGTATGTTTAGGTTTGGAAACTAACCCCAACCCAAGGTGAGTTACAGGGTAGTTAGTGCTTGGAATGGGTTTAAACCTAACCTTAGTGAGTTAATTAACCCCATTAGAGTTAAAAGGTGACCAAATCTCATGATTAGCAATGAATAGGCGTGGGTTAGATATTTTAGGATATTTGATAACTCACAAAAAGGTAATTATGAATTCTTAGGATATTCTTTGATTTTTTGAATTTCCTTTTTGATAATTCATTAATTTCTCATGGGTAATTCAACTAGGAATTTGATTAGGTTTATCATTTTAATTAGGAATTTTAGCCTTTTTAAGATTTGAATTAATTGTATATGTGAATTTACCATATTTAATATGTCTATAGGCCAAATTACATGTTGTATGCCATGGAATGATTAGAGATGAATCCGTGAGAGGTTTTTATTCTTTATGGTAGGATATCCCAATTAGGGATGTATCAATGGGATTCTGAGCCTTGATGAGTGTTGCACAAGTGAATTTGAGACATTTAGTGATTTTTAGTCATAATTTGTAATGGTTGGTAGAAATCAGTCTAAAGTCTAGTAGGAAGTAATTGGTGGCCAATTTTAGGTGTCTACAATTTACCCCTATTTGGGGAGGCATTGCAAGATGTAAGCATAGTAATGTCTTCTCAAAGAATGAAAAGGTCTTATATTCTTATGAATTCAATATCAATGGATGAATTTTAGGTGCCCCCTTGAGGGAGTCGTTGTCAAAGGGGTCGGTAAACGATCCCTCAAAAGAAGGAAATAAGTGGACAAAATAGATAAAATGATGGGGTGGAAGACACTAATTTTCCAAAAGATGTTATAATTAATGGGATATGGAGTTGCACCAATTAGTGTAGACAAATAAGATGATTTTCCCATAGGTAGTTATAATCATCAGCATAGGTGACTTGCCCAATGGTAGTTATAATCATTAACCTTGAAATGGATGAAAACATAATAATTTGACCAAAGGCAATTAAAATGGTTTGCAATACAAGTGGGATGGTCTACAATGATTTGACTAAAGGTAGTTATAATCATTATACCCCAATTATGGCAAACATGATATAAAAGATGATGGTAAATTTAGAATAAAGGAGAAAGATGAATTAGGAAACCTACTAGTAGGGAGATGCTTGCCCAAACTAGTAAGGAAGAAAATTCTTTCATTGTTTAATTACTCTATTTGGGATATGATTTGGATTAAATCAATAATTTGTTGGTGCCAAGGAGATATATCATTATTGCATTACCATGTAGACTCCTGGAGCTGATTTTTGCTATAACACATGACAGTAGGCATTATGATAGAGCACCATGAGGACTTGGTCAAAATATTCATAAGGACTAACTCGCGATGTAATACTTAATGGAAAATAATGCACTAATGATAAAAACCATGATGACAATGTAGATGTATGAATATGAATGCATTCAAGAATAATTCACAAGGAATTACCCAATGAATGCATATAGATTGAATCAAGGCACAACAAGAAAGCAAACAAATAGGCAAATAAACAAACAAAGAAATAAAACACCAAACAAAATAAGAGAAACAACAAACAAACAATGGTTAATCACAATCTTAGAAAAACAAGATGACAAACATTTCCCCTAAAATAGGAGGCAACTTAACAAACAAACAAAATGGGGGAATAAAATAAAAGGAAGGTGCTGGACAAGATGTCTCTAGATGCACTAGGCAAGTGGATGCTACCTACATGGTTCCATGGATGCAATATCCAACACAAGCTTTAGGTCAAATGTAGTTCTCCCAATAAATGGGATAGAAAGAATGATGAGAAAGAAAACATTATGAATGTTATAGAAGAATGTGAGAATGTTTTACAAAATGAAAAGTGTGTGGGACTTGAGGGCCAATAAGGATGGGGAAACTAAATGATAAGTGGTTTCTTGTGATTTAGTAAGGGTTCCCAAAATTGATTTTACAATTTTTTTTGGAAATTTCTAAGCATTTCAACTCGATTGAGAATGAGACATTAAACGATCCAAGCTCATAAAATGACGAGAGCATTTAAACATAAAATTACTTGCAAAATGATGAGAGCATGGCTTAGGTTGCTCTTGAAATGGTGAGAGCATTAACTAAGGGATGATTGAGATAACCTCAATGTAAATAGAGCATTGTCTATATAGTCCCAGTATGGGACCTCAAATCACTGTAGTTTTACCTTATAATAGAGGAATCTGACTAGTGTAGTAGCCAATTAAAAAAAAACAAGTAAAGTTGGTAAATGGCATAGTATGACATTAGAATGTCAAGATGGTATGTCAAGGCATCATAAACAAGTTTTGCCCCTAGTTTTCCCATAGGTGGTTATAATTAGTAAACAATGACATAATTTAATGATACTAATTTGCCCATAGGTGGTTATAATTAGTAGCAAGACAATGAGACACTAATTTACCCAAAGGTGGTTATAATCAAACACACTTTGTATAGAGAACAAAATAAGAAATGAAGGATGTAATTACCAAACCACTATCATACTACTCTAAAATATGACTTTTGTCTAAAATAATTGAACCAAATTTTGAAACTTGATCTAAATATTTATGATAAAAAAATAGCCATAAAACTGATCGAGATAAACCAAGGACAAACAGGCTCGATAGGGAGGGTCAAAACAACTTGGTTGATAGAAAAGGTATGGTAGAATGGAATGGTGAAATGATGAAGTGATAGAATGGGAGAATGGTAATGGTACAAAGAAGAATATTGATAATATGGTATAAGTTGAAATGGTCCTCATAGACAATACACAAGGTCACTCAAGTGAAGTAATGCTTAAGGTGTATAATGTTCATTGGCTCATCAAGTTCATCTCCATCTGGTGTAGCAATCCTGTATGCTCCAGTGTCATAGTTTTCAACAATGATGAAAGGACCTACCTAGTTGGGTTTGAACTTTCCTTTATGTTTCTTCTTGGCCATGATATTATTTTATTTTTCTTTAAGGACAAGATCACCAAGTTCAAATTCTCTATGTTTCACGTGTTGATTGTAGTGGCCATAAAGTTAGTTCTGATATGCTTGTAGATTATTTACTGCATCCATGTATTTCTCATCAAGTAACTACAACTCTTGTAGGTAAGCTACTTGATATCTTTCATTTTCCAAGACATGCTTCAAAGAGATGCATAATGAAGGTAACTCAACCTCAATGGGAAGAATGGATTTAGTACCATAAACAAATGAGTATGGAGTGGCTCTTTTGAGAGCATGATGATTGGTACGATATGCCTAGAGGGCACATAATATTTGAAGGTGCCAATCACGTCTAACATCATTGATAATATTTTTAAGGATGTTGACAATGGTTTTATTTAATGCTTCTACCTGGCCATTACCTTGAGGGTAATATATCGTGGAAAAGTGTTGTTTATTCATGTACTTGACACATAGCAATTCAACATCCTTATTCTTAAATGTTTTACCATTATCAAATATAATATCATAAGGGATACCATAATGGAAAATGAGATGGTTAAAGATGAATTTAGAAATTTACTTTCTAGTCATGTAAGTGAGTGGTATACCTTTAACCCACTTAGTGAAGTATTTTGTGGTGGTAAGGATATGTTTATGGACGTCAGATGAGGTGGGGTTTATCTTCCCAATTAGATCAATGCCCCATGTAACAAATGGCCATGGTGTTAATATTGGTTTCAAAGTCTTGGTTGGGGCATGAATTAGATTATCATGCCATTGACATTTATCGCATATTTTCACATATGCAATTGTATCTATGTCCATCGTTGGCCAACAGTACCCATTACATAGGATTTTTTTAAAGAGGAGTACACCAATAGTGTGAAATCCACATAATCCTTTGTGAACTTCTCATAACAACAATATAGGGTTTACCTAAGTTAAACAATGAAGTAGAGTGCCATCAAAACTATGGTGGTATAGGGTTGGGCCAAGTAAGGTATAACATTTGGCATGGTGGATGAAGGCTTTAGATTGTTTGTAGGATAAGTCTAGTAGCATAATTTCATCATGAAGATAGGCATATAGGTTTGAATACCAGTAGTGATGAGACCAATAATATCATAGATCATTATGATGATTTATAGTTCATCAGCTAGTGCTAGCAAATTTTCAAAGAAAAATTGGTACTCTGGCTATATCTATTTATCAAATTAGAGATCCAATGGTAGCCATGGTATCTTCTATTCTATTACTAGCCCTTGATATATGTTCAAACTGGACCTCAAAAATTTGGTGCTTGAGAGTGTCAACCATGGCCTTGTAAGGAACCAACTTGTCATCCTTGGTCTGAAAATGATATGTAACATGATTGATTATTAACTAAGAAACACCATAAACCTTTAGATGTATGTTCTATTATACTGCTTATCAAAGCCCTGTAATAAGTGCTTCATATTTGTCCATGTTATTAGTACAAGGAAAGTTGATCCTAAATGATTTAATGATTATATCCCCTTTTGGAATGATAAACAAAAGGCCTGCCCCCAATCAATGTGTGTTGAATGATCCATCAAAATATATCTTCTAGTGTTGCTCTTCAAGAGGAGTTTTAATGATGGTCATAATGGATTCATCTGGGAATTGGAATTTTAGTGACTCTATGTCTATAAGGGGTACTTTAGGAAGCTAATATGCAAGAACTTTCCCCTTGATGTATTTTTGGTTTACATACTCTATCTCAAACTCACTGAGAAGCATGATCCATTTGGCCATGCAACCTTGTAAAGCTGTTTTGGATAGTAGATACTTGAGTGAATCTACTTTTGAAATGACCATGGTCTTATCATTTAACATGTAATGGTATAGTTTCTGATCTGTGAAGACCATAGTTAATCAGGATTTTTCAATGGGCATATAATTTTGCTCATACATGACCACTGTAAAACTTATATAGTACATGACATGCTCTTTTCCATTATCATCATGTTGAGATAAAATTTCCCCTAGGGATTTGTGTATTGTTAATAGGTATAGGAGGAATGGTTTTCCTAGCACAAGAGGTAATAAAATAGGTGGATTAGCAAGATAGTCCTTCAAATGCTAAAAAGCTTTCTGGAAGTCATCATCCCAATGAAATTCTACCTCTTTCTTTAGAAAGTGTGTGAATGGGTAGCATTTGTTAGCCAATTGAGATATGAAGTGTCTAATGGATTGAATATTACCCTACAAACTATAGAGCTACTTCAAATTGGTAGGTGGTGGCATCCTTGTTATGGCTCATACTTTGGCTAGGTTGACTTCAATGCCTCAATAAGACACACTGAAGCCAAGCAATTTACTTGAAGTAACTCCAAAAATGCACTTCTTAGGGTTGAGCCTAACTTTGTATTCATGCAGTTGCTCAAATATCCTCCTTAGTGCTGATGATGATCGACCTTGGTCTTTGATTTACCTAATATGTCATTGATGTAGTCTTCATCAATGTCATGCATTATATTGTGAAATATGATAGTCATGGATCTTTTATAAGTGGCCCCTACATTTTTGAGACCAAATGACATAACCTAATAATAGAATGTTCTCCATAGAGTGGTGAAAACTATTTTATGTTGGTATTTTGGTGCTATTTGGATCTAGTTGTACCCTAAAAATCCATCCATCAGTGAAAGCATCTCATAACCCACTGTGGAGTCAACTATCATGTCAATGTTTGTGAGAGGAAAGTCATCCTTGGGGTAGGCCTTATTTATGTCTCTAAAATTAGTACAAATTCTGATTCCTTCTAGCTTTTTAGTGACTTGCATAATATTTGATATCCACTCTAAGTAGTCGATTAACTGAATACATCTCGATTCTAATAGCTTTTCCTACAATTTATTTACTAATATAATAATGCAAGGATGCATCTTGCACAATTTTTGTTTCACAGGTTTGGCATCAGGATGTACCGTAAGGTGGTGAACAACCGAGGTGAGGTCCAAACTAGGCATTTTAGAGTAGGTCCATTCAAATATATCAACAAATTCCCTTATAAGGGATGTAAAGATTTCACACTCCTCCTCAGTGAGGGATGTTCCTAATTTGATCCATTTTGGGTCATTTGGAGTCCTCATGTTTACCTATGTAGTATTCTCTACTAGAAGGGTCGAACCACGTTCAAGAATAGTGGGCAAAGATTTGAACTAGTTTATAATAGTAGAATCCTCTATTAGGTCTATCTCTTTAAGTTCTAGGCATGATGAATCTGAATACCCAGTGGTTGAGATGGCATGTGATAAATATAGTCAAAAACTCTTGGATGATTTTATGAAAATCTTGTTATTCTTCAAAACTGAACTCAAACCCATAGGAAAGTTCATCGTTGGTTGTCTCTTAGATGATTTGATAAAAAAATTGTTGTTCTTAAAGACTAAAATTAGACCCATAGACAAGTTCATCATTGGTGGTATCCTTGTCTATGTTTGAGGAAGGTTGAACACCCCCATCTAATGGTGCTTAAAATAGGTTTTTACCACTAGACCAGTGTTTATATTTACTATTTCCCTGGTCTAAAAATAGGTCAAAGAGGTTTTCACTTTGGAACTTCAATGTTTTATTTAATTTTTTTTGGCTAAGGGTGTTCATTCACTCTCTAAAAATAAGCCTTAGGATCCAACTTGATTGAGAACCCTTCTTTATGGTCTCCCATTGAAACAGTGTCCCTAAAACCAAGAAAATCATAGAAAGGTTTGTCATTTTAAAACTCATCAACTAACACATTTGATTCTTTTTGGCCCCACTCTATCAATTGGGGATAATATAATGAAAGTGGGTTATGAAAATAACAAGTAGTAAGGTATAAATGACATTAGTACCAAACAAATTGGTATTGGCTAGGTCATCAAAAGGGATATGATCAGACTCTGCTTTACTGTCGGCATTGTCATCACTAGTCATTGGCAATGAAACTTGAATAAGATATGTGGGGTTACCCCCAGGTAGTTTAAATCCAAGACCATATGTTCCTTTATACTGAGTCATATAAATTGGCTCAAGTGTTCCCTATTGATTTGTCTTGAGGCCTCCTCCTTCATAGGGTTGGTTCTCCATGATCTGATTAGGAATGGGGTATTTGGAATTTTTGTAACAATTGGATAATTTGTCATTATACAACCATGATTCATCATCTATAAGGGGATCCTCTGCTTGGCTAGAGGTTAGTATGAAAATGACAGGTGCTAGATTACATAGTTTGTCTTTACCCTTTCTTTGCCCTTCCATGTAAGGTGGTTTGGATTTTAGTATTCTAAAAGACTTAGGATTTTTTGGAAGCTTAGAAATGTGGAATGTATTGTGGGTCAAATATTTTCCTAGGCCATTATCTGAGATGGTGTAATGGTTAGACATTTTAGGAGGTGGTATGTGGGAAAGTGAATCAAGGGTATCAGGGTCAATGCTATTGGCCTTTGGTGAATCAACAAGTATTTCTCTCCCCATATCATTCTTAACAATCAGATTCATGACAAAATGATAGTTATAGCTTTGAACTCAGCCTCTAAATGCTTATAATGCTCGTATAAATGTAAATCTCCTAGAATAGTAACCTCCATACTTGAATGTGAAAACTTGATACACTGATGCAATGTCGATGGGATTGTATGAATTTCATGTATCCAAGGTCTTCCCAAAAACATATTATATGACAAATCAATGTTTAACATATGACATAGTGTATCATGGGTCATGTGCTAAATGATAACTGACAAGTTGATGGTGCCTTGTGATTCTTGTTCTTCATTGTCATAGGCCTTGATTATGATTATTTATACTTGGAGATATATTGTTGTGTACTTGAGAAGCTTGATGAGCTTTAGAGACATAATATTTAGACCCAATCCATTGTCTATGAGGACACTCTTCACTTTGTGCCATGTTATGTAAACTTTGATGTATAATGGATTGTTATGCAGTGGGCCAAGGGATGACATATCACTTTGGTTGAAGGTTAATTTTTGGCCTAGAGCTTGGTGTCCAACCAAAGTTTAGAATTTGTTTAGATATATGTCGTTATAAACTTGGGATTGGCTAAGGAACTCTGTTAAAATGTTTTTATGGATTGTAGACATATGCAACAAATCTAATATGGAGATTTGTGTAAGCATCTTTTGCAATTATTCAATAATGTCAAACATATTTTTTTGCATAATGGTAAATGGCTTGTTCCTAACTAGAATGGGTGGTTTTATGATGGGTGAAGTGGCACATGGCCATGGGCTTGGTATGGTAATCTTTGTCCACTAAGTTGCGATTTCATAATTGGGATTAGATATAGGACCATTATTTTTAATGAATGATGGTGGAGGGGGACTAGATAGGATAAGTCTTGATTATCGGTACACTTGTGCATGATCATGGGTTAACAATAAGTTATCGATATAGGGTCTAAAGGTGGGAATCCCTGCTTGCTAGTTTACTTGTATGTGGTCCCAGGTTAAGGAAGGATTATTGACATGGGTTGGTTGATTGGGAATGATTAGAAATGGTCTTGTATAATTGGTAATTGGTCTTCAATTAATGGAAATGGTGTTAATGTGACCTCCTGCCATATGCCTACGACCATGTTGTACTCATGTGCAACTGCATGGTAGGTCTATTGGGTGTTGGCATCATTCTGGCCTTGGTTTTATCCATTTTTTTGATGTTGTTGGTTCTATTATTGATTTTTTCACTTCTATTGGTTTTGCCTTGTTTATTGATACTATTTTTGTTGTAGTAGCCACTGTTATTGTTAATGTTGATTGTCATGTTGTGAAAAGGGGTTTTGATAGAATCTTAGATTATAATTAGATGTAGAAGTTATATTTACCAATGTTAGCTCTCCATTTTCTAACATATTTTCAATCACATGTTTAATTTACATACAATAACACAAGTTATGTTGCAAAAATCATTTGGCCTATACCAATATGGATAGTCAAGGACCCCAAGATAATGATTCAAAATAGGCTAGTTAATTAGATTAGTTGTGGCAAGCTTATGAAACACATATTCAATGGGCTCTCCAAGGTCCCTAAAAATGTGATAAGTTAGCATAGTTCTCCTTAGATGAAGGTTTTTCAAAGGCATAGGTTTTTGCATTTATTGTGTTGGCCTAGGTTGTTGTACTTGTTATGATTGTTGCGTTTGTTGAAGAGGTTATTAATTAGGTGTTATTTGCATATGTGGGATAGGATGATTAGATGGTGTTTTCACCATCTAGACATGTTGTGACTCAATTACTCTATTACCTATAACATTCTTTTTATTATTGAATTGCATGGGTTTGTCATGGTTATTGGCCTAGGTAGGTTGCGATGCTTACACCTAGACTTGGTTATAATTTTTGCCATTATTCTAGTTTTGGTTCTGGCTTGATTTGATGAGGTAAGTTTAATGTTCCCTTTGTCAATGAGGTCTCTTTTGATCAACAAACCTTTATCAATGATCTCTTTAAAAGTATGTGCACACTATAACTCCAAATTGTAAGATATCTCACTGTGTAGATTTTTTGTAAACAAAGTGGTTAGTTGCTTATTTGGTAGACTATGGGTAAATAGGCTTACAAGGGCTCTCCATCACTACAAATAACTTATGAATCTTTCACCAACCCTTTATTTTTCTTGCTTCAAATTCACCAATGAAATCTCATGTTTGAGATTGTAAGAGAAGTGCTGCATGAACTTGTCTAAAAGATCATCAAAATTAGATACAAAATTCTTGGGTAATTTTAATAACCATTCCAATGTTTGTCCTGCTAGGCTCCTTGGAAACAATAGTAAAAGGTATATTTCACTATAGGACATTGGTTGGAATACAATAAATAATTCTATCAGATGGGCCTTGGGGTTACCTTTCCCCTTGTATTTATCAAACTTTAGTGGTTCGTACCCTAAAGGAAATAATATCTGTAAGTACTCCATATTAAAAGGATAAGAACACATGTCATTTAACTTGAACTTCTTAATCTAATTTTTGACTAAAATGAGGGCAATTAATTCCTTAATTTGTTGTATTTCTTATGTGAGGAAACCAATAGGACCATTAGCTTGAGATGGAGGCTGTGCAGTTAAAAGTGGATTACTTTGTCTGGGGTATAATGGAGGCATTTGTTGGAGAATGTTGGATTAGTTAGGGAATGGGCCAAGAATACACATGCATGTATTATGGTAAGATTATTGAAATTACATGTACTACCATGTGATATTATAGTTGGGATTGGGTATATAGGTCTAATTTTTGGAATATTGTGGTTAGGATGGAGGAATATGGTCATACTAAGGTTGTTGAGGTTGAATAGGGACATACTACTGACTAGTTATACCTTGCTGATTAAGGGTAACTTGTGAACCAAGATGCTATTGTTGAACTTATAACACATTTTATACAAAAGGCCATTGTTGCCTAATAGGTACTTTTGGAACATTAGAACCTCTTGGTTGTGTGAATCCTTGTTGGGAAGTAGATATATGTTAGAGATTTGATATTTTTCATTGACCAATACCTATACACTATTGATTAGACATCATTTAGTTTTGGATTGGCATGTTATTTTGTGATTGAAGAGGTATGTTCATCACTACCTAATAAGGTGGAACATTATTTTCCCCTATTGAGGTGGTTAACTTTGCTACGTGGGTACATTGTATGGTGTCTGTTGTTATGGAATGATACTCATCACCTCTTAGGGTGGAGTATGATTCATCACATTTTGTTGTGGTATAACACTGGTCATTGGTTGACTACTTAATCCTTGATGTTATGTGCTTGAAGAAGCAATTGGTTAAGGATTAGAGGTAATTGGTAGAGGTTGGGAACTAAAAACTCCTACCCCTTGAGTTTGTGAACCACTCATGGTGTTATTTAAATGCACATTTTGTTGTTGACTAGTTTTTTATGTGTTAACACCACTTGGGTTTAAATTAGACATTACTTGCATATTGTCCACTATATTTGGCTCACTATTCACATATAAGCAAAAGACACTTCCTCAATAGTTGGGGTATTGAACATATTTTCTATTGAGTTTCTTTACGTAATTGGGTTTAAACCCTAATTTTCTTGGCCTGTCAACTCAAGTAAGACTCTTATTTAAGGAACTAAATTAATAAGAGGTGAATTTGACATGGTCATATTATTAAAGTTCTGTGCTAGGTATGGTATGCTATCTAAATTTAAATGAAGTGATCCTCCATGAGGCCCCTTTGTGTGATAAACAATGAGGATCTTGACATGGCATGAACACAATGGCATTAGGGTTGCTATAAGAGGCTTGTTCGATGTTATGATTATAAGACATGTTGTAAGGTCTTCTTACTATACTTAGAATGTTTTCATAGGGAAAGTATACCAAAAACTTAGACCCTACATCTGTGACTCTATTTAAGACTTCATCTTTGTTTGCTAGTAAGTGATGATCAACTAGATAAGGATCATAAGCTGATGGAATTTTAACATAATAAGGTTGATGTTAAACTTTTTTGTAACTAAAGGTATGCTAGCCAAGTATTGGGCCATCTATTCTTTGTCTTGCTCCATGTATAGAGGTGTGCTAACTAAATAATGGGCTAAAGGATTTTGACTCTATTCCCCTGATTGAGTGTTGTAAGGTGGATAAGAATCCATCGCCCAAACAACATCATTTTCATAAGGGTCTTGAACAAAGTCCTCTTGTGTGACAAAATTTCCTTTTTATGGATTATACATGACTCCACTATGTGTATAATGAGACATGGTTAAATCTATGGTAGATGTTTCATGATAAGAGGGGTTTAGAGTTGTACAAACTCTGAAAAGCTATGTTTGAAAAGACAAAAGGTTCAAACTCTATCTAACTTGGTCAAAGGACTCGAGATGTATCTCTAAAAAAGTTTATGTAAAGACTTGGTAAAAATAGTATAAATTCAAATGTCTAATGTTAAATGTCTCAAAAAAACAAGGTCAAGTAAAATGAATTAAAAATAAAATGCTAAACTCTAGGTCCAAAGATGTTTCAAATAGGTCTAAACTAGGAAAGGTAAAGGTTGCTAGGTCTTTTGGCCAAATGTGGTATTAAAAGCTAGGCTCAAACAAGGCATGTGCTAGGATTATTGGACAAACACGATGTCAAAATCTAGACTTGAAACAAAGGGATGATTTTGATCTAACAAACTTCAAACACTTTGGCATAGATGATTCATTTGATTCTAGACATAAATGTGATCAAATTAGTATAGGGCACTAAATAAAAGGCATTTGAAGATAGACTAATTCTCCCAAATAAAGGCACAAAAAATATAATTTTCAAATTTTGGGTCAAAAATTAATCTAATTTATGCAACCCAAAAGAGAAATATCTATGTATAAGCCCTAATTAAGCAAGGCATCAACAAAATCAATCAATGTTTGAATTTGAACTTTGGTAAGGTTAATTAAAAACTCAACTTAGGAAAACTTTAGGATTTTTAACCAAATAAGCTAGACAAGTTTGAATGGCATAACGTGACTAAAAAAATCCCATAAGACACATGTGATTAGTTTTAACAATGGTACCTTATATACAAGACAATACAAGTCTATGCAACTTAACCACATTATTGCCCTTAAAAGGTATAAACAATGTTTTATTTCAAAGACTTCTAAGTCTCAAAACTTGAATTAATTTGGGTAGTGTAATGCTACCTATCTTAATCAAGCGACACATAATATTTTTAACACAAAATATTAAAGCAAAAGTATGGTGTCAAACATACAACATAATGCCTCCTCAAACAATGAATTAGTGTGGACACAAGACTCATTTTTGACGTGGGAGAAACAAACAATGTTTTAGACTAAAAAAAACAAACAATAAAGGAAAAAGACTAAATATAACTAAGTATATCATCTTAGATCCTAACAAGGTATGGTAAGTGGGGTTGACTAAAACTTATAATTTCTGATTGTCTAGATTGATCCCACATGTGGCTAACATAAGAGAAGCATCACATCAATTACGTTCATACCAATCAACTTAATATGCAAAGGTATATTCCTTTGCATAGAGATTCTTTCTGTGGACTACTTAGTGAAATCCCTTGGTTGACCAGCCCTGATTTGGGCCTTCATTATGAAAGGAGAGGTTAGTCTCTCAACCCCTAGCTCTTAAAGTATGTGTACCCTAATTTGTAAACCCTATCATGGAGTGGGGTTGAAACACTATTGGGAGATGAAGCACTGAGTTAATGCTTCCCTAAATAACTTGTGAAGAGGTAATGACCTCCCCTTCACAAGCCAAATTACATGAAAATAAATGACAAGTAGAAAGACTTTAGGGTTGTTTTTAGATCACCCAAACCATGCGGGTTTTGGGGTGAGCCTAGACAATTTTCTTTCCATGCCTTAGACTAGGCACAAATGTAATGAAAAGGAACTTTTGGTGACCCATGTTCCCTATAGGGGACATGGGGAGAGCATACACACATTATTAATTTTGAAAAAATAAATAAACAAGTTCAAACAAACATTTTCAAGAAATTGTGATTGAAGTACGTGTTGATTTTAGGCACCAAATTGAAATGTGTGATGAAGTTATTTACTTGGCCCATTGGCTTAATTGAAAAATCTTGAAATAAATTTTCATAAAACAATTTAAACAAAACCACCTACGTCCATTTTAAGCACTTAAACCCAAATGTTCAAGATTTAGCCTAATTAATTTTTTAAACACCAAAATGAAGTGTTCAAGACTTAAGCATTTGTTTTAAACACCAAAAATGATGTGTTTAAAAAAAACATTTAGAAATTATAATTATTTTTAAGCACTAAAGATAAAATGTTTAAGACTTTAGCCAAATTCATTTTAGCACTAAAATGAAGTGTGAATGACTTAGCTAATTCTTTTTAAACACCCAAAATGAAATGTGCATTAGTCTAAACTTGAAAATTTGTGTTCCAATCATGCTTTGGACCTACAAGGGTTATATAGTATCCTTATACTTAGAATTAATTTTAATGGTGAGCAAATAAACTTTTAAAACATAGCTCTTAGGTTTTTAATTTAAAAACATAAAGACTGACATCGATCAAAACTGACTGATGTTGATTATAAGGCAACCAATGCCAGTCAGTTTCACAGAGAACCAATGATGGCTATAAAGAACATATACCGATTGGTTAAGACCATGTCGGTCACTTATGAACCTAAAATCAAAAATACCATGAGATGAAAATGTTAATTTAGTCCAAAATTAGATAAAAACTCTTCAAAACCTGTAACACAATGATTAGACAGAGAGTTTAAATGCTAATGAAACTAAGAAACAATAGTTATGATTGTTAAAAAGATGCAAAATCAAAGTTATGTTAGCTATTTTTTGCCTTGCATATTGACTGATGATAGTCACCCAGAACCACCTTTGATTTTCCTGACTGATGTTGATCTTTGTGTAGATCTGAGTTAATTCAAAAATAAAAAATATGACAAAAATAAAGCTAAAACTATAATTTTGAAGGAATTCAAGCATTCATGTGATAATTTATGAGTTTTATCTTCATCTCCTTGATACATGGGGTACTTAATGTTCCATCAGACATGCCATTTATGATCAAGGAATCCAATAAGGGTGGTTAGATTATGTGTTAGAACAAGTAAGAAACTTGAATAAAAACACACTAACATGCATAACACTTACTTGCCTAGATCATAAGGAGAGCTTAGTGAACAAAGAAGAAATGAAAAAACTCAACTAAAATGCAAAGAACTTAAAAATTTATTACCTTCCTTGAATGCTCCAAATGATGTGTTCATTTGGCTTGCTTGGATTGTGCTCAAGAAATCTTTGGCAAATGGAGTTGTGTGACTCCTCTCCTTGGCATCATTGTTAGCTTATGATTGCTTGATGTAGCTTGATGGTTTGGATTTTGATTTTGGCATTATAACACTATTTTCATGTAATATTTATCTTAAACCAACATTATAATATTACTATGATCAAGCTGTTATAAATTCAATAGGCAATGACTTGTATTTATAGGTTTAGAAACTAACCCCAACCCAAGGTGAGTTAGATGGTAGTTAGAGCTTGGAATGGGTTCAAACCTAACCTTAGTGAGTTAATTAACCCTAGCAGAGTTAAAAGGTGTCCAAACCTCATGATTAGAAATGAATTTGCATGGGTGAGATATTTTGGGATATTTGACAACTCACAAAAATGTAATTATGAATTCTTAGGATATTCTTTGGTTTTTAAATTTCCTTTTTGATAATTCATTAATTGTTCATGAATAATTCAACTAGGCATTTGATTAAGTTTAGAATTTTAATTAATTATGATTACTCATGTTATCCTTTTTAAGATTTGAATTAATTGTATGTGTGCATTTGCCCTATTTAATACGTCTATAGGTCAAATTGCATGTTGAAATGTCATGGGATGATTGGAGATGAATCTATTAGAGGTTTTTATTATTTATGGTAGGATACCCAAATTAGGGATGTGTCAATAGGATTATGAGCCTTGATGAGTGTTACATAGGTGAATATGGGATATTTAGTGATTTATAGGTTTAATTTTCAATGGTTGGTAAAAATTGGTTTAAAATACGGTATGAAGCCATTGGTGGCTAATTTTAGGTGTCTACACTTAGTATCTCTTCAAAGAGATTGATTTTTTCCTCATAACTCTTAATCAATGATCTTTATTTCTGATTCTTCCTTCTTTGTAACTTCAACTCCTCTAGAGCACTTACCAATTCTGCCTCAAGGTTCACTTCAACCTCTTCTTCATCCAATTCTTCATCTTCCATAATACTTTTCCCTTTTGAAAAACCTTCATTATTTGATTCTATATACATGAATAAGGTTTCATTTCTATCATGATCATTACTATCATCATCACTATCAAATGTACTTGTGTCACTTATATCAGAGGTGATACTATCTTCTTTGATATAAAAACTTCTTTTGTTATTGAATGACCCTTTCTTGACTTCATACTTCTTGAAGCTTTTTTTGTTCTTGTTAGGCTTATAAAAATTATTATCATCACCATGATGTTCATCATGCTATCCATCATGATCATTTTTATCCTTATTAGGACACTTTGATGCAAAGTGACCAATCTTACTGCAATTAAAACATTTGAATGACAACTTACCCTTATAGTTACTTGATGCTTTCCTTAGTTTTTTTATAAACATGGATTCTATCTTGTCATCATCAATGTCTATATCAACTTAGTCCTTGACCTTTTTACCTTGTGAATTTTTCTTAGATTTGAATGTAACTTCCTTATTGGAAGGTCTTCCATTACTTATTCTCATTTCATAGGCAGTCAAGATGCCATGAAGCTCACCCATTTGTAGTATGTTAAGATATTTGATGTCCTCCACATCAAACACTTTTGAATCAAACTTAGATGTTAGGAATATTAATAACTTTTATACTACTATTGATTCTTCCAACTTCTCTCCTAGACTTATAATGACATTTACCACTTCATCTAATCTTAAAAGATAAGATGCAATGTTTTCATCCTCCTTCATTCTCAGACTTTCAAACTACCTTTGGTATGTCTGAAACTTTTTCAACTTGAATTTGGTGTCACCTAAATAGATGGTTTGAAAATTTTCCCAAATACCTTTGGCTATATCACAATTCATAAAATTTACAAATTCTACTTTTAAAAGGCCACACAGGATGGTATTCATTGCCTTAGAGTTGTTGTCACTTGCCTTCTTGCCTGTTGCATCAGTTGGTGGATTAAAAGGTGGAGTGAATCCATCAAAAATATATTGCCATATGTCATAGCCCAAGGAAATTAGATAGGTATTCATTCTAATAATCCAAAATGCATATTTAGTTCTATTGAAAAGAGGATCCTTATTGGTTGAGAAACCTCCTTGTATTGGATGACTAGACATGCTTGTATTTCTATGATCTCCTTTAAGTTGTTAGGCCTAATTTAAAGGACCAGGGTCTGATACTAATTATTGGAAGAATAATCACTAAGAGGTGGGGGGGTGAAATAGTGTTTAAAAATTTTCATTAAATTATCTTTTAACATTCCTTGAACCAAGAAAACAATACAATGATATAGCAATGCATAAAGAACCATTCACATGAGCATAACAGAAGAAAATGCATATATGAGTGGGAAAACCTCAAGGAGAATAAAACCCATTTTGGTATATGAAAATGGAATAAAATCCTATAAAACAAAAGACCAAATTCTATTGAGCACCAACTCAACTTGGAACACCAACCCCAATAAAGTCAAGCACCCATTTGACTAGGCTTTAACAAACACCTACTTACAAGGAAAAAACAACTCCCTAAGTGACTTAGAACAAACTCAGACACCTCATAAATTTTGATCACCAAAATTATAATATTTTTTTATTATCTCATTTTAAGACCTCTTTCTTCTCTACCAATCAAGATTATATTGTATATCTTGAAATAGTCCTAAACTGCCTTGTATATATATATTATTCTCATGGTCACACACCACTTGGTTGGACACACAACTTAAACCTCTTAGGTAGGACATATAATAGGTATTGTAACATATTATGAACATGATTAAAATTTAATTTTAACCTCTTTTTTTCTACATCAACTCAATTAGGCCTTACTCCTCTTTTAGGTCTCATGGAGACCTAATTGCACTATGCTTGTTCTCTTAATGCCAAATTTTGATCTTCTTAGGACCAGATGGATTTATCTAATAACTAAAAAATATTAAAACACTTAAATGGTGTAATATTATGACCTCCTCCAAGATTTATTAGACTTGTATCCTTTGCTCATACCATGAAATCTCTTTTAGGACAAACTTCCCTATTAGGCATGTATACCTCAAAAGTATGTCTTGAAAAAATGAAGCTTAAACACCTTAAGCTAAGAAAATATGAAAAATGAAACATGTATATAGGTTATACATGACCTTAGGGTCATCAAAAAACTATTGGAACACTTTCACTTAGGAGATAAAGGTTCAAGAATATCTATACAACTCACTCACTCAAAACTGCCAATTTACCTCAAAAACCAGTCATGGTGAATTAGACCTCCAACACCAATGTAGACACTTGAAATGAATATTGATTAATGTAAATGATACTATGAGATATAAAACACATTATTAGATATAAAATTCATATGGTATAATGGAAAATATTGGTTTTGGAGAATAATTTCTTGACCTTATATCACATAGTCTTATCTGAACTAGACATGCCATTTTGTGAGCAACTTTTCACCACATACACTAACCTCAAAAAATTATTTGAAGTATGAAAATAAATTAAAATTAATAAATAAAATCTCAATGTAATTTTTTTCATCAATATATCATGTATAGACCCTAAAATATATCTTTTCATTTTTGCCCGAGTTTTGCACAATTTGCATTATTAGGTCTGTTTGTGACTGGCTAACTTGGATGACCAAATTAGAAAATTTGAAGGAAATAACCCATATATAAATCATTATGGACATGAAAAATGATTTTATATATTATTATACCATCTATTTTATTTTCTTGACCAATATAACTTTTGAGAGCTACAATAACTTCTTGATAAATAAGCTAGTATATGTGCATTTTCTCTCTCATCTGACTAACCACCACCACTTGGAGGTACTTGGGAGAGTTGAATAAATGAAAAAATATTATATATATAAATTTTAATCCATATTTATTTTTTTTTAAAAATATCTTTCATATATAGTCGTTTAGAGGGTTTTAGTTAGGTTTAACACAGGTTTTGGTGTTAACGATTGTTCGTAAAGGACTTCCCCTTGAATCCAAAACTAATGCATAGAGATATTATTTAGGACCCTTCCCATATTAAATTAATAGATAAGATTCACATGCATAGGTTACACATTCCAAAAAATGTTTGAAAGTGCTTCTTAGATCTTGAGACCTCATTCTGTGAACTTGAGAAGGCCTAAAACAATGATTCATGTAATTGCCTTCAAACCATGACCTCAAACTTTGTGAACATACCTGAAATAACTTATCTCACCATTATACATGATCACATAAGAAAAGTTTCCTTAAAATATGATCTTCATACCTCATTAGGCTAGGCAGGGTCTAAGAGAGGTCTAGGTGGAAACATAAATTGAAGGTCCTACCCCTGTAGGCTCACCTTGAAACTCTCATGAATGCTTTAATGAATTTTATACATGATCAAAAAGTGCCATACAACCTTCACATGCATGTGTTCATTAATTTTAAAGTACATACCTCTTCATGTCATGACTAGTCTCATGACTAGGCTTCTTATTTACTTTGACATCAATGGCTTATACCTTCATGCAACCATAATATGTTAGTTGCCTTAAAATTATCTCTTTCTCTTTCTCTCATGACATCAATCTCTCATGAAAATACTCTCTCAATTCCCTTTATCACATCACACACTGCCAACTAAGCTTAGTCACGTTTGACCTCAAACTTCACAAGATGTGCCTTTGACATTAATGACAATACTAAAAAGCAAACTCACTCCATATCTCCACTTCACCCATTGTATTATTCAAGACTTGAAAGACACCTACAACCATCCTGTTTTGACTCAAGCAATGGTATGAAGAGAAGTTAAATATATAAGGAGAATGATGAGAGACATCTTCTATGGAGATCAAGAACACCTCAAGGAATCTAGGACATCTAAAAGGTGTGTAACACCTACATCTAAGATCTCACCTCTCTCTTAGTCCAAGCATGACCCACAAATAGACCTAATAGAGTATGAGATAAAGTTGGTTTAATATGAATTAATAAATGGAGGTACATAAGAATGAGTAATAGATAAGGGGTTAATTAGTGAAAGAGAAGTATTATGGAACCTTTCTCAAAGTCCTCACTCTTTCTCTCATTAAACCTCTTTCATTCTAGGCCTATACAACTAAAATAAGCACCTATAGCCAAGAGGCCTAAATGGCCACACACACAGGTCAATCTAAGCATAGTTGAATAATTATAGTTTAAAGGTGCCAAGAAGGGTGAAAAGGTGGTATGAAACACTAAAATAGGTCTGTACATATCTAATCAGGGCTCTCATCACCTCTATTTTCTCTAAATAGACCAATGAAACCTCAAATCTCCACCTACAGCTGGTCTAACCACCATTAAGACTAATTGAGCAACAATGCCTAAGAGACTAAATGGTATTTTTAGGATCAATACAAGTTGTCATGGGGACTAGGGGATTGTGTTTCATGTTCATGAAGGTCATAAAGCTCATAATAAATTCTCATTTTAGATAAAATTCAAGAAAGTAATAGAGTTAGGGTTAAGAACACCATTCTATCAAGAAACCCTAAGCTTCATTCAAGGAGTTCTAGAGGATTTTAGGGGTATAAATGATGAGGATAGATATCAAATCATGCTATAAAATGTGGAATAGACCCTAAGGAACCATTTAGAGCCAAAGCCAAACTCGCATACACCTCTTTAGGAAAGTACAACCTTCTTAAACTCTTAAACAACCTTGGTAGCTGAGGAATGGTCACTTTATTATGCTTGGAATGGTACAAGGAAGTTTCATGGAAATATATTATATTAGGGGGTTTTAGGGGCCTATGTATACTCAAAATTAGAGTAATTAGTTATTGTATTAGTACCTTGTTCTTTTTGAACAATCGTTAAGACCTGAAGTAACTTTAAAACTTCTAAAAACCCTTCTAGGAGGTCAAAGAATATGCATCCAAATGTAAATTTTTGAACTTATAACTTACCAAAATATATTTTATACACTCTGAAGGTCCTCCACATGACATTTTTTTATACCTACACCTGTACAGATTTGAGAAAAAACTATACTTTTGTAAGTTTTAAAGGCAAAAAGAGGGTGTGCCAGTGTGTGGATGAATTCCAATCATTTGGAGAGTTGATTTTTTAGTTATTATACATATATAAGTATAAAAATACATACAAGTTAACCCATAAATGTTCAAACAAATTTGATTTTTCATGGCAGTTTGAAAATGCCTTAAAAAGGAGAACCTTGCCTAAAGCCATTTCATGGTTTGCATACTTATATTGTGTTATATAACCTAAAAATTGGCATGGATCATGATAACATCATGGGGAAAGTGAAAAAAATACTTTTATAGGGTTTAACATGTGTGGGATCTCTATGGAGCAAGATTTCTACTTTCTCGGCAAGGAGGGCTAATTAGGCCTAATTAAAAAGAGAAGTTGAGCTAAAAAAGACACTTCCACTTAGATTTAGGTCAAAAATGTTTTGTGGATATGTAATATCTTAATGGGTATCAAAAATTTTGCTTGGTTTTCCATGTTTACCTCCATATTATTCTAGATAAGGATCTTTACCTGTTTGGAGTGCTACAAGGGATTGAGAAGAAATTTAAGGTTTTGGTGTAAAAATAGGTATTTTGGGGAAATTAATGGCTTAAATTATCTTTTTCAAAGTTTGGTATGCTATTGAGAGGTTATCCATGGAGGAAATTTGAATTATTGAAGACAAACTCAACTTTTCCCTTCTATGTCATGTTGAAGAATGAGCTTTCCAAGGGGTCAAAACAATAAATCATTGCATACGGATTTTAACAACATTTGTCAAAGTAAATACATGTATTCTATGCCACATGAAAGGAAAGAACAAGTCAGGGATCAATTAGAAGGAATTTGAAATTTTTGAAAATGTCTTTAATAGCCTAACAAGTCCTTTTTCCACTCCTATGCCAAGTAAGGAGACCAAGTCAAATGAACATTAAGGGACTTATAACAACCTCAACCAAGTGGAAAGACATCATAAATGGAGAAGAATAAGATTTAAACTAAAGACTTGAATGGGATTTAAAGACCTATTTTCATGCAATAATACTTTTTCATCAAGGGAGACATGCAACCAAGAATATAATGTTCTTGAGCAAGGCTTTAGGTACTTGAAAGGGTCAAACTCCACCAATCAAGGCTGAAGACTTCCTTCATGAATTTTTCATACTTATAAATCAAGACTAAATTAACCCCTATGCACTTTTGGAAGAGGAAAAGAAAAGAAAATTAAGGTAATGCTACGTAGGCGTTAAGGGTGTGGTTGAACAAAGAAGGATTTCCTATTTTTAGGCTGCTTTGTCCCCTTCTCCTCTATCCACTTTTATATTGTACTTTAATTTTTAGAATAACATATAATTCTATGCTTTAACTATGTTGAAAGGCTACCAAATTTTTTTAGCAGACCTCTTGAATCAATAAATAAGGCTATTTTCCTCCATTTCCAAGTGATTGTATGAAGTGTAAATGTGAATTCTATTGATATAGCTCAGTGAATAAATTATTTCCTAGGTTATTGTCTAGTTTTTATACCTTATTGTAGCATTTGTGAATTCTACAGGTCATACTATGTGTCTAGGATCAATCTTAGTCCAAGATTAGTAGTGAATATACCAGATCTTCATTACTTCCATGTTGAAATTTTGTGTTATAGAGGCCTTTCTATGAATCATTAATATAGAATATATGTACTTGAATTTAAGTGAATGTGTGTAGGAAAATTTATCTTCAAAGAGTGTCATTTGCAAGCATAAGGGGTAGAAAACATTGGTGCATCACCCCCTTTTTCATGTTTTCAAGACAATTTCAATTCAAGAACCATCCCTTCTTCCCTTTTCCTTCGTCAGAAATCAATAATTAGTAAGATTAGAGTAAAATTGAGTGAGTGCATCAAGGGTGAAAGAGTTTGCCAATATATTTAAATAGTTTTCATGTAATCAAGTTGAATCATGTGCAATAGCGTGAGATCTTGAGAAAACACATGATATTTACAATAAGCTATGAAATCCAAAATGATATGATTGAATTCTTCAGTAACCTTCCAAAAAGGAAAAGTGGGGTACATATAGAGAAAATCAGGGAATCATAAGGAAGCCTCTAATTTTAATAATTAAATAATTATAATAAAAGATGATTATCTTATGGACCCTTTATAACTAACCTAAGGAAGCTTAGAATGGCCATACGATTGTGTAGGCAAAACCTAGTGGGAAAAAGGACTACACTAACACCTCCATTAAGCATAGCTTAGGTGAGATGAGAATTGGGTCCTAGAATTGAAATATTGATGAGGTACCCAAGTATATAGTGATGAACATCCATAGGAGGAAGAAGGTGGAGCACCCTTAACCCCAATGAGAGCTCACAAATGAACAAATGTACTCTCTGTGAAAGTCTTGGTCAGACTATCTATAATCTACTTGATGTTGGATAGTATCAAAGATCAATGAATTGATCATTGATAATATCCCTAATGAAATTAATGTGAATCTTTATGTACTTGGTGCTTTGATAGAGAATCAGATTCCTATAAATCTGGATAGTGCTTTGGTTGTCACAGTAGATGACTATTGGCTTATGAAACTGGACACCAAACTCATTGAGAATTCCTTGAAGCTAGACTACTTCATTGGTGTCATTGATAGCCCCTCCATTTTTTTATTTTATAGATGATAAAGTGTTCACACCATTATTCTAAGGACTATATGGAACTGTGTGTTGCATCTAAATCCCTTATAATGTGCAAAAATGCTCAAACCTATTGTTGACATACTCTTTTCCATTGTCAATCCTTAAGATTTTTATTGAACATTCTAACTAATTATCCACAAGTGTCTTAAATGGAATCACTCTTTTTGAAGCTTGGGATGGTCGCAAGCCCATAGTAGATCACTTTTGAGTGTTTGGATCACTAGCAATGGCCTAGATTCCCAAGAAGAAATGCAAGGCAATAGACCCTCAGAGTCAATCTTGCATCTTTGTGGGGTATGTAGAGAGTGTTAAGGGATATAGGCTTCTCCATCCTAAAAATCATGAGTTTTTCATTGAAATGAGTGGCAAGTTTCATGAGGGCCCACTTGAATGTAATCTTGGCACTCTAGACTCTTTAAAAGTCTCACTGGACATTGATTCCACTTCAGACAGTGACATAGATCCACCTCAAGATCCTCCTGATGATGAGGATGATTCTTCTTCTTCTTCAATTTCAAGCGATGAGAGTAGTGATGAGGATTATCCTCCTCTATCGCACACTCACACTATAGATGATGAGGACTCACCTCCTGATTTTCCAATCTCATATAATTCTAGTCTGATTTAGGCTAGACATACACTTTAAAGTGCTAGAGGATGGGTTGGAAATCCATCAAATACAAGGTGAACATGATCATAGTTTCAGGGGACTTCACATGCCTACTTGGCCATTGTCTCAAATTTACAAACCTTTCATTAGACATCTGGCATTCTAGAATGGGATTCTATTATGCAAGAAGAGTATAGTTCTCTAATCAAGAACAAAGCATGGGACTTGGTTCCTCTTCCAAAAGGAAGAAAATTGGTTCATTGCAAATATGTTTATCAAACCAAGTATGGTGTAGATGGGTTAGTTGATAAGTACAAAGCTCATCTAGTTGTAAAGGGGTTTTCTCAATTTCTTGGAATAGACTACACTTAGACATTTTCTCCTGTAACCAAGATGGTGCCTATAAGATGTTAGGTTTTGGAGCTAAAAGCTTCACCAGGATGTGAACAGAAGGAGTTGCTGAAGTGTCACAGACATTGGCATTGGTCAGGCCAACTGATGTCGGTCAGGAGTGGATAGGAAGCTACCAACATTGGTCAGAGATTGGCTGACATTGGTCATCTCCAGGCAGACAGGGACCGACGTCAGTTGCCTGTGCAGTTCCAGAACTGTGAGTTGACGAACAGTTTGTTAACGAACCAGTTGTTTGCATGTTAAGAGGCTAATTATAGTCTTGAGTTGTGTGTCTAATTATTGTAATTAGGGTCTAATTATTGTATGCATGAGATCTATATAATAGACTAATGGGTTGTATTTTAAAATTGTACTAGAGTGAGAGAGCAAAGATTAGCTCCTTCAGAAGAGAGAGAGCAAGAGTGCTAGATAGCCAAGAGGGCTTGTAGAAGAGAGCAGGGATTAGCTTATCCTAGTTCTAAAGGGGTGATGAGTGTGTATGATTTAGGAGAGTTGCAGGTTGTGCAAGTTATGGTAGAAGATCCACCGGGGTACTGGTTGAAGAATCATAAGGACTTGGTGAGGCAAGGACAAGGGTTCTTCAAGGGTGTAGAGATATCTACGTGGTAAGTAAGGTCTGGTGATTTGCAGGTTGATGCAAGAGCAGGGAGATCTACTTGGAGTATGGTTGTGTACTTGGTGTATTGGCAGCATTGTTACTGACTGGTGGAGGTGAACAACAACTCTATGTTTGAGTTGATTATTGTGATCGTAATTAAGAGAGTGAAGTGTTGGAGGAGAATTACAGGTGAACCCTAGAAGTGTGGGAGCTCTAGAGGTGTGGGAAGAAGAAGTGTGGCATCTTCTTTATTATATTTTCTTCTAAATGATTATTAATACAATTGGGTATTGTCTCTCATATTCTGTGTTGTTTCATATTTCTAGTTACTTATCATTCTAGTTAAATTTTGTGTTTAGTTGCTAATAAAAAGGTAATCAAGTGTGCCCTTAGTGGGCCATAGTTCTTGGCAAAGTGGTATCAGAGCATGTTTGTTGTTTTAGATTACCTGACAAGTGGTATCAGAGCAGTTTGTTGTTCTAGATTACCTGACAAGTGGTATCAGAGCTAAGGTTGCAGGAGCAGGTGGACCAGGTTGATACCAATCTTGATAAGTTGGTATCAGAGGGTGGTTAAGTTACTAATAGGTTGTATCAGATCTGGTTAGTGTTTATTGATTACAGGTCACTCACAGAGATTTTAGATTGAGTGGGAGTATAGCAATGACAAAAGAAAGTAAGCTACGAATGGAGAAACTGAATAGCATGAATGGTTAGATTGATGGAAAGAAAGAGCAGGTAAAGAAAGATTGTTGGTTGGTAGAAGATCAACATGAAGGAAATGAAGAGGCAGATGTTGTAGGTGTTGTTGCACAGGATGCTCTAGATAAAGTAGAATCTTGGTCTATAGATTCTGTTGCCTCTTTCCATGTAGCCTGAAATAGAGCATCTTTTCATGAGTATGTCCAGGGAGACTTTGGAGAGATTTATTTAGGGGTTGGTAAGCCTTGTCAAATGGTTGGCAAAAGGGAAGTGAAGCTAAAATTACAGACAGGTAACACATGGGTGTTGAATGAGGTCATGTAGGTACCAGTCTTGGAGATGAGTCTAATTTCTTCAGGAAAGTTGGGTGATGAGAGATGCACAGTAACTCTCACAATGGATGCACTTGAATTAGTTGGTGGTAAGAAAGTAGGTATCCTTTATCTATCTACTTATATTACTGATTCACCTTCTGTTGTAAAGATGTGGCTTTGTAGGCTTGGTTACATATGTAAGAAGGGAATGCATGTTCTTAAGCAAAAGACAAATATCTTTGACAAACTTAAGAATTGGAAAGCCTTGGTGTTCATGGAGGAGATGACGGACAAAGATCAGCTGAGGAAACTGAATTATTTTGAGCAGGGCTATGTTAATTTGGATAGGGTTTTAATCTAAGGTGAGCTCGCAGGTAAAAAGTCATCGCTCACAAGAAAACACAGTTACCAGCATCGGTCATGTGGAACTGACATCGAACAGATAGGCACCAATGTCGATCATGTGCAAATCAGCAGAGTCAGTGGTGTCAGGCAGGTGGAGACTGACATCGGTCATAGAGAACCGACGTCGGTAGTAAGGGTCAGTCATAGGGAACCGACGTCGATCAGGTGCAGATTGGGAGATGGTCGAGATCGGTCACTGGAACAGATGTTGGGTAGACATCAAGCTATCAAGGAGTCTCAAATGCCCATATGGAGAACTAAAAGGGTAAGTGAACCTCATATTCATTTTTCACCTTCTTACTTGTTGCTCACTAATGGTCAAGAACCAGGAAGACGTGAAGAGGCAATGCAGGTAGAATCCAGGAAACAGTGGGAGCATGGCATGAATTCTTCAAAAGAGAACCAAGTGGGAGATTTGGTAGAGTTGCCAACAAGGATAAAAACACTGAAAGATGAATGGATTCCCAGGTTAAATAAGAGAGTGGATGGATACGTGATATGGAAGGCCAGGGTATATAGTCTTGAGGAAGTTGCAGGACAGTGGTACAGGTTTTGATAGGTGGATGACAAAGCAAGGCTTCAGTCAATGTCAGTGTAACCATTGTGTTTGTCTTTACTGGGTTGGATGATGATTGCAACATTATCTTGTTACTGTTGTGTGGTTGCTTGTTGCAGGGTTACACATTCAGGGAGTTTCTAAGCTAAAGGTAAAGTTAGTTCAGAGGTATGTCATGAATAATTTGGTATCAGTGAAATTCTTTGGCATAAGAGACATGGAAGATCACAGGTTGATTTTGTCTCCAGTGGGAGCTGATGTGAAGAAGGTGTTGGCAGGGTTCATTGCACAGGATGTAGAACCAGTAAGCACACCAAGGGCTGGACAGTTCAAGCTGAGCCTAGAACAGTGTTCAAAATCACATGAGGTCTGGAGTAGACCTGAGTTTTCCCAAGCGGTGGGAGTTGTCAAAGAGTTTGGAACTAATTCAGGGAAGGTAGATTCTCAGGTATTTGAGAGGGACCAACAGCAGGGATTCATGTTATGCAGGGTCAAGGTCTTCACTACATGGAGTTGTAGGTTCAGATGTGGCAGGTTACTTGGATGACAGGAGGTGCACCACAGGTTGTGTGGTGGTTGGTCTTCAAGATTAAACTTGAAGAGGGATACAAGCTAGGAAATGAATTAGATGAAGGTACAGGTACAGGTATAAGTGCAACTATTTATCTCCAAGTGGGAGATTGTTAGGTTGTGGAGCTAAAAGCTTCACCAAGATGCAAACAGAAGGAGTTGCTGAAGTGTCACAGACACTGGCGTCAGTCAGGCCAACTGACGTCAGTCAGGAGTGGACAAGAAGCTGCTGACATTGATCAGGAGATTGGCTGATGTCGGTCATCTCCAGGCAGACAAGGACCAACATTGATCACTTGTGCGGTTCCAGAACTGTGAGTTGATGAACAGTTTGTTAATGAACCAGTTGTTTGCATGTTAAAAGGCTAATTATAGTCTTGAGTTGTGTGTTTAATTATTGTAATTAGGGTCTAATTATTGTATACATGAGATCTATATAATAGACTCATGGGCTATATTGTAAAATTATACTAGAGTGAGAGAGCAAATATTAGCTCCTTCAGAAGAGAGAGAGAGCAAGAGTGCTAGATAGCCAAAAGGGCTTGTAGAAGAGAGCAGGGATTAGCTTCTCCTAGTTCCAAAGGGGTGCTGAGTGTGTATAATTAGGGAGAGTTACAGGTTGTGCAAGTTTTGGTAGAAGATCCATCGGGGTACTGGTTGAAGAATCATAAGGACTTGGTGAGGCAAGGACAAGGGTTCTTCAAGGGTGTAGAGATATCTACATGGTAAGTGAGGTCTAGTGATTTGCAGGTTGATGCAAGAGTAGGGAGATATACTTGGAGTATGGTTGTGTACTTGGTGTACTGGTAGCGTTGTTACTGACTGGTGGAGGTGAACAACAACTCTGTGTTTGAGTTGATTGTTGTGATCGTAATTGAGAGAGTGAAGTGTTGGAGGAGAATTACAGGTGAACCCTAGAAGTGTGGGAGCTCTAGAGGTGTGAGAAGAAGAAGTGTGGCATCTTCTTTATTATATTTTCTTTTGAATGATTATTAATACAATTGGGTATTGTCTCTCATATTCTGTGTTGTTTCATATTTCTAGTTACTTATCATTCTGGTTAAATTCCGTGTTTAGTTGCTAATACAAAGGTAATTAAGTGTGCCCTTAGTGGGCCGTAGTTCCTGGCAAAGTGGTATCAGAGCATGTTTGTTGTTCTAGATTACCTGACAAGTGGTATCATGGTGTAGATGGGTTAGTTGATAAGTACAAAGCTCATCTAGTTGTAAAGGGGTTTTGTCAATTTCTTGGAATAGACTACGCTTAGACATTTTCTCCTGTAACCAAGATGGCACCTATAAGACTCACTCTAACCATCACAACTGCACATCAGTGGTATGTTTACCAAATAGACGTAAAGAGTGCTTTTCTACATGGTGACCTCAAGGAAGAGATATATATGGAGCAACCACAAGGATTTGTGGAAGAGAACTCCTTAGTCTTTATACTCAATAAATTTATCTACAGACTCAAACATGCCCCTCAAGCATGGTATGCCAAGATGGACTCCTTTCTCCTCAAAATTAGGTTCATTAGATGCCACTCAGATCTAAATGTCTACATCTTATGGCAAGATGATTCTCTATTGATCCTAGTTCTCTATATGGATGACTTATTAATTACAAGGAGCTCATGATCATTCATGTCAATAGTGAAAAATACACTTTTAGATATATTTTTAATGATAGACATGGGATTGCTACACTACTTTCTCAGGATTGAAATCATTCAATCAGATTCTAACATAACTTTATCACAATATAAATATTCTCTTGATTTGATTGCAAAGTTTAACATGGTTGATTGTAAGGCAAATCCTACTCCCTTCTTGTCTGGAGTGAAGCTTGAGGCTAATTTTCCTACACAACTCATTGATGCAACTCCGTATCGATAACTCATGGGTAGTCTTATCTATCTTACACACACTAGACCTGACATATCCTATGTAATTGGTTTGGTCTCCTAGTTTATGCAAGAGCTACATGAGTTGCACTGGAAAGTATAAAATTATATTATTTACTACATTTAGGGTTTGCACAACTATGGGATAGACTACAGAGTAAGAACATAGGTTGATTTAATTAGATACACAGATTCAGATTAGGCTAGAGATATTTAGAGTCAAAAGTCCACCTTAGGCTATAGTTTCTCACTTGTTTCAAGTCTTATAAGTTGGTCAAGCAAGAAGCAATATGTAATTTCTTTATCATATATAAAGGTAGAATATAGAGGGGCTATCAATGCCACCACTAAAGTAATCTAGCTTTAGGGGATTCTCACTAAGTTTGGTGTCTAGTTTCATAAGCCAATAATCATTTACTATGATAACCAAAGCACTATCTAGATTTTCAAGAATTTGATTCTCCATCAAAGGACCAAGCACATAGAGATTCACATGTATTTCATTAGGGAGCTTATCAATGAGCAATTCATTGATCTTTGATACCGTACAACATCAGAGCAGATTGTAAATATTCTGACCAAGCCTTTCACAAAAAGTAATTTTTTTCATCTATGAACTCTCATTGGGTTTAGGGATGATCCACCTTCTTCCTCCTCTTATAGAGGTTCATCAATATGTACTTGGGTACCTCATCAGGATTTCAATGCTGGGACCCAATTCTCATCTCAACTAAGCTATGCTTAAGGGGTGGTGTCAGTGTAGTGCTTTTTCCCTCTAGGTTTTACCTACATAGTTGTATGGCCATTCTAAGCTTCCTTAGGTTAGTTATAAAGGGTCCATAAGATAATTATCTTTTATTGTAATTGCATTTTGATAATTCAAAGGAGTTCAAGAACCTGATTTGGTATATGGAGAGTAAATTGGGCTTTGTAGGCTGTATTACTTCATCTGTACAAATGTCTGACTAGATGGAAGAAATGAATTTTTTGGAAAATCTATGAAGTTTCTCAAAAAAATAAGAACAACCCATTTTAGATCTCAAAAAACCTAGAAAATATATGAAAATTGATTTTTCATCAAAGGCATTTTGACATGAGTTTTGAGGTAGATTAATAAAATGCCTCCAAGGTCAAAAATGGTGGCCAAGACAGAATAAAAACTAGCAAGGTGAATGCATAGAGGATCTTACCAGGGAGTCTAATGCATGAGACTATTAGGATAGATTTGGTACCATGAAAGAGTTTGCCAAGATATCTAAACAATTTTTATGCAATCAAGTTGAATCCTGTGCAACGTGAGATCTCCAGAAAACACATGGTATTTGTAATAAGCTATGAAATCCAAAATGATACAATTGAATTATTCATTAACCTTATAAAAAGGAAAAGTGGTGTACATATATAGAAAATTAGGGTAACATAAGGAAGCCTCTAATTTTACTAATTAAATAATTACAATAAAAAATAATTATCTTGTGGATGCTTTATAACTAACCTAAGGAAGCTTAGAATGACCATACAACTGTGTAGGTAAAACCCAGTGGAAAAAAGCACTACACTCACAAAGTGAACCATCCCTCTATTTAGATATTATTTAAAATTTAAGGTCACCCACACCTTGGAAGGATTACATTATTTCAATAGGAGTGGGAAGAATCACACCTTCTCATAAGGGTTACACTCTTGATTGACAATAAGTTTTGGCATGCCCAATGAGACCAAGGTCCAAAGTAGTGGAAGAATTATTGGTGTTGTTATTGTACTGATCAGCCTTGGGAGGCATTAAAAACATCAATGGTGTTTTTGAGTTCTATTAGTTGGTTTTAGTAGCCAAGACATAATTTCTAAGTGTATCTTCATTGCACTATCCTAATGTTGTTTTTATGGCTCACTTTGAAGAAAATGGCAATTTCATACAAGTTGATGAGCCTCATTAGTAGTATGGTAATCCTTGTCAACACTATGATGAGCCTTATTAGTCTTATGATGAACCATATCAAAAGTATGATAGTTATAAACTTTATTGTAACCCGTATTAGCCTCACTATTATCTTGACTATATGCCTCAACAACCTTATCAAGACTTACAATAGTCATACTCACCTCCTCCTACTCCATTTCCAATTCAAAATCACATTTCCCCTACCATATCATTATTGGAATTAAATCCAAACATGCTAAAGTATAAAGGGGTGGTGGGTGTATGAGATAGAGAGTTATATGCTATACCTTTTCATCTCATAGATAAGATGAGGAAGACAATATATATGTTAACAGATTGGTGGGCAGAAATTGGAGAGAAAAGCCAATATGTTATGACTTATGAATTATGTGAAATGAGAACCATGATCTAATGGTGGATAGATAAGTTACTAAGGTGATAGAGTCAAGAAATACAACCCAAATAACCTTAGCCATCTCTTCTTACCCCTGGTTAAGCTTCTTGTATTCCAAGTTTCCTTATAGCTACACATACTCTTCCTCAAGAAAACAAGCTTATTCCATCTTAGAGGGCTTCTTGGTCTATGATTTTTGGTTACACTATGCCAACTCTTATGAATGAGTATCTTCCCCTTCCTCTTCAAGATCCATCCTTTATGCCCATTTAAAATAAAAAATATGATGATTCTCCAAGGTAGCTTATAAGCTTATCAAACCTTGTATTCCCCCTCAAGCTACAATGAATCTTCTAGAGGAGGATCCTAAGCCTAAGGTTCCAAGTTGGGAAATGGTGGTTGAGTCATGCGAAAATAAGAATGAATCATACTTTTATTAAGTGAAATAAGAGGCTATTGAGTCCATACCAAATAAATTCCCAAGTTGGAAAGAGATTCTTCATGAACTAACTCAAGATTAAGAGGGAGAAAGAGTGTTACAAGTCAATCTAAGGAAGTCCTCAAGCTTTTCAAATATTTCATCTACTCCTTAATTCTTAACTACCTATGAGTCTCAAATTAGACTGAAGTTTGAGGAATTGATAGTTGAGTGGAAGAAAGAAAATCAAAATTTTCTCCTCCTTCCCCAAGAACCTCTCGAAGAATCCTTCAATAAGCCTAAACTCAAGATTCCAAGTTGTAAGGGCACTCTTTCAAGTCTTAATCTAACCAATGAGCTCTCTTGCCCTCGCACCCTCCCCTTTTTTCAAAGAGAACATGTTGTTTTGAGGGAAGAAGATGAGGATCTAGCTAGAAATGAGATTTTGTTAAGAAATTTTGAGAAAGTACTAGTCCTTGAAAAGCTTGATGAGGTTGAAGCCATAAAAGAGAATCCAAAGACCTCTATTGAAAATGTTGTGAGTGAATATGATGAAGAATTATTCATTCATAGTCATATTCATGAAGGAAAAGAAATCAAATCAGACTTTGATTTTGAAAAGCATGATGAGTTAACTCTCTCTTCGACCAATGAGTTTCCATTCAAGAAGGAGGAAGAAGAAGATCAGTCTAGTTCTCATGGATTGATATTTGATTGAAAAGATGAAGATAACTCATGGCAATAATTGTACCATGACTTTATGAGAGAGTTTAAAGTGTTCACTAGTAGTGAATCCCTTGAAATTGTAGCTGAGTATGAAGAAGTTGCACTTGAAGAGGTTGATTCCATGTTTAACACTCTTGACAACCTTTTAACTCTGCTTGAAGAGAAGGATAAAGATGACTTTAAATCTAATATCTATCATGTAGGATGATCAAAGTAAGGAACTAAAATATGATTGGTAATTGTACATTGAGTCTCTATAAGAGATTGAGGACCTTTGTAAGGATATGTTTCCCATTTGAGAACATGTTTATGAGGAGTTAGATCAAGACACACCTATTACAGACCATGATGTAGCTTAGGTTGACTATTTAAATCTCTTTGAAGAGCTTCAGGAACTTTTGCCAAATTATATGAAGGATGAGGTTAATCAAGATTCCATAGAGACTCAAAGACAATGCCTAGATGAGGTATCTCTTGATGAGGTTTCAAATGGTAAGAAATATGAGAAATATACTTAAGTATAAGATGAATATGTATTCATAGGTGATTATTTTGTTGTTGATTATTCCATTAAAAATCTATTAAGAAGATTGACAACCATAAATTAATTGATATTAATGAAGCAAACCTTTAAGAAGCATCTTGTTTCATATCCTTGTTCATCATGTGAAGGAAATGATCCAAAAAACTTTCCTTTTGATCTTGGAGGAGGATAATTTATAGGTTAGTTGTAGTCAGTTTATCTTTCCTCTGAGTATTATCTTAACACATTAGTTTGCTTTCATTTTGTTTCAAATAAGTGCTTTGCTAGCACATGTGTTTGGTTAGTCTAGTTTTCTTGCTTTAATTTCTTTCCTTTTATTATCTTTGAGGAGCAAAACAACTATCTTATCTCAAGTCAAGAGTTTTGTAGTCATGGATTAGATTTGTTATGATTCATTTTAGAATATAAGAGTGATCTTATGAGTCTAAAAGAGATGTCAATGGTCTGGTTCATAAGCATAATAGGCATGCTTCCCAACTGAGTCACCAAAATGTTGACAAGTTTAACCTCATAAGTCAAACTTTCACCTATATAACTTGAAACTTTGTTATTCATATTATTTGTACCTGTTAAGACATGAAATGGTCTAATAGATACATTTTATAGCAATTTCATTAGGATTCTTAAGTGATTATAATAATTTTAGTGCCCAAAAGGCCTATTTTAAGGCTATCTATATAGTTATTCAAGGTGAAATTTATCTTCAGGCACCTTCATGACCTTATTTGTTCCTGATAAAGTCAAATCAATGGTTTGGAAGAGGTTTCAGGTGAGAAAATGCAAAAAATTGACTTATCTCCCATATTAACTTTTTACTTAGTACAAGAAGGGGAGAGAGATTTAAATTAAAATCTCTTGGGAAATGATAATAACCCTAATGAACTTCAATTTTGTGGTATTATTTTTTAGGTTCATTCCCCCATCTTTATGAATGATTGTTAAGAGTGCAGGGGGTCTAAAGCCTATTCATCCAGACAGGGTCTAGGTTTTCCTCTGTTTCTTTACTTCAAGATTTGATCAGGAAGAATGGTTATAGTGAGATTATTTTAGGGTAAAATTGGACCTCTTCCTTTTGGATTCATTAGGTAACTCCTTTTAGGAAGGTACATATGGCACAAAATTGGTTTCCTATAGTGTCCTTGTGAGTGGCCTATTTGATTAGTTTTGGAGCATGATTTGAGTTGTCAAGAAATTATCTTAATCTTCAGGGGTTTCAAAGTTAATTCTTGAGTCATTTCACACCTAATTCATCCAATAATAATCTCATATATCTCTATCTTGAGTACAATATCTTTTGATATGGTTTTGGTGAGATAATCTCTTTAACAAGGTACAACTGTAGTTGATGAGTTTTTAGTGCTTGAAAAGTATCTCAATGAGGTCAACATGATCTTATCAAGCATAATAACTAGAGAGGTTTAATTTAGTCATTTAATTTAGTTTAATGAGGTTCAAGAGACCTTACTCTCTTAACAAAAGAGCACTTAGAGGTCTAGTAGCATAGCTTTATCTCCAAATCTTGGTGAGCAAGTTAAGAGGAATATCATGAAAAGTGACATGAATAAAGTATTCAAAAAGGATGGGAGGTTTTTTTAAGCACATGATATTGTTTCATTTCACTATTTAGAAGTCTTGAAATGGCTAATGATACTCATAAGGATCAAAATACCCAAAAAGGCCTATTATGCCTAAATGTACTAGTTAGGCCTATATGCTATGATCATGGAGACTGATAATAAATAGGTAAGCACAATGAGAACACTAATTTGATATCCTTGCCTCATATAAGAGGATAAAGTGAGAATTACATGGATAGATTAGGTAAACATGCTCATATAAGTCTTATTAGGTGAAATGATGACAAGTGTCATATAAATAAATGACTACTTAGAGTGGTCATGATGGAGTAGGGGTCATAAGAAGTATTGATTTATTTTAGAAGCTCAACTCAAGGTTTATAGAACATCAATTGGTGTCATATAAACCAACTCAAGATAGCATGTAAACCATGGAATAATTTATTCATAAAGAGCTAAATTTGATGAAGAAATAACATTACAAATTCTTTTATTTAGAGAAGTTAAGGTATTTTTGCATTTTTTAAGGTAATGGATCATTTCTTATTTTCATTAATATTCAAACCTCCTTATGGAAATTTGATGCTTATTCAATATAATTTTTAACATGAAGGGTCAATTAGGGTCTTAAAATCACTTTTGTCTCTTGAGATTAATCTCCCATCCTTCTTTAGTCCGTGGATAGGGAGAAATCACCACCTACAATAGTCACCCATGAAGATACTTCAAAAGGTGTCATGTTGAACATGGAGGTAAGAAAATAATATAAGGGCCTAAGGGAGGATGAATTCAAAACTTAAAATGAAGGTAGGATTGTCATATGCTTGCTCATGTTCCCTAATTTACATTCTCCAACATGATGATCTCAGTCTATACAATAGGGTCCACAAACTCTCTTGATAACTAAGTTTTCAAAGAAATTTAAGGTTTTGGTCTTTTGTGAGAGATAATAGTGAAGAATATGAAAATGGATAGTCATATAACTTCAATTCCAAAGTAGAGTCATCACCAAATCACTCCATATCTCCACTTCACCCATTATCTTATTCAAAACTTGAAAGGCACCTACAGCCATACTATTTTGAATCAAGTACTGGTATGGAGAGAAGGTTAGAGCTAGAATGAGAATGATGAGAGACATATTTTATGGAAATCTATAACACCTTCTCAAGGAATATAGGACATCCAAAAGGCTCAGATCACCTACATGGAAGATGTCACCTCTCTCTCAGTCCAAGCATCACCTACAACTAGACCTAGTAGAGCATGAGATAGAGTTAGTTTAATATGAATTAACAAATCAAGGTACATAAGAATCAATAATAGATAAGGGGTCAATGAGTGAAAGGGAAGTATTGTTGAAACATTTTAAAAGTCCTTAATATTTCTCTCACTCAACCTCTTTCATTCAAGGCCTAGACATATAAATTAAGCACCTATAGCCAAGAGGACTAAATGGCCACACACATAGGTTAGTCTAAGCATAGATGAAGAATGATAGTTTGAAGGTGCGAAGAAGGGTGATAAGGTAATATGAAACACTCAAATAGGTCTGTGTAGACCTAATATGGGTTGTCATCACCTTAATTTTCTCTAAATAGACCAATGAAACCTCAAATCTCCACCTATAACTAGTCTGACTACCTTCAAGACTAATTGAGTAGCAATGCCTAAGAGACTAAATGGTCTTTTTAGGACCAATACAAGTTGTCATGGGGACTAGGGGATTGTGTTTCATATTTATGAAGGTCACAAAGCTTAAAAGTTTTCATTTTAGATAAAATGCAAGAAAGTAACAGAGTTAGGGTCAAGAACACTATTCTATCAAGAAACCCTAAACTTCATTAAAGGGATTACAAAGGATGTTGGGGGTAGAAATGATGAGGATAGCTATTGGATTATGCTATACAAGGTGGCATAAACCTTAAGGAACCATTTGGAGCCAAAACCAAACTCTCACACACCTCCTTAGGCAAGTACAACCTTTTCCAGATCTTAAACAAGCCTAGAAGCCAAGTAATGGTCATGAGGAAGTTGCATTGGAGTCTAATCTCTTAGGGTCTGCTAGGTGCCTATGTATACTCAAACTTAGTGGCATTTGTTATGGATTAGGAAACTGTTCTTTATGAACAATCGTTAAGACCTGAAGTAATTATAAACCTTATAAAAACCCTTATAAGAGGTCAATATAGAAGAAAGTGGAGAATATGTATCTAAATTCAAGTTTTTGACCCTATAACTTACAAACTATATTCTAGACTCTCTATAGGTCCTCCACTTGACATTTGTTTGTACCTACACTTGTATAGATTTGGGAAAAACTATACTTTTGAAGTTTTTGAGGAAAAAAGGATGTGTTTAAATGTGTGGATGAAAGCCAATCATTTTCATAGGTGATTTTGGAGTTAGTATACCTATCCATGTCTAAAAATCCATACAAGTTAACCAATAAGTGTTCAAACAAATCATATTTTTCAAGGTAGTCTAAAAATGCCTTACAAGAGAACCATCCCAAAAGCCATTTTATGGTTTGCATACTTATACAATGTTTTATAATTTTTAAAATGGCATGGATAGTGATCAAAACATGGGAAAAGTGAATCAAACACTTTTGGAGGGTTTCACACATGTGGGAGCTCTCTGGAGCAATATTTCTACTTTTTAGGCAAGGAGGGCTAATTAGACCTCATTGGAAAGAGATGATGAGTTGAAAAGGAAAATTCCACTTAGATTTGGGTCATAAAATTTTGTGTGCATATGCAAGAAATTAATGGGTATCCAAAACTATTATTATTTTTTCCATGTTCATCTACATATTTTTCCAGACAAGGAACTTTACCTGTTTGGAGGGCTACAAGGGATTGAGAGGAAATTTAAGGTTTTAGTGAAAAACCAAGTATTTTGGGGAAATTAATGGCTTCAATTATCTTTTTCCAAGTTTAATATGATATTGAGAGGCCATCCATGGAGGAAATTTGAATTTTTAAGACAAACTCAACTTTTCCCTTCTACGTCATGTTGAAGAATGAGCTTTCCAAGGGGTCAAAACATTAAGTCATTACATAAGTCTTACAAAAAGATTTTTCAAGGTCAATAAATGTATTATATGACACATGGAAGGCAATAAAAATTTATGGATTAGCTAGAAGGAAGTTGAAAAGTTTGAAAATGTCTTTAATAGCCTAATAAGTCCTAGCTCCCCTCCTAAACCAAGCAAGGAAACCAAGTCAAATGAACATTAAGGGACTTATAAAAACCTCAAACAAGTGGAAATACCTCATAAATGGAGAAGAAAAAGAGTTCAAATGAATACTTGATTGGGATTTAAATACCTAATTTCATGCAAGAAAACTTGTTCATCAAGGGAGACATGCAACCAAGAATATAGGGTTCTTGAGCAAGGATTTAGGCACTTGAAAGGCTCAAACTACACTAATCAAGGCTGAAGACTTCATGAATTTTTCATACTTCCAAATCAAGACCACCTTAACCCCTATGCCATTTTTGGAAAAGTGAAAAAATAGAAAATTAATGGAATGCTATGTAGGAGTCAAGGGTGTGGTTGAATGAAGAAGGATTTCCTATTTTTGGCTACTTTGTCCCCTTATCCTCTCTCTCCACTTTTATATTATACTTTCATTTTCAGAATAACATATCATTATATGCTTTGGATATGCTGAAAATCTGCCAAAATTTTATATTAGACCTCTTGAATCAATAAATAAGGATATTTTCCTCCATTTCCAGGTGATTGTGTGAAGTGTATGTGTGAATTCCATTGATATAGCTTAGTGAATCAATTATTTCCTATGTTATTGTATGGTTTTTGTACCTTATTTCAGCATTTGTGAATTTTATAGGTCATACTAAGTTTTTAGGATCAATCTCAGTCTAAGAATAGAAGTGAATATACCAAATCTTCATTCCTTCCATGATGAAACTAAGTGTTGTAGACGCCTTTGTGTGGAACACTATTGTAGAATATATGTACTTGAAGTGAAGTGAATGTGTGCAGGCTAATTTATCTTTAAAGAGTGTCATTTACAAGCATAATTGGTAGAAAACATTGGTGCATCACCCCCTTTTTCAAGTTTTCAAGACAATTTTAGTTTAAGAACCATCCCTTCACCCCTTTTCCTTCATCAGAAATCAATAGTTAGTGGGATTAGAGTAGAATTGAGTGAGTGCATAAAGGGAACCATCCCTCTATGTGGATATTCATTCTAAATCAAGGTCACCCATACCTTGGAAGGATTCCATTGTTTTAGCAGGTGTGGGAAGAAGCACACCTCACAAGGGTTGCACTCCTGATTGACAACAATACTCAAGTTGGAATTACACAAAGACAAGATGTGTCATACATACCCAGGTATACGTTTATTTTAATTTAAACTAGTAATTTAATTTCTAGGTTAAAGGGGTGGAGAAATGTAGACACTAAGTCTGAATTATATAGCACCTCCATCTTATACATTTGGAAAATACCTATCATGGGTATGCCCTTTAATTCTAAGACCTTCCTATTGTCTAAAAGCTTGCATTCACTCTCTTTGTGCCAAATTGTTTATCTATTAGTCTAACCATATGTTATTTTGATGACCAGGCCTTCTATACTATGGAAAATGTTCTAAACGTGATCATTATCCTTCTTTGTGATTTTTAGATGTATACCTATTTTATAGCTTCTCAGACACTTACTTCTTAGTTAGACACCTATGTCGATGCAAGTGTCCATTTTCCAACTATGTGTCCTGTGACCAAAATTCATATAATTTACAAATATAACATGCCCTTATAGTCAGCCTAAGTGGTTTAGTGTGATATATTTTCAAAAGGGATTGGTATATATACAATATTGGCCCTTATTCATTCCTCACCTAGAAAATCCATACCTCTCACATACAGAGCAACAAAAGAACTATCAATCAAACATTCAAGTGATAAAAAATAACCTATTCATTCTAATTTACATATCAGTCATAGGAGCAATCTATCTATAGATTTGAAATATTAAAGGAACAACCCATGAGCCATATTATCTAAGTTGCAAGCTAGGTTATTATATATACTTGATTATCACATATTACACCCTTGTGCACACATAAGCCATAAGTCTGAGGCCCTCTTTAGAGTATTGGCTATGTAGGCAATACCTATTGATAGAGGGGTCTCTAGGGAAACTCAAAACCATGTGCCCACTAGCCCATTTTTACCATAGTCACTCTAATGGTGAAGAATCTAGGGTTTGATTATTTGATAAAGAGTGATAGCATGTGTGCATGATTTTTATGAATAAGAAGAAATTCAATAGAAAACCCAAAAATCTCTAATTGGTCACATATAGATCTAGTTAGTATTCCATACATGACACTTGTGTTGTAGTTAGACACTTGCATTGATGCAACTGTCTAGATCTGATGCAAGCATATGAGGCCACATAATGCAAAATTTCTAGAATCTAATGATCGTTCCAAGATCCTGATCCAATCCACTTCCAATTTATTTCAGCCCAAATTTGCATACACACAATAAACTAAGTACTATTGTTTTTAATTTATTTCAATATCAATCAATAGTTGAACTTTTTAATTTTAACATATCTCAATATTTAAATTCAAAATATTATTTATCTAAGTTTGTAAATTAATTGGCCTACTATAGATCTATTTATCACCCTTGTGATTATTCATTTCTATATTCTTAACCCTATTTACCCTTGTATTATCTATTATTACTTGCACAACATGCCCTAATTTCATTATTAAAATCATAGAACCTCTTTCTCTATAGAGTTTGGTCTTTTGGTCTAATCAAGTCTAGGTCTCTTCTTATTCATGGTCTAATTAAATAGTTTTGGACATGTTGTATGTTTGGTATTGGATTGGTTTTGTGCTTTGAACTAGGTTTGAAAAAGTATCCATTGCATACATTTGGTTTTAAATAGTTTTGACAATTGGATCTATATTGATTTAACTTTTTGAGCTTATTTAAATTTGATAAGTCATAGTCAGTTCTGTATCACATTTTGAACTACATTAAATTTCTCATTTTTAATGTATTTTGCCTTAGATTTATATAATTTATCTACTATTTTAGAGTTTTTTACTTATTTTCCTAAGCAAATTGATCTATTTCTATTTTATTTTCATCTAAAATGACTAGGCATTCATGTAATTTCATTCCTCTATTTAGTCATTTTTTCAATAATGGCTTTAATTGGCTTTAAAATTAATAAAGTATTTAAGTCTTTGAAAAGTTATTTGGACTTAGTCACTTTTGTTTCAACAAACTTAGTCATTTGTTTTTAAATTCATATTTTCATATTTTAAAACCTCTTTGATTTCCCATGGACCAATGGTTATATTAATTTCAAGGCGAGTTCCTTAAAAAGTGAGGAGCTACCACTTGTTGCTCACTCACTTTCTTGTGTCTCATTTGCCTTAGCCATTTTTACTTAAACTTCCTAGATGAATGAGATCATACTACATGGGACAATCCCACATACTCATTTCCCTTGGGCCCCCTCAATATCCTCAATCAACCATCAAACCTTTGAATGAGAAAGATCATGCCATGTGGTGTGATCCCATTTCTCTGGGCCCTCGAGGTAGTCCATACACTTTATATGCTAGTAAAGTCCCTTGGATGCCCAAGATCATGCCAAGTGGCATGATCCCATTTCTTGATTCTCCTAGGGTGTTTGACATGTTTTTAGCTTTACCATTAAGCCCTGAGTAAATGGGATATAGACACGTGTCAAGATCTCATTTCACCATGAGGTTATAGGTCATTATCCCAACTAAATGTTGAATCAAGCCTCGAGTGATAGAATAGATGATGTGTAACATTGAATATCAACTAGATAGAGTGTTGGCATCCATATCAACATTCTACCTTATTAAAATTGATGATCATTTGGCCCATCAAAACTATCATAAAATTAGCTACCTTTTCTTTTAGATCTAACTATTGAAACTATTAAAATCTTTAGATTTTGAGTCTAGTTTATCATTTTAAAGATCTAAAATTCACTCTATTTATCTAATTTTTTATCTAAAAGACTTAATCATTTATCTAATGGACATAATTAATTGTGCTATTGGAAAAAATCCCTTTTTGGATTAATATTTTTATGAGCCTTTTATTCAAGTTTTTATGCCTTAGTTGATTTTCATAGAATTTGATGTCTAATGGCTAGTCTATTCATTTGAGATCCAATGAATATACTTAATTCAAATACTAATGGCCATTTTATATCTACAATATTAAATTCACTAAAACATTACCACTTGTCAACATCTCAAGTCTTTGCCCCTCTAGAAGACTTTGAACCTAGAGCCCAATCCTTTGACCCTTTGAGTGCCCAAGATCAAGCAACATGGCATGATCCCAAATTTTTAGGCCCTTAGGATGGTTATAACAAAACAAGAAGGTAGTAAACCTCATGGGTGAATGAGATGATGCAACATGGCATCATTCCACTTCTCTACACCTCTAGACCAAATAAGATTAGTACAACATAATACAAAATCAAAAAGTCCTTGAGATCATGCCACTGGCATAATCTCAAGAATCTAGGGAAAATAAGACATGGGACAATGGCTGAGGACCCATAAACCTTTGAGTAAATGAGATCTTTCCATCTATCAAGATCTTGTTACATCATGATGGTAGAAAAGTCAAAGGTCTTCAATAAGCTACAGATTAATGAGAAGTAGATAATAGGCAACCTTATCGAGGTTGATATGTGGACCTCTATGAATAAATTCAAAATTTAAAATTGACACCCATTTTACCCATATAGCCTATCAAAATTTGAGAATCAGATTGTGAGTCTAATCAAATTTATGTAATTATTGACAATCTTATCACCTAATGCAAATATACCATGGAAACAAAATCCAAAGTAAATTAGATTCTAGTCTAAGTTAGATAGTAACGTGCATGTCAAGATAAAACAAACTAAAGATCATAAAAAGACAAAGAATGTCTATGCACAATCAATTTTTAAGAGGAATGTTCATAATTGAATAATGAAAATGTGTGCCTCTATATTTAATACAATAGTGATCCATCAAAAGGGGTGGAAATCCACTAGAATTTATGTCAATCAAAGTAATGCATCAGTGTAATAATATCATGTTACTAGTGATATAATGAACATAATTATTATCTTTGAAAATTAACAGACATTTAATTTGTGCCTTAGTTTCTACATGTTATTGAATGCTTGTAACTACTTAGTGTGTGGGTAATGCAATGAATATTTTCAACCACCTGTCTGGTGGGTGAGGTTATTGAAAGTATGTATAAAGATAGGCATGATACTGAATTAAGGTCTAGTTGATTATTTTTGGAATAGAGTAGACAACTAGACATCTTTTCTTGTAATTTCCTAGTTACTTAGATTATATTTTATTTTAGCATGAGTTGAGGTTGTGTGAATACTTTATTTGTAACTCATCTGAACATTAATGAATCTTAAATTTGTTTTTATAAAATATATTTTTTATGAAATATTTTCAAATATTATCCATTATCTATTCATGTTTATGGTGATTTTATTTCCCTCTTATACATAACTACTTGGTCCTCACACTCCTACACCATCTCTCTCTTATGGTTATGCTATGATGGCCAAACAAATACTAGTTTCTAATGAGATTTGTCTATTTAATAGAACCAAATATGTCTTCATTATAAAGTGAGCTCATATTTCCTTTTTATCTACCCTCTCTCTCTTTTGATCTTTTTTATATTTGTGTTAGTTTAACTTTTAGAATAGTCTAAATTGTGATCAATTATTAAAGTTTTATCTAGACTACATATTCATCTTTTCACTCATTTTTTATGCATTGTTAAAATTAGTAGACTAGAGATAGGTTCCAACTATTAGTGAGTTAAATGACAAATATTAACTAATTGGCTCTTATAGACACAAGATAAATGAAAAAATATTTCATAAGTCTCAAATAAGTACTCAAAACATGCCCCTTGTATGGAACATAATGCATCAACTAACTGAGGTATTTGGTACACCATGAATTGGTAGATATAGACCTTGGGGAAGCTACTACCATAACTTTCTTCCTTTTAGTAGAGGTGGAAGGGAAGAATGGGGAATCCTCACCAGTTGAGCCTTTTACTTTCCCTCTCTTCCCCTAGATTTTGTGTGGTTATGCCAAACAAACAACCAACAAATTGATGCTAGAAGGAGGCTATGATTTGGAGTAATTTTGGAGAGGTATTATTTGTTTTGTTCTTGTGGCCATCCTTCATGATTTTACACTTTGTTGTATGATTAAAATGCACACCAATAAATTGGTGCTAGAAGGAAGGCTATAACCAGAATATTTCTTTATATTTAAGACTGGTGTTAGTCTTGTGGTTATGTTTCCATATCCTATTGTGTGTCTAAACAATACATTAACAACTAGGTAAAATAAAGAGGCATGAATAGGATTTTATCTTATGTTTATATTTGATTTTGATCTTGTTGCCTACCTTTTAACCCACCTATGGCCTTGGCTTGGTTAGGTGGAAGTTTTTGCCTTATGAATATTCCAAGGCATGCCTATGAATTACCTAAGAATATTGATAATTTATATTCAAAATAGATCCATGGTGGGATTCAAACTATTGAAGAGCACATCCAAGAATTTAAAGAAGCCATCATTTAAACCTAGATCTAAAATGAGGATGTAACTTGATGCCTATTTCCTTATTCTTTGAAAGATGTTTACCATTGGTATATAGGTCTACAAATAGATACATCACTTCATGGACTATTTTTAAAAATATGTTTTTCAACCATTTTAGTGTGCCTATTGACCCTACTACCTTGTACTACCAGTTTGATACAACTTGTGGATAGCCCAATGAACCCATAAGTTCATTCAATGGTCATTTTCACTAGCTGTACATGAGGTTTAAATACCCATTCTTTCCAATAGAGGTGGTGGATATTGAAGTTTTCTAAGAACATTAGATCCCCTAAATGTCATGCTCATTAAGAGGACACCATCCACACTCACATCCTTGGCTTCAAACTATCAAAAGGAAATCATCATTGAACAATAAACCATGCCACATGATTATGGTGTTGATGCACTCTACTCATTAGAAAAACTAGCTATCCACATCCAAAATACTCAAACTTATATGCCCATGTGTCAACCTGTGGACCAATGTGTGCCTTATAATTAAACCTTGCCTCAATCATATGTCCAACCAGACTTTCCTATGATAAAAAAGAACCCTGTTTGAGCTCTAAATCAAAATGGTTATGATTTTTCAACTCTTAATCAGTAGGTTATTTTTACTTGTGCTAATAATCAAGTATCTTTTGGTGCTTTTATTGATTAAGTGTAATTTTTTTCAAGAAGTGCTACACAAGCAATTCATGGGATGACTTATAAGATTATATTTATAGGGGTTCACAACTTGGAGTCTATGAATGAAAAAATGAGATAGATGATGAATAAATCATGTTTAATAATAATGTTCCATTTAAAAGGTGAGAAATAATCATTGAGAGTAGTGATGATGATGATTTTGATGATGAATAGATAATAGTCTTTTCCAATGAGTTCCTACATGAAGATTCAAGTAGTAAAGAGTTATGTGAACAAGAATCAAAATCAAACATTTCTTTCAGTCAGCCTAAATATGAAATATAATATTTGTATTATATAGATGAATAAGATGTATGTTATGTATTTAAAATACCCATATCATATGTTGTTGCTCCTACATTTGGAAAACTAGCTCCAGAATATCAACAATTTAGTGGTAACCAATTGACACCCATTCCTTCATTAAAAGATGGAAGAAGTAGAAGTGAGTCAAGCGGTAATATTTACATATAAAGATTTGGAGTCTTTGATGTAACCCGTATAATGGGATTATAGTACCCATGTAATTCTCTCAGCAATAGACATAACCAAGTTTGACATGATTAGTCATGAAGCCAATAAGAGTTGAAGCTAATAATGACCTGATCTAATATAGTTATCCACATAATTTAACCATTTATGATAAATCCAAAATGTCCTTGACTTGGGAATAACAGAGTCCACACTTTTTGGATGACAAAAATGATAACATGCATACTACCAAAGTGTTTATATTAGCTAAAAAATAACTAGTAGTGGATTCACCACTAGGTTGTCACAAATAAAACATATCTACTAGGTTTGGTGTACAAGATACTATGGTAGGTATTAGTTCCCACCATTCTCCCTCACCATATTTTAACATTTGGGTAGAGGTATTTCCAAAACTCTATCCAAGGTGCTTCATATTAATTGAATATAAGTGCATGTTTGAGTTTTATAATATAAATTTAATCAAATTGCATGAAAAAATTATCAATAAGAGTTTTTTGGATGGTTTTTTTAATGAAAATGGGAACATATATGCATGCACATGACCCCCCTTGGTAGGGTTCCTATGAATTTTCTCAAAATCATAAAAATGACTATTTTCCATTTTAGGTGTGTAACTAGTAAGGAGATTTTGTTGCTTGTCAAAAGGCATATCCTTAACCCCCACTTCCAAGTCTAAGATTTCTTAGAATGATCTTGTAAATATTTTACTTATTCTTTATTTTTATTTCCTTCCCTTTCTTGTTTTAATTTTATGTTTTTTTGTTTAATATAGGTCTATTTTCTTATTTTGTCTTTCTGCTTTCCTTATTAGGTCTGTTCCCAATAGTTTTATCTTGTGGTTCCACATTAGTTAATTACAAGTGATGAAGTGAAAGCATTCAAGTAGGTAAAATAAGTGACACTTAATGTGAAGATGCTTCTTGAGTTGTTTGGTGCCTTAGACCTTGTCATTGAGTTAGTCTTGAAAGTTGAGATTATTTTATGTGTCTTGAACCTATTTTTGTTTGGGCAAGTTTGGGTAAAATTAGGTGGTTATTGAAGGTATCCTCTTGAAACCAAACATAACTTTCACATCTTAAAATGTTTCTAAGTTTTCTTGGGTGAATTTTCTATAAGTAAAATTATGGTGAAAAAACTATAGTTCTGACTTTCATTTGTCATAGTGGTCCTCAATCCTAAACTGAGACATGAAAATAAAAGCAAAAAAGAAAAGAAAAGAAAAAAGAAAATAAAATTTAGAAAAAACTCAATCTTGGATGATTCAAGTAAACTTTATTGGGGCTATGGATTCCTAGTTGGTAGTAAATAAAGTCCTAAAGAGGGATCAAAGGCAACTTTATTGGGGCTATAAACACCTGGCTATTAGTGGAATAATGTCCAAGCAAATGTGTTTAAGGTAGAACTCACTAGACTGATGGTTGGAAACATAATAATTAACCATTGTAGATATTATGAACTAGTAAATAAACTCATTTTGCACACACTAGGTCAATACAAATAATTGATTCAGTCATTTAAATGCTCCTTTAATCTATTTTCTTAGATTTGTTCATGTGCCATGCACTATTTTAACCATATATTATGGGTTCTTTGATTCAAAATACTCATGAATATTTTATAGAAAAGTTTCCATTTGTTGTTTCTTTCATAATACACTTTAATTTCATCATTGAAATCATGGAACCTATTTGTTTCTGAAGTTTGGTTTTCTAGTCTAATCAAGTCTAGGTCTTTTGTTATTCTTGATATGATTGAAAAATTCTTGATAAATTGTAAGTTTGGTATTGCATTGGATTTGCTATTTAAATCAGGTCTGAACTTAAAGTATCCATTTCATGCATTTAGTTTTTAAGAATTTTATAAATTGAATATGTATTGATTTAACTTTCTGAACTTGTTTAAGTGTGATAAGTTCTAGTATTTTCTATATCACATTTTAACTTGCATTAAAGGTATCATTTTTAGACTATTTCACCTTTGATTTATACAAGTTACCTAGCTATTTTAGAGTTATATGCTTATTTTCCTAAGCAAATTGATCAATTTTTGCCTTATTTTCATCTAAAATTACTAGGAATTCATATAATTTCATTCCTCTACATACTCATTTTTTCAATAGTGGGTATAATTAGCTTTAAAATTAATCAAATGTTTAAATATTTGTAAAGTTTTTTAGACTTAATAATTTTTGTTTAAATAGACTTAGCCATTTATTTTCAAATTCATATTTTCATACTATAATGAATATTTTATTTCTTATGACCAATGGTTATCTAAATTTTCTCGTAAGTCCTTGGGCAAGTGAGGAGATACCACTTGTCACTTGCACACTTTCTTGAGACTCTTTTATAATAATAATTTTTTCCTAAACCTCTTGGGTGAATGGGATCATGCCACTTGACACAATATCACATCCTCACTCTCATTTGGCCCTTTTAGTTTCCTTAATATACCATCAACCGTTCATATGAGTGAAAACATGCCACATGATGTGATCCCATTTCTAGAGGCCCTTAGGGTAGTCTATATACTTCCTATGCTAGTCAAGCCCCCCAAATGCCTAAGATCATGCCAAGTGGCATGATCCCATTTATCCATGCCCCTAGAGTAGTCTATATGTTTATAAGTCTATCGTTAAGCCCAGGGTGAATGGGATCTGGATGCATATAAATATCTTGTTTCACCACAAGGTTACAGGTCACCAACCCAAATAAATGATAAATCAAGCCCCAAGTGAGAGAATAAATTTCATGTGGCAACGACTACCAATTAGACAGAGCACTAGTATCCATGTTAGCATTCCACTTGCTTAAAATTGAAGGCCATCTAGCCCGTTAAAATTGTCATAAAACTAGCATGCCTTTTCTTTTAGACGTAATTATTGAAACTACTAAAATATTTTGATTCTAAATCTAGTTTATCACTTCAAAGATCTAAAATTGACTCTATTTATCTAGTTTTTTAAATCTAAAATATTTAATGATTTATCTAATGGACTAGATTAATTATGTTCTTGGCAAAAATCTCCTTATGGATTAATAATTTTATGATCCTTTTGTTTAATTTTTATGCCTTAGTCAATTTTATTAGAATTTAAGGTCTAATGACTATACTTTATTCAAAGATTAACAATCATTTTCTATCTATAGGATTAGATTCACTGAAACACTGCCACTTATTAACATCTCGGGTCTTCACTCCTCTGAAAGACTTCATACCTAGAGTCAATCCTTTTGACCCTTTGGGTGCCTAGGATCATGCAACATGTCATGACCCACTTCTCTATGCCTTCAAGATGGTCATAACAAAGTAACTAGGTATTAAATCTCCTAGGTGAGTGGGATGATGCCATGTGGCATCATCCCCTTCTCCACTCCAAACCAAATGGGTATAGTATGACATTAGATGAAAAAGGTGAGTTCCCAAGATCATGCCATATGGCATTATCTCAAGACTCTAGGGCAAACAAGACATGATATAATGGCCAAGGCCCTACAGAGCTATAAGTGAATGTGATCTTGCCCCTGTCAAGATCTCTTTACATTATGATAGTGGAAAAATCAAAGGCCTTCAACAAGTTGTGGATTAATGAGAAGTGGACACATAGGGAAACCTTGCCAAGGCTAATATGTGGACTTCTATGAACACATTTGAAAGTTGAAATTGACACCCATTTTGATCATTTATCCCATCAAAAATCAAGAATTGGACTATGAGTCCAATCAAATTTATGTAGTTATTGAGCATCTTATCACTTAATGCAATTAGATCATGGAAATAGATTCCAAAGTAAATTAGATACTGGGCTAAGTCATATAGTAATGTGCACATCAATATCAAACAAGTTAAATATCACAAAAGGATAAAGAATGTCTTCACAGTCAATTTTCAATAGGATTTTTCACATCTAGAGAATGAAAACTTGTGCATCTACATTTAATACAATAACAATCCATTAGAAAGGGTAGAATTCAAATTGAATCTATGTCAATTAAAGGAATGCATCATTTCATTATTATTAGGTTACCAATAATCTAAAGAACATAAATACTATCTTTGAATATCAACACACATTTAATTTATGCCTTAGTCCCTATTTTTCAATGCTTGTAACTGATTAGTGGGTGGGTAATGCAATGAATAATTTTAACCACCTATTTAGTGGGTGAGGATATTAAAAGTATATATAAGTCTAGCAATGAAACTAAGTTAAGGGTTGGCTGGTTAGTGCTAGAATAGAGTAGAAAACCAAACATCTTTTCTTATAATTTCCTACTTTCTTAGGTTATATTTTAAATTATCATGAGATGAGGCTGTGTGAAGACTTTCTATATAACTCATCTAAACATTGATGAATCTTAAATTTGGTTTCATAATATATATTCTATATGAAATATTTATGAATGACATACAGTTTTTGTACATGTTGATGGTGACTTTTCTTCCCTCTTCTACATAGCTACTTGGTCCTCAAACTCTTACACCATATCAACCTTTTGGTTGTGCTATATTGGCCAAACAGAGATTAGTTTCTCATGAGATTTGTTTGTTTAACCGAGACATAATTGTCTTAATTATAAAGTGATATCATCTTTCCTTTCTCTCCACCCTCTCTCTTTTGATATTTTTTATATCTATGTTAGTTTATCTAATCTAATAATTTTAATTGTAGTTATACATTCAAACTTTATTTGGACTGCATGTTCATCCTTTCACCTATCTTTTATGCATTGTTAAAATTAGTGGAATAGAGAAGGTGCCAAAAACTAGTGAGTTCATTGATAATTCTGAACTATCTGGTAAATTTGGACACAAGGTAGACAAAAATATCTTGAATAAGTCTTAAAGAAGACAAATAGGCCTCTTGTATAGAACATACTACAATAACCAATTGAGGTATCTAATACACCATGACCTAGTAAATAGAGACCTTGGGGAAGTTATTACCATATCATGCTTCTTTTTATGAGAGGTGGAAGGGAAGAATTCTCACCATTTGATCCTTTTCCTCTCCCTTGCTTCCCCCTAGAGTTGGTGCAACTATGCCAAATAAATCACCAACACTAGTCATTTAGGGTTAAACACATTCAACAATGAAAGTCTTTGAAAAATATAGGGTAGCTAAAATAAAAGTGGTGCACATGGCCTCTTTCACCTTCTCAAAGGCCTATTGGTTATGTCATTCCAATGGAAAGAGCCTTTATTCAACAAAGTTGTGAGTGACATTGTTATGTTGCCATAATTTTTCACAAATCGGTGATAATATTGTATGAGACCCAAAAAACCTTATATATATTTTTAGGGTTTTTGGCACTTTACATTCTATCATGGATTTTATCCTTTTAGAGTCTACTTTGACACCTTCATGTGAAATTATGTGACCCAAGTACTCCTCTTATAGTCCAAAATCACACTTCAAAGATTTTGTATAAATTTGATGTTATTTATGAATTATCAATACTTGATTCACTTATTTCAAGTGTTTTTACCATGTATTGTTGTATATTAGGATGTTATCAAAACATACCAAGATAAATTTAAAAAAAATTCCTAAAAATAACATTCATCAAACTTTGAAATGTAGAAGGCGCATTTCTGAGACAAAAATACATTACCAAAAACTCATAATGGCCTTCATGAGTTCTAAAAGTTGTCTTATGGATATCCTCATCTTTGTTTAAAATGTGATGATAGCCTGAATGAAGACCTAATTTTCTAAAGTAGACAAAACCATGTAAGTCATCAAGCAAATCATCAATTACTGGGACAAGGAACTTATTTTTGATGGTATACTTGTTGAGATTTATGTAATTTAGGCACGCCATCTAGTTATCATCCTTCTTACACACCATGACTACAAGGGATAAATATGCATTTTAACTATGCCTAATAATATCTACCTCCAACATATCTTGCTTTTGAATATCACTCTTTTGGCATATGGATACATATATGGTCTGATGTTTGGTGGTTGACTCCCTAGGAATAATGAAAGGGCATGATCATGATATCTTGTTAGTGGAAGTCTATTTGAAATTTATCCATAAATTGTCGAGTAGTCAAAAAAATTATTCTATAGATCATGATGTGTAGACATCATTTTGGGTTGTATTTCTAAGGAAAATAATTGTGCTACAAATTCATCTACCTCTTTTTTGACAATATTTTACATTTGATGATAACTAATCAACTATGGATATTTTCCCATTATCCAAGTAGTTCAAATATCCTACCTTTTGGGTGAAAGCACTTAAAAAACTCATTAAATTCATCTCTATCATGCTTAAGGTTACAAGTCATTAAACTCCCAAAATAATGTTTTCCCCACTTATGTGAATAGAAAACATAAGAGAATCAAGTATATAGTATCCCATATCAAGTTTGATACTATGGCATTTTCGTAAACAATTAAAAGTGTCACCATTTATAATCATGACATAATATTCTGGAGTAAGGTAAATAAAATAGTTAAAACATGCTACCAACTTATTTTTGATGAAGTTTTGTGTACTCCCCAAGTCAATAAATGTTGTCACCTTTTATTTCTTGAGAAAACTATTTTACCCTATTTTTGATAAAATAAATAAATTAGTGTATGATTATATAGGTGTAAAACTAGAGAATATCACAATGCTAAAGATGAACAATAATTAACAATTTTGATTTTGACAAATGTTAAATATGGAAAATTGTAATTTTTGGAAAACATTAAAAAGAGACATACTTAGCTTACACATATATTATATTGACTATTTTAACTATTTGAAAGTGGAAATTAGTAAGAAAGGTGATTATGCATGTTTATGATCATGTATAGAATAAGAAATTAGTTTTAGATATGTTTGTTGTGAATATATGGTAGTGTAATGCATTCAAGCCAATTAACCACTGACTTGTCCCAATTGATTGTGTCTAATTATTGATAAGAAGATATAGAGAGATAAAAAATTTAGGTAGTGATAGGTCAAAGGCCGTAGCAGGGAATATTTTTAGACACAACCATTATAAGTGGAGGACAACATATTGTGTTTGAGTCTCTTAGATACAGACTTATCCGAGTTGACTGTGATAAAAATATGATCATTTCACTGCTACACTAATCTAAATCAAGGCTATTAAATCACTTTCAAATCTTAAATGTCATGTGAAGTACCTGCAAAGATAATAGTCTAGTTTCCTACACACAAACTAAATTGATATCAAATTGGGGGGGGGGGTTGTTAGGTGAAAGGGATTGAGTTGGACTAACCTTAGTCAATACTCATTTAGTGACCAAACATTGCACTACATTTTCAATATTACAAAGAGGGCTCAAAATTAAATGTAGTTCTCCCACTTACTTGTATGTGTGAAATTATGAATACAAGTCTAGATTATTTTTCTCCTATTTTACCCCTGGCACAAAAATGAGATTTCAGCCTTTGCAGATCTTTAATCTAGCTTTAACATATATATACATATGAAAATCTTTGAATAGCTTTTAAGAGTGAGGAGAATTGTCTTGAATGCCTTAGAGAAGCCTTGTATTTATAGATGTTTTAATTTTGAATTTAGGACTATTGGCATGCAAATGCTAACCCAAGATAATACCCAATAAAAAAATAAAAATCAATTAAAACACGACTCAAAAGGATATCCAAAAATTATTCCTAGAAAAGTAAGCACTTAATGGACAAGGCCATAAATCAGTCCCATCTAGATACCACAAACTTGTCCAAAAGAAAAAATAACCAAAACTAGGTATCCCCATGATAAAATGGCGAGATGACTAACCAATATAAAAAATCACAAATCAAAATAAAGAAAAGACCTAACTAAAATTTGCTAATATATAACTTATTCATTGTCAATATTTTATGCATAGAAAGTTGTAATAAATGGCTTAAAGGATGGGTTTGTACCAAATTTTGGTGACTATATAAATCCACAATCTTGAGGGTTTGTGGAGTGATAATATTGGAAAATGCATGGCATGAAATAGCTAGTTTTTAATCTTAAAATTCTTCCTTAGTTTCCTCCTCACCCTCACCTAATACTTCATCACCTTCTTTGTCTTCATTAGCCCCTTCAATGTGGAAAAATTTCTTCTCAACACATTTATGTCCTTTACAATATTTGCTATTATAGTTGAAGCACAACCCTTTTGGGTGTTTCTCTTCAATTTTTTAAGGAATCAATCTGGTAGGCTGATGGAATGATTATGCAGGAATAATGCATTATCTGCCAATAGTGAGAGCCCATTGTTTGACCAAATCTCTTTCCTCTATCATGTGTGTGAAGATTATGGACTCTAATACTAAACTTGGATTAAACATGCCAACATCAATTTGGATGATCTCTTTGAGCCCACAAAATAATATGTCATTCAAATTGTCTTACGTGATGTCATCCACCTATAAAGATAAGTTCTAGACTAGTTGAATATAATCCTTGATAGTGCCCATTTGTCTCAATTTTACTACTTGGCTGAAGTAATTTTCTATGACACTGTTGTGGTAGTGTAGTTGTACCTCATCAATAAACATTGACCAAGTAACAATAAAGCCCTTATTTTTATTTTTAATGCACAACTATCTATACCAAATTAACTACTCTAGTTTCAAATACAAAGATGCCATGACCACCTTTTGTGCACATGGGGTCTCATGTTGATCAAATATTTTTTCCATTTGATTAATCCTATTGATCGGATCCTTACCATCAAACTTGTGCACTTCTATTTTTAGTAGCATGTTTTTTGAACTGATATTTTAGTTTTGATTTTTTTGGGAGAATCTGAGTGGTCAAATGGAGAGTTATTGGATGGTGGTGTTATGTGTATATTAGTTAGGGATGCATATATAGTTGTCAATAATGTAGTGAGCTTGTCCAATCATTTTATTAGTGAGTGCACTTCATATTTGAGACCATTCACATATTTGTTTTTATATATGCCTTACACATTAGAGTAGAGTTGGTTAACAAAATAAAAAACTCATGAATTATAAAGTTGCAGACCCCATTTATTCCTTATTTGGCATTTTTCCTAGAGTCTCTTTCCCTTTTTTGTAATCTTAGGGTGTTTGAACTTTCCATGCATGAAATCAAGGGTGTGGCGTTCAAGAATTTAGTGTTCAGGTATATGGTTCATGTTTTCAAAAACAAATATACCAGAGGCTTATAATGTTGTGATTGTCTCACCAAAATAAATCCAATGATTTCTAATTTGAAAAAGGGTGTGAACAAAAATTTTAGACTCTTTTTTTTATAAATTCAAGCAATATTATGATGATGAAAATTTTAAATTATTCTTAGATCAGAAGTTATATTTTTTCAATCCACCAACTCATAGAATAATGGCCATACTAGATTTTGAAAAGAACATAGTTAGGGAAAAAAATAGAAAAGGATGCTAAAGGGTGTGTTTGAGTTTTGGGTTCACACTTAGACTTATACCATTCATAAATAGTGTTTTTTAAATGTTTTAGAATACTAAATATGGAGATTAATTGTACTCATAGTTCATTATATCATCTCCAAGGACAACTACGAGTAACTTCCTAGAGCTAAGTACTTACCAGTGCACCAAAATTAACAAATAATTGAAGGTTTATTATGGCTAAGCTTAAAAAACAACTAGGGGTCTTTATATATACCTGAAGGTATGCAAAAACACAAGTCCATATACAATCCCATGTAATGTCTTGCATATGGGGGTATAGGCCCTCACTCCATAAAACCAAGTAAAATTTATAATCATTTAGCTGAGATTGACAAATTTCTATTAATTTTAAGATTATTTGAACACAATTTATAACCTAAAATAAAAAGATTAAAATTATTGGGTAAAATTGAGAAACAAACATAGTGCCTTGGTAAGAGCTCTGATACCACTTGTAATGAAATTACTTAGACATATCAAATCACTTCATAATAGTAAATGTAAATGAGTAGATTAAAAATAATATATCACAATAATAAGAGTAGAGTAAGTAGATTGACACCAATAATTGACAATAGAGAAAAATAATTGAATAATAGAACTTAGCCACTTCAAGGAGATAATCTCCACAACATGCAATTAGAATAAAATTCATAATATGATGATCAAGTAATAGCCACTACCTCATATATATAACCTACTTAGGATATGGTTGCTCTATAGGTGTTTCATCAAATTTTGGAAAATAAGTGAATTGATTGCTTAAATAAGATACATTATTGGGTAAAATTAGAATGCTAAAGATATGTAATAATTGACACAAAATGATTTAGAAATTACTAAATTTAGAAATATACTAAAAGAGGAAGGTACCAAAGAAATAAAACTTAGCTAGAAAATCATAATGCCAGACTATGACTAAGACTTAAAAACAAGATGTATGATTGAATGGAAATAAGAAATATGGTTTTGTAGGATCTTTGGACAAGAGTGTTATATTTGGATAGGGGCATGGGGCATTTTTATCCATGGGGATAATTGGTATCCTGTGAATGATATAAATTTGAGTTTTATGTGACATGTTTGCTTTATCATGTATGTTCTGTTGACTATGTGGGAGCCTTCGATCCATCAAGAAAAAAACTATATATCCTCCTTCACTTGTAATGTTACAACCACCAAATTGTAATGAATTTTTTGAGCAATTTTATTTTGAAAACTTTGCTAATATTATGATACATTAAGTTTTGGATTCATTTAAGTATTACCCTACTTAAACATTGTAAATTTCAAAGCGATCAATTACAAGCTAATGAAAAATTAATTTCACTAAATTATTCTTTATACTTCATATAGTCCTCCTAAGACTTAGTAAATGAAACAAAACATAACATTAGAATTTACAAATTAGCCTTGACTAATAAATACAACAAACATAAGTTAAGTAGATAAATAAATTTTTCACATTTTTACATGACATCAAAATACTATCTTAGATATACAATACAATCTACAATTTTTACTGCAAGAGTAAAAGATGAATACATTCACTATATCTAGTGTATAATATTATTACTCAATATCAGGTGAATCATTAATGACTATAATGTAGATATTACAACTTAATCTCAATTAAAATTTATAATAAAATATTAATACATGAATACAACACTATCTACAACCACTACTAAGACATACACCAAATAAATAGAAGTAAGGGCTCCAAGATAATGTATAACCAATACATGACTATGTCAAAACATTTATACATATCATATACAACAACTGATGAGAGTAAAACATATTAAATATTTTTCCTAAAAATTGTTGTTTAAATTTGATCATTAAAATAATAACAAGGTACAATAGTACAATAGTGTAGTAGTAGTAAAACTCCAAATATCAATGCATGACTTTATTTACTTAACTATAGGTTCACTTTGATTTATCTTATAAATAACCTCCATAAGTATGCATATAGATTATTCTAAATCAATTTTAGAGAGGGAGAGCATCATATCAAAACTTTTCCTCCAACCACAAATTGATGATCTCCCACACACTCCCCACTGGGAGTGGCCTTACCTTCATAAAGGGGAAAATAATGATAATGTGAACAATCAAAACCATCCAATAATACATGTGAAAGTATAATCACTATTACAAGCAGTCAGTCATATAGACCTTGAGTATGCCTCTATTTACCATGTCCTTGAGAAACATGTAAATTATAAATTATAATGGACAAACATCGTATACAGTTATAACATTACTTTGGCCAAAGCATTTTATAGTATTTATAACAACCCCACTGGGTATTACCAGAATATTATAATACTTAAAAAAAATTAAATACACATATTCAACATATAGATTTTACCACTAGAAATCCTAATTAGTGATCTTTAACTAATTACATTAATTTAGTTAACCATCAAGTTTATAGCTAATCTAGTTAGCTAAGGATCACCATTAACAAATATAAAAATCATGAATGAGAATTGAATAAGCATAATTACTACATTTCAACATAAATGATAAAGTAAAAGTTTAGCCATAGGTGATACAATATTACAACCTCTACTATAGAAAGTACAATGCATAAATATTATAGTTTTAGCAATACATAAAATATTTCAAATGATAAAACATGATATAAATCTCCTCTGATCAGAGTCTCCATGACTCAAGTATCAATATGTAATCTAAGGTTTAGTCTCAAGTCTAGTACTCTAGTTGGGAGGGAGAGCATCATCTGAGTAGTTTTCCACACCAACTATGGACCATATATCCTCCACACTATCTCCCAAACAAGGGGATGGCCCTCCCTTCATGGATGTGTAGATAATGATGGTGCAAGAATCCATAGTAACAAACCAAAAATCATGTGTCAAAGATATATAATACATAATGTGTACCATAAAAAAATCTATTCTAATATGATATCACACAAATATGAAAACTATATCAACATATGAAATGATAATGTTTATCAAACATTTTTTTGATCGATATTCACTTTTGATCAGAGCTATACATCAGTTTTGGGGCACAAACCAAGGGCTTAGTCCCTGATAAATATTAAACCAATATAAATGGATATTACTTGATCACTTGAAACCATTGAGTAAACATAAATGGCCACATCCAGCCTATAAACACCCTGCAAGATTCAAACTTGGGTGGGGTTGGGCACAACCAACCCACTTTACCAACCCTTCTACATCTTATTATCTATGTTTATCAAACATTAATTTTGATAAATTTTTTGATAATAAATGATATTTAAGATCAGTCAAATTTATACACACCACTTGGTCAGATTACCCCTTCTCTTGCATTGATGACGCTAATTAAGCTAGTGGAATCTGTCCACTACTTAATTAGGGTTATGAATGCAAGATTTAGTAAAATAAATAATAATAAAAAACTAATAGATTCATTATTCATATTTCATTTTAACTAATAAAAAATATGCTAAAAGTATAAATATCACAAATATTCATTTAATCCATCAAATGAAGTGAATAGAATCCAAGCATCTAGTTTACTATAAATAATAAACAAAATACAAAAACAATCCTCAATATAACACACCATCCGGGTAATGAATATCTAGACCACCAATTGATTTATCTATTAAACAAATTATAATATTATTTCTCCACAAAATAATATTATAAACCTGGCTATTAAATTGTCCATATTCCACATATAACAATAGCTAGTCCATACATACAATTATGTTCTGTATTTAATATCATAAATATAATGAATGCTTTATATTTAAACATACAAATGCTTTTATAACCACCAAATATAAAAAAGCATCTATTAATCACTGTTATAACAATTATAACATAGATGAATCTATAATATATATATTTATATATTAATGCATTCATATAATTACTTTACACATACTTTGTTTATACAATACACTACTAAGGTGACATCCACTGTCTTTCACCTTAGAGTGTACTATAAACATGAAGTATATAGTCAATTCATAATAAAAGGCCCCATATCCTTTTTATTAAATAGAGGGAATTACATTTCCCCTGATAAATAAATACACAAAGTTCTATAATTCAGACTTAGATCTCATTTATATATCAACACATTCTAACCAATCAAAACAATCATTCATGCTTGCCAATTTTATAAAATTCATAAGTGTAGATATAACTAAACACAATAACCTTTACCCTATTTTGTTTTTTAATAAATCAATAATTAACACATAGTTAAATACATACTTAGGTATAGATGGAAATATCTCATATTCTATCAACAAAAATAAACTTAACACAAATATGAATAAAAAATAATGTTATGTTATGAACCCTTATACCCAGTCCTCTTTATGAACTACATAAATGTTGGGGATAAACCAACAATTTGATTACACTTATGAAAGCAATAAACCACGAAATTAAATCAGATAGATAAGTAACTAGAATGATAAATAGCAAAGAACAAGAGATACAAGAAACCACCTGAAAACTTGTATTAAACTCTTTACAAAAGGAATACAATTGAAGAAACTTCTTTCTTCCACACCTCTCTCAGATGTACAGATCTCTCTCTAGATCTCTTTCCCTCAAGAGCTCTCTCTCTCAAGTACAATCAACTCCAACAACCTGGATTGATTCACCTATACAATTTTGTACTGTTCTTCAACATTCACATACACTACAATAAGCTAAGAAGATCTATCCTAATATAGAACTAGGAAACTTGAGCATGCAATTACAACCAACAGTTAAGCCTCTTAAACAAGGGCTCTAAAGATAGTCTTACTAATAATAGAGATGCGGACTTAAGACTACAACTTAATCTCATCATGCAAACACTCGGTTCTGTCTTCAAAAATAGCTCTCTGGACGCACAGGTAACCGACATTGGTTCCTGCCTGCTTGCCTGTGACCGATGTCGGCCGATCCCTACCGACGTCGGTGTCTCCTAAACTACTCCTGACCGACGTCGGTCACTCTTAACCGACGCCAGTGACTGTGTAAACCTGCAACTTCTGCAATACGCTCCTTTGGTGAAGCTTTTAGGCTCCACACCTTAACAATAAAGTATATACATAGTTCATCTTAATAAAAATTATACACAATCCCATTCATATATGAGTGAGGTTCATAAAAATAACTAAACTCAATCATACAAATCTTATTGTTATTCATACCTTTATAAAACCAAAAAGTAAATCTTTAGTCTAATTATTCATTTACCTATACCCATGGATTACTCAAATGATTTCTCAAAACATATCCCCATTTCACCTTATAATACTTTTCACAAACTATCTTAGGGTCTAAAATATATCTTATGCCCAATTCATAACATAATTTCATCTTTAAAAAGTAAAGCATATAGTCATATAAATCTGACTATCAACTACATGTGTGAATGTATGTATACATACATACATGCATACACACACAAATATATATATATATATATATATATATATATATATATATATATATATATATAATCACAAAATATAGTTTAGAAGTTTCAAACTACCATATATATATATATGATCCTTTTATGAAGTTTGTAAGTTGAACACAATTTTGTATATATACCTACAATCATTTAATGAAGTCAGACAGTTCAACATATAAGTGTATATATATATATTTACACACACACACACACACACACACACACACACATTTATATGTATATATATGTATGTGTGTATATATGAGTATACTTATATACTTAATTGGTTTTTAGCCAAGTATATACTCATTTATATATTATTATCTAAAACCCCTAAAAATCCATATCTTAAATCTTAAGTTTGATTTGATTTAATAGTCAACTGATTATACAGCTTAACTTATTTCATTCCATATATACCCTAAATGAATATATAATGATCTAGTTTGAATTAATTGTTATGAGTTAAATTATTTATATACCCATCAAGATAGAATTAATATAATGGATAAAGATTTACAAATAGGTAAAGATGCATAAAGCATTTTAAAAACACAATAATAATTATGTCCATCTCTACCCCATCTTCTAGGTTACCCTGGTTTGAATGTGGGGTTTTGTGGAGGCCAAGCCTTTCATAAGGCTCCACATACAACCCAATTTTTTTAATTAATAAATCAAAGAAAACTAGTAACCATAACATTTAGAGAAAACTCATTCATCATTTTATTAAGAAATTTAATTACAAGACCAACCTGGTGAATGCATGAATGTCCAAGACAATTGAGCAAAACTCCTTTGCAATTGTTCACCTTTTCTCCACCTTCTACCATTTCCACTAAAAATGTCATAAGCCATCCTTCCACAGATGCATATATGATCGCTGAGAATTGATCATTAGGATTAGGAATTATTAGCACTAGTGCTGAAGTAAGCCTCCTTTCCAATTCTTAAAAGGATACCTCACACTTACTAACCAGATGAAACTTTGATTCTTTTGCTAAAGAGAGGTAATCATATTAGCTATCTTAGAAAAATTCAAAATGAATTTCTTGTAATAAATCGCTAATTCCATGAAACTTCTTATCTCATGCACATTCTTTGGTGCTATCCACTCCATAATGGCTCTTATCTTTGATGGATCTACTAAAATACCATCCGTAGAGATAATATGTCCTTGATACTAGACTTTATTTTGGAAAAATTCATACTTAGACAACTTGCCATATAATCCATGCTTTTGCAAATGTTACAAAACTAATTCTAGATGTTGTAAGTGTTCTACCTCATCCTTGGAATAAATGAGGATGCCATCAAGAAAGACCAACACAAAGCAATCTAAGTAATCTCTAAACACAATATTCATAATATTTATGAATGCTATTGGAGCATTAATTAAGCCAAATGGTAACACTATGAACTCGTAGTGCCCATATCAAGTATTGAACACTATTTTTGGGATATCTTCTGCATGGATCCTCAACTGGTGATATCTTGATCTAAGATCAATCTTAAAAAATATTGTGGTTCCTTGTATTTGATCAAAGAGATCATCAATGAGTGACAATGGATATCTATTTTTGATCATTGATTTATTTAGCATCCTATAGTCTATGTACAAGGAAAGAGTGCCATATTTCTTCTTGATGAAGATAACCAGAGCACCCCATGGTGACACACTCGATCAAATGAAACCTTTTGATAATAAATATTGAAGTTATGCCTTTAAACTCAAATAATTTAATGGTTGTCATCCTATACAATGCCTTAGATTATAGTTTCAATCTAGGTATGATATCAATTGAGAAATCAAACTTGTGTATAGGTGGTAATCCTAGTAATTCTTCCAAAAACATGTCATAGAAGTTTCTTAAAAAAGGATAATCTTCGATAGATGGTTCCTTAGATTCTTCCATCTCATTTATCTTAACAATAAATTCCCAACATCCCTTATTTTGAGATTTTTTGAGTTGAATTTCATAAATTTATCTTACTTTTAACTCTTTTTTCTTGCCTTGAAGTTGTGTCTAATTTTTGAAATCATCTTGACACTTAACCTTCTTTAAAAAATAATTGACCTTTGATTTATTATTTGCAAGCTAATTGACTCCTAGGATCACATCATATGATCCCAACAGTGTTGAGAGATCTACTACTTTAGTAAACTCAGATAATCTAATATCTACTTTGACTAAACACTTGTCAACTTTAACCTTTGACTCATTCCCATATTGTACTGACCATACATTTACCATTACTCCAAACTTTTTAGACAATTTTCTAAGCACTCTAAGAGTAATGAAACATTATGTATCTCTTGTATCAACTAAAATAGATACTAGATATTTGAACAAAATACCTAATAGTTCCATGGGAAAAGCTTGATACTCAACTTGTCAATTATTAACAGTTGCATTAATCCACTATTGAAACATATCTTTTTGAGAAGTTGAATTGTTCTTTGATTTGTCTTGGGGATATTCTTTTGCAAAGTGGTCACCTCCACAAATAAAGTAACCTATAACTTGTCCCTTTTTCTCAGTCTATTAGTTTCCCTTGAAACCATCCTTGAAACCATTACTAGGATTCCTATTCCCTAAACCACTATTGAACTTGGCATTATGATTTTTGAATTGACCTTTGGAATCTCTGCTCCTCTATTTCTAGTTTTGCTTCTTGAAATTTGGTTTAGAACTTCTAAATTTATTTTTGAACTTATATCTAATTTGGGTAAGAGATTTCAGTTTCTATTCTTACTTGACCATCTTCTCAAACACCTGATCCATGGTAGATAGACCATGCACATCTACTTCTATGCCTATTTAGGGTTTCAATCCCATGATGAATTTCATAATTTTAAACCTATCATTTGCCTAATATTGAGGTACACACTTAAGAAGCTTTGTGAATTGTTCCTAATATTCATTCAATGATAAATCCCCTTAGTGAAGATTCTAGAAATTTGTAAGCTTTTGTTCAAATTATAGCTATGGAATCCATCATGACCTAAACAGTGTCACAAACTATTCCCATGTAGTCGTGGTTGAGTTGAGGTTCATATTGAGTTTCTTGTTTTCCCACCAAGTCCCTACTTCAGCATTGAGATGATAAGCTCCCTAGACTACTTTGATGACGTTATAATGATTTTGAATATTCAAATACTTCTCCATTTATGTTATCCATGCTTTAGCTCTATCCCTAAATATAATTCCATCAAACTTAGGTGGATTCACCTTTTTCATGTCACATGCTAACTGTACAACTACTTGAGCTCTCGCATCCTATGACACCTCCTCATACCTATGCTCTTAAAGATGTTCCTTGTCATTAGGATGATTTTTAGGTTCTTCTTGAGCATTCTCCTCTTCATGACCATGCACTTCCTATTCTAGGGCCGTGATTCGGTCCCTAGTATCTTGCATGGTTTTGAGGATTTGGTCTAACTTTGTATCTTGTTCAACTGCAAATTGATTTGGATCCATAGGGGGTTAGTAATTTGAAGTGCCCTCACGTCTTGGTTTAGTGTACATCATTATTATTCTTATATCAGGAGAATGATTTTGTGTTAGCAGACACATTAAGTCCTAGTGTCTGAGCCTCAACTCTGATACCAAAATGTAGCAACCCCACTAGGTTTTACAAAAATATTGCAATATTTAAAAAATAATAATTAAATACACATATTAAACATATATATTTCACTATGAGAAATCCTAACTAGTGATCTTTAATTAACTACATTAATTTAGTTAACCATCAAGGTTATAGCTAATCCACTTAACTAAAGATCACCATTAATAGATATATAAATCATGAATAATAACTGAATAGCCATAATTATTGAATTTCAACATAAATAATATAGTACAAGTCCAACCACATCTGATATAATATTACATCCTTTGCTATAATAAGTACAATGGATAAATATTATAGTTTCAATAATACATAAAATATCTCAAAAGATAAAACATGATACAAAGCTCCTCTGAGTAGAGTCTCCATGACTCAAGTATCAATATATAATTTCAAGTGTAGTCTCAAGTATAGTAATCCAACTGGGAGGGAAAGCATCATTCAAGCATTTTTCCACACCAACCACAAACCATAGATCCCCAAAAATATCTCCTATACAAGGGATGGCCCTCCCTTCATGGATGGGTAGATAATGACAGTGAAGGAATCCATAGTAACAAACCATAACTCGTGTGTCAAAGATATCTAATACATAATGTGTACCATAAATAAATCCATTCTAATATGATATCACATAAATATTAAAACTATATCAACATATGAAATGACAATGTTTATTAAACATTACTTTAGACATATTTTTAAATAATAAATGACCTCTAGAATCAGGCAAATTCATACACACCACTTGATCAGATTACCCCTTATCTTACATTGATGGTGCTAATTAAGCCAATGTAATCCATCCATTGCTTAATTAGGGTCATGAATGCAAGATTGAGTAAAATAAATAATAATACAAAAACTAATAGATTCATTCTTCATGTTTCACTTTAGCTAATAAAAAATATGCAAAAAATAGAAATATCACAAACATTCATTTAATCCATCAAATTAAGTGAATGGAATCTAAGTATCTAGTTTATTATAAATAATAAATAGAATACAAAAACAATCCTCAATATAACACACCATCTGAGTAATAAATATCTAGACCACCAGTTGCTTTATCCATTAAGCAACTTATAATATTATTTCTCCATGAAATAATATTATAAATGTGGCTATTAAATTGTTCATATTCTAGATATAACAACATTGAGTCCATACATACAATTATGTTCTGTATTTAGTCTCATAAACATAATGAATGCTTTACATTTAAGCATACAAATGCTTTTATAACCACCAAATATAAAAAAACATACATTAATCACTGTTATAACAATTATAACATAATTGAATGTATTATATATATATATATATATATATATATATATATATATATATATATATATATATATATATATATATATATATATAGACACACACACTAATGCAATCATATAATTAATTTACACATACTTTGTTTATATAATACACTACTAAGGTGACATCCACTATCTTTCACCTTAGAGTGTATTGTATATGTGAAGTATACAATCAATTCATAACAAAATGCCACATAACCTTTTTATTAAATTGAGGGAATTCCATTTCCCCTAATAAATAAATCCACAAAGTTCTATAATTCAGACTCAAATCTCATTTAGCTATCAACACATTCTAACTAATCAAACCAATCATTCATGTTTGCCAATTGTATAAAATCCATAAGTGTAGATATAACTAAACACAATCACCTTTACTCTATTTGAGTTGTTAACAAAGCAATAATTAACACAGAGTCAAATACCTACTCAGGTATTGATGGAAATATCTCAAATTTAGCCAACTAAAAAAACTTAACATAAATCTGAATAAACAACAATGTTACGCTATGAACCCACAAGACCCTGTATACTTAGTCCTCTTTATGAACTACACAAAGTATATACATAGTTCATCTTAATAACAATTATACACCATCCCATTCATGTATGAGTGAGGTTCATAAAAATAACTAAACTCATCCATAAAAATCTTACTGGTATTCACACCTTTATAAAACCAAAAATTAAATCTTCAGTCTAATTATTCTTCTACCCGTACCCAAGGATTATTAAGATGATTTCACAAAAAATATACCCATTCTACGTTATAATCCTTTTCAAAAACTAGCTTAGGGTCTAAAACATATCTTATGCCCAGTTCATAAAATAATTTCATCTTTAGAAAGTAAAACACACAGTTATATAAAACTGACTATCGAGTACATGTGCACACATACACACATATAATGTACTATCTCTAAATATAGTTTAGTAGTTTTATACTACTATATATATATATATATATATATATATATAGACACACACACACACACACACACACACACACACACACACACACACACACACACATGATACTTTTATGAAGTCTGTAAGTTAAACACCATTTTGTATATAAATATATATACCTACAATCATTTAATGAAGTCAGAAAATTCAACATACAAGTGTGTATATATATATATATATATATATATATGAGTATATTTATATACTTAATCAATTTTTAACCAAGTATATACTCATATATATATATATATATAAACCCCATGAAAACCCATATCTTAAATCGTAAGTTTGATTTGATTTAAAAGTTAAATTATTATACAGGTTAACTTATTTCATTCCATATATACTCTAAATGCATATATAATGATTTGGTTTGAATTAAATGTTATGAGCCAAATTATTTATATACCCATCAAGATAAAATTAATATAATAGACAAAGATTTCCAAATAGCTAGAGATGCATAGAGAATTTTAAAAACCCAACAATAACTATGGCCATCTCTACCCCATCTCCCAGGTTACCTTGGTTTGAATGCGAGGTTTTTTGGAGGCCAAGCCTTCCACAGGGCTCTACATAAAACCCAGTTCTTCTAATGAATAAATCAAAGAAAACTAGTAACCATAACATTCAAAGAAAACCCATTCATTATTTTATTAAGAAATTTAATTACAAGACCAACCTATTGAACACATGAATGTCCAAGGTAGCTAAGCAAAACTCCTTTGCAATTGTTTACCTCTTCTCCACCTTTTACCTTCTCCACTAAAAATTTCATGAGCCATCCTATGTGTTGTGTCTCCATATCCATAGCTCCACTCTCTTCTTTTATTTATTTTAAATTCTCTATTTTCTTCCACTAATCCATCTTTAACAACTGATAAAGCTCATTCTAATTCTGCATGCCTAGATAGCTCACAGTCCACTTCCATGAAAAATATAGTAAACCAATAACTCCTCTCAAACATCACTGAACTAAAGTCAATGAGTGATTAGTGAACTAATCATTCTCGATGTTTATTTACAAAAATCCATAAATAACTATTTTATAATCCTTTAAAAAAATTGCATGATAATGATTTATCCATCATCGACCATTCCAATCACATAAGTCACAAAATTATGTTCTATTCCATGCAAAACTAGACATTATCCAATGTATTTCCCATGCAATGACTAACATAATGAAATCATATAACTTTGGTAATACAACCATGCATAAAAAGACTTAGAATTTATGTTAAATGCTATCAAGTAACATATATAACATTTTCAATGATTTCTAAAATTATTTAATAATTAACATTAATATATATCAATATAAATATTTAAAATAAATAGTTAATCCAATATAATCCCTTAAAAAATGATGTTATTATCTTTCAACATTTAATTATAATTATCATAATAATAATATTTAATTATTATTATTATATCTTAGAGCTCAAATAATGATTATTGAATCCATCACATCATCATAATGTTTTACTATACAACCAAACATAAATAGGCAATGCTATATGTAAACACAAACAAGTTCTTTCATTTAGATAAACAAGATGAGCTACGTAAGATCATAAAAAAAGTGAAATCACTAACATGATCATCAATGACAATCAAGATTATAACAAAAAACATACTATCAATCATATACAAGAAATTTAATTACAAGACAAACCTGGTGAAAGTATGAATGTCCAAGACAACTGAATGAAACTCTTTCTTTACAATTATTCAACTCTTGTCCACCCTCTGCCTTTTCCACTAAAAATATCATGAGCAATCCTTTGTGTTGTGTCTCACTATCCACAACCCCATTCTCTTCTTTTATTTATTTTCCATTCTCTATTTACTTTTACTACTCCATCATTTATAGCTGGTAAAGTTCATTCCAATTCTACATGCCCATATAGCTCATAGTACACTTCCATGTAAAATATAATAATCCCATAATCTCCTCTCAAACATCACTTAATTAAAGTCAATGAGTGATTAGTGAACTAATCATTCTTGATGCTTCTTTACAAAAATACCTAATGAACTATTTTATAATCCTTTAACAAATCCACATGATAATGATTTATCCATCATTGACCAACCCAATCACATAAGTCACAAACTTATGTTTTATTCCATACAAAGCTAGTCATTATCAAATGTATTTCCCATGCAATGACTAACATAATGAAATCATACAACTTTGGCAATGCAACCATGCATAACAAGACTTAGAGTTTATGCTAAATGCTATCCATTAACATATATAACAATTTCAATGATTTAATAATTAACATTAATAAATATCCATTTTCATATATGAATATAAATATTTAAAACAAACAGTTAACCCAATATAATCCCTTTAAAAATTATGTTATTATCTTTTGACATTAAAATGTAATTATCATAATAATAATATTTAATTATTATTAATATATCTTAGAGCTCAAATAATGATTATTTAATCCATCACATCATCATAATGTTTTAATATACAACCAAACATAAATAGGCAATGTTATAAGTAAACACAACAAATTCTTTCATTTAGCTAAACAAGATGAGCTGGGTAAGATAAAAAAAATAGTGAAATCACACAACAATCAACATAATCATCAATAAAAATCAAGATTATACCAAAAATCATACTATAAATCATATACAAGAAAAGTACACAAAACATGTTATGCTATCCATATCAACAAGTATGAAACATGATATACTAAGTGGTGTGTGCAAGGGTTTTGGGATTCATTCTCTGTCAACCCCTAATGTCTCCATATAACCATCTTCTCTGATGATACTCTCATCCTATCATGATTTAAGGGAATATTCTATCCTACATCCACCTCATCCCAATAAAGGTAGTTAGGCTAAAACATCATTATATCCATAACAATATTGTTGTATAATAATCAAACATGATCACAAAGCACACAATATAAAAGTACCAGTAACTCATATCATCTAATCATGTAAATTAAACAACACAAACTATCCCATAATCATCATATGTTATCAAGCTTAATCAGATATTAGTTAATAAACTAATCAACCATAATAATCCATGGATTAAACAAGTTATTTTGCTTAGAGAGAAATTGGGATGTGATAGTATTCACATATTTAAAAATATGGGTCATAGTCCACAGTAACATCAGTCTCTATTATAACTAATATCAACTATACTATTCTTATCTAAGTAATGATGAAGGGATGATAAATAGTCTCCCTTCTTGACCCTCATAATCTCTTTAGATAAAAAGATGATATTCTCTTTATATAGCAATCAAAATCATAATATTATCCATAGAGAACATAATTCATGTATATGGTATTGATATACAACTAACTTGCCATTACGGATGGCTCCTGCGCACGCGAGCCCTAAAATTTTGAAATTGGCTGCTGTGAACCCGGTGGCCGGTGTGGCTGTGGAAACCGTTGAGGCTTTTTCTGCTAGTAAAGGGATTGAAGACACTACAGCCTTGCATCCGGCCTATGTTCCTGGTTCAGGGAATGGACCTGGGGGGAGAACCTATGCAGATGTGGTGGCCTTTGAAGTGGATATACATGATGCTCTGCCTCATGCAATAGTTGGACCAACCTGTGTTTTGCCTGTAAGTGCTTTAAAACCTATAAGGGTAACTCTAGACCCTAAATTAGCGGAAAATATCTTCCAGTCAGAAAAACAATTTTCCTCTTGTGCTGCTATTTTTCATTTCCATGGTTTCTGGCCCTCTTTTGTAGATCTACATAATTAGATTGCCAAGAGCTGGTTGCATATTAAAGACGGTCAAATCCAACCTTGCGCCAAAGGTTTTTTTGTAGTAATATTTCAAAGCCCTGAAGATAGACAGTCTATATTGTGTCACAATAATTTTTCTTGGCAGGGCAGATTTCCTCTTATGGCCAAACCTTGGCATAAGGATTTTAATCCTCTATCGAAATCCTTTAATAAGCTCCCTATATGGGTGCGGCTCCCTTATCTTCCATTACACTTGTGGTAAGAGGCAGTTTTTAAAACCATTGGAAACACTATAGGGGATTTCTAATATGAAGAAGATAGCACGACAAGTCACCATTTGACTTGTGCATGATTTTTGGCTGACCTGGATGTTTCAAAGGGCCTTCCTGAGGTGATATGCATTGATTCCCCAAGGGGTACCTGGACACAAATCTTAGATTATGAGGGAATCCCTTTTCGGTGCAGGAAGTGTCACCAGACGGGACATATTGCTGCTCGTTGTGTTGCTGGGAAAACCAATCCCAGACGTTCACCCTCTTGGTGGCCTAAGGATTTCTCTGAACATAGTATGGACAAACAACCTCTAGAAGCAACAACAAAATCCGAGACCGAGAAAGAGGATAGTTCACAATCTGAATCGGAAGATGAAGAGGAATATTTGGAGAATCATTCTAATGAAGCCCCTGCAGAGGCTATGGTTAGTGATATAGCTGAGCCAGAGGAGGAGATGATAGTATCTTCCCCTATTTTAGAGGATCTTTCTAAGAGCCAGACAGTGTTTGACTCTCACAAGGAGTTTATGCCCACTAGAGTCCAAAGATCATTGTCTCCTGAGGCATGGGTTGTTGAGGCAGCTAAGGTAGAGGATGGATGGACATCAGTTAGGAGAAAGAAGTCTAAGCCTTTGGTCCCTCCTCTAGATATGAATCTTCGGTCATGCAAAAAGAAAAATCTTAATTTAAAAGATTCATCGGGGGCTATAAACTGGTCGCTTTTTTGGTTTGCTGGTTATTGGTCTGGAAGGTTGTTCAGCTTGCTGTTCCAGTTGGTTAACCTTTAGATCAATATTTTGATAGCTATTTTTCATGGTCATATTTTTTGGTTACAGGTCCCTGTAAAACCTAGTTTGGGTACTATTCTGTAATCAGGTTCTTTTGTTAACCTGGTTGTGCTTTAAGGTTTTTCTTTCGCCTTGTGTAGGGTTTTGGGGTCCCTTCAAAACCTATTTTTACCTTAATCTAAAACATAATTCATGCATAGTCTGATGAATAGATATGTCACAATAAAACTATACAACTTCACTCCATTAAGAATTATATAATTACTGATAAGTACATATATCACCACTTACAACACAAAAAAGGTCACAAAAAAATTCATAATTCATTCAAGGACTAGTGAATACATAGGATCTAACAAAACATCAAAAAATAGTCCCTTCAAAATTTATAATTTATGTAAGGACTGATGAACCCACACATAATTTAAAATTTATGAAAGGACTAATGGACACATTTATCAAAACAACATCATGAAATAATCCACATAAAATTCATAATTTATGCAAGAAATAATGAACAAATATGTCACAACAACATCATGAAATAGTCCATACATAACATAGTTTATGCAAAATAAGATATCTCATGACTGTGTGGTTTGTCTCTAATATAAGTACAACAGATGGATTTTTTTGAAGAAAAACCATTTAATATATTTACCATTCCCAATGGATAATACTCATTAACAATTTACAACACTTGATGTTAAATCCATGTAATTCAATTTAATCCAAACAATGGTCACCAATTTATGCATCATTTAAGTCTATAATTATCTTGTTATGTTCTTACTTTTTTCCATTACCAAGAATTTCATCGCTTAGTCAGTTTGGTAAGAACATTGGTTCAAGTTCTTACAACATAATTGTTAAGTCATATTTATCATGCCTCTTTCAATATATTTATCTTTCACAACTATCTACTTTAGTTAAGTTTTCATTTACTATTTGAAATTTCACAAAGGTAACCTCTACAAATTATAGGCCTGTAGGTGGTTATAAAACCCACCTATAGGTCTATAACACACTTATAATAACTTCAAACCAGATAGTCTTAGCCATTAATGTGTTATATTTATTTTTAAATAATCTTGACAATATTCTATCTTGCCATGGCTAGGATATACTAGCCTAACAAAATCATTTAATTATGTTAACTCCTATATTCAAGTAAGCTCATTTTAAAGATAATAACACATATATTTTCTTTAGCTAACAACTATATATGCATTTTGGGATGGTTAAATACTTTAACTATGGTTAAGGAAGGATTAGAGTAAGAATGGTTAACTGTTACTACATGTTTATCCTTATAGGCTTGTGAATATGACCATTGTAATTACCACAGGCCTATAAGTGATTACCAATTTCTATTAGTCATCCCAATTTGATAGGATTTCAAAGAGTATGATTAATAATCCATATACCCAGGAATATGCAATCATACAAAATGTTTAACAAAATATGTTATCATTTTAGATATTAAAAAGTCCACAAACTCCAAGAGGTAGATTCATAAAAAATAACAATTTTATTTTGAAGAGTTAATTTTACAGTACAAACTTCAACTAATAGATCAAAATTTCTATAGTTAGACCCATGGTTTGGTTAAGCTATATTCATCCATTTTTACACCATTTTCCCTCATTATGCAAAATGGGAAAGACTCAAACACTCATCATAGAAAAGTAACAAATGGGGGATTAATATTGTTTTATTTTTAACACAATGGCAGTTAGAACTATCAACATTTCTCCCTAAAATGGGACCCCTTAAAAATGTTAGAACTATCACCAAACATAGACCTATGAATTTAATTGATAAAATCATAGTTTCTCCCAAAATAGGGTACCATTCCTCATGTCCAAATAACTATTTTTTTAAATCAAATTCCCAACCAATTAATGATTACTATATCAAGAGAAAAATTTCATTTAGGTCTAAATTCATTACCCAAAAGTATTAATTTACTTTCCTAGTAACTATGGATGTACTGGGAGTTTCTTTTGAAGATGCAAATTTTAATCTCTTCTAACTCCTATAGTCTACCTAGGAAAAGACTAGTTTTCATTCTTTGCCTACTCCTCCAAAACTTTGCCCTTCATTTATTTTCAAAACTTCCTTTTAATATTTTCACAAAAACACTTTTCAATAAGAGTTCCACTTTGACCATTATTCTTTCCTACTTTAACTCACATAATTTATCCATAAAAGACCTACTAATTAACATGCAAGCTTTAATTATGATCACCACTACCAGTTCATTCCCCAAAAATCCTTTCACAAGTAAAACTCATTGAATTTTATGCGAGGGAGAAACCCTAATGATGCCTCAAATCAATAGATTCCAACATAAGCGTCTAAAAAGGTGTTTTGCATATTAAAAGAAATGGTTTAATTGATTCTCCCCATGATGGACCAAGGTGGGGTAAAAATACAAAGAGTCCACTTTAAGTTAATATTAGGGGATAATTAAATTCATCTTTTTTTAATCAATTATTTTAACATTCAAATCATATTTCCTTAATGATCATTTATCAAACTAAGGGGGGTAGTTAATGTTGTTTCTCCCAATTTAAACCTAAGTGGAAATATAACCATATGCACATGGAACATTTTAAGGGGAACATTCATCAAACTGTAGGCTAACACCAAAGTTAAAATCAAACATGCAAGATCCTTTTTGGGACAAGAATGAAGTTAAATTACTATAGTAAACCAACTATGATAGTGGAAAATATCATAATTAATTTAGCACAACACCTGCTCACACAATGTCACTCAAAAGACAAAGTTTAATACATGCATAAAACTTATTATGAAATGATTATCATTTTCACAATAAAAACATCCAAGTAATCAAAATTAGGATCAAATGCAAACCACATACTAACAATCAAACATTACTAAGTATGTGAGTGTTCTCTTCTTACTCTGATTACCCCCAACTATCATGATCTACCACCCTCTCCCCTATAATTATATCCCTTTAAAATATTTATTATGAGGGGTACAAATGTCCTATATCCACCTCACCTAGAAATGTTAGTCTAGTATAATCATAATCAACTAATAAAATGAATAGAAGAGAAAAGGATTAAATGAACTGTTATAAATATATCATAAATAAAGATATAATCACATAAACATTTTAATCTCATAGTTACTCTAATGTTATAAATACAAATTTATAATGTTAGCCATGTCATTTAACTAATCACAATATTAATTAAACAACATTCTATGAAGCAAACACAACTGACTAAAATTTAATTACTTCATGAAATCAGAAAGGTATCAAATTAATAAATTGAATAACTATTTAAAATATGTTTTGTCAACTAGGGACAAGATAAAATGTAACATCCTCCCCCATTTAAATAGGTCATAGTCTTGATGACTTTATTTAAGACATATCTTAAACTTATTCTTATTTTCTTTCTAAAGTTCACCAAAGTCTATCAATCAAATAAATGAGAAAATAAGTTATGGAATTCATTATAATCTTTTTCGTTTGTGTTTTCCTGAGAAATATTAGTCCTATTGGACCTCATTTTGAGCCACTACCTCTGTTACACAACCAAACTCTAGTGAGTCTAGAGTATAATTATTCTGATAGATCTCTCTTTGAGCTATTGCTCATTTACACATGTTTTCATGATCTTAATGAATATGAAATTAATATTCTTGAAGAATATGATTTGCAATGGTTAATTATATGGATCCATTTATTGCAATCAAACCATTCATTGAGGGATATATTACTCATAAATTCAAATAATTTTTTTTTGCATAATTCCCTTAATAATTTTTTTTTCAAAAAACATGATAATGATGCCATTATAGGATAACAAGAGTCAATCAATGTTTAACTTATATGTTCCCAAAAACTCAACTTACAACTACACTATCATCACTATTTATGTCTGATTGATGATGATCAACCTACAGTAACATTTTTACTTATTTCTCATCAAACTTTGGGTAAGAAGGGTGTATGCTCACAACTAATATATAGTCAAAATAAGTCCAAATTTATAATTATCATCACATAAAAAACATTGACAAGACAAAAAATATCTTCCTTCTGTAATTCATAACAACCACTTGTCAATCTATAAAATACACAATGTTTGGAAATATTTTTTCATACAATTAAACATTCAGTAGTATCAACTTCCATTTATGTTTAGTTCACAAATATGCATTCACATAGACAATATTACTAACATAAATAGAATGGTCAAATTTGCATACTCATTTTTGGGAGTAATTTTATATAAATAAAAGAATAGTTCTTTGAGGTGGCTATCTATTCACACTATTATCCAAGAAATATTGATATGTTATATAGTCTTATTCTGCTATAGGCTCATAGGTAGTTGATCTAACTACCTACAAGTCTATAGGATTTCACTATATAATTTGTAAAAGTTATATCCCTAATGACATAGTATTTTATAATTTCAAAAGGTATAGAAGCAACAAATATAGGGTCATTATATTATAAAAAATTATTGCCACTATAGAAAAACAATATTTGTTCTCAGCCCATTATCCTTTTCAAACAACTATTGCCACTAAGTAGTTTATAATTGCCCTTGAATGATACAAGAAAAATTAATCTATCCTTTATTTAGTATCACAATCATATTGATAAAATATATAGTTTCTAAATGATATCACCATCAAGAAGGTGAAACATGCAATTATCTAAATTTTTTCAGTTACAAAATGGAATTATCAATAACATCAACTTAAATCAATGTGTGCAGTCACTATAATATCTTAATTTTCCAAAAAAAAGAAGGCATAAATGATATTTCACCTTTAATTACAATCAAGGAAAGAAGAAACAACATGTTTCTCAAGGATATAAATTGTTAGACAAATTAAAGGACAACATACTACCACTAGATAGAGTTAAAAGCATGAGGTTGAAGCATACAATCTCTTTTTAATGTCACAAAACATTAGATGATATCATAGTCATGCTCACCAAATGAACTTATAACCACTAGATAAGGCATAGAACCACAAAATTAATATCATTATATTAAGGTAAAAATTCATTATAAGATTATTAGATAGCCACTAAAAAATACCATACAATCACTACTTGCAGTTACTACCTACTGTGAGGTATAACTTGAAGAAGAGGAATCATGGAACACATTAATATAATTATCCTTATTTCTATATACCCTAATTTTCCTAATAACAAGATGAACAAATTTATGCAATAATGACACTAAAAAATTCCAAAACCTATAATTCTTCCTTTGAATTATCTTACCCTTAACAAAATTCAAACGTGTTTTAAAGCACAAAAATCACTTTTAGCTTATTTAGAAAAATAAGTATTGAAGGATATTGTTGAAGGGTATTTTGAAATGCCAACTTAGGTAGAGGTTGTTAGGCCTATCTCTCCTAAAAGGATATTTGTGTGAATAAATCTCCCCAAGGTCTTGGTTTTTGGGTTTTGGTATGTAGGATAACCCAATTGGCTCATTGTGACCATTCTATAACTAGGGGATTCAATAAAACTAACTCCAGATGATGACTTAAGATATAAACACTATGAGACTCTATTAGTCCACTACTAATATATTCCAAAATTCTTAAATGGTGATGGAAAACATTCAACAATCATGATTTAACATTATAAGTGGATTGCTATTAGTTCTAAGCTAACACACTGATAAAAGAAAGAGAAAAAGAAAGGGAAAAAGGGAAGAAAATGCCCTATTATCATAAAGATGAATTTGAAGTGTCTAATTGAATAAATATCATATAATCTAGTACTTAATTGAGCTAGACCTAGCATAAATCAAGCTTAAAGATGGTTCGAGAGTCTTGGGAGAAGTTATTGTCAATAAAGAGGAGCATAACCACTATAAAAATGCACAAGAAATGGAGATTTGACTACACAAAAATATGAATATCAAAATGTTTCTTCTTAATTAATAGTGGTGAGATTTACAACAATCATTCAAATACAAGCTTCAGTTTCATAGAAGTAAGAAAAAGACTACTTTAGAAAATCATGAAAATGTCTAACTAACTATGGAGAACCAGATAGTCTAGTCCACAAATCTATTCTAATTTAAGGGAGCCAACCCTTATTACAATGCAAGAGATGATATTATATAGACCTATAAGTCCATGAAGTTTCAAATTCATCCCACTACTAGGGTAGTTATAAGCAATCATCATTGTGATTAGAAGGTGTAGTTGAGGCTCTAATAGACATGCCAACTTGACCATGCTCTTATAGATACTAAATTGAACTCTGGTAGTAGAGGGTCATTGGTATTAATTTAGGATTTCCATTTAAACACATTCTAAATAATTAGGTGCCATGCCTCTTGAAGTCTAAATTTATCTTATGATCTTTGCTGGATCTCAATGCGTATGCCATGCTCATGATTCATGCCTTATTCATGATTTTTGTTGAATCTACCCCCTTTTAATTATTATGCCAACTTCAACACATTGAATTACATGGTTTATCATCATGTGTGGAGATTTAACTTTATTTTGTTATTAAATCAAATGCATAGTCCCATCTCTAATTTTTATGGTTTTGATGTCTAGATGGGTTGTCAATATTAGTTCCTTCTTATGATGTCACTAATGCCACATGGCCCTTCCTCTTTCACATTCCTCTTCCTTCATTGGGTTATCAAATTTTATTCAATGGGTCCCAATTTTACACTTGTAAACTCATCAACATCCCTAGGATTTAATTTTTTGTCTACCTTCATCATTACCATGGCCATGTGGCCTTTTATTGGTCGTACGAGATCTATTATGCCTTTCACTCTAATCATCACCATGCATATTCTTCTCAACTTCTTGGGATCTCTATGCTTTGGGATAATGTTTTAATTACTCCAAGATCTTAGACTTCCAAGAGGGTGCCATGTTCCATCTCCTTGGGGCCTTGGGGTCATGGGATTTTAGACTCTAGTTTAATATTTTAATGCCCTCGAGGTTATGAGGTTTTGATCTTCCATGTTAATTCCTTAATGCTTCTGAGCTCTTGGGATTTTGAGAGGGTGATATGTGGAATGTTCTTAGGGCTTAGTATATTTAAAAAGACTTGGTCATTTTTATTAAAAGTTTTGTCTCTAAAGCCATGAGTCAATGAGTTTTGGATGCATGAAAGAACCCAAGGAGTCATGTGAAGATTTTGAAAACTTAAAAAAAATAAGAAATCAACTAAGTAAATTTTTTTGAAAAACTAAGTTTATCCTAGAAAATTTTATGTGAGAAACAATCATTTGATATGAGAGTTGAAAATCAGTCATTCACATAAAACTAAGATTTAAGCCTGAACATTCAAATGACAAAGTCTATAGAAAATACAATGATTTAAAACTAAGGGAAATAAACTTTAGAGGCTCAAAATAAACCCAAAAGTTAGATAATAATTTTCATAAATGAAAGCTTAGATTGAACTAAAGAAAATGCAATCTCATTAGAAATAAGCATGTTCGGTCACATAAAACATAACATCTAGTAAACTACCAATCAAGAGTATCTCAATTATACATACCATCACAACCACATAGAAAAATATTAGATAAGAAAAGAGGGTCCTTATTTTTATCTTAAAAATGGGGTGTGTTGGTAAAGGAAACAATAAATGATGACTCTTATTGGTGGATACTCTTGAGTATCTAAACTATCTAAAATCTTTGATTTATAAGAATACAAGCATTAACTTCACGCGATTACTCAAAAAAAATTAAGAATGTGAATGCACTAAAGTCTACCATAACTTGTGACATACTAAGCTATGACCTTATAAAAGACCATCTATATGTGTGATCGAGTGATTAATTCACTTTCTTTACATTCATGAATAGTAATTCAAATCTAATTAAATAATTAGAAATTTTAAAGGGGAAAATATTTATATATTTGGATTGGGGGAATGGCGTGGGAATTGTTCTACTACCAGATAGGCATCTATAACCTTGATAGAGATATTTTCAGTCCCTTCCTAAGGCCTTACTCCATTGTTAACTATTGTTATCCTTGAGATATTTTTTGCCTCTGAAGGCACTCATGGGATTGAGTTTTTTGAAGAGGAAAGTGGGAAACAATGCATGGGATAAAATATCCCCTCATTAATTTTAGTACTGATGCTAGTTCAGTCCAAGGACCAAACATGTTAACCTTTAATACTCAAAGAATCTTGAATATTACCATTGAAGGTTTAATATGTGTGAAATTTTACTCTAAATTAGTTTCCAGCTGAAGGAGATTCTATTTGTCATTTACTTACTGAGTCATGCCTCAAATATTTATAAAGTAGGGTAAAATGTTTGGGTTTTAAAATAAACATCAAAAAGAGGGTAAGGTAGGGTAGGAAATGGCATTTATAGGCTTGAAAAGTGCTAATGATTGAATAACTAAGATAAGTACCCTACCATAGTTATACCATTATGTGCTAAGTTTCACCAAGGGTTTTGACTAAATTTTTACACAAAGGGGAGGAGTATGAGGAAACATGAGAGAATGCTTAATTTATAAACCCTTCACAAGATATGAATATTCAAGAAGCCTATAGTTAATAACACAAAGATTCTTCAGACATAATTTGTAGATTAACACATATATCATGAATATTGTAAGGGAAATGAAAAGGGTTCATAAATGAGTTAGAATAACAAAATACATTATAACCACTACAATCATTAACTAACAGAGCATAAATTCAAATTTTTAGCATTAACATATATTAAAGAACTAAAAAGTCATTAACAATATTTAACAAATAAACCACCAATTTTATAGAAGCAAAGCAATATCATTCATTAAAAAAAGTTTATTTACAAAAGTGTCAATCATGGTAGACATTCATAATCTAAAAGAGTGAAGGAATAAGCAGGTGAAATCTTGGCTCAAATTTGATAACATTTTGGGACTAAGAATTGTGGACCCTTAAAATGTAATACAATTATACATTTATAGATAAATATGGGGCTCACCTTTAAGTTACATGGGATTCTAATCTAGATCCATGATAAACACTCTAGGTTGTTACAAATATTTTGATTTCAAAAAAAAAGAGAAGATCCTCCAAACTCTATCTAAAGATATTCTAAGTCCCACTTAATTGATACATGGAGGGGCCACAAATAAACCATCTTCTAAATGTTTGGAATCTGCCTCCTTGGTGGCTAGCGTAATTGTTACTAGGTCAAACTCCTAGTTGAGCTTGGCCAAATTTATTAGTGGTTATTGAAAGATTACCTCTAATTGAGACACTAACCTTTGATAAAATTAGAGTGGGCCCCCCATAGACACTTTTACCTCTAATACCTAACTAATTCTCGTAGTGGATTGGGTAGATAGTTCAAACACTACTTGGACTCCAACCTTATTGGCCCTAACCACTTTCCTTTTCTTAACCTGGTCGAAGTGACCTAGGTGAACTCTAAACTCACTCTTATAAAAAAAGTGCCATTTAGGTGGAATAACTTTATGATGTTAACCTCCTTGAAGTAGGCCAATATATTTTTCTTGCCTTCTTATAGGGGGCCTATTATCATCTATGCTAGGCTCAACCACTCCTCAATTTTAAGTATCATGCTCTTGGTGTATGTTTGATATAGGCTCAGGTCCAAAGTGGGAATGAGCCTCAAATCTAGGAACATGCCCTTGTGTATGACTACCACCAGATTCATACACTTGCTACTACTATATCAACTCTCTCCAAGTAGGCCTAGGCCCTTTAAAGGTACATCTTGCTATCTGCCAGAGTCTGAACCACCTTTTTTAGAGTTGATAAAATTTACAAGATGGTGTCCTTGAATTGTTAATTCAGATCCATAGGGAAGGATCTCTTCACTTATGCCTCTAATGCTTAAATATGTTGTTTCATATCTTTCATTAGTTTTTATGGCATATCATATGTAGATTAGAGGATCGAGATTGGGTACTTGACTACTTTAACTTCTCTCATAGATGTGCTCACTTTGGTGAGGGAGAATATATCTTACTAATTTTTTTGAACCAAAGGGTTCACCTCCTAGATATACATTTAGGTGAGAATTATTTGCATGTTTTTTGTGGTGCGATTGAAGTCCCACTACACATCGAGGTCACCTTGTATAGTCATATTAAGTGCCTACAACACCATAGTTATTCCTAGGGTAGAAGGAGGTGATGGTGGGGTGATGAAGATGGTCATGATAGGTAAAGGTTGAGGTGGATAGGAAATAGATGGAGTAGAAGGGATGGAAGAGGAAATTAGTGGAGGAGTAGTAGGCATGGGTACGTAAGGAGGTAAGATGACTTGGAAAGCCCAAAGGAACATCTATACTTGCCATCGGTTCTAAGTCAAGTTTACTTATGGGGATATGACTCTAGGGAGAGGGGCATTCAAAATAAAGCAAGAAATTAGATGGTTAAAGACAAATCCTTGGGGACCTAAGTTGATTGAGGATTGATAATGATGTGAGGAGCCACCAAGGGTGGTGTAGGAGGAACAATAAGAGTCTATAGGGAAGGATAAGGAGTAGTTGGAAATTGAATAGAAGGCCAAGGATGGGCTACTTTTTGTTTCTTTTTGGGCCTCTTACTTGAATTAGATTGAGATATTGTAGTTGAGGAAATAGGGGTGGTAGAGGTTGCAGGGACTGATTAAGGCATTTTTTAGGTAACCACATGTGTAGTTGGAATGGCCTAAGATGCTTGAGATACACACACAAGTGTACTTATTACTCGAGATACAACCAAAATTATTGAGGTTGGGGTAATTACAGGTATTTAGACCTAGCGTTGAATGAGTGGAGGAGCCATGAAGAGCCCTAATTATGGAATGGATGATATAGATGGAAATTAGGAGGTGAGGATGTTGTGCATGGTTGAGGTCAGAGTCACTTAGGTGAATTATGGAGGGGTGAAATGGGGAAGAGGGAAGATACCACTTGAATATACTTTTAGATAATTGGGAAAATAAGTGGTGTCATAAGAGGCTAATAGAGAGTGGAAGGTATAGGGAAAGGGATTTGTATAGTGCTGGTCCTTCCTTAGACTGGTCTCTAGGCTATTACTAATGTTGAACTTGAGTGATTGAGCAAAATGAGGTTGAGTCATTGGAACCATAGGAGGTGGTTGAGGTGGAGATGAGGGTTAAGGGGTAAGAATTCAAGAAAAGATTCCAACAATACTCCCTATATAATTCTCCTCAAAATCTAGGGGAGTCACTTGAACATCTTCACTAGGCTAGGCTAATATGGAGAGGCAAAGTTAGCTAGGGTGAATAGATAAATCAAAAACTACATTCCTTTCTTCTTATTTTGAGCCTCAATCTTGGTAAACACCTCTTGATCATTGAATGTATTTAGGTTAAGCTCATCATCATCCTTTGGCTAGTGGCCATAATTAAGGTTGAGATGGGCCTAATATTTGGCTAGGTGAGCCCATATGACACCATATAGGTCTTAGTATCTATGACATTTTATACCTAAGGAAAGGGAATACCTTCCTACTACCATATTTTGTAGAGGGGGGAAGGATATGTAAATGTGGTGTTGAATGAATATTAGGAAGGGTGAGTAGGAATTTTATTGGAAGTTGATACAATGCCCAAAGATGCCTTCCACTAGTTGGTATGCAATTTCCTGATCCATTAGGCATATAAGACCTAATAGGGTAGGTGAAGATGAGCCATGAGATTTCCCACCACTTGAATGATCATATCCTCCATAAAATACTAATAGTCCCTAATCAAAGTGAGAGAGTCATGAATTTCTTTCAATAGTTGAGGCATGGGTCTCTCATTAATGGTAATGTAGACCATCAAGTAGAATGACTCACTATATCCTAGATGTTGTTTTGATAATGTTGGCCATAAAGTTTATAAAAACCTACATGGACCATCATGCCCTTGGGAACCCATGTTGGAAATGTAGAAGGATTGAATGTGAGTATCTTGTAGACTATGTCTACAAGGTCACTCATCATGAGGAAGTCACCCCTCTCCAAGAATCTCTCACCACTTTTATCATATTGAAATCGATTACCCCTCCAAGATTAGGGAATTGCTCACCTTGAAGGATTATATGGATCATGGGAATCCATAGAAGGTTGGCATGTAGATAGTTTCCCCCCCAAACAATCAATTAAGTAGGATCATCTTAACATGGATTCCTTATTTGAAGTTATAAATATCATATGCATTCAAATCCATATTGTTGAACCAATTTGCATTAGGTTTCTCTTCCTAGTCCTTTAGTGCATCATAAATTTAGTGAGAGTTGGTCTAGGTTGTCACTACAGTTGAATCATAGGTGAGCATGCACTTTAAGAGGTCATAGTAATCCTTGAAGGTGGCTCTTGATATGTCCATGATCTGATGTCAAGAGTTCATAGAGTAAACCATGTCATGGATACCATCATGTGCCTACTTCAATATGAATAATAATTTATTGAATAAGTTGATGTAGGGAAATACCTATGGCTTGGCAATAGCTCAATGTAACCCACACTTATCATAATCTTAAAGGGTATCTTTGAACTCAACCTTGTATTTATTGTCACTGCCTAAAGATTTGGTCACTAGGTTTATAGTTTTAAATATCTCATTATAGTGCTTAAAAAATTGATTTAAAAATTATAAGTTTTGATTGATAGATATTTTAAGAACACAAAAATAACATAGTAACAATGAATTCTCTGAGAAGAGATGTTTTATTACTCAAGATTGCATTATAACCATATACTTATCTCTGGGAAGAGATGTCTGATTTCCATTTTAGGTTACATATTCATTTATACACATTTTTAAGGTAGGAGGAGGCTGTGGAAGGTCACCAATCTCAAGGGAGATTAAGTGTTTCAACTTCCATAATTTAAAATAATATAGAATTTGAGGTATTACTATTTTTAGACTACACTACTAAAATTAAAATTTGGGGCAGTTCCATTGGGTTTTCAGAGGTGATAGAGGTGGAGATGAGGGATGAGGGGTAGGAAATCTAGGAGGAGAGTCCAACAAGACTCCTTGTATAATTCTCCTCAAAATATGGGGGAGTCACTTGAACATCCTCACCAGGGTGGGCTAATATGTAGAGGCAAGGTTAGCTAGGGTGAATAGATCAATCGAAGACTACATTCCTTTCTTCTTCCTTTGAGCCTCAATATTGGAAAACACCTCTTGATCATCTAATGGATTTAGGTTGAGCTCATCATCATCCTCTTTTTGGTGGCCATAATTGAGGTTGAGATGGGGACTGATATTTGGCCAGGTGAGCCCATATTACACCATATAGGTCCCAACACCTATGATATTTTATACCTAAGGAAAGGGAGTACCTTATTACTACCATATTTTATAGAGGGGGGAAGGAGATGTAAATATGGTGTTGAATAAAGATTAAGAAGGGTGAGTAGGACTTTTATTGGTAGTTTATACAGTTCCTAAAGATGCCTTCCACTAGTTGGTATGCAATTTCCTAATCCATTAGGCATCTATGACCTAATAGGGTAGGTGAAGAGGATCCATGAGAGTTCCCACCACTTGAATGATCACATCCTCCCTAAAATACTAATAGTCCCTAATCAAAGTGAGAGAGTCATGAATTTCTTGCAATAGTTGAGGCATGGGTCCCTCATTGAGGGTAATGTGGACCATCAAGTAGAAGGAGTCACATATATCCTAGATGTGGTTTTGATAATGTTGGCCATAAAGCTTGTAAAAACCTATATAGACCATCATACCCTCTAACACTCATGTTGGAAAAGTAGAAGGATTGAATGTGAGTATCTTATAGACTGTGTCTACAAGGTTGCTCATCATGTAGAAGTCTCCCCTCTCCAAGCATCTCCCACCACTTTGATCATATTAAAATCAATTACCCCTCCAAGATTAAGGACTTTCTCACCTTAAAGGATTATATGGATTAGGGGAGTCCATAGAAGTTTGACATGTAGATAGTTGCCCCCCCTAAATAATCAATTGAGTAGGATCATCCTAACATGGATTCTTTATTTGAATTTGTAAATATCATATGCAATCAAATCCATATTATTGACCCAATTTGCATTAGGGTTATCTATCAAGTCATTTAGTGAATTATAAATCTAGTGAGAGTTGGTCTAGGTGGTCACTATAATTAAATCATAGGTGAGCATGTACTCTAAGAGGTTATAGTACGCCTTGAAGGTGGCTCTCGATATGTCCATGATATGATGTTAGGATTTCATAGAGTAGACCATGTCATGGATACTATCATGTGCCTACTTCACTAAGAATAATAATTTACCTAATAAGTTGACACAGGGAAAGACCTATGGCTTGGAAATGAATCGATGCAATCCACACTTCTCATAATCTTGAAGGGTATCTTTGAACTCAACCTTGTCTTTATTGTCACTGCTTAAATATTTAGGCACTAGGTTTATGATTTTATATATCTCATTATATTGCTTAAAATACTGATCTAAAACTTAAAAGTTTTGATTGATAGATATTTCAAGAACATAAAAATCACATAGTAACATTAAATTCTCTGTGAAGAGATTTTTTTTACTCAATATTGCAATACAACCATATGCTTATCTCTGGGAAGAGATGTCTGATTTCCATTTCAGGTTACATCTTCATTTATACACATTTTGAAGGTAGGTGGAGGATGTGGAAGGTCACCAATATTGAGGGAGATTAAGTGGTTTGACTTCCATGATTTAAAATAATACATAATTCAAGGAATTACTATTTTAAGAAACTTACTATTTTTAGACTGCACTGCTAAAATTAAAATTTGGGGAAGTTCCATTAGGTTTTTGGGGGTAAAAAACCACCAAGAAAATCTCATGCCATCTCACCATGTTATATTCATTATTATATTTCTAATGGTTGAAATGGGGAGTCAATCAGAGCTACGGTGCAAAATTTATGGTTCCAAAAGTTCTATCATCAATTGGAGTAGAACCATCGCCCAAATTGTTGCCTGAATTATTTCCTAAATCAAAGACATCAAACCATCTAGGGACGTGGTGTCCCTATACTCTAGATTGGATTTGGGGTTCAAGGATGAGGTGGTCATTATAGCTAGGATAAAATTCCATTACAAGGAATGATAAACAAAGGGATAACATGGATTCCATTGGTAGGAGTAGAAAGCAAGGATTAGATTCTAAGAAATTAGGAGCAATAATGGCTAATGAGTTCACTTTAGGCCACTTATACGGATCTACATACATATCTTATATTGATGTAATTTAATGGATCATTTGGAATGAATTCAAATTTGAGTTGGTGGTCTAATCTTTTCCATTTATTTCTTAATTTGGACATTAACTCAAAAATCATGATCACTAACCACCTGCTAGATTTAGTGATCATGATATGACACTCTAACATGTCAAATAAGGGACCAATTTCCCACCCAATTAATTCTTGAAGTGGAAAAGACATGACCATATCATTCTGAAAGCTTCTTAATTAGTTCTTGCTTTATGCCATGTACACTCTGATAATTAGTTTTTGTTGCAATGGTCAACACCTAGGCGTAGCCTAGTGTTTCATATTTATATACTTGGGAGAATAAAATTCTAGATGGGGGACATGTGGCATATTTTGATTATCCTTTTGAATATAATTTTACCTTGTTATGACCACTTCAATGTCTTTTGGGATCCATCCACCAATATGCATGAAAATTCCATGTGGCATGATATGATAAGTTAGGCTCCCCTAGGCTCTAACATATTTTTTAGGTCTAGGAGATTGACATGCCTAAAAATTGACCACATGGTAATTTATTACTTAGATAGTCTATCTTAGGATCTAACATCTCTTTTATACTGAGAGACAAATACATGTGACATTGGGGCAAACCCATTGGTTAGATCCTAGTAAATATGACCTCTAAGCAATGTGGCATTTTTACACTCGATCAAGATCTCCTAGGATCTAACATTTATAATAGATCCAAGATAATGACCAGTATAAAAATGATCATCATGGAATTTTTGCATTGGGTCAAGCTTTCCAGAGCTCTAACATTTTTGACAGATCTAGAAAATTGACCATTTTGACTATGGGGTACCCTAATTGGTTGGATTTTGACACCTCTGACACCTTTGGTAGAGATTCAAATGATCTTTTATTTAATTTATCCTCCTATAAAAATCCATAAAAAGAGACTAAGTAAATGGAAAATAAACACAATGAATATAAATGCTCACCTGCCTACCAACTAAGCTCACTAGGTGCCACGTAGGACTCCAAGAGTCTAGCACTCTAAGATACTAAGACTCTAGGAACCTGCATATGGAATCAAACCTACAAAAAAGTTAGCACATTAAATATTCTAAGTAATAAATCACCTAGTTTACTTTAGGGTTATACTAGGATTCAACTATGTTAACTTTAGTGATCATTGGGGGTTCTTTATAGGGATTGATCGACTATTATAAATATTCACCATGCTTGAGAAAAGGAGATAAAAATAGGAATTAAAGATTATTTTTTAAAGGAGTTGATTGGAATAGGATATGAAGTTTGAGGACTTTGAGTTTGATCATTTTAAAAGAGGGGTCCCTCACTTCTGTGAAAAAGGGGGTGTGTTAGCCACAATAAATGGTGAATTTTGTAGGGTAAGTGATGTTAAGCACTTTAAACCAAATTTTCTAACCTTCATCCCTACACAAAACATAGATTTTAAGGAAAACATTAGACATGTCATAAAAATAAGGCACTAAAGTCATGGACAACAAGTGACATACTAAGCTTTATTCCCATAAGATACCATCAATGTGTGTGAGGTGATATGTTTTCAATTGATTCAATTTTTAGATTTCATCCAAACAAGTTGAGGTTAGGATGGGCATTAAATTTCTCAAAAGGGATTTATTGGTTATATGGCTTGGATGAGAATGGTATGGGAATTTATCTACTACTAGCTAGGTGTTTATAACCCTAACAAAGATATCTATAGTCCTATTTAAGGCCTTACTCCACTGCCAGTTAGGTCAGAAAGCCTGCAATGGAGGTTACATGAATAACCCTTTTGAAGATGACCCAAAATTTAGATTTTGCATGTTAATCCAGTATCCTAGTAAAGTTTTCTTATGAAAATATTTGGTAGTTCTATCCATTTAGGGTTTGGGACCAATCCAAGGATGATGGGGTACTTGGAATGCTCTAAATACCCAACCGATCTTTGATTAGTTTGGTGATCTCACTTTTCATCATGATATTATTATTAAATACAACTTTATGGCTTCTATTAGGAAAGGGGTATATTCTAGAATTTATTTATTTTGTTAAGAATCATCAGCCTCTAAGATCTGAAATATAAAAAATTTACTTACAACCTTTGACTTGCCTAAAATGAAATCTCACCTTTGGTATTCTAAAGCTTAACTGTACCTCCCAAAATTTAGTCACCATTCAAAGTGGTTACTTATTGAGAGTTTATTAAAGGACCTTTATAGTTCTATTCATGACCTTGGTTTCAAATAAGGATAGATTTGGGGTATGGTTAGTAGGAGATAAACACTACAAGAACACAACAATACCAAAATAAAAAAGAAGTCAAAACAAAAACAAACACACAGTAAAAATAGACACATAACTAAAATAAACTAGTCTAATATACACATTACCATCTTTGGAAAGATTAATTTGAAATCACACTAGAAGGGGAAATTAAGAAGTAATGTTTCAGGAAATATCCATTCAATGATAGTGGGAGATCACTGCCTTGAAGGTCCTTAAGGCGAAAAGTGTTTTGGCCAAGTAGCTCAACTATCTAGTAATGGCCAATATAGAGGGGATCAAAGTTAGAGTGTTGGCCCTTATTTTTATGAACTTTAACCCAAAACAATACTAGATCATAAATCGTAAAAGATTTGACTTATCCATTTTGTCAAACCATCACTTGATAGTGTTTTGATGCCTATTAAAGTTGATAAAGGCATCATCCCAAGCTTATTTTAATTAAATAATGTCTAGGAGTCTAGAGTTTACTTTGCCATAGCACTCTATATACTTCTACATGAATTTGTATGTAGGTATCTTAAGTGTAATTGGAAGAATTAGATCCAATTCATAGACTAGTATAAATGGTGAACTTTTAAGCACTTGTTTATACATGTGTAGTCAACCAACATATCAAATTTAAGCAGTGAATGACATTCTTAGGGTTTATTTTCTATATATATATTTATGTCATTGATTAGGTTTTAATTATTTGATTATGCTAATCCATTCTGTTAAGGGTACTAATTTGATAAGAATTTCATGGTGACCCCTTCATCATATGAGTATTTAGTGAACTCCATAGATTGGAACATGTGACCATTATCACACACTAATGAAATTTAGGGTCCAATTTGAGTGGTTATATTACTCTTTATGAATTTGATGACTTCAGTGGTGGTGCTCTTCTTTGTTGCCACTACCTTGGTCCATCTTATGTAATAATCTATAGCCATAAGCACAAACTTATATCCAACTAAGGAATTAGGGTTGATGAATACCATGAAATCTAACCTCTATTAGGTAAATGGCATCATTTATATAATTGGCTGTAATGGAATTACTATGTGGGTCTCCCTTTCAGTGAAGGTATGACATTGATGACATGTCTAGACATGGGCATGGACAACTTTGAATAGGGTAGGTCAATAGTAGCATGCCCAGAGTACCTCATGTGTTGTTTCATTTGATGTTGGATGGACAATACCCAACTTTTCATAATTTTTTTTCATTAGTTCTCTAGCTTCCATTTGTGATAAGCATCTAAGATAGATGCCCTCATGATTCCTCATGAAGAGAACTCCTTTCTTCAACATATAATGGGGTTAATTCAATTTGATGGCTCTCTTTTATGTTTGATTTATTATAAGAGGTGTGTTATCATAGATTAGGTAATGTATGATTGGGGCATACCAATCTCATTATGGTACTAGCTCCTTGTCCAATTGGTGCACAATGATCCTTTGATTGAGTTTGGTTATCAACTAGGTAAGACCATGCCCCCAAAAAACATGGTAGTCTTGATTTATAAATAATATTATTTTAGGTTTATCATACATATACCTATAAATTTGACTAATTAATTATGTCTAAACATTTACTTGATGGCTAGGTCTAGGACAATTGCATGCACCTTATTTCTAAGGATGTAGTGCCTGAATTTATTCACAACCTTCACCAGTGCATAAACATGTTTTTCAAGAGTGGAATACCTTAATTATACATACTTGAGATTTGTGATCATAAAATCAACATGATTTTATTCTACATCCAATCTTTGCATGAGGTAGGCAATAATGGTGTGCTTAGAAGCAAAATGGTAAATGTATAAATCATGCATATAGTCTAGACTAATCAACATCGATACCCACATGATAACTTATTTTATATATTGGAAAGACTTATTTGATTTAACATGCCACTCCACCTTTGCATCCTATTTCAACTTAGCATTCAGGGGTTTTACAATTTTGACAAATCCAGAAATGAACTTGAGAACAAAGTTAATTTTCCCAAAGAAGGATTATAATTATTTCTTGCTATTAGGCCAAGGCCACTTGGAAATAACATAAGATATTTATGGATTGATAAAAATACCTTTATGTGTTATGATATGAATGAGAATATTACCTTTAATGACACCAAATACACTCTTTTTTTGGTTTAGAGAAATAACTTACCTCCTACACCTTTTGAATACCTTCTATAGGTGGCATATGTGATCTGATCTATATTTTGAAAACATAGTCAAGACATCCATATAAATTATTATATCTTGAAAATTAAACCTTAAAAATAAAAATACATTACCCTATAAAATGTTTCTCCGACATTGATCAACCCAAATGACATTCACTTGTAGGTGTATGTACCCCATTTGGTGTTGAATATGGTTTTGAATCGATCTTCTAAATTGAATAAGACCTTGTTATATCCTGAGAATCCATCCAAGAAGGACATCATCTAGGATCAACTCACCATTTGGATCACTTCATCAAGGGAAGGTAATGGATATTTATCTTTTTTTCAATCTTGATTCAAGTTTTAAAAGTTTACGCACAAATATATTTCCTTATTTTTCTTTTGCTTGGGTACTAGGCTAACTACCCAAGTAGAATGGTGAATTTGGAAGATTATCTAAATGGAGAGTAAATTTTAAACCTATTTGTGTATTAAAGGTTCCATGATTGCATTCATATGTCTCTATCTCTACCTAAATATTTTTTGACTTGGTTTGATAGGAATGGTGTGAGTAATTACCCATAGGTCAAAGACTTTGAGGTCTCCATAGGCCCAACTAATTACATCTTTATATGTTAACATTAACCTTTGTAACTAATCAAGTTTGAGTTCCATCCAATTAGGACCCAAATTAATAGTTTGAGGTTCTTACTTAGAGTTGAGGTTGATGATTTGACACTTTTGGTTCTCAAACTTGGGTTTCTTCATTTGGGGTGCAGGGTCTAAGGTGTCAAATGTTGTCTAGTGAAATCATCCTTTTTAGGATTTGATTCCCATGCAAATTAAGGATCTCATCCTTATCAAGTTTAGATCTAGGGTTGTATTTGTCTACTTCATAAATTATTTAGGATTTAAATACCCCACCATTGTTAAGAAATTGGATAATCTATTGATCATCCTCAAAGACATAGAAATTCATCACATTATCCAAGACAAATAGGCACAAGACTAACTCCACAAAAAACTCCTTAAACTTGGTGTCACCCAAGGGAATTAATTTTTTTGTTATGAATACCAATGAATATGCAACTTGGTTTTATTCCCTAGGGATATGGATGATGTTGAATATACTAAACATATTGATCAAGTCCTAGGCCTTATGTTTATACATTTTGAGGTAAGACAACTTGCACTAAAATTTAGTCTTAACTTGGTTGACTACTATCTCAAAGTCACTAAATAACCTCAATTATTTTTCCTTATAATTTAATGTGAATTGTAACCTTAGGATTAAGGCCTCATATTACGCCATATTATTTGAATAAGGGAATCGAAATATAAATGAAGTTAGGTATTTCTTTCCTTGGTGATCCAATAATAGAACACCAACCCTACTAAATTTTTTGGAATGATACCCATCGATGTAGAGGGATCATTGGCTTGGAAAGTTTGGCTCATTATTATCTTTATCTTTAGTAGGTTTTGTGCCCAATGTATAAATCCCTAAGTTTAAGGATACTAAATTCACCTTCTTGTTGATTGCATTATCTTATGTTTCATGCATGGTTCTCTATCTACTCTGATTTGGTTAGCTACCGCTCTCTAAGATAACCATATATGAGAGAAATTAGTGGCCATATACCTATTTAAAGTTTTATACTAGTCCCTATTGAGGAACATGAAATAGTTTTCAATAATATCTATCACCTACATGTCTGTGAACTATTGAATCCTAGGATTAGATTCTAGTTGCATGTGGGCATTCAAAATCTCACCTACTAATTTGAACTCTGACTTATCTAGTTAAACCACCACCTCATTTAATTTGACAAGAACTAATCTTAACTTCTCATAAATACTTGCTAGCATTATCTTTCCTAAGGATCCCAAGTCCACTAATCAATTATGTAGGTTATTTTCAAATAACTTGATAGTCAGGAGGAAGGGAGGGACCTCAGTTTTGTTCTTATGGATGAGTATGTTGGTGTGGGTTGTCTTCTGCTTAGTTTGGGTAGGTTGTGTAGGATTTTTAATTAAGGATTTGAACAAAAGATCATGTTACTCAGTGATTTAGAAAGTTCATGAAGGGTAATATTTTCTTTAATCTACTTCATGTATTCTATTATATTACAATGTACCTCATTTTGAACTAGTTGGGTATTTGTAGGAGCTTTTAGTTCATGAGGTTTTGGAGGTGGAGGGTCATTCCTAGTAATGTGATATGATGGGGTTGTGCCATTATTTAAGGGAGTCGAATTAGTAAGGGTTTACTATATTTAGTTCTTTAGGGCATAATTTTTTATTTAAAACTATTGGAATGCTTGAAACTCACTAGTACTCACCTTCGACCCATTTTCTTCCTGGCTTTGAAAATCCATAATTTCTAGCATCATGATTGTGCTAGGGGATCTACCTAAGTTTGATGATTATGAGTGATTTGTAACCACATCATACTCCTATATTTATCTCTAGAAGATATCAAAGACACTATATAACTATATAGTCAAGGTCCTCATGTACAACTATGTTATGCACTCATCACCAATTAGATAGAGCTATCTCATAGATGTTAAATTTAGGCAACATATTAAGGGAAGAATCTATCTAATTATTGGAATGAATGTAATTATATTTTGTCTTTAGTTGTGAAGTTATTTGAAATTTCAACATTTGAGCTGTCCGTTTGCCTTTGTAGTCCAAGGAAGTCATTACTTAGTTTTTGGACCATTCCTTAGATGACATCCAACTCATTTTTAGTAGACTCCTAAGGTATAGTTAGCCATTGCCAATGTCACTTATTATTATAAATGAGGAACCATTTCATGGTTTACTAGGTTAAGAAAGCCTAGGTGTTAGTTTGACATGGTGTGATGCAAAGGGAGCGTTCATTATGGGCAATAGCTGAAGCATTATAATATTTTGGTTTATGTTGGGTAACAAATTCAATGTAGGCATATGTAATAGGACATTAGGAATGGGAGCCATCTTTTGACCTTGAGGGTTTAACTTCATGTCAACTTTTATGGCTTCAATATAAGCTAGGGGTAAGTCTCCTACCTGGGGGTCTCATCTTTATAATAAGACCATCCATGGGTCCAAGGAATTCTTGTAAATATTGAGTGCTAGTCAAAAATTATGATAGTAAAGCATGTTGACTCAGTTATATATTTTTTAGAACATGGCATTGAAGTTTTAGATTGGCTCACTAGGTTCTCCCTTAATACAATCAAATTGTTTATAAAGGATGTTAGGGTCAATAACTTGCCCAAATTAGGCTATGAAATCACTATTGAACTAGTCCTAACTTGTGATTGAGTTTTTGAGGAGGTTAAGGAACCAGTCATAGGCTGAGTCAATCAAAGTGAAGGAGAAAATCCTTCATACTACATATTCATACTCCACATCGAGAAGTCTTAGGGAAATATTGTAGGAGGTCACATGATCTCTAGTCATTCATCTAGTATTAGGGGTGAAATAGGGAATATATCTTATTGGGTTCCTAGGTATGTCGTGGACAACTCCAAGAATGCTGATAGCAAACCTAACTAAATAGAATACTTGGAGAGCCATAATGGGTGGTCAATTTAGGGGAGACTAAGAAGATGAGATAGTGTAATAATATATTGGTCTAGGTCTAGGTATACCAGGTATGGGCCTCCTATAAAAATACAAAGGTGATATAACTAGCCTATTATGATGGGACCTAGATCTGGTGATAGGTGTAGTAGACTCTAGGGTGATTTACAAACAAATAATAATTAAAACATTAACATTAGAAATAATAACTAGCATAAACCTAATCTACTATTAAATAACTTTGAAAAATAGATCTATCCTCATTATAACACTATTTTTTTTTGGCCCTAGGATCTTTTCTACCTCTGAAGGCACTCATGGGTGTTGAGGTATGTTCCCATTAGGTGTGTTTGTGGAATTAAGGTTATAATTAATATCAAAGGTAGTCAAAGGTCATTAATGTCCTATAGATGTTTTTAAGAAGAGATAATGAGTGACCATGGTATACAAGAAGTTTATCATGAGAATGTGTTCCTAGTATGCATCTACAGGGCACGTATGTCTCAAAGAGGTATGCCACCTAGTGAGTTTGTTTGATAAACTAGATCTTAAACATGATGATGGTGATAAAGATTTATATAAGATTTAAAGTGTGTATTAAAGTGTTAGAGAATGAGTGAGAGGTGTTTATGCACTCTATAAGAGTGCCAAAGAGAGCCTAAGAGGGAAAGTATCTATTGAAGGTTTGTAGCTTGACCTTGCTCTAGACTATGCCTAATCTAATAAAGTCATATGAGATGTTGCTAAGGTTTATTAATGGTGTTAATTAGTGTGTGATCACATGAGATGTTGTATAATAGTGTATATGAGGTGTTGATATAATCTATAGTGATGAGAGGGTCATACTCCAGACCTAAGGTGACTTGCAATTGAAGGCTTAGTGTGCCAAGATACCTAGTGAGGCCAAATGAAGGATGAGGTTTAGATTATAAGGTAAGAGTGATTGCATGAACATGGTGTAAAGGTATTTGACATGTTAATTATGTATTTAGAGAAATATAATAGGTTTCAAAGTGATTTCAAGATCTAAGTATGGCTGGTGATTATAGACCTAACATATGCATAGAGACCTAGTGATGTCTAAATAGAGGGTAAAGTTGAGATATCAAGATGATAGAGACCATGTGAGAATGGAATGAGTATTGACAGGTTGATTCAATCATAATGATATTCTAAGGTCATGGATTGAAGGTTGAAGAAGGTAAGAAATCATGTTTTAAAGTCTCTTATGCATGCATAGTGAAGAGTTCCAAGCCTGAGAAGGATAATTTGATTTTGATTGGCATGTGTGACTTATGAATGGGAAGTTGATAATTTTTGGAGAGATTAAATATATTCCTAATAAGGTTTTCCAATCATTTGGAAGTGGTTTTAGGTACAAATCTTTATGAACATTTGCTATGAATGCAAACTGGTCTTAAACCCTTATAGTGACTTGATTGGAGAAAAAATGTTAGAAAGTGCCTAGAATGGATTGGAAAGTCAATTTTTATGTTTTTATAATTTATAGGACTCCTCTAGGAATCCCTAAGTGGTCTTATTTTGTCAAGGCAGAGGACAAAAGGTATAGAAAAAGGCTTGTTTTCTAAAGATTTTGATGCTATAGGAAGGGTTGACTGAGTCAACACATGATAAAGGATGGAGGTTAAAGGTCAAGACTTTTTATTGATGTCTAAATATTTATTTTGGAAATTTATATTCAATATATAAATTATTTTGGTCAATCAATTTGAACTATCGCTAAACTACCAGATAATGAAAATAATGAGAAAAAACAAGCTAGAAAGAGAAAGTGTTTAGGGATGTGTTTTAGATGAATATGAATGGAATAAAGGTTTGGGGTATTTTTTAAATACCTATAAATAATGTTACCTTTTTTTGTAAGTGTTTAATATTCCCATACATAAGAAATAAAGTGCTCTCAAGATGACATGTCTAATGAAGATGGATAGTGAAAGAGTGAGGTTTAAAGTTTGATCAGTTGGGTCTATATTTGCCATTTGACCTCTACATATTTGTGATTTGAGATGTTATTAGAATTACTGAGGATCATATAAATGTATTATATGTTCTTGGTTATGTTCCTACATGTGTGAGAAGTCATATTCACCATGGCTATGTTTTTGAGTCAAAATGATTGCTTTAGGTCTGTTAGGTGAGATGAAGAGTTTGAGAATTTATGACAAGAGGAAGTGAATAAAATGTAATTGTTTATGTTATTTTAAATATGAATGAAATATACAATCTTGATGGAAGGTTTTAATTTCTATAAGGTCTTGAGATGTAGAAGTCAAAAAGGCTTGTCCAATTGTGTTAAGACTGTGTAAGAGAGGCTTGAGGAATTGGTCTATTAGACCAATGAATGATGTCTAAATCAATGATCCATATATTTTATGATGATATATAGATTATAAATGACCTATTAATATGGATTATATGTCAAGGAAACATCATTTAAGGTATAAAATATGAACTTATTTATGACTTTATTTGTGCTACAAGTAATTTTCTGTGTAGTCTATTAGAGGTACAATCACTAAGAGGGGGGGTGAATTAGTAAACGCAAATATTTAAATTACAATTTTATTCCTTTAAAAATATTAAACAATCAACATATAATAACTTTATCAAAAAAAATTAACAAGAGAGCTCATTCATTTAATGCATACACAAGATCAAACACATAACACATAGTTCTTGTGGGCCTTCATGGGGAATAAAACCCACTCTCAAGCCTAAAACACATGGAATACTTGTCCTATAATAAATTTCAAACAAGAGACTGGTTAAATCTCTTAGACCAATAAACTTTTATCATGCCCTTTTGACCAAAGGCCTTTAGTGAAACACCTATTTCACAAGGAATAACTACCCCTAAGGAAGATCAAGTCATTTAGACCCTCCTTTGAATATCTCTACCTTAGCAATGATGTCTTCAACACCCCATTATGGATATATATTTTATAACCTCTGCAAAAATTCCCTCTTTATCTCATACAAGCATCTCACATAGGCATGCCATAATCTCTCTCCTTCACTCAAACTATCATCATATGCAAAGTCAGACCTATTTACATATCCTAAAATTACAATATCACTATTTGGACATCAAAAATATGACCTATAGGTCATACACATATTCCTTAATCTGATCTACTCATTAACTCATCAACTAGGCCCTCTACCTTTCCTTCGCTCCACAACTCTCACATATACCTTGTATTACTCTCACTCACAAGTCTAGAAACCAACACATTTGGTTTCACCATTTATACATATATCATGATTATCAAGATAAAAATATTTCCTATCAGACACAACACATGCCTTCAACCTTAAGTCATCTTACATGGGCCACACTTAATCACAACTTTCTTTTAAATAGGCCCAAGTCACCTTCTAGGTCCTATAGAGACCCATTCATCTCTTTGACATTTATCCAAGCAAAATAAGAACACATGATAACTTTAAAACTAATTAATCCATTCCACATGATCTATATGTCCTCCTTAAGTTTAAATAACTATCATATTACCCTTTTTCTTAAGCATAATTCACTCAAACAACATTCTATGCACACAATCACCATGAATGAATACATAGTTGACTTGTAAACCTTTATTCATACTACATACAATTGATAAAACCTTCATAATGAACATATATTGTCCTAATATATTATAAAACACTCCAAAATATCTAATTTATCATGAGATAATCAAAACAACACCATAACAATCTCAAACATCCTTCTCAGGTTACTTGCATAACATGCACGAACACACAATCAACTTTGGAACTCAATATATTTGTATATACATACATTAATACCTTAAAATTTATATTTAAATATGAAAATTTAATTCCTTTACAAATTATATTTTTACATCATGGTCATATTCTACATATATCAAATGATATGGCTCAAAAATCAGACATTAATCTTTCCTTTGTTAAATTCAAATATTTGAATTCAAATGATCACAGTTAAACCTCGAACACTATGCTATCATATCAAGTCCTTGATGATCAGATAAAACACACACCATAAATATTATATTTTGAAGCTATACCTTTAATACATAGTATACCAATTCCAAATGTTAAATCTTGAACATGTTGACCTCGTCTCGTACACTCTTACAATATTGACTCAACGTGCACTATTGATCTTTGCAGATCAGTCAACTCTTTATATTATAGCACTCAACATTAGATCAATATATATATTAATATGTGTGAAATATTATATCCTTATCATTTACCTTTGATCAACATTAAACATCATGCACTTCTTACCATCTTGCTTAACACACATGGTTAGATCAAAACCATATGATCACCTGCACACCATTGGATCTTAAAAGAAGCTAGATCTTTATCTCTATTAACAAAAAAACACTTTGAAATATTTCAATTAATATGCACCATATATCTATATGTATGAAATACTACACACCATTGGATCTATATTTTGTCTTGATCTTTAACATTGTGCAAAAATGACTATGGGGACCATTGCTTATTTGCCTAGAAGACCAACTTTGCACCTCCATATCTTTTGCTTCACTCAAATGCATGTTCTAAAATTTGGACCATATGATATCCTAACATAGGAGAATCAAAAAATGTGTCAATATTGTCCTATAATCCTCACACATGTGAGATATAATTACATTAAAATACCTCCTCAAATTTATCTATTTATAGAGCAAACTATGTCAATAACTATTTGGAAAGACCAACTTTGCACATGCATAGATTTTGTCATGCTTCATCATTAAAATTGAAAATTTGTGTATATCAACTATGTAAAAATATTAACAAACCCATATGACCACATTTTCATAAATCATCCACACGTGTGAGATATGCCACTATCAAAATGCCTACTCAGCTTTTCTTGCCACATTGAAAATTTGGCTAAGTATGGGAAAATACTATCAAAATCCCTGAGAGCCCAAATTTTCACTTGAATATATTTTGTCACACTTCATCTCTATAGTTAAGACTTTGTGCATATAAATTATGGACTAATGTGATCATAACCATATGACTAACTCCCCCTAACTCATCCATATGTGGTAATGGTGATGTCAACAATCTACCTACTTAGATTTTATGCCATTGGACCCAAAATGTATAGATGATAATAACGATTAACTAGGTGAATTCCATTCATGCACATATGCACTCAAACCATTATTGAGTTTTGATAAGACATTTTTCTCATGCTCAAATCACCATACTCATCCTTGAACATCTCTAACCAATATAAAATTGAAGATCAACCAAGCCAACTTCAAGCATACTTTTACAAGCACATTGCACACTTTGTCATTTATACTTAGGCTATCAAATCACTTCATCCACTCACTAGGACACCTCCATGTCATCACCATGACATCAATGAAAAATCTCCAACATAGTCATTTGGGGAGGTGAGTTGGAGGTCCTCTAACTTGGGTTAAAGAATCCAAATAATTTAAAGATGTTGAGAAGGCCCCTAAGGTTCATATGAATTCAATAAGAGTCATTGAAAGTGATCAAGATGATCTTGTTGGTCAAAGATGTTTAACCATGTTTATGAGATTTCTAGTAAAACTAAGTGAGCATGTTGTAGAGGTGTTTTTAGGTGTTTGGAACTTGAGTGAAGGTATTAAATGGAGATGGTGATGTTTTTGAGGTCATAAATGTTATATTGATGTGATTTTTTCAATTTCATGAGACAATATTTTTTGTGTTTTAAGGCCTAATGGTGAGTAGGCTAAATGGCTTAGTTCAAGTGATGAGTTTGATTTATAGATGATATAGACCTATGTGGGAATGATAAAGAGTATATTAAAGTGATATTATAAGTTTTTAAAGCATTAGTGAAGGTAAAAGATGGTCCAAGAGGTCCAAGTGGTAACGTGTGCATGGATAGGCCTAATTACTTTAGGTCTCATTAAGGCCTAATTGAGGTTTGGGGATAATGAGGTAATGACTGACCAAAAGAGTGATTTTTTCTAGTGTGAAACATGTATGATGAATTATTCCAAGTATAATCCATGTGGGTTAAGGATATTGGCCAACCAAGATGGATGAGATCAAGAGTGTGGTATAAAGGCAAGGCCTAATTGACCTATTTGAGCTAGTTAGACAAGAGAGAAAAAAAAATGAAGGAGAGAGCCTTTTAAAAAGAAGGAATAGGTAATTAAGTACCATCAAAGGAGAAGAGGATAAGTCATGCATATCTAACCAAGTTGATGTAGGTGGATACATAGGTCAATGGACCTAATGAGCCTAGAAGAGGCATGATTGAGCGAGTAAGGATAAGAGGATTTTTGAGTGAGTTTTAAGGGTAAAGAATGAAAATAAAGGAGGTCATCATTAGTTGAGTTAGAAATAGGTGTTTGAGGTGATCTAATATTCAAGGTATCTATTTTGGTTCTTGGTTACCTAGGGGGTTGGAGTCTCCTTGAAAGATAGAGCTTGCAAAAGACTAGTTGAGTGGGTGCTTAACTAGGTAGGGGTTAGAGATCGTTATGAAGTTAGTGCTTAACTAAAATTTATATCTTAAAATTATAAGACTTTAGTCCATATGCATGGTGTTATCACTCTATATTTCACCTTGCTTGATGATGTGTAAAACACACCCTCACTCCATTTGATACAATGGGAACTTCTCAGAGTGTGGGTGACTCTATGCTGAGAATAACCTCTAGAGAGGGCTAGTTCCCTTAATATTTATCTATTAAATCTGATTACTATTACTTTCAGGTGAAAAGGGAAAGGGGAAAACTAAAAGGAAATCCTATGTAAAGGGTTGATGCACCTAAATTATTTATATCCTTTAGAAGCTATTGAAATTAATGCACGTATATAAACTAATAAAATTCCTATTTTGTCCTTAAGCATAAATATTTTAGATGAAGGGTTGAAAGGATTTTGGATTACGAAATTTCTTTTTCCTCTTCAATTGACATGTAGAAGGTGAGATAGAAAACAATAGGTGAGGAAGGGACCTACCAAAAGGAGATATAATCTCACTTATATGCTAATTCACAATCAAATACACTCTATTCTCTATCAAAACTCATATGCAAAATAAAATCTTCTTTATTGATGTATGGTCTAGATTAATTTTTATCTTCAGCTCCAAGAATAATGAAAAATGGCTTCAAAAATCCAATATATATAAGTCTAAAACCTAAATCAATCCCAATGTGGCATTGAAAAGGGAGAAGGGTTAGTCTTGGTTGACTAACTCAAGACTAACTCCTTTTACAAAGATTAAACAATTCATAAAAAGATTTAGCTCCTTAAAAATTGCATGATTCTCCCTCTTGGCATAGGAAAGAGGTGGTAGGGTTCATTTGACAATTCAAATCTCCTTTTCATGAGGTTATATGCTAAATTTGATGCCTCAACTCAACTTTAATTGATTTGGAAGTTGAGTTGGAATATTGATTGCATGAAAATTAAAATATCTCATAAAAGGTCAACTAAAGCTTTGACTAGTTAACTCCAACTAATCTCCTTTGCATGAAAAGGGACATTGAAAGTTAGAGATGTGCATGAATACCCAATGGAACAATAGGTAGTGTGGAGACTCATTTGGGATTCTTTTTATATCCATCCAATGCCAAAATCCAAATTGACCTTTTGAAGAATTAGGCCAACTAGACTAATTAGGCTTAAAGGCTAATTTGAGCATTTGGACACCATGAAACTTGAAAAAGAAACCATAAAACCTATAGAAACCATGAATTAGACCTATAATAAGATCCTCATCATCAAAAATGTGATTTTGATGAGAAAACCTTTGCCCTTCAGTCAAGAGGGTTGACTAGGCCTATTTTGTGCCATTTTCCAACACAATGGCAATTTTACTTGAGCTTGTAGGGACACTTCCAAGATGAATTTTGATCAACTGAAGATTTGTAGATGAATTAAAATTCCTAAGCTTTGAGTTCCATTGAATTTCCCTGTACTTCATTTTACACACTTTTTCCCACAAGAAAACATGATTTTTTGCCCTCATTTGTACAACTCCATGCATAAAATTTACATTTATGGAATTATCTTTGAGTGTACTTGACATTTGAAAATGTTTCAAGTTTATCCATGGTGATTTGATGGCAAGAAAATCCATTTTTCTCAAAATTGGTTTTTTAGGGGTTTAGGAGGGTTTTAAAGCTAAATATTCAAACTAATGATTCAAGAAGTAAAAAACTCCAAATATTTTACCATTTACATTTATGTGTATCAAATTAACCGCTATGACATCTCTAAAAATATTGGGCTCCCATGTGAAATATATGAAAAGTTACCATGTAAATAAAATTTCCCTGTGGGGAATTGGTTGGCTACCTACGCTCTTAGAGATTGTGCATAAATAATATCCCCTAAAATTATCTCAATTATTCATGAATTTTAATTTCATAATGGTAAAAAAAACATAATAAGAGCATTTGACCAAACTCTACATGTGGTGACCAAAATGAGCATCTGAATAGGAGGCTTGGAAGGGTGCCTAGAACTATAAAAATTGAAAAACTTCACTAGAATGAAAATAGTTCCTTCCAAGCTTCAAAATCCTGAAAAAATCATATTGGACTTGTACCATGCTATTAAAACACTCTAAAAATCCTTTTATCATAAAAATTCAAAAAATGCCTTTTTGGCATGAGCCTATTTGCCTGCAAAACACTATGTGAGCATGGTTTGCATAAAATTTGGAGTTTTAAAACTCTCTATAGGTATTATTATGATGTAAAAACATCATCCCATGCTTTTTAGTCCTTTACCTATGCTTAGAAGCTTCTGAGGCACTCCAAAATGAAGCATGCTCTAATGGTGACCTCAAATAAATAGGCTGAGGTCTGAGACAAAATAGAGAAAATGTGCACTCATCCAATGGCCATGAAATTTTTTTAGATGGTTACCCAACTCCCCAAATTATTATGACCATGTGTATAAAATTTGAGGTCTTAACTCCACCTGTAGCTTCTAGAATCTTCAATTTTCTCTCAATTTTGACCTTTGTGCATGGACTATTTACTTTTTTGATTGAGTTTTCATGTTTTAAAGGTGAATTTCATGTATTTTAGAGGTTTTAAGGTCAAAAACATAGTAATGTAGCTAATATCCTCTTTATGATTTTGTAAAACTCCTTTACCCTTGTTTTCAAGCATGATGTGACCTCCAACAAGGCATTTAGGCCCCTTTCTTGCATAGGTAGATATTGTTTTAGATTAAGGTAAAAACAGGTTTTGAAGGGGCCCCGAAATCCTTTACATCAGAAAAGAGATAAACCTTAAGCACACCCAGGATACAAAATAGCCTAGAACTTGCATAAGCAAGACCAAATTAACCAGGAATCTGAAAACAACTTTCAAGAGCTGGACAAATGATGAATATTTTTTTTACAAGACCGAAGTTTCATGTCTAGAGGGGGGACCAAAGGCTTAGACTTCTTCCTCTTAACAGCTGTCCAACCATCCTCTACCTTAGCTGCCTCAGCAACCCAGTCCTCAGAAGGCCATGATCCATGAAGTCCAGGGGACATCAATGCCTCAGCAAAATCCTTATGAGAACCAACCAACATCTGGCTCCTAGGAGAATCCTTCAAAACAGGTGGAGGAACCACCACCTCCTCAGCAATCGGTTCAGAGAGATCATAAAATCCAATTTCCACCGAACCTTCAACAGGATCTGTCTCCAGCAGAGTCTCCTGATTCGTTGATTCAGAATGGATACTCTTTTCATTCTCATTCTCTGAATCAGTCGAAACTTCCTCGAGTTGTTTAGCAAAGTAATGATCATGATCAGCTTCAGACCACCAAGAAGGTGATCTTCTAGATTTGGATTTCCCTACAGTACACCGGGCTGCAACATGCCCCGTCAGGTGACACTTTCTGCATCGAAAAGGTATACCTTCAAAATCTAACATTTGCGTCCAAGAACCCCTGGGGGAGTCCAGACAAATCACCTCAGGAAGGCCCTTAGAAACATCCACCTCAACCATAAGGCGAGCACAGGTCGAGCGGTAAAACCTCTTAGTTTCATCATCCTCAAATAAAAACTCCCCTATAGCATTTACAATGGTTTTAAACACTGATTCATGCCATAGATGCATTGGTAAATTAGGGAGCCGAACCCAGATAGGGATATTATTGAAGGTTTTCGTGACATGATTGAAATCCATATGCCACTGTTTGGTGAAAAGAGGGTATTTACCCTGCCATAAATTTTTTTTGTTGGACAGAATAGCCTTCCTGTCCTCAGAGTTATGGAATAAGGCTATAAAAAAACCTTTACCACATGGGTAAATTTCAACATTTCCATCAATCAGTGGTAGCCAAGTCTTGGAGATCCAACCATGTAAATCTGCAAGAGATGGCTAGAAGCCACGAAATCAACAAATAGCCGCAAACTTTGAAAAATAATTTGCCTGATAAGAGATTACTTCAACTGTATCAGGATCAAGATTAACCCTGACAGGATTTAAAGCACTTACTGGTGATTCGCCTGATCTCCCAGCAGAAGCTTGAAGTTTCGTGTCATGTATTTTAGCTTCAAGAGCAGCCACGTCTGCATAAGTTCTTCCCTTAGACCCATGGACAAAACCAAAAATAGGGGATCCTTTAACTAAATCCGTAACTGGCAAAGAGCCCCCTTCCATAGAAGAGTGAGCGATTAGGATCCTTTCCCCATTTGCGGGTGAAGTCTAGGCCACACCAACTGCCATATCAACGGCTACGTGGTACTAGATTTGAGTTTGCGCTCGTGCAAGCGCGCGCTCAGCATTCAAAATCTCCATGCGCGCGCAGCTCAGCCTCAGCTCAAAAGTTTGATTGTCAGTATAAAAAATCCATAGGTAGATATTGTTATAAATGGATATTGATGTGAATTAAATAATATTTAGTGTAAATTTCATGTTCAAAACTTTCCCTAAGACTATTTACATCAGTTTGAGCATTCAAAATGACATGTTTGTAGCCATTTGATTCCTTTAAGCAAAGTTTTAGGACTTTACTCTATGCATAGTCAGTACAATGCACTTGTACTATCATCTACACTTTGATACCTTTTATAGGAATGATAGTCTCAATTATTTATATGTCCCTTCATTAAAAAACCTTCTTGAAATAATAAGAATATCCTAGGACTAACAAGTATTCCTCTTGTTTGTACTACCTATAGGTCTCATTGATAATGATTATAGGGTTTCAAAGTAGGCTGTAAGTGTTGATCACTTGTCTTGATTCTTGATATATAAATAAAAGGCCTAAATTACACCCCACACCATATGTTTCACTTGAAAATATTTCCTTTTATTAATTGTTGACGCTGGAAAGTGCACCCAGCGGCAGGAACACGGATTCCTGCCCTCTCCCCGCAACATGGAAACCCCTCTCTCGCCTGTGGGACGGCGAAGCAGGAGAGGAGAGTCTCTAGATATGGGCTAGTTCCCTCTGATGTATCTTGTTTGTTTCAGGTGATGCAAAAATATAGATATATAGGTATACACTTGGGGGGGTGAAAAGAGAGAGAAAAGCTTGAAAACAAACGGCCTACTCTAAAAGAGGTGATACACCAAAAACATGAGTGACCTTCCAGATTCACTCTCAGAATCAGACAAAAACATACATACACTCAGATCTGGTAGAAAAGACCAGGTCTCTGGGATGACAGGGAGGTTCTTATGGAAAGCACAAGAAACAGGGACTCACCAAGGTGCTGAGAAACACACACTGTAAGTGACCTCACCTATTCAATACCTCTGAAACAGAACTCTACTCCTGGCAGCAGCAGATAGTGGCGCTTCGTAGATCACAGGTTTGCTGGTGTTGAACCTGTGAGAGCATCAAGAGACAATGACTGGACACAGATTAACATTCAATGCATACACTGATAGATCCATCCAAATAGAGGTAAGAACTATATTTTTATTGATTCAGGTGGGAAATTTGTAGAGCAGTGCTCTTTACAAAAGTCAGGAAGATCCTTAGAAAATGACTAAGTCCTTGTATTTATAGCAGAAGAGCCAAGAGAAGTCTCATTGAAAAGTGTGAAAAACACTATTGATGATGTCACAAGTCTGCCAAGACCATGCTGGTTGCCTCGTTTTGCATGCTGGTCTTCTCCTTTGGCGGCTGGGTGGGTTTTTTCTTGTGCACTACAGGGGAATTTTGCCACCCTTATAGTGGGCAGCGATTTTGCCACCCTTTGCAAGAACTTCATGTGGGAATACCTGCCGACGTTGGCTGATAAGCTGCCGACGGCGGCAATCTTGCCGACGTCGGTTAAAGTAAGCTGCCGACGTCGGTATAGTTATACTCTGCGCGACAATTTTCCTTTCCCCGCCATGGGGCGGGGTTTTCCATTTCACCGCCATGGGGCGGGCTTTTTCATTTCACCGCCATGGGGCGGGGTTTTTCGATTTGCCGCCATGGTGCGGGCTTTCCTGGTTTTTGTGCCTGCCCTTGTGCTGCCGACGTCGGCGGTTCTGCCGACGTCGATCTCTGTAAGGAGCCGACGATGGCAGTATTGCCGACGTCAGCCGATGTCTTTGCTTTTCTTCGTGTTGTGGGCGGCGAATTCGCCGCCCTCTGCATTTTCTTCGTAGATGGGCTCATTTTACCCGCCCTTGTAGTGGGCGGCGATTCTGTCGCCCTCTGCATTTTTTCTGCCTCTTTTTTGACTAAGTGTTGAACACTCTATTTTTTCCCCTTCTTCTCTTGCGGACGTCTGAAGACTCTGTCCTTTGCTGCCTATTCTCTGCAACGGCGCTGTCAAGACCTGAAAGTGGACCTTGCAACCTGAAATGACTGGGCCTGCGAAGCAGGTGTAGGAGGTGGCCGAGATTTTGCCTGAGGGGCAAAATTGGGTTAACAAATTGGCGACTCACGGGGGAAGCGTGCCTGCTATGCTTAGAACCCAGTTGCCTTACATATCCATTGGGTACGGAGTCGGATGGTGACTTTGAAGTGAGTTCATAATAACTTTGAAGATGCCAAAATCAAAAATACAGAAATTACCCCTACTGCCAAGGGAAACACATAAGACTAAAAACAACTAACTGTGCAAACTGCACTTAGGGAAAACAGGAAAGAAAACAAGGGAAACTATGTACGGCGGAACCAAAAATTCAGTGACAATGCTTCAGGTGTATCCCATTGACTGGGATACGCAATTCTTCGCCGTCCAACCTGGAGAGCTGGAACGCATTATGTTGCTTGCACTGAGTAATTATGTAAGGACCGCTCCAGAGGGCATCAAATTTTGCATGTTTTCTAGGCTTAGCTCTATCTTCGTCCCATTTTAAGACAATGTCTCCTTCGACGAAACTCTTTGATGAAGACTTCTTGTCGAAATGCTTTTTTACCTGATGCTGGCGACTGATCATAGAGACCATGGCCTGGTTCCTTACCTCCTGGAGCTCCATTAGTTCACATAATCTGACCTCCATGCTACTTCCTTCTTCTAGCTGCAGCTGATGTGTGAGGTCCAGCGCTGGCAATTCGAGTGAGATAAGAAGCCTTGCTTCCCTTCCATACACAAGCGTATATGGAGAATTTCCGATTGATCTTTTCGGAGTGATTCGATCGGCCCATAGAGATGTTTTCAACTTGGCATGCCAAGTTTTTTGATTTTCTTCCATGGTCCTCTTTATAATCTTGATCAAATTTTTGTTAGTAGACTCAGCCAGTCCGTTCCCCTGCGGGTAGTAATTTGATGAAGCGCTGAGGTATATGCCATACCTTAGTGCCCATTCACTAGTTTTGGTTCCCAGAAAAGCCAGGGCATTATCTGAGATTATAGTGGCTGGGACCCCAAAACGTGTCACTAAGTCCTCATAGAAATCCAAGACTGCGCTCTCATTTGCTTCCTTCAAAGCAATGGCTTCCACCCACCTGGTGAAATAATCCATAGCAGTCAGGACCCACTTGTGTCCGGCGCTAGAGGGAGGGTTGATCATCCCTATGAAATCCAGGCCCCACTGCATGAATGGTTGCTCAACTTGAATGGGCTGTAGGGGCATGGCAGCCAATCGCTGCTTTCCATCAAAGAGTGCACACTTCTGACACTTCCTTACCTAGGCATGGGTATCCTTGAAGAGAGTGGGCCAGAAATAGCCAGCTCTCATTATTTTTGCTGCTGTGGTCTTAGGGGTGAAATGGCCACCTGCTGGCCCATTGTGAAACTCAGCCAATACCTTGTCAGCCTGACTGGAGTCAATGCATCTCAAGAGAACCCCAGAGAGATCCTTCCTAAATAATACTCCGTCAATCAAAACATAGGGAAGGGACTGAAGTTTAAAATATCTTCTTCCGGCCCTATCGAGACCCTGTGGACATTCGCCCGTAAGAAGGAAACACCTCATGTCTAGTGTCCAATCTCTTACGACAGCTGGTTCTTCTGCAGTGGCTGCGTCATGGATCAGCAAGCTGTCTTCACCCCTTTGTCTCAAATCTGCGGCTAGCTGTTCACACAGGCCCCTTCCTCTAACCAACTTGGTGATTTTGATGTCTATGTCGTACTCCATTACCTTGGTGATCCATCCCACTCTTTTCTCGTTTAAGTCTCGATTGGTCAAGAAATCCTTGACGCCAGGATGTGGAACCATGAGATGGATCCTGCTGTTCGACAACATATATCTAAATTTCTTCAGGCTGCGCACTACTGCCAAGACTTGCTTCTCTACATAGGTGTACCTAGTTTTGAAGTCCTCTAACCCTTGGCTGAAAAAAGTGAGTGGTTGCTCGAGGTCATCACTGTTTGCTTGGGTAAGCATGGCAGATATCACTTCTCCGTTACTGAAGGTATAGAGATTGAGGTCTTTGTTGAAGTCGGGGCTGATCAGAGCGGGAGCCTGGGTCAAAGCCTGTTTGATAGCTTCAAAGCTATCCTTTCTTGGCGTTGTCCATTTAAATTCTTCACCCTTCTTTAGCAAGGAGGTTAGGGGTTTAACTATTTCAGCAAAGTTTGAAATGAACCTCCGAATGAAATTTATTCGGCCAAAGAAACTCTGCAGGGCTTTCTTGTGCTTCGTTCGGTAGGGACATCTCCAGAATGGAGCGGACTCTCTCTGGGTTAATAGACAAACCTTCCTTGGACACAATGTGGCCAAGAAGTTTCCCCTCATGAACCGCGAATACACATTTCTTTGGATTTAGGGAGATGCCAAATTCCCTGCACCTCTCAAAAATCTCTCTGAGGTGCTTCATATGTTGTCCTGCCTCTTTGGAGAAAACCGTTATATCATCGAGGTACACCATCACCTTCCTATTTATCAAACCACTGAAAGCCATGTCCATGGCTCGCTGGAAAGTAGCACCAGCATTGGATAGCCCAAAAGGCATCTTCTGGTAGGCGAATGTTCCCCATTTAGTGGTGAAGGCTGTTTTGTATTGGTCACAGTCACGCACCAGAATCTGATTATATCCCGAATAGCCATCCAGGAGGGAGAAGCGTTCGGAACCAATTACCTTTTGAAGGATCTGTTCCATGTTTGGAAGGGGACAATGATCTTTTAAAGAGACTTTATTAAGGTCTCTAAAGTCGACACATAGCCTGATCTCCCCATTTTTCTTTCTAACTGGAACCAAATTAGCCAACCATGAGGAATGTTTGATCGGAAATATAATGCCAGACTCAATCAACTTGGCCAATTCTTTCTGCATAAGGAGCTCGACCATCGGGTTAACAGGTCTCTGCTTTTGTGTGACAGGTTTTGCACCTTCATCTAATTCAATGGTGTGTTGGGCGAGCCTTGGATCGAAGCCTTTCAAGTCGCTATAGTTCCAGGCAAAAATATCAGCGAACTCCTGGCACAGCAGAATGAAAGCTTGTCTTTCTTGAAACGTGCAGACCTTGCCAAGCGCCAGCAACTTATCCTTGAAGATTTCTACTTTTTCATAATTCTCCTCTTTGGTAGTGATGCATGCTTTGTCATTTCTTAGTTGGTCCTCTCCGTTGAAAATACTTTCAAGTGTGATCAGACCCTTAGGGAGTTTATTGTTCTTCAATTGAACAATTTGATTTCCATATTGCTGCTGCAATTTTGCCTGATTGTGGACCGCAAATTCAGCTTCCTTATTTAGGAAAAGGGCTATTTTTTGGTCGCTTTCGAAGACCTGCCAGTTTGTAACATTGTCTGGAATTGAAGGCCGGACCACCACTTTTAAATGGCGCGAACTACAACTCCTGCTTATCTCTTTTGAAATATCAAATTGGGCACCAACAGCTGCCAATCTGTCAGCCTGCTTATTCTGTTCCCTGGGGATAGAGGTAATGTTAAGAGCAAGGAAATCCTCCATCAAGTCCCAGACTCTGTGCTTGTAAGATTTCAGTAAGGAGTTCTTGGTCAGGTTCAGGCCTCTGATTTGGTTCACTATTAGTTCACTGTCCCCCAGGATTTGCAATTTTTTGATCCCTCTCTTTCTTGCCCACTCAAGTCCGTGAATCAAAGACTCATATTCTGCAACGTTACATGTGCAAGAGAAATGGAAACGAAAAGCTGAAAAGTACCTTTCTTCAGAAGGGGAGACTAACATTACCCCACCACCAGCGCCCAGTTTGCTTCTGGAACCGTCGAAATATAGCTGCCACAGGCCAAGATCTTCTTCATTTTTCTTCATTATATTGGGCATGACGACACTCTCTTCATGCAAGCAATAGACGCCAAGGTCTGCCTCCTCAATAAACTTATAAGGATCGTGTTCAAAGTTATCGCTTCCCCACTCATCCAAGAGTAGATCTGCGACTCCTTCAAGAGCAGAAGATGAGGACTTGTCTGTTTGAGAGTCTTCTGGATCAATGATAGTATAACTGACATTCACTGCCTTGGGTGAATAGGACTCTAGGTGGTCCTTATAGAGTGGCTCGGATTCAATTTTCACTTTGGTCCCATACTTGGTTCTGAAAACCAGGTATGACCAATTTGCTGCTAGATAACCACCTATCTTGGACGTAAAGTCCCTAGACAAACAGATTGCAAAATATGGAGGAACGTCTGCTACCACTATATCTTGAGGGATTGAGAATGTCGGGCAGGCATGCAATGTTAAACTCAATCCTTTCAGGACTCTGACTATCTTTGCGGGTGTCCCATCTAGTTGTAAGACTCCTTTGTTCATTGCTTCGTACTTTAACCCCATCTTATCAGCAATGCATTTAGGCATTACTGAAGTGCTGGCCCCGCTATCAATTATGCAATTATGTACTAAGAAATCTCCAATGATCAAAGATACATAAAAAGGAGGAGTCTTTTCTTCTTTCCTTACCTGACCTAGAGCAGAAGCCTGCCCACTCATCATTAGGACGTTATTAGTGTCTGTTGGGATGGCCTGGCGGTCTAGCTCATGCAATTCTTTCTTCAATACCTCCTTTTGTCCCGGAAGAGACAATGAATCCCATAGAGAAATGCTCACATGCAATTTCTTCATTTGATCAACTATATTAACCTGGGGACTGACTCCTTTCGCGTTTTCCCTTGGGCTGATCCCGGCTGGAGCTTTAGACTGAGGAGCTGGGGGTACAGATGGTTTATCAGAAATTGGGGCCTTTTGAAAAGGGTGTGGTGGAGGATTCGCTGCTGCCCGAGAGGAAGCCTGCACTTCTCCAACTGCTCTTCTTTTAAATCTCGTATTGGCTGCAACGCAATCAGCATGATTGCCTGCAGCACCTCCATGATTAATTGCACAGAGCTCGCCCTCTTCGTGATTTATCAGGGTAGAATCCGGCTGAGTCTGATTGTTGCTTGTGCTGGTTTGAGCTGGGAACTCAAAAAATTGAGAAAAATCAGCACCTTGATTTTCCGAATTCTGGAAAAAATTCATCATGTCATTCGGGTGGACAGCTTGCTCCTGACCCTGTCCCATGTTTGAACAACCTGGCTGCTCCTGCACTAGATTGTTCTGTATAGGTACCATGGCTTTAGATGATGAAGGAGGGCCTGGGTTATAATTTTGATAAGGCCTAATTGTAGTGAGCTGCCCCTGACCTTGGTTATAATTTTGAAAGGGGGGTCTAGGGGCATGGCCATAATTTTGATAACTCTGGTTTGGCTTGTGGCTTTGAGCTTGCTGCCTTTTAAGGGCAACAAGTTCATTTGACATGCTCTGCAACAGGCCCTTAACTTCACTTAATTCATTGGATGGAACAACAGTTGGCTTTTCAATGACAGGTAGGGGGGCAATTGTAGGAGAGATTGCTTGAATTGGGGGCAGCGGTTCTGGGAAAAGTGGCATGTGAGGTCTAGGGGCAATTTTTCCAGCTTGAATCAAGCAATTTTCGGCCGCAATGGCTATGTCATACGCAGCTGGCAGTATGTGTCCCCCCATAGATTGAATCATCATAGCAATGTCACTATTCAATGCTTTTAGATAGTACAAGAAAGCGTAGCTGGGGGTCGGCCTTACCAGGATGGGAATTCTATCCCAAGTCTTTTGAAACCGCGTATTGAAGTCCTGCATATATTCATGCGGAGCTCTTTTTATAGTTGTCAGCTGCTCAGCAAGAGAGAGGCCATCACTTTTTTCCCCAAAACGATCAGTTAAACGAGTGCCCAATTCGTTCCAAGAATGTATGGAATCCACAGGCAAGGTGCCGTACCAATCGAGAGCTTTCCCTTTCAGAGACAAGGCTAACAGTCTGATGGCAATATTTTCTTCTATTATATTATGAATATTGCAAAGGTTGGCAATATTTTTTATATGCTCAACAACTGTAATAGGTCCCACTCCATCAAAAAAAAGGCACATTTTTTAGAGCTATTCCGGGGATCGGATCATAGCGTGGGAGGTTTAAAGGGCTTTCACCACGAAAAGCTGCAAAAGGCAAGGGCATGGCTGGAACAGGTTGTATTTGTGGCTGAGCTGGGTTGGTGTTCCTAGCAACAGGTCTAGGAGGATTTATTAGTGGATAAGGGTGAGTTCTTCCAAACCTGAGTCTTTTAGCGGAGTTTAAAGGTAGTTCAACGAACTCAAAGGGGACCCTTCTTGAAGCTGACCTGGTGGTAACTTTTGGCATAGAAGTTAAGTAACTGGTCTTTTAAAAAAAAGAACTGAGCTCTTACCAGTGGAGTCGCCAGATGCTGGAAATCTTTGAAAATCACTGTAGCAGGACCAACATCAATCCTGAAATACTACTGTGTTAGAACTTGATAAAATTGCAGTCCCACCGGGCGTGCCAGAACTGTTGACGCTGGAAAGTGCACCCAGCGGCAGGAACACGGATTCCTGCCCTCTCCCCGCAACATGGAAACCCCTCTCTCGCCTGTGGGACGGCGAAGCAGGAGAGGAGAGTCTCTAGATATGGGCTAGTTCCCTCTGATGTATCTTGTTTGTTTCAGGTGATGCAAAAATATAGATATATAGGTATACACTTGGGGGGGTGAAAAGAGAGAGAAAAGCTTGAAAACAAACGGCCTACTCTAAAAGAGGTGATACACCAAAAACATGAGTGACCTTCCAGATTCACTCTCAGAATCAGACAAAAACATACATACACTCAGATCTGGCAGAAAAAACTAGGTCTCTGGGATGACAGGGAGGTTATTATGGAAAGCACAAGAAATGAGGACTCACCAAGGTGCTGAGAAACACACACTGTAAGTGACCTCACCTGTTCAATACCTCTGAAACAGAACTCTACTCCTGGCAGCAGCAGACAGTGGCGCTTCGTAGATCACAGGTTTGCTGGTGTTGAACCTGTGAGAGCATCAAGAGACAATGACTGGACACAGATTGACATTCAATGCATACACTGATAGATCCATCCAAATAGAGGTAAGAATTGTATTTTTATTGATTCAGGTGGGAAATTTGCAGAGCAGTGCTCTTTACAAAAGTCAGGAAGATCCTTAGAAAATGACTAAGTCCTTGTATTTATAGCAGAAGAGCCAAGAGAAGTCTCATTGAAAAGTGTGAAAAACACTATTGATGACGTCACAAGTCTGCCAAGACCATGCTGGTTGCCTCGTTTTGCGTGCTGGTCTTCTCCTTTGGCAGCTGGGTGGGTTTTTTCTTATGCACTGCAGGGGAATTTTGCCGCCCTTATAGTGGGCGGCGATTTTGCCGCCCTTTGCAAGAACTTCATGTGGGAATACCTGCCGACGTCGGCCGATAAGCTGCCGACGGCGGCAATCTTGTCGACGTCAGTTAAAGTAAGCTGCCGACGTCGGTATAGTTATACTCTGCGCGGCAATTTTCCTTTCCCCGCCATGGGGCGGGGTTTTCCATTTCACCGCCATGGGGCGGGCTTTTTCATTTCACCACCATGGGGCGGGGTTTTTCGATTCACCGCCATGGTGCGGGCTTTCCTGGTTTTTATGCCTGCCCTTGTGCTGCCGACGTCGGCGGTTCTGCCGATGTCGGTCTCTATAAGGAGCCGACGATGGCAGTATTGCCGACGTCGGCCGATGTCTTTGCTTTTCTTCGTGTTGTGGGCGGCGAATTCACCGCCCTCTGCATTTTCTTCGTAGACGGGCTCATTTTACCCGCCCTTGTAGTGGGCGGCGATTCTGCCGCCCTCTGCATTTTTTCTGCCTCTTTTTTGACTAAGTGTCGAACACTCTGTTTTTTCCCCTTCTTCTCTTGCGGACGTCTGAAGACTCTGTCCTTTGCTGCCTATTCTCTGCAATGGCGCTGTCAAGACCTGAAAGTGGACCTTGCAACTTGAAATGACTGGGCCTGCGAAGCAGGTGTAGGAGGTGGCCGAGATTTTGCCTGAGGGGCAAAATTGGGTTAACATTAATACAAACTTGATTGCTTTGAGTGGTTTTTAAAATGCCAACTTGGTTAACTATAGGTGGTGCTCTCTCCCTTAGCTTTTAAACTCTTTCCCTTAATTAGATTCCTATATGAAAACCTTCTTTGAATTGACCTTAACTTGATTCATTTCAAATTTCATCCTCCATACCAACCTGATGTATGCTTTTACTATATACTTTGAGATGATTGTAGATGATCTTTTAGGCCTGTAGGTTGTTAATGGTGGCTGTAGGTCTTCATATTGAGTTGGCTAAAGTTTCAAGTATTTCATGGTTATTTAAACCCTCATGATGATTTGGTATTACCTCTTCTTATTTTAAAATAATTAATTGACTATCTACCTCAAAGGCCCATATTTATAACCTTAGAATATCATTCCTAGGAGTGAGTATATCCCTTCCTTTTGAAAAGGCTATATGATATCACTCTATATAGACTGGGCTTGTATCTTTATTTTACCTTAAACCTTTTCCATTGCAAATTCATGTGAATTATACTTAAATTCTCATTATGCCTTGACACTTTGATATAGTTCTCCATGGAAAAGTTCACTTATTTGTCATATAAGCTTTGACTTAGTCACAACACAGGTTGGCTAAGGGTTTACTAGGGCTACCTGTAGGTTATATTAGTGCTTCATTATCCCTATTCAAGGCATCACATGTTCTATTCCCTAGCTTTATCTTGAATGATGATCACCATTACTCTCTTGAAATACTCAGACCACTATGTCATTACACCTATGAAAAATTCATTCCAATATTCCTTCCTTAAACTATACTTTAGATACCTGTAAGGCTTTGTAGGGATTAGGGTTCAAGGTCTTGAAAATTCTTGGTTAGCTCTAAAAAACACCAAGTATAAATGATGAGAAAAGGTCCCATTTTCAAGCCAAATGACCTCTAAAGCTTAACCATCTCACATGAAAGTCTAAAATCCAGGAAACCTCCTATATCTTTGTAACCTCTTTATTTGGCTGAAGGTGGTGACTAAAAGATGACTGTGAGATAGGTTGTATCTTAATTTTCCTCCATATAGGCTTGTTTGATACTTTTAAAAGCTCAATTATCCATGATAATCATATATAAGTTTCTCTCAAAACTCATAATGATCTTGGTAATCTTTACTCCCTTCTTGAAACCTTTAGAGGTCTAACTCATATGCAATGAGGCTTCTCTATAATGCACATGCCTATAGGTTGCTATAGGAATACATCACTATAGATCCTCATATCAAACCCTCCTTGGAACCTTGAACCCTAGTATGCCCTTATTTTTCTTTGAATTGACCTCATCTTGTCTTTAAACAACATAACCACTTACAACTCATGAGATAAACCCTTCTTTTCTTGGATTTATGACCTAGTTTGATATCCTTTGTACGGACAATGACAAAGAATGACTATATATAAAGGCTATATATGGCACTAGATTGCTATAAAGACCTCTTTGTTAGTGATTGCATCAAACATGGAAAATAAATTTCAAACCTAGATCATCCCCACCATAGACTATCTATTACAAAATTAAAATTCAACCTTAGAAAGATGATTGTATATGCCCTATTGTACAGACTATGGCCTATTCAAGACCTTAAAGAAGGTCCAAAGGCGTATTTTATTCTCATTCCTCCTTATGATTTCTTGATGAGGTCACTTTAATTAAGCATAATAGAGAGAAACTCACACTATCGCCTTGATATTAATGCCTGAGGGTTTCCATGACTTCATGAACCTACTTTTTGTATTTTTCCATGACTATATTTGATGTTTGAATAACTTACAAACAATATTCTCATGCTCATAGTACTCTTCATCAACCTTTGTTTCCTTGATGGTGGTGACTTGGAATGAAGGTGGGGATTGAAGGGTGAGTGAAGTGGAAAGACATGAAGAATGATAGAGAAAACATAATGAACAGTGAAATAAAGGTGAAAACACAGTGGTATGGCTGTGTATGATAATGATATGGTGATAATGAGGTGGAGTTGGGAAGGAGAGTGAGGAAGTCATGACAAAACCAAGGTGAGGAGCCAACTGCCATCATGAACATACCATCATCATACCACCTGAGATTAGAATCCATTTAAGGAAATCAAGATAGCAAAATTCAATCCTAGTAATTTGTAAAAACCTTAAAATTTGTAAAGAAACCTTAACATATGCTAACCTAAGCCTTCTCATGCACTTTGAGAGCATGGAGATGGACTTCATGGCCATGAAACCTAGAAATACTCATGTTAAACATGATATATACCCTAAAAACAAACTTTATTGAAAATATGAAGTTGCACTCTCTCCTCTTGATCATATAATTCACCTTTGAAGCTCAAACTGCTCTTTATTTAACTGGCTAAGTTTATGAACCTTGTTTGAACTTTAAATATATAAATAACTCCTAAAAGAAACCATGGAAGAGTAGATAAAGTCCTCAAAATTTTCAAATAATTTGAATTTTCCAAAACTCTACCCAGGTGAGGAGAAATTAAAGAAAAATAGTGACCTTCCTGGTTGTAAGGCAACATAATTTAACCTATCTTCAATTGGATAGTTCATAAGCATGGAGAATCCAATTTATAAATCACTTAAACCATCATGAATCCTTATGAATCTAGTTTATTCACTCTAAAATTGAGTGTTTTACCCTCCTCCAATAGATCATACTAGTAGAAAACCTACAGGTATGTCCCTCTGTGCCAAGAAGCAAGAAACCAAAAGAAGACCAATTTTGGGCCTATATGGCCATTAATCCTCATGAAATTTATAATGAAGCCTGATAATTCCATGGAAATTATTTACCCTACCTTGTATGTATAGATTCTATACATATTCCATACAATTGCTTGCAAATGAGAGAAAATAAGCTTTTCCTTGCCTTTTAAAGCCAATTTTACACTTACACCACTTAAAATGAATTATTTAGAAGCATCACATGGTATTTCATGAAAAAATACAGATTTTAACCCTTTTTCATGTGTTAAACTTTCCAAAATGGCATGTGGAAGGGGGTTTTGGGCCCTTTTGGCTAATAAGACATATCAAATGAACTTTTTATAACTTGAAATTTTAGACATTGGATATTTTCATGATTTTTAACATGATTAAATATTAATTGGATAATTTAATGAAAATTTTAAATCCCAATTTTGACATTTTTTGACCAAAATTTGCATTTTTAGACCATAATTGACTAGTTTGACCAACTGCAAAGGGATATTGATTGGTTTTTGGAAAGTTTTGTATGATAGGGGTAGTAATTTGACCTTGATAGACCAAATTAATAACACATGGTTAAATGTGTTTTATCCCCCAAGAGGGTTTCCCACACATCTTTTATGTTCTCTTGTATGCTTGTGTAGTTACTTGTGTATGCATTGATCTTGTATGTATATGAATGCTTCTTTGAATGGTGAAAGAAAGAATTGAATATAAATTGTTATGTAACTAATTCACCCTACCACTTGTTGGGCCCTTATTTAATTAAGTATGGTATCTGTGCTAGCTTGGTAGACATCTTGGTACAAGGTAATCATTTGGCATGATTGTTATTTTGGTATCTTGACACCAACTAGAGGAATCAACACACATCTTGTGCCAGCTGGCAAGTGGTTAACTAGCACCCAGATCTTCAGGGAATCCTTTATGAGTGGTAACACATGGAAATCATAGCACAAAGGGTATAGGTTTATGGAGTCAATATAATGATCAACAAAGTCTCTAGTTCATTACTTGATGTGTGCTTTCCACCCTGGAAAAGAGATGCTCCTGTGTGCTATAAGCAACCTTGAATCAGTGAAGAAGGGACATGACATTGATACAATGAAGCACTAAGGAAATGGTTATAAAATTAATGGCTGCCATTAGTGTTAGGACTAACTCAAAATCCATTAAGGCTCTAATTTTATATGCCCAATCTCACTTGTGAGACTCTAGGTAGTTAAGTAACATAAGACAAGTTTTACTCTGTTCTTGTTGCAATGAACTATATACTCTATTTTCTCTAAGCTTTGATTAATGAAGAAGAATGGTTGCAGTAAATGTGGTGTTCCTAATTTGAATGCTTCCACTTTGATATTAAAATTCAAAATGAATATACTCATTATAATGTGGTAATATAAATATAGTTCTATTAAAGCATGTTATTTACAAGCTCCTAGTTTATGACATTAATGGCATCCTTGTAATTTTGATGATGTTAGCATACTCTATTAAAATAGCCTAAGTATAGAAATATTCCTATGCCAAGCTTTGATACCCTTGCTGACAAGTGCTAGCCTAAACATGAAAACCTAATATAAAGCATCCCCTTAACCCATGTAGTCCTATATGATGTTAGACTTAGTTAATAAAGGCTTATACCCTTATGACCAAAACTAGTTCCCCAAATGGGCTTGCACATTTAGACCATCAAGCTTAGCCAAAACATTAGCTTGTATTAATGAATCTACCAAAGCCTATGTTGAAATGACTAAGTCTTATAAGTGAAGTCTCGTGCCATGGCACAACTAGCCCAATACATGCCTCAATTCTTTCTCTGCTTTACTTTGGGTGAGCGCATAAGGCTTGCATATTATGTGAATTGATGCTAGTGTAGTTAATTGATAAATGTTGAGCACTACAAGAATATACTATGTTTGTACCTATTTATAATGAGTCTAGAATTAACTTGGATAATTAAATGTGCACCTAACTTGATGAATTGACCCCCTTTTCTACAACATTTTGGTTCCATTGCCAGGATATATGTTGAATTTTGTTGCTACAATGGTACAAAAAAATAATACTCCGACTCTCCCTCGAGAATATTGAGTGCTGGTTGCAACAGGTGGAAGATAAATTTGCATTTAAGCATCCAACCTCTAAGGTATAAATCCCATAGAAGTGTGTTCAGAACAACATGAATGATGCATTGTATGAGGTCTTCTTCTATGAACAACTTGAGTATGTGTACTGATGGTTGGCTGCCTATGTGACCCATAAGAGATGAAGCTATGGACAATGCCTTGAGTGGATGAAGGATCACCTAGAGATGCTTGATACCCTAGATGCCACTTGGACTATAGTAGTGGACAAATGGTGGCAAGGAGCGCTAAATAATTACATGCTTAAGTTCATAGTTTTGACATACTCTTGCCCTAAATAAATAGAGTATCAATTTTTGTAAAAACCTAGAGGCATGTTTTTGAAAGATTTCAGTGCAAAAATTAAGAAACTAATGGTGTATTATAGCTTTGAAATTTGAGTAATGGAAGGCTAAAGTCCTTTTGCATATGAGTGGCACAAAAGGGGAAAAGGGGATGTATAGGTGAAGTGCAATGGAAAGGAATGAGAAGATTGAAACCCAAGAGCTCAGGAGATAGACTTATAATAAGAAATAGTGGAGGTTGATGGAAGATTTGGAACCTAAAAGTGTCGAGAGAACCCTAATGAGTGGGAAGGGCATGGGGAAGGATTTCTTGAATTGTAGTTGTGTAAGGAGGAGAGAAATAATGAAGCCATAGATCAAGCTCAATAGTTGATGGGTGTAGAATGTGTTGGGTTCCTATAGAATTTGATGATTGAAGATGCACTAGATGCACCTACCCCCTTTGAACCTAGGGCACAAGTTCATGTGTTAGATCCCCCACATGAAGAAAGAATAAAAGTGATAACTGACCTTGTTGTCAACATAAACTTTGGACGTTTCATAGACTTAGAGTAGAATTTTGTGATTGAACAATTTATTCCTTACGAGGAGTTGAGAGAGAATAATTCTAGACCATTGGGTGCTAGCTCATCAAAAGAGAATTTGAGTGCAAGCATACTAACTTAGCTAATGTCAGCTATGTGGAGTGGGAAACAACCTACAAGAAATGGTTTGACACCATAAGTGAGTAGTAATGCACCTTCAACATCAATGATGCCAATATTAATGATGGGGTCGATGCCTAACCCAGTGGATGGAGGCATTGAAGGGAATCCACCCAAATATACACTAGGGGGAAAAGTGCCCTAGATACCAACTACCCCCAACAATAAATATTTTATGAAATGGCCATGCACCTACCAGAGTATCACAACATGAAGAATGTTGTAGAGCATGTGCTAAAGTTTGAACTATAATGGCATGCTTAGGGCATAACCTAGTCAGAGCATAAGGCAATCTAGTTCATGACCACTTTATTGGATCATGCCCATACTTGGTATAGGAAATTTGACCCTAACTAGGCTATGGTAGATTATGACACCTTGAATGGAGGCATTCTTGAAGGAATTTGACATACTAGAATTTGAACAATAAATCATCACTGTGCTTAAGGAGATTACCCAATGATGATCAAAGAGAGTATGCCCATATGATGCAAGGTTTAAAACTCTCCTTTCCAAGATTCCTTATGACATTCATTCATCCTAGCATGTGCAATGGTTTATTGGAGGGTTGCTAGTGCCATTCAGGAGAGCACTTTCGATGAAGACCTTTATAAACCCTTGTGAAGCACTTGAAGTCATGCTCAGAGATGAGGTAGTTAGAAGTACCAATAATAGGATCAACCCATTCATGGAGGTTTAGATTACATACATGGCCTCCTAATTATAAAATATTACCACTAGTTCATCACAAGATGCTTGAAGTGGGTTATGGTGGACCAACTATGAAACAAAAGACCATAATAGGAATAACTACCCTCAAAAGAATGTGCACACATTTATTCTAAGCTATAAGGTCTATCAAGAGGTACATGATATTCAAAACTACCCTTTGTTATAATGTGCTAGTTAGGTTAACACAACCATCTATTATTGGTTGTGCAACACTTACACTCATACCATAACTAACTATCGAGTGATTGATGAGATGCACAAGAACATGGAGAGAGGTGTGAGGTAGGCCACTATAACAGTTAGAGGGTAAGTGACCCAAGGAAATGAGGGCTATGGCTAATAAAATGTAGGGTATGGGATGTAATAGGGCACCAAAGGGTAGGGTGGATGATGTAATGGTGAAAGGTTCCCACCTCACTAATGTTACAAGTGTGGATTGACAGAGCACTATCAGTGTGACTTCCCTACACATCCAACATGTGGGTATTTTTTAGGGACCCATAAAGTTGAGGAGTGCCCTGACTTGTACAAAAAGTTTAACCAAGGTAGGCCTAGTGTAGATAAGGGAAATGGATTGATCAGGCATGATCCAAAATTAGAGAAGTGGACTCCAAAGGTAAAACCTATCCATGCAGAGAAAATCAAGGTACATGAGACTACTCACAATGGATTCACCACTAAGCCACTAGTTACACCAACACATGAGTTCTGCCTAGAATATGGGGAACAAAGTCATACTAAGTGCATCACATGGCTTGAACCTGAAGTTGTGCCTTACCTAAACCTTATGCACTATAAATATGTATTTTAGTAGGCTATGAGTGTTATCTAAAACTTGCAAGGAGAGATCCAATTGGTGAGAGACCTAGAGGCATATGTTTCTACCTCCTATAAAAATCATGATATCCAGGAGGCTAAGATACAAGAGCTAATAGAGATCTTATGAATCCTATAAATGGAAGGAATGCTACCCCTATTGAAAAAGTTACTCTTGGATCATGCATGGCAAAATCTAGTTGAAGTTATTGCACCACAAATAGAGTAGGTGTGTGAAGTGAGGCATACCCAAAATGTAGAGTATGATCAAGAACTCCTTATGAATGTCACCATTGATGGATGGCCTATATGTGAGGGCCTTATGGACTTAGGCATTGAGGTTAATATTTTTACCAAGAATGCATGGGAGAAGATGGGTAGGCCAATTTAGAGGCCTTCCCCTCATGTACTTTTTATGGCCAAGAAAACCTAAGTGCAACTAATAATTTTTTTGAAGAGTGTCATTACATATATATCATGGGCATCAAGTTCCACACTAAATTAAAGGTAATTGAGTTAGCTGAATAAGATAATTATCCAACATTTATAGGAAGGCCATGGTGCTATGCCAATAACATAGATATGCACTTCAAGAGGTGTTATATGACCTTTGAAAATTACAAGGAGAGGGTAGTTATCCCCATCTCAAGTATCCATGGACCCCCCTATGTATAGAGTGTTGAACTCAAGGATGAGATAAATCATATATAACATCACAGTGCAAGACATCGAGATTCTCAACCCTAATGATCAAGGAGTGCTTTCCTGGGAAGATGGATAGTCAGCCTCAAACACTACCAAAATTACTTACGACTGATGCATCAAATAATCTTATGAGACCATTGGTTGAAGGTACCACTTAGTTTGAGAAAAGGCACCAAAACCAATAAAGATGGGTTGGGTCCAAATTGATCACACTTGAAAAAGATGGATCCCTTACACTAAGAAGGGAAAGAGAGTATTTCACCTGAGCAAAGGTAAAATTATAGCACTCCCAAGATATGAGGGGAATAATCATGTGGGAGAGTATGTCTATGACGTCAAATCATTCATCACAAAATAAGTAGATAGAATAGGCACACTAATGTATACATTGAAGAACATTACCACTCATTGGTGGGCAACACAAAGGCTTAGCTTGCCAACTTGGCAAGATGTGAAAGTAACCATCTGCACTAGATTTAGGAAAAGTAACAAAGACATAGACATATCTACCTATTTTGGAGACTCAGACCCTATAGCGCATATGTGCTTGTGTGAAGAAACATGGACTGTCTATGGTGAAAATGCCCCAAGAACCTGTGGGTGCATGCTTTTTATAGGACCTTGAAGATGTGAGCACGAACATGGTATGATTTCAATGAGACATGTTATGAGACAACCAATTAGGATGTACTTAAGGATAGGTTCATGCATACCTTTTCCTTTTCTTCATAAAACCTGAAATTGATCAAGCCACTACAATTAGTTTGAAGGGCAATGTTTGAAGACACTTCAATCCTAGAGGAGTGCCTAAAAGACATGTTCATAGAAAAGGGGTTGGCATTATTGACATTATTTAAAGATAAATAAATCAATATTTACTTGAGTGAAGAAGATGATGAAACATGAAAGGCATGTAACTAGACAAACCCGATAGGTAAAAGGAAGCTTGTACATCAAGTGGAGGATAACGCTCTAGATGAAGAGGACCCTACCCACCTTCACATAGAAAAAACTAAAGGTAGTATACAAGTTGAGGATTAAAATTAGGAAAATGTTGAACCCTAACATGTGCCACTCAAAACTACCAAGGTAGACATCAAATCAAAAGGGGAACCAAAGATGGTTACTCTGGGCACATATTAGTCTGACGTGAAGCTGGTGTTATAATAGCCAAAAAGGGCCCAAATTGGACTCTCAAATTCCAAATTACTGATTAAAAGGTTCAAAAATATGAAAATTTTCATGATATACACAAATTTATTTTCCAATGTTTTATTTCAAGTGGTGGGAAGTGAAGAATTAGCTTTAAAAGGCCAAAACATAGTTTTTTTTCACCTATTTTGAAAAAAGAGTATAAAATCCATATGGAATCCATACAATACAGGGCATGGGAAGTTATATAAAATAAATTTTAAATCTTCCAAAAAAATTTCATGGAATTTTATGGCCATATAGGCCCTAAACCAACTTCATTTTAGTTTCTTGCTTGTTGGCACAAAGAGACATACTTGTAGGTTTCTTCATGGTATGGCCTTCTAGAGGAGGGTACAACTTTAAAATTTGGGGTGAAGAAACTAGAATTATAGGGATTCATAGTGGTTTAAGTGTTTTATAAATTTTATGCTCCATGATAATGAATCATCTAGTTGAAGTTAGGGTAAATTTTGCTACCTAGCAACCAGAAAGGCAATTTTTTTCTTCAATTTCTCTTCACCTGGGTAGAGTCTTAGGAAAATTCAAGTTAATCCAGAATATTAAAGACTTGATATACCTTTAAATGGAATTATAAAGGTGTTATTAATTCAATTAAAGGTCAAATAGAGGCTCCAAAGTTATCCAGTCAATCTGTAATATTGACAGGCTTGCAAGGGAGAATTGTACGGTCATAGGAGAATAAGTTGGCTTCAAATTGACAAGATTTTGTGTCTTATAGGGTTTTCATTAAATTTTAATGGTTTATAATCATAATCATAAGATATTTTTCAATTTTCATGGCTAAGGACGCCATTTCCATGCTTTTAAGTGTATAAAAGGGAGCCTTTTAGTATAATTTAAGGAAACTTTGCAAATTTTAAGGTTTTTTAGAGAAAACCATGATTCAATTTCAATCTCTGAAAACTCCTCTAATGGATTCAAAGTGGTGATAATGATGTCTATATGTTTATAGTTATATGCCGTTCCTTACCTTGGTTCTAACATACTCCTTCATGCTTCTTTTCCACCACCATCCCTTTCATTCCCATACCACTGTCAACCTCTACCTTTTCCAACTATGTTTTTGTCCTTTTTTCCCACCCTCCACCATGTTTCCTCATCATCCTTTCATGCCTACCACCCCTCACCCCATCTCCATTCCAAGTCATCACAATCAAGGAGAACTAAAGGGTTGATCAAGGGTTCTATGAGCATGAGAAGACTGTTTATAGTCAGTCAAGGCACCAAACTTAGTAGTGAAAATGGACACTAATAATAGGGTTATATAGTCAAAGGTGAAGGATGAGGGTTTATCTTGAATTCTTTCGAGGTTAAGGCAAGATTATTGAAGGCTATGCAAAGCAAAATATCACTTACATAGGAGAGAAAATGTTGACAAAGCCATCATCACATGGAGGCATGAACTTTTCAAAATTCAAACAAACCTAAATTGGGGAAAAGGCCACCTACAACCAACACTACAAACTCACCTACATCCCTCGAAGGGAAAATACAGTGCTAATCATGCTTGAGTGTAGGTTGAGAGGTATTGTCTCATTATGTAAAGACTATTATGTGTGAGATATTATCATAGTTTTGAGATGGGAGGAATCAATTCATGGTCATGTATAGTGATAATAACCTACATGCAGCCCTAGTAACCTATATAAGCTTGTGTTTTGACCATTACAAAGCCTATATGGAAAGTAAGAGGATTTTTCCATGAGGAACCATGAGAAAAGTGTCAAAACACAAAGTAAGCATGAAGGTTATATTTCTCATGAATTTTTAATGGAAATGAGTTTAAATATGAATAAATGAGGACCTAAAGGCTTTTGTCCATACAATAGTATCTTATAACCATCTATAAGGACTATTACCTTATGGTCACAGTCAATTGCATGAAACTAGGGTTTTGCCTCCATAGTGTTGAGAAGGGTTTCATATGCAATGGAACTCTCAAGACATTAGGAATAGTGTTAGAAATTCATCTATACCCTAAATGTCATCCTATAGGCTCATATAGTGAGTTTTGATAGCTAGACTACAGTTAGACTAGTTTTATATACTTTCAAAGCTTGTAGGCTTTGACTATTTATATTCATGAATTGATATAGTGGTCAGTGATCTTATTATAGAATCAAGGTCACATTTCAAAATCACTAAGAGAGAATTAGAGAGGCATTAAATGAGGCCCTATAGGCTTGTATAGACATATACATAATGGCAAGGGTTTTGATCATCAAATAGGCTTTTTAAGGATTAAAAATATGCTTCAATCTAGGGTTTGGAAGCCACAGATCATGATCAAATGGGTATAAAGAGGCTAGTAAAAGTGACCTATATGTCTATATCATTACCTACAATAGACCTAAGCAAATAACCCTACCTATCATTTTTCATGCAACCTACAGTCAAGAGGGTAATCGAGCTTATGAGGGAAATCTCTTTGAAGGTATGAGGATATAAGTCAAATCTAAGGAGATGGTCATAGTAATTGATGATTAAGGATAGGTATAGAATATCCAAAACCTCTAAATTCACCTAAATTAGGCTCAGGATCATTAACATAGTCAATACAAACCTAAAGATGAAAAACCTACAACCAAGTAGGTGAATGTGGACAAGAGTTGGGCTATGCAAAGGGTTTGGTAGTGTAAGTTTCAGGAAGTCCTAGATTGAAAGTGATATAAAATTAAAAAGGGGAGATTAACGAGCATATTATTTCTAAGAGAGACTAGTGAAGGAATTTATACTATCATACAAACCTATAACACAGTCATTACCTATAGCTACCTTAGGGCTAGGGTATTTTCAAGCCAAGAAGCCCTGATAACTAAGAAGAATGAAATTTTGAAAGAGCAAGGACTAATTGAATATTAGAGGGAAATGGATGATTTGATAAGATAAAGGTATATAATGTGAAATGGTACCTTACAGTCATACTTGAGAATGGTAAACTTCTGGCCATATACAAGGTCTTTTGAATACTAGTAAGCATGATAGACAATGACTCATAAGATTGATCCATATTCAATGGATGAGTATTTTGAGGAGGAAAAAGATGAAATTGTCATCAAAAGTTAAATGAAATTACTATAAAAGGACTATATATATAACCCAACTATACAAACTTGTATGGATTATGCTCAGTTAGAGGCCTATAAATCTTGATTTTTGGGTCAATTTGCATTAAAGGAGATATGTAGAAGCTTTATTTTGATAAAAAAAATTAAAACACATTTTGAATATGTGATGACCACTATGAAAGCTCAAAATTTATCACCATTCATATTTTAATATGAAAACACAGTCTTTTTCTAGCCTAAATGCCTTGTTTAGAGGTCTTATCATGCTTGAAAATAGGGGTAGAGACTATTTCCAAACTATAAAAGAGACTATTTAGATTAATGAAGATTATTTTAACATTTATATCATATAGATCCATGAAATTAAACTTCATAACACCAAAAATTAGTCAAAAAATGTAAATAGTCCATGCACAAAGGTCAAAATTTGGAGAAAATTGAAGTTTCTGGGAACTAAAAGTGGAGTTAAGACTTAAATTTTTATAAAAAGGGTCATAATGAGTTGGATAAATATCATAAAAAATTGCATATCCATTTTAAAAGTGAACATATTCACTATTTTATCGCAGACCTCAGCCTGTTCATTTGAGGTCACTATTGGAGCATGCTTCATCTCAAAGTGCCTCAGAAGTTTCTAGTGCCAAGTAAAGGATTGATAAGCATGGGATGATGTTTTAAAATCATAATAATATATAAAAATAGTTTAAGGACTCTAAATTTTATGCAAACCATGCTCACATAGTGTTTTACAGGTAAATAGGCACTTAGGCCAAAAAGGCATTTTTAGACTTTTCATGGAAAAATTAATTTTAGAGTGTTTTGATAGAATGGTTCAGGTAATATAATGATGTTTTTAAGATTTGTGAATCTTGGAAGGGGATATTTTCATTTTAGTGAAGTTTTTCACTTTTTGTAGTTTTAGGCACCCTTCCAAGCCACCTGTTCAGATGCTCCTTTTGTTCACCATGTGTGGATTTGGGCCAAAAACTATTAGTATGTTTTGAGTAACCATATTTAATTATAATTAATGAAAAATTAAGATAATTTGAGGGGATACGCTTTATGAATAATCACTAAGAGCGTACGTAGCCTAGAATGCAATTAATTCCCCTTAGGTAATTTTAATTCATAGGGTAAATTTTCATATCTTTTGCATGGGAGACCAATATTTACATGGATTTAAGAGGGGTTAACATGATAAACATAAATGTAATTCGTTTGATATTTTAAGGTTTGTACCTCATGAATCATCAGTTTGAAGTTCCAGCTTCAAAGCCTTCTGAAGCACCTTAAAAAACTAGTTTGGTGAAAAGTGGATTTTATTGAAATAAAATAAACTTGGATCAACCTGAAAAAATTTCAAAAATAAATTAAAATCTAAAAGGATTCCATAAATTTAAATTTAATGCATGGATCTATATAGATGAGGGCATAAATCACATTTTTTATGGAAAAAAGTGTGTAAAATGAAGTACAGGGCAATCTAATAGAATATAATCATTAGATATATAAGATTAGAAATTTTTATTCATATTAAAATATTAATTTGGTCATAAAACATCTTGAGAGTGTCCATACCAGCTCAAGCAAAATGGCCAGTCTACTGGAATTTTGAACAAAATTGCCCTCGTCAAGCCTGTTGACTATTTGGCAAAATTTTTCTCATCAAAATTATAATTTTGGTGATGAATAATTGTTTTTGAGGTACAATTTGTTATTTTTTCATGTTTCATGACTTATTTTTTATGTTTCATGGTGTCCAAGTTTGCAAAATGGACCTATTTGTCCTAGTCTAGTTGGCCTAATTGTTCAAAAAGCTAAGAGTTTGGGGTTGGATGACTGTTCAAGGAGTTCAATCCGAGTTTCTACATCACTTTTATGTTGTTATAATGAATATTCATAAAAATTTAATCCTAAAATTTCTATTTTCATGCAAGTGGAGGTCATTTGGAGTTGATTAGTCTTGAGTTTCAGTTGACTTGTCAAAGCTAGCCACTTACACTATTGGTTTCCATGCATATCAAGTGGAGTTTTCTTTTGAATATTGGTGTATCATTCCATGAAAAGGAGATTTAACTTTTTATCTTGTGCACACATCATCCCTTAAATTACAACCTTGGATTCATGCATGTTTGGATATTTTTGGAGAGTGTAATGTTTATTTTAAAACTAGCTTTTCAAATGGGCCCACCATATTCCTATGCCAAGTTTGGAGAGGCATGTACTTTTTCTAAAGGGAGAAGATTTTATTGAATATTTTAAATATTTTAAAGGGATTTAGATATTTATTTAATCAACCAAGACTAATCCTTATCTCCTAGGAACTCCACTTAGGGTTGTTTTAGGTTTTGAAGCATATTTATTGGCTTAATCAAGCCATTTTTGATTAATACCTGGAACTAAAGAGAAATTATAACATGGACCATTTTATCAATAAAAGAGTTTTTATTTTGTATCTAAGTTTTAAATACTAATATTGTGTATTTTATTATGTATCAACATATAAGTGATATTTATCTCCTTTTAGAAAGTCCCTTCCTCTCCTATCTCTCTCTATCTCACCTTTTACAGGTCATTTAAAGAGGTTTTCAACCCTTCATTTGAAATATTTATGTTTAAGGACAAAAATAGGGATTTTTATTGATTATATGTGTGCATTATTTTTAGTAAATTTAGATAATATGAACAATTTAGTCGCATCACCCCTATAATTAAGAGTTCCTTTCAATTTTTCTTCCCTTTTTACCCCAAAAAACCATAGTAGTTCAGATATAATTGATAAATATAAAGGGAACCAACCCTCTCTGAAGATTTTTCTCATCAGAGAGTCATCCACACTCTAAAAATTTCCCAATGTATTAGCTAGAGTGAGGGTGTACTTTACACATCTTCAAATAGGGTACACTCTAGAGTGACAGTAACTGAAGCACATTAGGGATCTATTGAAGGAGTTCTAAGACTTATTCCCTAAGAATTACCAAGACATGAAAGGCACCCACCCATCCCTTGGGAAAATGAGAATAAATCTAGTCAATGGAATGATACTTGTCAAGAAGTGTACTTATAAAATGAACCCCAATCTCTATGCTAAGATTAAAATGGAAATTGATGGTATGCTAGTTGTAGGTGTCATCTAGCCTTAAAAGAATATGAATGGGTTAGCCCCATGGTGATTAGCATTAAGAAGGATGGGTGCATCCATATTTGCATCAATTATATATTATTTAATGCCACCTACATTACTGACCCCTACCCAAATTTTTTCATTGATGAATTCTTGGATGCCATCATAGGATACAAAATATACACTTTCACTGATGGGTTCTCAAGATACCATCAAGTCCAAATCGAGGAAGAGTACAAGCCCAAAAAAACCATACTGATAGAATGGGGTTATTTTGCATACAACATGGTTCCCTTTGGACTCAATAATGTGCTAGCCATGTTCTCTAGAGTGGTGATCACCACATTGAAGGAATTCATTCACAAGTTCCTCCAAGTGTACCTAGATGATTGGACAATGTATGGGCTAGTAAAGGACCATTATGACAACTTACGCCTCATATTTGAGAGGTATAGGTAGTTTTAGATATATTTTAACCTCAAGAAGTGCATATTTGTGACACCATTTAGTACCTTGTTTGGGCACATCATCTGTAAATATGGTTTGCTCATCAACCTTGTGAAGATTGTGAATATCCTATAACACTAGACCCCATCAATGTAGAAATACATTCATGCCTTTCTTGACCATTATGGCTACAATATAAAGTTCAAAAGGAGATATTAAAATATCACAGTGTCAAAAGAAGAGCGCTTGTGCAAGGATGGCCCATTCTATTAGGGTACAATGCAAGAAGATGCCTTTGAAATTTTGAATCTCAAATTAGCAAGCATGCTAATACTATAATTTCTTGTCTAGATGAATCCATTCCACGTCCATGTCAATGTATCTAGCTTTGAAATTAGTGCCATTCTAGTGAAACTTGGTGAAGGTAAGATGGTTCAGCCCATCTCCTTTGCAAGTCAAAAAATGACCTAGGTAGAGTAGAACTATATGACAATTGAGTGCGAGATGCTTATCATGGTCTACACTTTGAAAAAATTTAGGTAATACTTATTAGCAACCCCATTCATCTTCTTCATTGATCATGAGGTGCTTAAGTACCTTATGAACATGCTCATTCTCCATGAGTGCATTTGTAGATGGATAGTTTTATTTCAAGAATTCTAGTTCTTAGTTGTTGTGAAGCCTAGAAAATAGAACTCGGGCCCAAACCATTTATCTCACATCAAATCTGGTGATGCAATAATGCCTATTAAGGATGATATGCTAGATGTGTAACTCTATAGGGTCCAACACATCCCTGAATACTTGGTGGAGATCACCACTTTTCTAATGTTTGGGCCTGCACCATATATTATGACAATCAAAGAGAAGAAGTAGCTCATAGTTTGTGCCACCCCCTTTAGATCATTTGTGGGGAACTATACAAATTGAGCCATGATGAAGTCCTACATCGATGTGTCTTAGAATATGAAAAGGATTCTCTCTTAAAAGAGGTGTATGAGGGGATAGTAGGAGGCCGTTATGCTATAGATGCTACAACATGCAAGGTGTTGCAATTAGGTTTGTGGTGGATAAGTTTTTTCCAATATGCAAAAGATTACACTAAGGCATGTGACATTTACCAGTGTGGAGGAAAGGCCAACCATTGGGATGAGTTTCCTCTCATTCCCATTCTTGCCTAAGCACCATTCTAAAAATGGGCCATTAATTTTTTTGGGCTGATCACTCCCATAATAAGGCACATAGGTACATGATATATGTTGGCAAACACTAATTATTTCACCAAGTGGGTTGAGGTAGTGCCAACCAAAGACTACACAACCACCACCATAGTAAGGTTTATCTAGGAGAACATTATTAGTTACTAAGGCTACCCACTTAGCGTAACTAGTGACTGTCATACACATTTCATCAAAAAAACCATGTATATCTTGTTGATTGAATAAATTATGTTTCACCATAAGACAACATGTTATCATCCCTAAGTGAGTGGCACTACTGAGGTGTTTAATAAGATATTAGGAATATACCTCACAAAGATATGAGACATTAGTCATAAATATTGGGATGATTGGGTATCAATAGTATTGTGGGCCTACTGCATTACCTACAAGCACCTGAATAACATTATACCATTCCAACTAGTGTTTGGTGTAAAAGCCAATTTACCAATGGAGTTCATAGTGCCCTCATTATGTATTATACATATTGGTCATTTAGATGATCAAGAGTCCTTGAGTGCAAGATTGGAAGATTTGGGGTGCTTAGATGAGATGTGCACCCAAGAAAGATGGAGCTAGCATATAGAGAAGGCATGTCAGAATCTTTGACATGACAAACATATTAAGTGTAAGGTACTTACTAAAGAAACATTGGTCTTGCTATATAACTCCAAGTACCTTAAGCACCCCAAGAAGTTGTAGATTTGGTAGATAGGCCCTTATGTCATCCACAACATATTGGAGACTAGTGCATGTAAGATATGCATATTGGTGGGAGAAATTCTCCATGGGCATTTCAATGATAGTTGAATGAATCCCTATATGCAATAAGATGGCACTTGTGCCATCAAACACTGACTTCTCAATCACAAGTTGATTGCATTATGATAACTAGAATAAATTTTAGTGCAAGCCAAACATTTCCTTATGTTTTGAATTATTGTTTGTGTTGAGTGAATAAGTGAGGTGATTTAAGGCCCAAAATATAAATTTTTGGCACTTTCACACATAAGTCTAGTCAAGTGAGTCAAGCACAGTCACTTTCTAAGTGCTTGAAGCTAGACACCTAAGTTTCTAGGTGCATGGAGTTTGCCAAACTTAGAAAAATGTGAGTATAAAGTTATAAAAGGAGGTGAATAAGGTAATCATCCATAAGAGATCAAAATAAAATTAGAGAAGGAAGCACTAGAGGACTAGCACAAGAATTTGTATGGGGTAGGGCAGGACAAGACAAGAGATGAAAAACATAATAAATTGATGAAGGAATGGAAGCATGCTTGAAAGGAAACACATCAAGAAGAGGAGATAGAATCAAAGATGTTAAATCATGCACATGTGAAGTGCTAAACCTAGGTTGTCATAATTAGGGTGAAGGTCACACCAAGGCAAAAGAAGCGTAGGAGGAATATCATCAAGAAAGCTGACATCTACCTAATAGTAGGTAGGAAGTGACCATTTGAATCACCTATCACTTCACTAAATAATCTATTAAGGGAATTTAATGACTTTGATAATGGAAGCACAAAGATCCACAATAAATGTGAATGTGGTGGAAAATTTTCATGGATTTCATGGGTTTAGTGAATTTTAAGAAACCCATGTGCTACCATACCATTACTCACTAGCCATTAATAGGGTAGTTAAAGTTAGGGTATAAAGAGGTATATGGTACACTAGACAAGGTTACAAAACTTAAGTGAATTTGAAACCAATGTAGAGTAGAACCATAGCTACACTAGAGCTAAAGTGAGCAAATTCTATCATAGAGAAACCTAATCACCCTTAGCTACCAAACAAGAATTATTGGATAGAGAGAGAGATTGCATTCCTATTGAGATTAGAATAGAGGTGTGTGGGGAAATAATTATGAGAGAATAAGATAGAAAAATTCTTGAGTGATTCTAAGGCTACCATTAATGGTGAATAAATCTCAAGAGTTGAAGTTGTAGTTATAGACCCTGCAACTATGAGGAAGCACCAAGAAACATTACATGCTTTGGCAAGATCAATAGACCACACTTCAACACTAGATAGTTTAGAATGGGAAAGAAACAATTGATTTTTGGTCTAGCATAGCCATAGAAATATGCCAAAAAGGCACAGATGGTAGAAGAGATAATTTCTATGAAGAAGTCACAAATATTTGAAGGATTTAAAATCATTAAGATTGACCTTGAGGCAATCACCAAGATGTCATATAGAGAAATGCAATTTCCCCCTAAAGTCTTAGTGGGGGAAACTTTGATATCATTTGCACACACCTATAGGTTGAAGGAATAAAACCATTTCAAATTGAACAATGTACAGGAGCTCAACTAGGACTAGGTGGTTGACATAGGAATAAAGATAGAGGTAGAAGTGATGTTATTTGATATCTCCATCTAAGATAGGATTACAACCACTGGCATAACCTAGCTATATGAGTTTCCATGTTTTGGTAAGCTATAATAACTCATGTAATTATTCATTTCACATATCCATGGGGATCACTTCTACTTCATAGGGAGGCACATGTGGATATCAACACACCCCATTAGAAGAATCATCGTTCTCTCAAACTTAGGTAAAAATATCTACCTAATGATGGAAGATGATGCAAAAATGGAGAGGGTTATAAAAATTCTTAGATATTATAAGGTAGGGTTTTTATTCCTAATTAAAGACATAAAGGACCCTAACACAAGGGTAGTGATGTGCCTCATGAGTTTTAATCTTTGCCTAGGTGGAATATGGATGAACATTGACAAGACCTACTTGTGCATTGCCCATCACATGGTGTAAGGGGTCAAGTTCAACATTACTAAATTCATTATTGAAGAGATGGTGAAGAATGTATTAGAGTGTCATAAGGCATGAGAGACCTTTAGGTAGGGGTCAATGTTGATATTTATAGTGATGTAGGAGAGTGGTGTGCTCGATGGTGATGAAGACAATCTTTGGTTCTTCTTGGTACACAATGATTCCCTAGAACTGAAGTACTAAAACTTCACCTACCCACCCTCCTTCTCCCAAAATATAAGACATGAGTGATAGGGTGGTACACTTAATACATTGAGGCATTCAGGATTAAATGTCACATCATATAAGAGCTCCCCTAGCATATGTTTGGAATGACAACCTTCACCATCATGAATTTTTTTATGTAGTATGCTTGGTGCTCATAGATGAAAACCTATCTAATTGGATCAAAATTCCTTATGAATTTTCCAAAAAATACTTTAGGGAGGTGCTAAGGAGGATTCCTAATACATAGAAGCTGGATATCCTAGTGAAGGCCATGGATCTAAAAAGGAGTAGGTTGAGGCATTAATATGTTCATCCAAGAGAGAAAGCCATAAAGGATGAGGAGGATGACTATGAATACATATAAATCCATCCCCTCCAAAGGGAAGTTATAAATGGGTGCATATTCATATTGTATTATGAGATAAAGCAATGGAAGAAGGGCATAGACCTTGGAAAAGATGATGATCTCCCCATCTAGATCAGTGATGAGGGAAATTTAGTGCCAATAATGTAGCAGAAGTCTCCCCAAAAGAAAAAAATGGGAGACATTTGAGGAGATCTAGGAGCACATCAAATTCAGGGTCACCTCCATTGAATAATCAACACCTCTAGCTCCAAAGAAGAAACACATAACCTTCATGCTAGAGGCTACTTCATCTAGTAAGAAGTAGATAAATAAAAAGTCTAAGGGACCCATTGTTCTCCCTATAATAAATCTAGAATAAATAGAGGTAGAAGAGGCCTACATGCATGGAAGGTAGGGAGAGATAGGAGAAGAAAGCAAAAAAACTTATATTGTGATATAAGTAGAAGTGGGAGAGGAGCCTAGTGCCAAGGATGTTCAAAAGGCCCTCCAAGGTGGCACTGCCATCATGCTTGAAGAAGTAGGTAATCCAATGAGTGCCTCATCCAAAATCCCTCCACACAACCTCCATAAATAGAAGAGGAAAAGAGAAAGTAGTGGAAGAAAATGGGCCTTAGTGAGGAAGAGATTGAGATGGCATTAGAGTTTGAGAAGAATATGAAGGCTATGAAGGAAATGGGCATGACTCAGGTAGATATTAATAAGGTTGAGGTATAGGAGGAAAAGGCTAAGGAAGAGAAGGCTAAGAGAAAGAAGAAGATGAAGAAGGTTTTTGCAAGTGTAAAACCAAATCTTAAGAAAGCAAAGAAGGCACCTAACATACCCACCAAGATAGTAGATGAAGCTACACAATTGGCATTACTAAGTAATGAAGGGGTTCTTGAAGAAAAAGAATAAAAAATGGATAATGTTGAGAAACCTTAGAAAAAACAAGAATAGGGTGAAGCTAACACTGAGGAAAAACACCTAGAGGTGAGCATTGACAAACCCTAAGAAGAAGTAGACAAAGGGGAAAATTCCAAAGAAGAACCCCTTGTAAAATAATAAGATGAGTCCACAAAGGAAAGTGCCAAAGAAAGTGGTAGTACCATTGAGGAGGAAGAAGAGAAAATGGAGCTGGCCATCACTAAGGAAGAAGGTATGGAGTTGAGCATTAGATAAAAAGTGTAGAAGGGGTGGAGAAGGAGGATTTATATATGTTTGAATTCATTCCCCCTAAATTCACCATAGATAGGATATGCAAACAAATTTCATTTGTGTTTCATAGCTACATGGATGAGCCTTAATTTGAAGTACCTCAGAAGGCCTTATTGGGCACATATGAACATAAGGAGGGGCATGACTCCCTCATCATAAACCCCCACACCATGAACCTAGTCTAGTTTGGGAATGTTCTAATTTGAATGGCCATGAAATTTATGCACAAGAACATCATCAATGATGGTAGAACAAAGAAATGGAAGAAATTAAAATGAAGCCAAAGATGAAGTGTAGGCCATGAAGTTCAAACTATAGTAGCTATACAAATACATAGAGACAACTAAACCACCCCTTTTTTTTAGCTTTGATAAACCAAACCTCTTAGAGGTTGATGAATTATGTGTGATAGTGGAGCATATGTTCCCAAGGATGAAATTGGAGCCAACACATGAAGAAGAAGAAGGCCCATGCACCATGCTATAGAAAGAACTAGCTAAAAAGGTTGAAATTATAGAAGACCTCTTAAAAAAACTTCAAGAAGGAGAAAATACATCCAATGCCATCTTCATGAACTTTTACAACCAATCATCAGTCATAGATGCATGCCTTAAGAAGGCAAAAGAGGAAAAGGAGGAGCTAATGATAAAGGTATATTCTATGAGCAAGTTGGAGTGTGTACAGATCATGGGAAAGGTTAATGTATTAAACACATAGATTAAGGACCAATAAAAAAACATGGAAGCACCCTTCCATGCCTTGTAGACTAAGGCTTGTGAACAAGGAGCAATCCTGGATGGAGGAGTGATAAAGGCTAAGATAAGTCTAGAGGCCTTCAAAAAGGAACTAGACAAAACTTATGTACTCATGCTCAACACTACCTCCACATAAATAGATAGTTATGTTGAGGAAATTAAGCTCATTATAAATGGATTTGAGGACTTCAATGTCAAGCTTAAGGAGAGCGCACCTAAATTCTATGCACTGAAGGCTTTGGCATCCTAGTCTGAGGACATACTAGCAATTTTGTATGGGGTAATGATGGGCCCATATTTTGTTAAGTATGAGATCTACACCAGCTTGGATTGAGTACTATTTTGAAATCTTGGCACCAGCTAGAGGAATCAATGTACATCTTACACTAGTTGGTAGGTAGTTAACTAGTGCCCAAATCTTCAGGGCATCCTCTATGAGTGGCAACATGTGGAGATCACAACATGAAAGGTGAAAATTGATGGATCTAATGGAATGATAAACAAAGGCTATAACTAATCATCCAACATGCACTCTCCACCTTGGAAAAGAGATGCTATTGTGTGCTATAAAGACAAGCTCGAACTAGTGAAGAAGGGATACAACATTGATACAATGAAGCTCTAAGAAATGGTTCTAAAAGTAATGGCTGCCATTAGTGTTAGGATTAGATCAGAAGACATTAAGGCTCTAATTGTATACGTCTAAGCTCACTTATGAGCCTCTGGGTAGTTAAGTAGCATAATATAGGCTTTACTCTATTCTTGTCGCAATGAACTATATACTCTATTTTCTCTAAGCTTTGATTAATGAAGAAGAATGGTTGTAGTAAACATGGTGCTTCTAATTTGAATGCCTTTCATTTTACTATTGAAATGTGCAATGAATGTACTTGTTATAATATGGTAATTTGAATATAATTCTATTAAAGCATGTTATTTTCAAGCTCCTAGTTTACGACATTAATGACATCTCTATAATATTGATGATGTCAGCATACTATATACACATAATATTTTCAACTTTTACCAAATACTAATACTTTACATCTTGCAAGAACCCATTGATAATCTATCTCTTTATGTGCATGCCCTAAGGGGTGCATCAAGAAAGGGGTGGGTAGACCTTTGGTGCTTTGTAGGATTGTTGTCCCTTATTACCACATTATTATTTTTATCCCTTATTACCAATCCAATCAACTCCTAAAACCATTCCCTAAGCTATTAATCATCCCTTGGATATTCCTCCAATATTTTTCCTCTTTATGTCTCTCTTTTCCTCACCTTTATCCCTTTTTTTAAGTTGTCTATACTAGGTCAACAGGGTCAACCCTGTATAGTTTCAAGATATGTTCACTTAGGAATTAGGTTAGCCTTTGGTAGACCTAGCTCGAGATGTAGTGAATAATTGATTGGAATTGTACAAGGTTGACTGGGTTGACCCTACCAGTCGACATATTTGAAAAGGTTTAGGGAAAGTCCACCTATATATATAAGATAATTTTATCATTATTTCAATATGCAATCAAGAGTTATTATTTTCTCATGCTTCTTTACAATATACTCTTCCACCATTCTACTTGAGGAGTCTTAGCTTAGGGTTTCTACTTGGATAATCTAGTCTTGTGGATAGTTATTGGACACTTTGGCATTTCTTAGTGATCCTTATAAACCATAATAACATCTTAAGAATCCCCTTTGGTTAAGGGAGAGATTGAGTCTTGATGGGTTCACATTCAGGTAAATATTCTCTAACTTTGCTCTTCTCTTTAGTAGATAAAAGTAGCATAAGTATTGGCTTAAAATAATATTACTCTTCATATTCTATGTATTAGGGTCTTAATTATACTTATCTTAATTAAGATTCTCTTATACATGTTTTGATTGTTTACTAAGCCCTCATGTTGTGCCACAAGATTTGGTGAGCACTAGATCATATTTTCTTTTCTTATTATTAGAATAGGTGAAATATCAAAACCAAAGATCCCCTTAGGGTTATTGCATGATTGTGTTAGACTGAAGGCTTTGGAACCCTCCTTAGCATGGTGTATTATGATAAGATATACCCTAATTGGGTCTAGTGGATCCCCATATTGGTCATGCTACTGCTTAACAAATATATTCCCAATTAGAAGTGTAGGTATGCTCTATCTTTTCCTAGCTAGGATTGATTTATAAATATGATGAATTTTTAATTGCATACATTTTGGTGAATCTAATGTGAACTAATTCTTGTAGGATTTATTCAATTATTTATTTCTTTATTTATTTTATCATTATTTTTATTGTATATTTTCCATACTAGGTCGATTGCATCGACCCAACTCTAACTTTTGTACACAGGTTTAACACACAATCGCATCCAAATGATTCTATCTTTTTGTGTAGGTTCTTTCTTAGGTATAGGCTTCTAGATCAACTCAATCGAACCAATACAATTTTCTAGATTTTTAGAGTTCTAATCTAGACTACTAGGTTGACCCACTTGAGCTTGTACATTTTTAGGTATCTTGTGTAGCATAATAGGTCAACCTAGTTGACCCTATACATTTTAGAAACTCAACAACAGGATTTTGCAAAGCTAGATCAACCCAATCGACCCTATTAGTAATATTTTCAAGCATTTATCAAGGTTTTTTGACAACAATCTCACTTCTTTGAATATTTAAACCCACAAAGGTTTCTTTCTATCCTTTCTCTCTTTCCTTAGTCTTTTATTTTCATAGTTTGTATTATTTAAAATTGCCCTTGTATAGTCATCTGGATTGACCTTGTTGACCCAGTTATTTATCTTGTGTGCTATCTAAATAAATTTATCAACCCTATCAACCTTGTTCATTTTTAGACCTTACTTCTATAGTACAGAGGTGATACCATCGACCCTATTCTATATTTTATGCATACATTATTGATTGTATTGACACTATACCATGTTTTAAAGTTAAAATTAACCCTTATATGCTAGTAATTAGCTAACACTTTTATTTATTATTTTTTTATGCTTAGAATAGTTCAAATAGTCTAATTAGGATGTTTTAATTTACCATTTAGTTTCACTATTTTTTATATTTTATGCACACACGACTAAATCATAAAATCTTAAACAAACACTTTAACAATTGTCTACCCAAGGCCAATCTACTTGGATTTAATCACTAATGGGGAAGCCTACTTGGTTTTTTGGCCAAGTATAAACATGCGGTTAATGGTATATTATAGCTAAGCACCTGACACCCTTATTAATTTGATGTGTGAAGTGAGGGGGTAGGCCCCAATACCAAGCGTGTACCATTGTCAATATAGATCCTTTTCAACCCAAACATCTTGAAACCATCCTTAGATTGCTTTCTAATTCCTTGCTTACAAAAAACTTCCTATCACATTTAAAAGTATATTCTAATAATCTAACAAAATTTAGGTTGACCATCTAGTTAGCTTTCACTTTTCAAGTTGATTGCTTTCTCTTTGCTCAATTGTATTTTATAGTAAAAAATTGCATTAGCCAGTGTTGGTACAAGGTTTTGTGTTGTGTGCCTCAATTAGATCAACTTATTTAACCTAATTTATTATTTTTTCCCCTTTATTTCTTACTTTTATAAATACTTACAAAGTTATTCTTGTTTCAGTACATGATCATTTTAATTGACATAGTCTATTATAGACTTTCTAATTTTCCCTATCTGCTATACTAGGTTGAACCAATTAAACCTATATACTTTTCTAACCTATATTTGATATGATAGGTTGACTTAGTTGACCCTATACTATATGAAAATCTTGTTTCCTATGCTAGGTTTACCCAGTTGACCCTCTACTACTTTTTGCCTTCTTTGTTTGCCGATCCAGTTCACTGTCTTTCCTTGTTAGTATTTTATTCATTTCTTTCCAATCATAATGAAGTCTCCTATAATAATATTCTTGGATTATTTAATCCATTTAGATACTATATGATATGCTCATTTCTTCCTCTCTTTTCTTCCCAAGAGCACCATCACTCTTGGGGTACCTATTTCCCTCCTTCATCCATGACTTATAACATGGTACAAATCACACCTCAAGTTGAAGTTGATGGGATTGATCCTTTTTATACTTACCAAGATAATTATCATCTCCAAAAATTTCAAACTAATGTGAGAGCAATTTACACGAATTTAAGCAATAATCCCACTCATAATCCATCTTCTAATAACCCTCCCCCTAACACTAATTTGGGGAGTGCTCCTACCAACACCAATCCATCTCTTGATACAACTCAACTTCTTGCCCAAGTAATCCAAAAAATGAAGCTAATGAAAAAATCTAACACTAATCAAATGATACAACTTCAAAAACATTTGATTAATATGGCTAATCAACCTACGGCTATCCTGTTGGAAATATTGTCATTGATGTCAAAGGTCTAGAATTATTGGTGATAAAGGCCCCATTACATTTAATGGTGTTTTTTATATTCATATATTGGCTAATGTGTGTTAATATTTATTTAATATTAATGAATATATTTTTAGTTGCATATAAGTCAAAAGAGGGCCCATGGAGAAGTTAAAGAGTCATGGGGTAAAAGATGAAAGAAGAATGGGATGCATTTTCTCATGAAGAGTCATCTTGAGGAATTCCAAGAGTCAACATGTGAAGATAAAAGAGGGTATGGTGCTTTTTTCCATGAAGGGACATTTTGAGGAATACCAAAAGTCACCAAGATAAAGACAAAAGAGGAAAGGATGCTTTTGCTTATGAAGGGCCACCATATGAATTTTCAAATGTAAGGATATGAAGGGTCATGCAAGTTTGGTGCCATTTTCCATGAGGATTGAAGGGTCACAAAGGGTGAATGTCAAAGGTCATTTGTAAATCTATAAATAAATTCTTGAGAAGCCATTTATAATATGCAAAAGAGTTCATGGTTTGTATTTATTTTTGAAGAGAGAAAAGTAGGAGATATTTTAGAGTTCTATCATTTATTTAGTAAGCAACATTTAGAGATAGTTGTGTTTTATACACAAGAGGAGTTGGTTCTCCTATGGGTTGGTACTCACAAATCTTTGCAAGGGGTTGGTGTTCCTATGGGTTGGTTCTTACAAATAGTTGTTATGTTGGTGCTCAACAAAGGGGTTGGTGCTCCTGTAAGTTGGTGGTTGTGAACTTTGTATTTTGAGTTTGTGCTCATTCATATACTTGAGATTGTTCTCCATGGTTTTTTACACTTTGGGTTTCCACGTAAAAATCTGGTCTCTCTCTCTCTCTCTTGTGTAGTGATTATTATTGTTTCAATTTTATTGCATATTTTTAATGTGTGATTAAGTGGTTAAAGAAATGAAATCAGATTAAGTAAAATATATATAATATACTGATTCACCCCCCCTCTCAGTATATTTCATGCTTATCATATCCATCCTCAACTTAATCCCAATTATATTTCTCTACCTCTTAGGGATGCCTCATGAAATGTTATTCCTCAATACATAATGAATAATAAGATGATTCAAATTATTAAGAATGAGCCTTTATCCCCTTTTATTGTATCCATTTATATTGGTAACATATCTCCAACTATCAAGTATGATGGGGCTAAAGACCTTGCCTCATTTCTTAAAGCCTTTTGTAACCTTTACAAAAAAGGGATCCAAACTAATACCTTCACCATAACTAAACTTTTAGTCAAAACCTTCACTGGTGATGTATTATAATGGTACAACCAATTACCCCAACACTCTATTTGGCAACTTGAAGATTTGGTTAATCCTTTAGTTAAAGAGTTTCAACACAATGATCTTCTAGAAAATTGTCTTAGCCACTTCATCAATGCTAAACAATCTCCCACCGAATAAGCTCATAACTTTATCAAAAGATGGAAATCATTAGACCATAAGGTTGACCATAACATGACTGATGATAACTTGTTCAAACTCTTTATCACTACTTTGATTCCTCTTCAATACAAGGTTTGAACCTTTGCTCTTAACAAAGCTCTTGACCAAGCTAAACATTAGGACTTTCTCATGAAGCAATTTGAACTTAATCCTAAACTTTTAGAATGATATTTTCACATCTACCAATACTTTTCACTATTAATACTTTACAAACCAAACCTAGAGTTTCCAAAGCTGATATTTCTTCACCTTCTCACACACTTGGTTTAGCAAATGAGACAATTTTTACTTCCCTCTAAGCCTTTCATTTATCCTAATAATCCTCCCAAATGATATGATACTAATCTATTTTGTTGGTTCCATGCCAAAATTGGTCATTCATATGAGTCTTATAGAGGGCTCACTAAATTTTTTGTTTCCTATATGCTTTGTGATTCATTTAATCATGAAGCCATGATCAACCTTTGTCATCAAGAATACACCATTACTTCTAAAAAGCAATAGGCTTCCAAAGCTTCTACTTCAAATAATCAATTTTTTTTCTACAACCAAAAACCAACCAAATACCAAGGATGTTTGTGAGATTGATGTTGATTATGACCAATATTATAACAAATCTCAATATGTTAACACTACCAAGGTTAATTATCATTGCAAGCTAGCTTACAAAGATCTAGTTACCAAACCTAAGAATCCATCTTTAGAAGAATAACCCTTAAAGATGATACCAGCACTAATATTTCTTTAGAATCCCATGAGGAACCACTTCCTCCTTTTGAACCCACAACCACATCCATTCCTTCCAAAGATACTTTACTTCCTAAACCTTATGTTGGTTCTTCTAAATATCATTAGAATTTTCTTGAAGAACTCAACTCTATGCCTTTTCAGATTCCTCTTATGGAGTTGGTTCATACTTCCTCCTATCATTGATAGTTACTCATGCAACAACTTCAAATAATTGAAGATCCATCTGCTATTGATGAAGAACCAAATTCTATTAAATCTCAACGTACCAATGCCAATACCATTAAAACTATGTACCCCTCTTTCAAGCCTTCTATTGAATTCCTTGAAGAGGACATGATCAATGATGAAATTATTTTTCATGCTAATGATCTACACTTTTCATTAAAATAGCCATTAATATCACCCTTATGCTTAAATTTCTAGTTGATGAAGGTTTGGGTATTAATGTGACATATTTGTGGCTTATCTAATAACTTGGTTATAACAAGGATCATCTTAAGCAAAACCATCTCACTTATCATGGTTTTGATAAGACAAATCAAAATCCACTTGGTTGTATTTGACTTCCATTAACCATTGGGATTAAGATCATTAAAACTAAGCTCATGGTCCTTGATTTACCCTTATCTTATAACATACTCCTTGGCCTCCCATGGACTCATCGAATGAGGGCCATTGCTTCTTCCGATAGCTAATGCATTAAATTATTACACAATAGAAAATGATATAAACATGAAGCTGATCCAAACCCATGGAGCATTAAACTTCCTAATCCTAAATCCCAATATCATATTCCTACAATTCCTAAGATCAATATTTCTCCTTTACCTAGATTTCAACAACATGAATCCTAATTTACAAGTTACTCTTGTAGATTTCAATGATGATGAACCTAATGATTTGTAACATACTTAAAATACTACCAATCTACCTCCCTACATTTTGTAGTGGATTCCTACTTATTTATTACCAAGAAATAATATTATTCCTCTTATTTATGAGATTAATTGTTTCCCCCCTCTATGTAATGCTCAAGAACCTTCTTTATTTGAATATGCCTTCACTTGCAATGACTTTGGAGTGGCCAAATTATTTCAAGATCCTCTCATCATGTCTCCTCATACATTTAGTAATATCGATATTTCACCTTTTGAAACTCCTCTTGACTCTCAAGCATGTATAATTTATATAATATATGATGATAATTATATAATGGCCCATGCCCAATCTTGAGACTTGGATGTCTAGCATTATCAAAAACCTTAGCTCAAATTCATGCTTTTAACTAGGATGTTCATACCATTTCCATGGATTATGACTTAGATCTTGAGGGTCATGTGCTTCCTACCAATTCTCCACTTATCAATACTCCTTGGGTGGTAGAGAAAATTATACCTTTTGAACCTTTAGAAATTCTAGCATCTCCTTTATCACCTATTGATCCAATCATTGCATCTGATCCTTCTCCCATTATTGAAACCATCGACACCCCAATCTCTTCTGATCCATCTACTTCTCCTACTATTAAAATTACACTAGATGCCAAGGTAATTGATCTCCATCAGATACATTCTAAGTATGATATCCATGGTAATAAAATATTGATCTCCATCAGATACATTCTAAGTATGATATCCATGGTAATAAAATTTTAGATCTTGAAGTAGATGTTAAGTATTATGGTCCTCTTCCCACCTTGCCTAGTGATGAAGCTAGTCTTGAAATACTTCATTCCTGAGAACCTTAACTTCCTTGAAAACATCATAAACTTGGGAATTTTACCACTAAAATCCCTTATTTAAATAATTTTGTTTCTATCATTGATCCAAAGACTAATCCAATTTCTTCTTTACCTAATGCACCATACCATTTTCAAGACGATAATACCATGCTTATTGAAAAAACCACTCACATCTAATATGGTATTCCATCTTATCCTCGACCAATTACTATCTCTTGTGAACTCTCACCTACTAGACATGATAAATTTAGCTTATTCTTTGACAAGTATCTTGAGGTTTTTGCTTGGTCTTATGAGGACATGCTTGGTATTGACCCTAGTATTGTGGTGCATAACATCATTACTTATCCTAATGTTAAACCTGTGCATCAAAAACAAAGGAAATTTCCACCCGAGGTTTATAAATTATGTCACAAAGATATCATAAAATTAATTGATGCTAAATTTATCAAACTAGTGGACTATTCTAAATGGGTTTCTAATATTGTTCCTATTTGAAAAAAGTTTACTATGGCCATTTGCATTTGTATTGTTTTCTGAAACCTTAACCTTGCTTTTCCTAAGGACATCTTCTCTTTACCTTTGATAAATGCCATTATCAATTTCACAATTGGTTATGTAATGCTATCTCTTATAGATGGATTCTTAGGATAAAATTAGATTCACATTACCCCTAAAGACCAATATAAGACTACTGTCAACATAGAATGGGGCACATATTGCTATGTCAAAATTCCCTTTGGTCTTAAAAATGATGGATCCACTTACCAACAATAAATGACTCATATATTTCATGATCTTATCCAAAAAATTGTTGAAACCTATGTGAATGATCTCATTGCTAAATCCAAAAGTCATTAGCTCATCTATCAGATCTTGCTACATCTTTGATCACCTTCTTAAATATCGAGTTCGACTCAATCCTTACAAATGTGTCTTTGGTGTCACATCTAGAAAATTATTAATATTCCTAGTTTCTCTCCATGGCATTGATGTTGACCCCACTAACATTAGTGCTATCATTAATATGCCCATTATTCATTCCATTATTGACATTCATACTTAGGCAAACATAGGGCAATTCGATAATTTATCCCTGAGATGGCTTATCACATTCACTCCATCAATTCTCTCCTCAAGAAAGGTAATAATTTATAATGGATGGATCCTTGTCAAAAATCCTTTGATAACATGAAAGACTCATTGCTTCATCCACCTACACTTCATCCTTCTTCTAATGATAAACCCTTGATTCTATATACTTCTTCCACACCTATATCAGTTGGGGTAATGCTTGCTTAAAATGATGATACTTTAATAGAGTATGTTATCTACTACATTAACTAAGGACTCATAAATTATGAAACATGTTATACCAAAATTAAATGTGATTTCCTCACAATCTATTTCATAGATAAAAATCTTTTCCATTACATGATTAAATAGACTACTTATGTCATCATTCATTCCAACCCCCTTCATCACTTTTTCTCTAAAGCCTTTCTTCCTGGAGATAGAATTGGCAAATGGATGTTCCTTCTTATGGAATTTGATATCTACATCATCACTCAAAAGTATATTAAAGGGAAAATCATAAATGATCAACTTACTACAGCTCCAATTCTAGTTACTTCTCCCCTTCAAGATAGTCTACTTGATGATAATATCCTCTATATTGAAGGTCTTAATTAATTTATTTCTCTCAAAGATTATTTTCATAACTTTAGCACTGATCTTAAAATAAATAATCTTGATGAATCCACTATTTCCTCTAATACTACTAAACCTAAAGTAGATATCGAGGAGCTTCCTAAAATTAATGTCGAATTACATGAGGATACTTGAACCCTTCACTTTGATGGTGTTAAATGCCTTCAAGGAGTTGGGGCAAGTTGCATTCTTACAAGTCCTCTTGGTAAAATCATTCCTTTAACATTTTGCTTCACATTTTATGTCACCGACAATATGGCCAAGTATGAAGCTATCATTTTAGGCATGAGATTTGCTCTTGACTTAGACATTTAATACCTACATGGTTTAGGTGATTCTTAGATTATTTGCCACCAAGTCAATGGTGATTATTAATGAAAAAGAAAAAATATCATTACTTATCATCAAATTGTAACCACTCTTGCCAAAGATTTAATCTCTTTCACTATTAAGCCTATCCCTAGAGATCAAAATTTCATTTCTAATTCTCTTACTTCTTAATCATCTCTCTTTCATCCCCACCAAGTTATTTCTAATCCTAATTTTCTTATCTAGATAAGAAAATATCTATCTTTTACTCAACCACCATATTTGTTTATCTGCCACAACAAAGCTATTACCCTTTAACAAAGCCTATGGTATCAAGACATTATTCAATTCTTGGAACATCAAAATTTTCCTCCTAATTTAGATTATATGAAAAGACACACATTCTCAAATAAGCTTTGAAATATGTATTTTGACACAACATCCTTTACTATCATAATGCTGAAGGTACCTTACTGTGTTATGTTATGCAAGATGAGGTCCCTCCTCTTCTTGAACAAACACATAAGGGAATTTGTGGAGGCCACTATAGCAAACATGATACAACTCACAAATGTCTACATATGGGTTACTTTTGACATACTATTAAAAAGTATGCAATTGATTTAGATAAAAAGTGTACTCCTTACCTAATTCATGAGGATCTAATTCATTCACCTCCAGCTGAACTTCAATCTATCTAATCTCCTTGGCAATTTTCCATATGAGGATTTTATCTCATTAGCAAATTACCTCACTACCAAGATAGGCATGTTTTTATCATCACCACTATTGAATATTTTACCAAATGGGTTGAAGCCATGCCCCTTGTTAATGTCATCAATCCTATCATTTATAAATTTATTATTAATAAAATTATTTTTCATTTTGGTGTTCCCCATACCATTATTTTAGATAATGGTGGTAATTTCAAAAATAAACATGTTAAACAACTCTGTGCTAAATTCAAGATTAATCATAATTTTTTTACACCTTATCATCTGCAATACAATGGTTAAGTTGAGGCCACTAAAAAAATTCTCCAAAAGACAATTTGTGAAACTTGTAAGGATTAACATCTTCATCCTTACCTTTCTCTTTGGACCTAATGGACTAGCATACATACTACCATTTGGACAACACCATTCTCACTAGTTTATGGTTATGAGTTAATTCTTCCCTTGGAAGTTGAGCTTCCTTCTCTTTGTATATCTCTTCATGGTATCATTCCTGATGAAGAATTATGTGAATCTCATATTCATTCTCTTGACATCCTTGATTAATGTAATCTTTTCACTTTATAACATAACCACCAATACAAGGCTTGTATTTCCAAACACCATAAAAAACATGTTAAAATCCAGACATTTCATGTTGGTGATCTTGTCCTTAAATTAGATTAAACCCATGATAATGAAGGTAAATATACCCAAAAATGGTGGGGTCCCTATTTAGTCAAAGATATTATTGACCCAAACACCTACACCTTCAAACCATTAAAATCCATATTTTTAAAGAGCCCACCAATGCACAATTCCTCAAAAAGTATTTTGCCTAAACATTTCTTTCTTTACATGCTTTATATCTACATCTATCTAAATTATTTTGTAGGTTACTTACATAGGTATCTCCCTCTACAATAGTTCTCTCTTATTACAAACCTTTTATCCTTCTGTTTTGGTCTTTTAGTTTCCCATTTCTCTCATGAGTTGCATTGTAAAAACGTGGATAAGACCCAATCTTCCTCACAAAAATACCATTTTTTTGCTTATCTCATTTATGTTTATAATACTTTTTGATACCCTCATAGGTTTTTATTTTATGAGTTACATTATAAGACCACAGATAGAACTTGACCTTCTTCATAAAATTACCATCTTATCATTCCTTTTCTAGAAAATACTTTTGATACCTATTCTTAGCTTTAGCTTTTTCTTCTTTTGATAGATGGAATTTGCAAAATAATCTATGTTAACACATTTTCCTCCACTTCCCTCATTATTATGATAAGGAATCACATTAGACTATCATTGTATCCATTTTAGAACTTTGTCACATTTTTGACAATTTGAAATAATTAAAATTATTCCATGTGTCATTCCTCTTAATTTCCTTTCCTTTCACTCCACATTAGATAAAACAAGGTTGAAGTCAAGATAGCACTTGTATTTCACCTAGACTTAGGAAAATCTTATACCGCATTCTCTTTGAAGTTATCTCTCTTAGAAACCAAGTCCCAAGTATTCAAATGAAAGTCATCTTTAGCACCTATGTTTGATTTTCAAAATTTGTATGGAAGAGGAATAAGAAAAATCCATCAAGAAAGTTAAAATCCAAATCATTTAAACCAAAATGCAATGATATACAAAAGGAAATGTAAAAATCTCAAAAGTCAAAATCACACCAAAAGATGTGATTCTAAGCACATATCCTATCTCTAATCAAAGCTCAAACTCCATAGTTGGCCTCACATAGAGTCAAGGTAAATTGGGGTGCAGTAGGCCACTAGATTGGAATAGGAGAATTCAATAAACTCTATGGTGCTACTTAATTTCTCATGTAAGTAATAAATCTTTGCAGTAGATTGATGACTCTCTAAGGGGTCCTAAAGATTAGGGAACATGTTTTGGGAAGGTAGGTCCATTTTAATTTCATGCATATCACCTTCATAGGATGATCTATATAATACATTTGTTGACCTAAAACTTGTGTAGCTAAGAAAAGTTCTTCATAATCCTTAAGGTTAAAAGTTTTATTATTTTGACAAACCTAATTTGAGTGTCTTGACTCCAATAAAGAGTTATTATACCTTAGTTTTTTATTCATTCTCCCCTCTACCCATTTCATTTCCCCCCTTGACAAGAAAATTGTGATTCTAAATCTATTTTCCCTCTTCTATACTTCTTCATCTCTTAAAAACATACTAGAACTACTTTGTTTCAGTTTTATCTTTCCTTAGAGTGAAATAACATGTTTGAGTAACTATGGATTAATTTATTTATACCATAGAATTATATTCCTAGAATTGTTTTGATTTCCTTTTAACATTTGTCATTGAAGTACCATCTTAATATTATAGACACCTGAGTCTATACCCTTTTTACATTGTTGAGTGAGGTTGGCTTGTTACTTCTCACTCATCAATTTTGTTTTCCATTTTTATGCACCTTTTTCCATTGTTGAGTGAGATAAGGATTATTACTAATTACTCATCAATGTTGTTTTATAATTTTGTTTCTTATTTTACCATTTAATGTTTTTATTACCTTTATTTTTGACATGTATCCTTGGTTTGACATGGTGAGTTTGCCTTTATTATTTGAGTTTTACTTGTTTGAGTCTTTCGATATTTAGTAGCCTTACCTTTTTGGTTACATGATTTACTCTTGTTTTTGACTTGGTCATTTGGTCTAACATAGCACTTGTCATCCAAACTTGCCAAATTTCTAAGTATGTTCTAAGCTTATAACACCAATTATCTTGGCTCTCCTACATTTGTTTTTTTTTGCTCTTTAGTTTTGTATTCTTAGGATTGTCAAAAGTAGTCTCTACTCCATACAAAATCAAAAGTAACAACATAAACAACCATCCAATGATAAAGGTTTGTCAATGTATGCATCACATTTACTTTTCAGTTATTTCCTTTTTTGTCATTTATTTTCAATTATTTTTGCTTTAAAACATTGAAAATATTTTTTAGCATCAATGTTATATGTTCTTATGTTCTTTTTTGAAGCACCATCCCATATTAAACCTTAGTGACATGTGATGAGATTAAAGTGGGGTATATGTATACACATAATATTTTGAACTTATATCAAATATTAATGTTTTACATCTTGTAGGAACCCATCAAGGCTCAATCTCTCTAAGTGCATGCCCTAATGGGTGCACCAAGAAAGGGGTGGGAAGACCTTTAATGATTTGTAGGATTGTTATCCCTTATTACCACATTATTACCAATCCAACCAAATCCTAAAACCATTACCTAAGATGTTAATCCTCCCTTGCACATTCCTCCAATATTTTTCCTCTTTCCATCTCTCTTTTCCTCACCTTTGTCCCTTTTTGTCAGTTGTCTATACTAGGTCAATTAGGTCAACCCTATATAGAATTCATGATATTTTCACTTAGGAATTAGATTAGCCTTTGGCCAACCTAGCTCAGGACCTAGTGAATAATTGATTAGAATTATATAGGGTTGACTAGGTTGACCCTATCGAATGACATATTCAAAAGGGTTTAGGGAAAGATACACCTATATATACAAGATCATTTCATCATTATTTCAATATGTCATCAAAAGTTATTATTCGCTTGCTCTTCCACCATTCTACTTGAAGAGTCTTACCTTAAGGTTTCTACTTGGAGAATCTAGTCTTATGGATACATCTTGGATGATTTATTATTTCTTAGTGATATTTACAAACCACAAAAACCTATTTTAAAGAAACTTTGGCCAAGGGAGAGATTGAGTCTTGATAGGTTCACATTTAGGTAAGTATTCTATAACTTTGATCCTCTCTTTAGTAGATAGAAGTAGCATAAGTAGTGGATTCAAATAATAGTACTCTTCATATTTCATGTATTAGGGTCTTACTCATACTTAATTGAGATTATCTTATACATGTTTTGATTATTTACTAACCCCTCATGTTATGCCACAAGCTTTGGTGAGCACTAGATTATATTTACTTTTCTTGCTATTAGAATAGGTGAAATATCAAAACCTAGGATCCCCTTAGGGTTATTGCATGATTATGTTAGACTGGAGGTTTTGGAACCCTCCTTAGCATGGTGTGTTATGATAAGAGATCCCCTAATCAGGTCTAATAGATCCCCATATTAGTATGCTCTTGCTTAACAAATGTATTCTCAATTAAAAGTGTAGGTATGATCTATATTTTTTGAGATAGTATTGATTTATAGATATGATGCATTTCTAATTACATACACATACTCTATTGAAATAGCCTAAGTTTAGAAAGAGTCATGCACTAAGGTTTGATACCCTTGATAAGAAGTGTTATCCTAAGCATGAAAACTTGATATAAAGTATCCCCTTGACCTGTCTAGTGCCTATATGATGTTAGACTTAGTTAATAAAGGCTTCAACCATTATGACCAGAACTAGTTCCCAAAATGGGCTTGCACCTTTAGACCATCAAGAGTAGCCCATACATGGCTTGTACTAATGAATCTACCAAAGCCTATGTTGAAATAACCAAGTATTATAAGTGAATTCTCATGCCGCAACATAATTAGCTCGGCATGAGCCTCAGTTTTTTATCTACTAAACTTTAGGTGAGGGCATAAGGATTATGCCTTATGTGAATTAATGTCAGTGCAGTCAAGTGATAAATGTTGAGTGATATAGGAATATACTATGTTTATACCTAATTGTAATGAGTCTAAAACTAACTTGGATAACTGAATGAGCACCTGACTTGATGAATTAACCCCCTTTTCTACAACACCTCTCAGTAGCTACCTCCAACAATTGGTATCATAATAGGACCTTTGGAGGAGGCTTAATAGCCTATAGGTGATCTTAAGTAGCATAAATTATTTTGAGGACAATGTTAATCTTATTTGTAGTGATGATGCTTGAAGAGTTGTCTAAAGAGTTGAAAGGATGTCAAAGGTACCATTTGGCAACTTAGAAGGACTACACAAAAGCTAAGTCAAAGATCAAACCCAAGTTTGACATTGTAGAAGGACACTAAAGACATATTGAGAAGTACAGGTCAAGGCATTCCAAGGTGGTCTACTTGGTTAGCTAGCATGGTAGAAGGAAGATGTTGGTTGGTTTAGGCATTTAATCAAATTGAGATTGTAGAATCTTATTTTAGTATTATTTTTACACACTTTTTGACATCCCATGGATTTCTCTTTTGTGATTTGTGTTGTAAAACCACAGATAGGACCTAGTCTTCCTCATAAAAATACCATTTTTTTTGCTTATAGCTTTTATGTTTCCAATACTTTTTGTCACCCTCATAGGTTTTTATTTTATGAGTTACATTTTAAGACCATGGATAAGACCTGGCCTTCCTCATAAAATTAGCATCTTGTCATTTCTTTTCTAGAAAATGCTTTTAATCCTTGTTTTCAGCTTTAGCTTTTGCTTATTTTGAAAGATGAAATTTGCATAAAAATATCTATTATCATGTTTTCCTCCACTTCCCTCATTATTATTATAAGGAATAAAATTAGACTATCATTGTATCCCTTTCTTCCCTTTGTCACATTTTTTGGAATTTGAAACAATTTAAATTGTTCCATGTGTAATTCCTCTTGATTTCCTTTCCTTTCACTCCACATTGGATAAAACAAGGTCAAAGTAAAGATAAAACTTATATTTAACTTAGATTTATGAGACTTTTAGACCCCATGATCTTTGAAGTAATCTCTCTTAGTAAAGTCCCAAGTATTTAAATGAAACTCATCTTTATCACCTATGTTTGGTTTTCCAAATCTGTATGGAGGAGGAATAAGAAAAAGCCATCAAGAAAGTTAAAATACAAATCATTTGAAATAAAAGGAAATGATATATAACAGGAAACATATAAATCTTAAAAGTCAAAATCACACCAAAAGATGTGATTCCAAAGTCATCTCCTATCTCTAATTGAAGATCAAACTCCACAGTTGGCCTCACATAAAATCGAGGTACATTGGGGTATGGTAGGCTTGTAGATTGGAATAGGATAATTCAACAAAATTTATGGTGCTACCTACTTTGTCATGCAATTAACCAGTCTTCACAGTAGATCGAAAAATCTATAAGGGGTCTTGAGGAATGAAGAACACATTATGGGAATGTATGTCCATTTTAATTTTCATGTATATATCCTTCATGGGATTATCTATATTTTGTATTTGTTGACATAAGAATTATATAGCTAATAGAATTTCTTCAGAGTGCTTAAGGTAAAAAGTCCTCTTGTTTTGATAAACCTAATTTGAGTGTCTTGACTTTGATAAAGAGTTCCTCTACCTTAGTTTTTCCTTCATTCTCCCATCCACCCATTTCATTTCCCCTCTTGATAGGCAAATTTTGATTCTAAATATATTTTCCCTCTTCTATACTTATTCTTCATCTCTTAAAAACATACTAGTACTACTTTGTGTCAGTTTTATATATCCTTAAAGTGAAATAACATGTTTGAGTAACTATGGATTAATTTCTTTATACCGTAGAATTATATTCCTAGACCTATTTTGCTTTCTTTTTACCATTTTTTATTGAAGTACCATCATACTATTATAAACACTTGAGTCTATACCCTTTTTCCATTTTTGATTGAGGTTGGTTTGTTACTTCTCACTCATCAATGTTGTTTTCCCTTTTTATGCACTTTTTTCCATTATTGAGTGAAACAAGGATTGTTACTACTCACTCATCAATTTTGTTTTACCATTTTGTTTCTTATTTTAATATTTTATGTTTTTATTACCTTTATTTTTGATATGTATCCTTGGTTTGACTTGGTGAGTTTGCCTTTCTTACTTGAGGTTTACTTATTTGAGTCTTTCGATCTTTAGTAGCCTTGGATTTTTGATTACACAATTTAATCTTGTTTTTGAATTGGTCATTTGGTCTAACATATCACTTGTCATCCTAGATTACCAAATTATAAGTATGTCCCATCCTCATAGTACAAATTATCTTAGTATTCCTACATTTTTTTATTTATGCTCTTTATTTTATATTCTTAGGTTTATCAAAAGCAATTTTTGCACCCTACACAATAAAAAATAACAACATAGCAAACAACCATCCCACAATAAAGGTTTTTTAAGGTACACATCATATTTAATTTTTAGTTATTTTAATTTCTATCATTTAATTTTAGTTATTTTTGCTTTAAAAGACTATAACTTTTTTTAGCATCAATGTTATGTGTTCTAATGTTCTTTCTCGAAGCACCATCCCCTGTCGATCCTTAGTGACATATGATGAGATTAAAGTGGGTCATATGTATACATACAATATTTTCAACTTTTATTAAATACTGATGCTTTATATCTTGTAAGAACTCATCAAGAATCAATCTCTCTAAGTGCATGCCCTAAGGGGTACATGAGAAAAGGGTGGGTAGACCTTTGGTGGTTCACAGGGTTATTATCCATTATTGCCACATTATTATCAATCTAACCAACTCCCAAAACCATTATGTAAGCTCTTACTCCTCCCTAGCACATTCATCTAATAATTTTTCTCTTTCCATCTCTCTTTTCCTCACCTTTATCCCTTTTTGTCAATCAGCTTTACTAGGTCGACTGGGTCAACCCTGTACAATTTCAAGATATTTTTACTTAGGAATTAGGTTAGACTTTGGCCAACCTAGCTCGAGACCTAGTGAATAATTAACTATAATTATATAGGGTTGATTGGGTGAATCTTATCAACCAACATATTCAGAAGGGTTTGGGGAAAGATCCACCTATATATACAAGATCATTTCATCATTATTTTAATGTGAAATCAAGAGTTATTATTTGCTCACTCTATTTTAAAATATGCTCTTCTACCATTCTACTTGAAGAGTCTTAACTTAGGGTTTATACTTAGATAATATAGTCTTATGGATAAGTCTTGGATACTTTAGCCTTTCTTGGTGATCCTTACAAACCACAAAAACCTATTGTAAAGCCACTTTAGCTAAGCTAGAGATTGAGTCTTGATAGGTTGACATTTAGGTAAGTATTCTCTAACTTTTCTCCTCTCTTTAATAGATATAAGTAGCATAAGTATTGGATTTTAATAATATTACTCTTCATATTCCATGTATTAGGGTTTTACTCATACTTTGATTAATTGATATTCTCTTATACATGTTTTTATTGTTTACTAACCCCTCATGCTATGCCAAAAGCTTTGGTGAGCACTAGATTAGATTTAATTTTCTTGTTATTAGAATAGGTGAATTATCAAAACCTAAGATCCTCTTAGGATTATTACATGATTGTGTAAGACTAGAGGTTTTGTAACCCTCCTTAGCATGGTGTATTATGATAAGAGATCCCATAATCAGAACTAGTGGATTCCAATATCGATCATGTTCTTGCTTAATAAATGTATTCCCAATCAGAAGTTTAGGTATGATCTATCTTCTTTGATCTAGGATTGATTTATAGATATTATGAATTTTTGATTACATACACATACTCTATTGAAATAGCCTAAGTGTAGAAAGAGTTCTATGCTAAGCTTTGATACTCTTGATAAGAATCACTAGCCTAAGCATGAACACTTGATATAAAACATCCCCTTAACCCATCTAGTGCCTATATGATGTTAGAATTAGTTAATAAAGGCTTATGACCTTATGATGAGAACTAGTTCCCAAAATGATCTTGCACCTTTAGAACATTAAACTTAGCCCAGACATGGCTTGCACCAATGAATCTACCAAAGCCTATGTTGAAATAACCAAGTATTATAAGTGAAGTCTCATGCCATGGCACAACTCACCCAATATGAGCCCCAAATATTTCTATATTACACTTTAGGTGAGTACATAATGCTTGTGCCTTATGTGAATTGATGCCAACACATTCGAGTGATAAATGTTGAGCACTACAGGAATATACTATATTTGTACCTAATTATAATGAGTCTAAAAATGACTAGGATAACTGAATGAGTTCCTGACTTGATGAATTGAAACCATTTTATACAACACATATTAGTAGTTACTTATAAAAATTGGTATCATAGTAGGACCTCTAGAGGAGGCTTAATATTCTATAGGTGATCCTAAGTAGCATAAATTATGATAAAGACAATGCTCATCTTGTTTGTAGTAATGATGCTTGTAGATTTGTCTAAAGAGTTGAAAGGATGTCAAAGGTACCATTTGGAAACTCAAAATGACTATAAAGAATCTAAGTCAAAGATTAAACCTAATATTGAATTCTAGAAGGACACTGAAGACATATTGAGAAGTATAGGTCAAGGCATTCCAAGGTGGTCTACTTGGTTAGCTAGCATGGTAGAAGGAAGATGTTTCTTGGTTTAGGTATTCAATCAAATTGACATTGTAGAATATTGTTTTATAATTGATATAAGATGTTATGAATTGATATCTATCATTATAAAGAGATCTAAAAGTGTGCATTTATGTAATAAAATCTCCATGAAAGTTGACTATGTCTCAAGGTCTTTTAAATGGCAGACTAGTGTGACTTACTAAGTTGAGTGGTGAACTTAGACTCTCAAGGTGATTGGAAAAAGTGTTTGAATATGTTATTAATATCATGTATATCCTATAGATGCTTTAAGGATGGCCGATTTGGATTGAGATGTGAAGAATGAACCCAAGACATGAAATTTAGTGACATGAGGGTTTTAAGTCATTCTATGTTTGTAAACCCCAAGGTGTATGATCTTGAAGAAAATGACTATGTTATGATCTATGAAATCTTAGTAAACATTAGGTAAAATTTAAAATCATGATTGAGAGGTGTTGATGCACTCAAGAAGAGTGCCAAAATGAGCCTAAGAGGTAAAGTCTTTATTGAAAGTCTACATTTAGACCTTGCTTTAGACTATGCCTAATCTAATGAAGTGTTATGAGATGTTTACAAGGTTTATGAAGGGTTTAAAGTAGTGTTTTATCACATTATAGGTTGTATTGGAGTGTATATGAGGTTTTGAGAGAATATTCAGTGATGAGAGGGTCATACTCTGGACCTAAGGTGACTTGTAGCTGAAGGCCTAGTGTGCCAAGACACCTAGTGAGTCCAAATAGAGGATAAAGATTAGATCATAAGGTAAGAGTTATTGTATGAGAATGGTATGAATCTATTTGACATGTTAATAATGTATTGAGAGTATTATAATAGTTTTTCAAGTTCTTTCAAGATATAAGTATGACTGGTAGTTCTAGACTTAACATGCATAAAGACCTAGTGAGGTCAAAATAGAGGGTCAATATGAGTTCTCAAGATGATAGATCCCATGTGAGAAAGGAATGAGGATTTTCATGTTGATTCAAGCATAATGACCAAGTTATGAGGTCATATTTTATGGTGAAGGTAATAAATCATGTTTTGAAGTCTCTTATGCATGCAAATTGAAGTGTTCTAAGGATGAGAAGGATATTTTAATGTTCATTAGCACATGTGATTTGTGCATGGGAAGATGATCATTTTTGAAGATATTTAATATGGTTATAATAAGGTTTAATAAGCATTTGGAAGTGGTTTTAGGTATAAAGCTTTATGAACATTCGTTAAGAATGTCAATTGGTCTTAAACCCTCTCTAAACCCTTATAATGACCCGATTAGAGAAAACTTCCTAGAAAGTGCCCATAATGGATTTGAATTCAATTTTTATGTTTGGATCATGTAAATTACTCCTATAATAATCCATATGTGGTCTCAGTTTGTCAAGGAAGTGAGTAGAAGGTACAAAAAAAGGTTATCTCTAAATATTTTGATGCTACAAGAAGGGTTGACTGAGTCAACTCATGTAAGTGGATGGATGTTGAAGGTAAAGAATTGTTATTGATGTATATGTATTTTTTTTGGAAATTTATGTTCACTGTGTCAATAATTTTGGTCAATCATGTTGACCTATTGCTAAGCTATTAGATAGTGAAAATAGTGAGAAAAAACAAGATAGAGTGAGAAAGTGTTTAGGGATGAGTTGCAGATGAATAGGAAAAGATACAATGGTTTGGGGTATATATTTAAGACATATACCTCAAGTTAGATTGGTTTATAAGTGTTTAATATTACCATACACAAGAAATAAAGTGTTCTCAAGATGACATGTCTAATGAAGATGGACAGTGAAAGAATGAGGTTTAAAGTTTGATCAATTCGGTCTATATTTGACATTTGAAATCTACATATTTTTTATTGGAGATGTTATTAAAATTACTAAAGATCATATAAATGTATTATATGTTCTTATTTATGTCCCTACAAGTGTGAGAACTCATGTTCACCATGATTGTGTTTTTGAGCCAAGATGACTGCTTTAGGTATGCTAGGTGAGATGAAGAGTTTGAGACTTTATGAAAAGATTCAGTGAATAAAATTTACTTTTTTATGTTATTTTATATATTAATGAAATATAAAACCATGATGGAAGGTTTTAAGTTACTATATGGTGTTGATATGTGGAAGTCAAAAAGGCTTGTCTAGTTGTGTTAAGACTATGCAAGAGAGGCTTGAGGAATTGGTTTACTAAACCAATGGTTGATGTATAAATAAATGATAAATATATTTTATGATGATATATATATATATATATCAAAAATTACCTATTAATATGGACTATATGTCAAGGAAGAATCATTTCAAGTGAAAAATATGAACTTATTTATGTGTGTGTTTTGTGCTACAGGTAATTTTCTGAGTAGTCATCTAGGTGAGGTGAATTGGAGGTCCTATGACTTGAGTTGAAGAAAAATAATAATTTTAATATGTTTATAAGTTACATAATTTTAATATTAATTAACTAATAGTCATTTAATGTGCTCAAGATGATGTTGGTGGTCAAAGATGTTTGACTATGTATTTGAGATTTTTGGTAGAACTAAATGAACCTGTTGAAGAGGTGTTTTTGGGTGCTTAAAGATTGCGTGAAGGTATATAATGGACATGGTGAGGTTTTTTTAGTAATTAATGATCTATTTATGTGGTTTTTTATGTGGTTCCTTGGAAAAGTTGACTATGTGCTTCATTTTCATGAGATAGACTTTTCTTTATTTTAAGGCCTAATGGTGAGTAGGCTAAATGGCTTGGTTCAAGTGGTGAGTTGGATTTATAGATGATATGGACCTATGTGGGAATAAAAAATGGTATATTAAAGTTATATTATATTTTTTTCAAGAATTGGTGAAGGTAAAAGAAGGTCTAAGAGGTCCAAGTGGTAGCGTGTGCATGGATAGGCCTAATTGCTTTAGGACTCATTAAGGCCTAATTGAGGTTTGGGACTAATGAGGTAATAACCGACAAAAATAATGATTGTTTCTTGTGTGAAAAATGTATGAGGACATATTAAAATTATAATACAAGTGGGTTAAGTTTCTTGGTCAACCAAGATGGATGAGAACAAGAGTGTGGTATAAAGGCAAGGCCTAATTGGCCTATTTGAGCTAGTTAGACAAGAGAGAAAAAAATCAAAGGAGAGAGAATTTGAAAAATAAGGAGAAATCAGGACCATAAAAGGATAATATTATCATACATGTATATCTAACTGAGTTTATGTAGGTAGATACATAGGTCATTAGACCTAATGAGCTTAGAAGAGGCATGATTGAGCGAGTAAGTATAAGAGGCTATTTGAGTGAGTTTAAAGGGTAAAGAATGAAAACAAAGGAGGTCATAATTAGTAAAGTTATAAATAGGTGTTCAAGGTGATTTAATATCAAATTTATCTTGGTTGGTTCTTGGTTGCCTAGGGGGATGGAGCCTCCTTATAAGATAGAGCTTGCAAAAGACTAGTTGAGTGGGTGCTCAACTAAGTAGGGGTTGGAGCTCATTGTGAAGTTGGTGATTCACTAAAATTTGGATGTTGAAATTATAGGATTGTAGTAAATATACATGATTCAGTGGGTTTCATCCCCCAAGAGGGTTTCCCACATATCTCTCGTGTTCTCTTGTATGTTTATATAGTTTTTTGCTTATGCATTGATCTTGTATGTGTATGAATGCTTCTTTGAATGGTGAAAGAAAGAATTGAATATAAATTGTTATAAAAATGAATCACCCCACATATTATTATCTAATTAAAATAATTGTTATCAGATTAGGACCTTTTGAGGAGGCTTAATAGCCTACAGGTGATCCTAAGTAGCACAAAGTATGATGAAGATACTATTCATCATGTTTGCAATGATGATGCTTGTAGAGTTATATAAAGAGTTAAAAGGATGAAAAAGGTACCATTTTTAAGATAAAAAGGACTATACATAAAATAATTCAAATATAAAACCCAATATTGACATTTTATGACACTGAAGACATACTAAGAAGTACAGGTCAAGACATTTGAAGGTGGTCTACTTGGTCAGCTAGCATGGTAGAAGGAAGATGTTGCTTGGTTTAGGTATTAAATAAAATTGAGATCATATAATATTATTTTATCCTTGATATAATATGTTATTAATTGATATATATCATCACAAATAGATCTGAAAGTGTGCACTTGTGCAAGAAAATCTCCCTGGAAGTTGACTATGTCTCAAGGTCTTTTAAATGGCAAACTAGTGTGATTTGCTGAGCTGAATGGTGACCTTAGACTCTTAAGGTGATTGGAAAAAGTGTTTTAATATGTTATTGATGTCATGACAATATTTTTTATGATTTTAGGATGGTAAATTTTTCCCTAGATGTGAATAATGAGCCCAAGACATGGAATTTAATGACATGAGGGTTTCGAGTCATTTTATGTTTGCAAACCCCAAGGTGTGTGATCTTGAAGAAAATGAATATGTTATGATTTTCATAAGATTATTAAACATTATTTTAGGTGTTATAACATGAGTGAGAGGTGTTTATTCACTCAGGAAGAGTGCCAGAGTGAGCTTAAGTGGGAAAGTCTTTATTGAAGGTCTGTAGCTAGACCTTACTCTAAACTATGCCTAATCTAATGACGTGTTATGAGATGTTTACAAGGTTTATGAAAAGTATAAATTAGTGTGTGATAAAATTATAGGTTTTATAATAGTGTATATGAGGTTTTGAGATAATATACAGTGATGTTAGGGTCTTAGTCTAGACCTAAGGTGACTTGTAGCTGAAGGCCTAGTGTGCCAAGACACCTAGTGAGGCCAAGTGGAAGATGAGGATCAGATTCCAAGGTAAGAGTGATTATATGAGAATGGTATGAATTATTTTACATGTTAATTATGAATTTATTCCAATAAAATAGGTTTATAAGTGCTTTCAATATCCAAGTATGACTGGTGGTTCTAGACCTAACATGCATAAAGACCTAGTGAGGTCCAAATAGAGGGTCAAGTTGAGTTATCACGATGATAGAGAACATGTGATAATTTATTAAGGATTTATAGGTTTATTAAATCATAATTACCAATTATAATTTCATGTATTTAAGGTGAAGGAAATAAATCATGTTTTAAATTCTCTTATGCATGCAAAATGAAGTTTTACAAGCTTGAAAAGGATATTTTGATGTTCATTGGCACGTGTGACTTATGAATGGGAATATTATCATTTTTTAAGAGATTTAATATGGTAATAATAAGGTTTTACAAGAATTTAGAATTGGTTTTAGGTAAATATCTTTATGAACCTTCATTAAAAATGTAAACTGGTCTTAAACCCTCTCTAAACCCTTATAGTGACCTGATTGGAGAAAAATTGATATAAAGTGCCTATAATGTATTATAAATTAAATTTTTATGTTTGTATAATGTATATTACTCCTATATTAATCCATTTGTGGTCTTATTTTATCAAGTGAGTAGAAGGTACATAAAAAGGTTGTTTCTAAATATTTTGATGCTACAAGAAGGGTTGACTAAGTCAACACATGCAAATGGATGGAGGTTAAATGTCAACACTTTTTACTTATGTCCATGGATTTATTTTTTAGGTTATTTTAACCATGTCAATAATTTTGGTCAATCAAGTTGACCTATCATTAAATTACCAGATAGTGAAAACATTGAAAAAAAGCAAGCTAGAGTGAGAAAGTGTTTAGGGATGAGTTGCATATGAATAGGAATGGATCCAAAGGTTTGGGGTATTTTTAAAAGACATATAACTCATGTTACCTTGGTTTATAATTTTTTAATATTCCCATACATAAGAAAGAAAGTGCTCTCGAGCATACATGTCTAATGAAGATGGATAGTGAAAGAGTGAGGTTTAAAGTTTGATCAATTGGGTCTATATTTTCCATTTTACCTATACATATTTACGGTTGGAGATGGTTTTATAATTATTTAAGATAATATAAATGTGTTATATTTTATTTTTTGTGTCCTTATAGGTGTGATAAGTCATGTTCACCATGACTATGTTTTAAAGCCAAGATGACTGCTTCAAGTATGTTAAGTGAGATGAAGAGTTTGAGAATTTATGACAAGATTCAATGAATAAAATGTACTTGTTTATGTATTTTTACATATTAATGAAATATAAAATATTGATGGAATGTTGTGAGTTACTATAAGGTTTTGAGATGTGGAAGTCAAAAAGGCTTGTCCAGCTGTGTTAAGACTGTGTAAGAAAGGCTTGAGGAATTTGTTTGTTAGACCAATGGTTGATTTATAAATAAATGATATATATATATATATATATATATATATATATATATATATATATATATATATATATATATAGTATTATTTTATAAATATATCATAAATTACCTATATAATATGGATTATATGTCAAGTAAACATCATTTAAAGTGAAAAATATGAACTTTATGACTGTGTTTTGTGCTACAAGTAGTTTTATGAGTAGTCATCTGGGGGAGGTGAGTTGGAGGTCCTCTAACCTAATTTGAAGAATAAAAATAATTTTAATATTTTGAAAACTACCCTAATGTTAATTTTAATTCAATAATAGTAATTTAAAGTGCTCAAGATGATGTTGGTGGTTAAATATGTTTGACTATGTTTTTGAGATTTTTGGTAGAACTGAGTAAGCTTGTTGTAGAGGTGGTTTTGGGTGCTTGAAGCTTGAGTGAAGGTATAAAATGGAAATGTTTAGGTTTTGAGGTAATTAATGATATATTTATGTTATTTTTTCATATTTTTACTTGGGAAAGTTGACTGTGAGCTTCAGTTTCATGAGATAAACTTTTTTATGTTTTAAGGCCTAATGGTGAGAAGGCTAAATGGCTTGGTTCAAGTGGTGAGTTGGAGTTACAGATGATATGGACGTATGTGATAATTATAAATGGTATATTAAAGTTATATTATAAGTTTTTAAATCATTGGTTAATTTTGAATATGGTCCAAGAGGTCTAAGTGGTAACGTGTGCATGGATAGGCCTAATTGATTTAGGTCTCATTAAGGCCTAATTGAGGTTTGGGGATAACGAGGTAATGACCAACCAAAAGAGTGATTTTTTATTGTTTGAAAAATGTATGAGGAAATATTAAAATTATAATACAAGTGGGTTAATTATCTTGGCTGACCAAGATGGATGAGACCAAGAGTGTGGTAAAAAGGCAAGGCCTAGTTGGCCTATTTGAGCTAGTTAGACAAGATAGAAAAAAAGTGAAGGAGAGAGCTTTTAAAAAATAATGAAAACTTAATTAAGGAACATAGGAGGAGAATAGGATAAGGAATTAATATATAACCAAGTTTATGTAGGTGGATACATAGGTCATTGGACCTAATGAGCCTATATGAGGCATGATTGACCAAGTAAGCCTAATAGGCTGTTTGAGTGAGTTTGAAGGGTTAAAAATGAGGTCATAATTATTTGATTAATAATTTTTTTAAAGGTGATATAATATTAAAAGTATATTAGTTGGTGCTAGGTTTCCTAGGGGGTTGGAGCCTCCTTGTAAGATAGAGCTTGAAAAAGACTAGTTGAGTGAGTGCTCAACTAGGTAGGGGTTGGAGCTCCTTATGAAGTTGGTGATTAAATAAACTTTGGATATTTAAATTATAGGAATATATTAAATATGATTTTTTCAATGGGTTTTATCCCCCAAGAGGGTTTCCCACATATCTCTTGTGTTCTCTTGTATGTTTTAATAGTTGCTTGTTTATGCATTGATCTTGTATATGTATGAATGCTTCTTTGAATGGTGAAAGAAAGAATCAAATATAAATTGTTATGAAAATAATTATCCCCCCATCTCAATATATACTTCCAAAAATTGGTATCATATTAGGACATTTGGAGGTAGATTAATATCCTATAGGTGATCCTAAGTAGCATAAAGTATGATGAGGATACTATTCATCTTGTTTGCAGTGATGATGCTCGTAGAGTTGTCTAAAGAGTTAAAAGTATGTCAAGAGTACCATTTATTAGATAAAAAGGACTATATATAAGATAGGTTAAATATAAAACCAAATATTTACATTTAGAAGGACATTGAAGACATATTGAGAAGTACAAGTCAAGGTGTTCCAAGGTGGTCTACTTGGTCAACTAACATGGTAGAAGGAAGATGTTTCTTGATTTAGGTATTAAATGAAATTGAGATTGAAAAATATTATTTTATAATTTATATAAGATGATATTAAGTGATCTATATCATCATAAATAGATTTGAAAGTGTGCATTTGTGCAATAAAAGCTCCATAGAAGCTGACTATGTGTCAAGGTCTTCTAAATGGTATACTAGTGTGACTTGTTGCATTGAATGGTGACCTTAGACTCTCAAGGTCATTGGAAAAAGTGTTTGAAGGTGTTCTTGATGTAATGGTATCCTGTATATTCTTTGAGGATGGTTATTTTGGCCCTAGATGTGAAGAATGAGCACAAGACATGAAATTTAATGACATGAGGGTTTCAAGTCATTTTATGTTTTCAAGCCCCAAGGTGTGTGATATTGAAGAAAATGAATATGTTATGATATATGAAAGATTATTTACCATTAGGTGAAGTGTATTAAATGATTTCTTTAGTTTTTATGATGCTAGTAATGCATGTTTGAATTCTTGAGTGGTGTCTAAGAAATTAGATCAGAGCAAGGGATGTGAAAGAGTTGATGATTAGTCCTAAAGACTAATGTATTCTTGGTAAATTTGTTGTCCTTGAGTTGTAATGAATAGAGATGTTCCAAGAGTTATGTTTTCATGCTATATGTTCCTTGAGAGTAAGCATCAAATTTATGTAGGTGATGTTTTCCTATAACATGTCAAGATGCTAGTGACTTGAATGAAGAAGGTTGCTATAGTGTTATTCAAGGTTGTATCATGAGTTGAAATGTTCTACAGATGTCATGATGACCTCATAAGGTTATAATAATACAATTTGACTTGTTATAAATTCCATGAATATATTTAGTGGCTTGAAGGTTATCAATGTTATGTGTGTTTCATAATAGGGTATTGATTCTATGTGGACAAAATTTGAATATTTGTTCCTTAAAGAGTTATATGAGAAGCTTTGGTGTCCTTTGTGCATGGAGATGAAATTTAGGTCATAATTTATATGTTATTTTTTATTTTTTTGTATATCATGAAAAATTCAAAATAGTATCAAAATATTGTTAAAGTGAATGAGGTCTCACAGACCTATTTTGACTATGTGATAGCCAAGAAGGTGTCTTGTAATGGTTTGAGCCATGATGGCTTGTGAGGATTGAAGAGAAGATGTGTGGTAGTATGAGGACCATAGGTGAGTTGATTTATCATATTTTAAAGATTACCATGTCTATTCAATATGTTCAAGAATACTTTGTTAAGTGATAAAGAGATAGTCTTATTTGTATTAGGTCTCCATGAGACCTAATGAGGGTATGAGAGCTAATGGAGATTTATAAGTGAAAGAAAATGGTTTATGGATACCTATACATGGATAAGACTCATATAAAATGGAAATTAAGTATATGAAAAGGATGATATGATGAGATGACTTGAATAAAGTATTGACCTTTGAAGTCTTCTTAAAGGTAAGACAATATATTATTTATTTGTTGTAACAAGTTGGTATATAGTTTCAGATGACATGATCTAGATGGAGCATGGAGTTATGGGGATAAAAATTAGTTTTTGAGAAACTAGATGATAAACATGCATGAATAAATGGGGAGATTTATAGCTTTGTAAATGACTAGGTCTAAGGATCAATAGTGCTGTTAGAAATGACCTTTGTCATTAATGTCAAAGGGGGAGAAAGATTTGAAGAGGAGAACTAGATTGAGGAGAGATGTGAATGGTATACTATGTTAAAGTGTTTACCATGAATGACAATGGGGGATATTTTTGAGGTATGTTCCCATTAGGTGTGTTTGTGGCATTAAGGTTATCATTGATGTCAAAGGTAGTCAAAGGTCATTAATGTCCTAGAAATGTTTTTGAGAAGAGGCAATGAGTGAGCATGTTATATAGGAGGTTTATCATGATAATGTGTTCTTAGTATGTATCTATAATGTCAATTATGTCTTAAAGAGGTATGGCACCTGGTGAGTTTGTTTGATAGATTAACTCTTAAGCATGAATATAGATTTTGATTATATAAGACATGATGATGGTGATACAGAGTTATATAAGCTTGAAAGTGTGTATTTAAGTGTTATATCATGAGTGAGAGGTGTTGATGCACTTAGGAAGAGTGGTAAATTTATCCCAAGAGGGAAATTATTTATTTAAGGTCTAGAACTAGACCTTGTTCTAGACTATGCCTAATCCAATGAAGTGCTATGAGATGTTGCCAAGGTTTATGAAGGGTGTCAAGGAGTGTGAGATAACATGAGAGGTAATATAAGAGTGCATATATTGTTTTTAGAGAATCTAAAATGATGAGAGGGTCGTACTCCATACCTAAGGTGACTTGCAGCTAAAGGCCTAGTGTGCCAAGACACGTAGTGAGGCTAAATGGAGGATGAGGATTAGATTATAAGGTAAGAGTGATTATATGAGCATGGTATTAAGGTATTTGACATGTTAATGATGTATTAAGATCAATTAAACATGTTTCTATGTGCTTTCAAGATCCAAGTATGACTGGTGGTTCTAGACCTAACATGCATAACGACGTAGTGAGGTCTAAATAAAGGATCAAAATGAGTTATCAAGATGATATAGACCATGAAAAAATGGAATGAGTATTGAAAAGTTTATTAAAGCATAATTACCAAGTTTTAATTCATGGATTAAAGGTGAAGGTAAGAAATCATGTTTAAAAGTCTCTTATGCATGTAAAATAAAGAGTTTCAAGCTTGAAAAGGATATTTTGATGTTCATTGGAAAGTGTGACTTGTTCATGAGAACATAATATTTTTAGGAGAGATGGAATATGTTCCTAATAAGGTTTAATAATAATTTTTAAGTGGTTTCAAGTACAGAGCTTTATAAACATTCATTAAGAATGTAAACTGGTCTTAAACCCTCTCTAAACCCTTATAGTGACCTGATTGGAGAAAACTTTCAAGAAAGTGCCTGAATGGATTGTAAAGTCAATTTTGATGTTTTGATAATGTATATGACTCTATAGTCATCCCTAGGTGGTCTTATTTTGAAGGTAGTGAGTAGAAGGTATATAAAAAGGCTTATTTTTGAGAATTTTGATGCTATATGAAGGGTCGACTAAGTCAATGCATGTAAGTAGATGGAGATTGAAGGGTAATACTTGTTATTGATGTCCATGGATTTATTTTGGTAAGTTATGTTCACTATTTCAATCATTTTGGTCAATGAAGTTGACCTAGAAAATAGTGAGACAAAGCAAGCTAGAGTGAGAAAGTGTTTAAGGATGAGTTAAAGATGAATAGGAATAGATACAATGGTTTTGGGTATATTTTTAATACCTATACCTCATATTACCTTGGTTGGTAAGTGTTTAAGATGACCATACACAATAAATAAAGTGCTCTCAAGATGACATGTCTAATGAAGATGGATAGTGAAAGAGTGAGGTTTAGAGTTGCATCAGTTGGGTCTATATTTTCCATTTGATAGATGCATATTTTTGATTTTATATGTTATTATAAATACTTAGGATAATATAAATGTATTATATTTTCTTTTTTATGTCCCTATAGGTGTGAGAAGTCATGTTCACCATGACTATGTTTTTGAGCCAAGATGACTGCTTCTAGTATGCTAGGTGAGATGAAGAGTTTGAGACTTTATGACAATATTTAGTGCATAAAATTTACTTGTTTATGTTTTTTAAAATATTAATTAACTATATAATCTTTATGTAAGGTTTTGAGTTAATGTAAGGTGTTGAGATGTGGAAGTCAAAAAGGCTTGTCCAACTGTGTTAAGACTGTGTAAGAGAGGCTTGAGGAATTGGTCTATTATACCAATGGTTTATGTCTAAATAAATTATCCATATATTTTATGATGATATATAATATCACAAAGGACATATTAATATGGATTATATGTCAAGTAATCATCATTTCAAGTATAAAATATGAACTTTTTTGATTGTATTTTATGCTATAGGCATTTTTTTGAGTAGTCATATAAGGGAGGTGAGTTTGAGGTCATATAACCTAAGTTTAAGAATAAAAATAATTTTAAGATGTTGATAAGGCCCATAAGGTTCATATTAATTCAATAATAGTCAGTTAAAGTTCTCAAGATGATATTGGTGGTCAAATATGTTTGACTATGTTTTTGAGATTTCTAGCAAAACTGAGTGAGCCTGTTACATAGGTGTTTTGGGTGATTGGATCTTGAGTGAAGGTATATAATATAAATTGTGAGGTTTTTTAGGTAATTAATTATATTTTTATGTGATTTTTTCATATTTTTACTTGGTAAAGTTGAATGTGTGCTTTAATTTAATGAGACAGACTTTTTTATGTTTTAAGGCCTAATGGTGAGTAGGCTAAATGGCTTGGTTCAAGTGGTGAGTTAGAGTTACAGATGATATGGACCTATGTGGAAATGATAAAATATATATTAAAGTTATATTATAAGTGTTTAAAGTGTTGTTAAAGGTCAAATATGGTCTAAGAGGTCCAAGTGGTAACATGTGCATGGATAGGCCTAATTGCTTTAGGTCTCATTAAGGCCTATTTGAGGTTTGGTGCTAATGAGGTAATGACCAACCAAAAGAGTGATTTTTTATTGTGTTAAATTTTTATGATGACCTATTAAAATTATATTCTAGGTGGGATAAATATATTTTCTGAACAATATGGATGAGACCAAGAGTGTGGTATAAAGGTAAGGCTTAATTGGCCTATTTGAGCTAGTTAGACAAGAGAGAAAAGAAGCAAAGGACAAAGCCTTTGAAAAATAATGAATAGGTCATTATGGAACATCAGAGGAGAAGAGGATTAGGCATTCATATATAACCAATTTGATGTAGGTGGATACATATTTCATTGGACCTAATGAGCCTTGAAGAGGCATGATTTGAGGAAGTAAACCCAAGAGGATTTTTGAGTGAGTTTGAAGGGTAAATAATGAAAAAAAAGAGGCCATAATTATTTGAGTCAACAAAAAGTGTTCAAGGTGATATAATATTTAAGGTATCTATGTTGGTTCTTTGTTTTTGGGGGTTGGATCCTCTTTGCAAGATAGATATTGCAAAAGACTAGTTGAGTGGGTGCTCAACTAGGTAGGGGTTGAAGCTCCTTGTGAAGTTGGTGCTTCACTAAATTTTGTATCTTAACATTAAAGGACTATAGTCCATATAAATGTTTTAGTGAGTTTTATCCCCCAAGAGGGTTTCCCACATATCTCTTGTGTTATCTTGTATGCTTGTGTAGTTACTTGCTTATGCATTAATCTTGTATGTGTATGAATGCTTGTTTGAATGGTGAAAGAAAGAATTGAATATACATTATTATGAAAATGATTCATCCCACCTCTTAGTATATACTTCCAATAATGGTATTTAGTGTTATGAAGAGGAAGGTGGGATACAATGCATGGGATAAAATATCCCCTTGTTAATTTTAGGACCGATGCTAGTTCATTCCAAGGACCAAGAATGTTAACCTTTTATACTCAAAGAGGCATGAATATTACCATTGGAGGTTAAATATGTGTGAAATTTCACTCTAAATTAGTTTCTAGATAAATAATCTTCTACTTGTCATTTAGTTATTGATCCACACTTCACAAATTTCTAAATCAAGGGAAAATGTTTGGATTCTAAAATAAACATTAAAAAGAGGGTAAGGGAGGGAAGGAAAGGGTATTTATAGGCTTGGAAAGTGATAATGATTCAAGAACTAGGCTAAGTACCCTACCATAATTATACCACTATGTGTTGAGTTTCATCGAGGGTTCTAACTCAATTTTTATATAAAGGGGAGGAATATGAGGAAATAAGAGAGAATTCTTAATTTATAAACCCTTCACAAGATATTAATATTCAATAAGCCTACAATAAATAACACATAGATTCTTTAGACATAATCTATATATTAACACACATATCAAAAATATTGTAAGGGATATGAAAAGGGTTCATAAATAGGTTAGAATAATGAAGCAAGTTATAACCAATGTAGTCATTAAGTAACCAAGTATCAATTCAATTTACTTAACATTAACATATATTTAATAATTGGAAACATTTGAAAATATTTAACAAATAAAATACCAATTTTACATAAGGCAAGAAATAACATTCATTAAAATAAGTTTGTTTACAAAATCACTGATCATGATAGACATTTACAATCCAAAAGAGTGAAGGAATAAGTAGGTGAAATACTAGCTCAATTCTAACAGTGTTTTGGGACTAAAAATTTCCAACCCTCAAAATGGAATACAAATATACATTTATAATAAGGATGGGGCTCACCTCCAAGTAGCATGGGATTCTCATCCTGGGCCATGATGGCCACTTTAGGTTGTTACAACTGTATTGATTTAAAAAAAGAGAAAAACCTCCCAACTCTCTCCAAAAGATATTCTAGGGCCCACTTAATTGATATGTGGAGGGGCTACAAATGAACCAACTTCTAGATGTTTAGACTCTACCTCCCTAGTGGCAAACACAACTAATACTAGGTCAAAATCCAAGTCCAACTTATCCAAATTCATTAGTGGCTCTTGAAATATCACTTTTGATTGGGATACTAACCTTTGATAAAATTGGAGTGGGGCCCTCATGGACACCTTGATATTTAAAACTTGAGTAATTCTTTCATTGGATTGGGTAGATAGTTTGAGCATCAGCTGGGCTCTAGCCTTGTTAGAGCTAGCCACTTTCCTTCTCATGACTTGGTCAAAGTGACATAGGTGAACTCTAAACTTGTTCCTATCTAATAGAGTTTTATATGGGTGGAATAACACCATGATATTGACCTCCTTGAAGTAGGCCAATATATTTTTATTGACTTCTTTTAGGGGGCCTACTATCATCTACGTTAAGATTAAATAGTCCTTAAATTTAGATCTCATGATCCTAATGTATGTTTGATATAGGCTCAGGTCGAAGGTGAGCATGAACCTCAACTTTGGTAACATGCCCTTGTGCATGATTATGACCAACTTCCTTCCTTTACTATATACTAGAGCAACTCTCTTCAAGTAGGCCTGAGACTTTTGAAGATACATCTTGATGACTACTAGAGTCTTGACCACCTTCTTGAGTGTGATAAAAGTTTTAGGAGGGAATCCTCAAATTTTATAGTCATCTCCATAGGGAAGGATATCTTCACTTGTGCCTCTAGCACTTGAACCTACTACTACATATCCTTCATCAAAATATCTAACATATCATGTGTAGCTTGAAGAACCGAGACTAGGTCCTCAACCACTTTATCTTCTCTCGTGGATGTCCTCAATTTAGTGAGGGAGAATAAATATTCTTGAGTTTACCAAACCATAAGGTTCCCCTCTTAGATGAACCTTTAGGTGATAATCCTCTACATGTTTCTTGTGGTGTGGTTGAAGTCGCACTATACATTAGGTTACCCTATAGAGTCATCTCAAGTGCTTATGACACTGTAGTTATTCTTAGGATAGAAGGAGGTGTTGGTGGGGTGATGGATATGGTCATGATAGGGGGAGGACAAGGTGGAATTGGAATTAATGGAGTGGAAGGTATAAAAGAGGAATGTAACATAAGAGGAGGTGGCATGGGGTCATAAGGAGGTAAGATGAATGATGAAGCCCAAAGGAACATCTATGCCTACCAATTGCTCTAGGTCAAGCTCTCTTATTGGGATATGACTATAGGGAGAGGGGAATTCAATGGAAAGGAATAAATATGTTGGTTAAATCCAAATTCCTTGCACCTAGGATGATGGAAAAGGGAGGCTTGATAATGATGCAAGGAACCACTAAAGGTGGTGTAAGAAGAGCAGTGAAAGTTTACAGGGAAGGTTGAGAAGGATTAGTTATAACCTAAATAGAAGAATTAGGCTGGGTTACATTTTATTTCTTTTTGGGCCTCTTGACCATATTAACTTCAATAATTATAGTTGAGGGAGTAGGGGTGGCAGAGGCCACAAGGACTGACTGAGGAATTTGTTTGGTAACAACATGTGTAGCTGGAATGGACTGAGATGCTTGATATGTAAACATAAGTACACTTATTACTGGAAATATATCTACACTTTCTGAGGTTAGGGCACCTAAAAGTATCTAGACTCGAGTTTGAATGAGTGGAGGAGCTGTGAAGAGCCCTGCTTGTGGCATGGTTGATGTAGATGGAAATGAGGAGGTGAGGATGCTTTACATGGTTGAGGCTAGAGGCATTTGGGTGAATTTTGGAGTGGGTGAAATAGGGAAGAGGGGAGGCATCACCTAAGAAAATGATTGAGAATTAGGAAACTAGGTGGTGTCATGAGAGGATGCTAAAGAGTGGAAGCAATAGAAAAAGGGATATATGTGAGTGCTAGTTATTATTCATTCCTCAAAATAGTCTCCATGATACAATTAATGTAAAACCTAAGTGTTTTAATAACCTAAGGTTGAGATGATTAGATTGGATCCAATTAATTTTGGATTACTTGATGTTGAACTACCTTAGGTCAAGCCATTAAAATCATAGGAGGTGTTAGAGGTAAAGCTAAGGGCCAAAGGATAAAATCTCCAAGAGGAGAAGTTATTGGGAATCCATATATAATTCCCCTCTAAATTTAGGGGGAGTCACTTGAACATCTTGACTAGGATGGGCCAATGTGGAAGAGGTAAGGCTAACCAAATGGATGGTTAGGTTGATCTTACTTTACTTTATTATTCATCTAAGCCTCAATCATGGTGAACACCTCTTGATCTTTGACTGGATTCAGGTAGAGCTTTTCAATATCCTTGGGTTGGTGGCCATAATTAAGGTTGATATGGGCTTGATATTTGGCAAGGTGAGACTGTATGACACCATACAAGTCCCAGTCCCTATTATCTACCCTACCTAGGGCAAGGGAGTCCCTTCTTAACACCATATTCTATAAAGGGGGAAGGGTCTATAAATGTGTTTCTAGATGGTGATCAAGAGACCCACCCTTCTATTGGTGGTTGATGTAGTTCCCAAAGACACCATTCACCAGTTAGTATGTGATTTCCTACTCTACTAGGTGGTTTGAGACTTGATAGCATAGGCAAAGAGGATCTTGAAGAGTGCCTACCACCTAAATTATTGTATCCTCCATGCAATACCAATAGTCCCTAATAGAAGTGAGAGAGTCACATATTTCATTTGATAATTGAGGCATGGTTGCTTCATTTATGGCCATGTAGACCACCAAATAGAAGGACTCACATGTATCTTGAATTTATTTTTTATAATGGTGGCTATATAGTTTGTATAAAACTATATGGAACACCGCACCCCTCGGAACCCATGCTAGAAAAGTAGAAGGCTTGAATGTGAACATCTTATACACCATGTCTACTAGGTATTTCATAATATATAAGTCTCCCCCTCCCTAAGGATCTCCCATCACTTTGATATTATTGAAATTGACTACCCATCCAAGGTTGGGGACTTGCTCACCTTAAAGGATTATGTGGAACAGGGGAATCCATAAGAGGTTGATGTGTAGACAGTCACCCTCCCTAAATAATTAGTTGAATAGGATCATATTGACATGGATTACCTCTTTGAAGGTGTAGATAGTATATGCATTCACATCCATCTTGAAGACCCACTTTGCATCAAGGTTCTTTGCCTAGTCCTTCAAGATGTCATAAATTTGGTGAGAGTTGGTCTAAGTGGTCACCATAATTGAATCATATGTGAGAATGTACTCTAAGAGGTTATAGTAATCCTTGAAGGAAACTCTTGATATGTATGCAATATTATTCTAGGAGTTCCTAGAGTATACCATGTCATAGATACCATCCTATGCTCACTTCACCATGAGTAGCAATTTTCCAAATAAGTAAACATAGGGAAAAACCTATGGTTTGGTTGTGGCTTGGGGTAGCCCACACTTATCATATGCCTAAAGGGCATATTTAAACTCATCCTCATCATCATAATTATTTTTTGAGGATTTGGGCACCAGTTTGATGGATTTAAACATCTGGTTATAGTGCTTAAAACACATCAAGCCATTCAGGAACATGGCATCCCTATACTTTAGATTGCATTTGGGGTTTGAGGATGAGGTGGCCATTAAAAATAGGACATAATTATATTACAAGGAACACTGATCAAAAGGAGAACACATAGGGCACTGGTAAAAACAAAAAGTGAAGAGTGGATTTTGGGAAACTTAGAGAAATAACAACTAATGAATTTACCTTGGGGCACTTATAAGGATCCACATACATCTTTTGTATTGATGGAATTTGGTGACTCACTTGATTTGAATTAAAATTTGATTTGGTGGTCTGATGTTTTCCATTTATTTCCTAATATGGACATACAATCAAAAATCATGATCAATCATCACCTACTAGATTTAACAATCATGACATGACACTTTAACATGTCAAATTAGTGCCCAATTTACCACCTAATTAATACCAAAAGTATTATAGGCACACAACCATATCATCCTCAAGGCTTTCTGGGTAGTTCCTAATTTGTGTTACATGTGCTCTACTAATTTGTTCCTACTATAATGATCAACACTTAGGTATGATCTAGTGATTCATATGTATATGCTTGAGAGAATAAAATGCCATATGGGGGATGCATGGCATATTTTTATTAGCCTTATGACTCTACAATTTATTTGTTTTGACCACCCCAAGGTATTTTGGGCTCCATTTACCAATATGCAAGGAAATACCATGTGGAAGGATATGATAAGTTAGGATCCCTTGGGATCTTAATTTTTTTTAGTTCTAAGAGACTGACATGATTTCCAATGGGCTGCATGGCACTTTATTACTTTTTGAATCTCTCCTAGGATCTGACATCTCTATCAGACCTAGGAGATTGACACACCTGACATTAGGGTGAGCTCATTGGTAAGATCCTGACAACTTTAAGCTTTGGGTAACATGGTATTATTCTACTATTTAGGTTCTCCCAAGCTCTAACATTTCTAATAGATCTAGGAGACTAACTAGTCTTAAAATGATCACCATGGAAATTTCCAATTTGGTTGGCTCTCCTAGGATCTGACATTGCTGATAGATCTAGGAAACTCACCATTCTAATTGTGGGGTACCATAATTAGATAGGCTCTAATACCTCTAGCAGAGATCCATGTGAATCTCTTTCATTTAACTACTCTTCCTATAGAAATCCACAAAAAGAGACTAATTAAAAGGAAAATAAACATGAGGAATATAAAAAATCACCTAACTATTAGCTAAGTTCACTAAGTGCCATGTAGGACTCCAGGAGTCTGGCACTCCAAGATACTGAGACTCTGGGAACCTGAATATAGATTCAAACCTACATAAAGTTATCACATTAAATATTCTAAATAATAAATCACTTTGTTTACTTGAGGGTTTAACAAAGATTCAACTGTGTCAACTTAGGGGTCATCGAGGGTTCTTTATAGGGATCAATTAGCCACTAAAAATACTCACCATGCTCAGGAAATATATAAACTTTAAGGTTCTCTCAAAAAGGAGATGACCAGATAAGATATATCTAGGACTTTGTGTTGGATCATTTTAAAAGAAGGGTCCCCTACTTCTACAAAAAGGGGGTGTGTTGGCCACAACACTAACCACGCTAGAAATCTTTTGGTGGAGGTTACCAAGATTGCGCTTTTGAGGAATATTTTTATATTTTACAATTTGGTTCAATTATTTTGAATAATACTATAAGTTTTTATCCATGAAGGGCTGGGGACCAATCCATGGGTTCAGGGAAAATAAAAAAGCTCATGATTAGTTAAGACAAACCTAAAAAAAAATAATGCTACATTTTATTTAGATATTTAAATTAAGTGTCTATGATGGCTTAAACCAAGAAAATATTTATTCTAAATTCATGAGCTCTATTAAAAATCATTGACCTTAAAAATTATAGAAATTAACCATGTAATTACAATAGTTCACACAAGATATTCAAAGTTCAATTGGGATATCGAGTTCCAGTTATGTCACATATGCAACATGCCTTTTATTTCACTTCTTTGATTAATAGGGGAACCTCAAGGCAAAATGAGAATGACCAAAAAAATAAAAAGGGAAAGGGAAAACTAAACTAACAACAAAGGATGGGAAGAAAAAGTAGGAAACACAACAAGAAAGGGAAAATAAAATTATTTGCAGAGGTTTTAAGGTAATACATGATTGAATCAATTAGACATCTAATTCTTAAGGAATTTGAGAAGGACAAATGAAACATCTAATTGCATCTCTTTTGTCCTTTAATTTGGAAAACACTAACCTAAAGATTTTTTTATATGTTATTTTCATGAAATTCAAGCAAACTAAGACTATACAATTATGCATTATGTTTGTATCTAAATTGTAAAAAGTGTGGGGATATGGTCTAAGAAATATCTTTTCCAAAACATTAAATTATGGTAAGGTGTATGGTTGGTCAACAACACAATAGAATATCTTGTGTGTCCAACCTGGTGGGGTATCCTCTTTATTGTAGCCAATAGATAAATCAAATATGAGTTGATCTTTGACTGTAATAGACACTTTGACAACACCCTCTTGGTCTTCTTCATTGCCAAGAAGGTATGGGAGTGATTTTTACCATGTTAAATCCCTCTTGGATTTATCATCTGTGGTAGAGGTATGCATATAATTACATTATATTAATTCATGTTTAGGGGTGACTTATATTGGTATACCTCCCATGCCCATGACCTCTACATTCATGACTTTGCCATTTTATTTAAATGTAAGGTTGCCTGTAAGTGTAATATATTTTATTCTATCTTATATCAATTCATTGATTATACATAGGTAGCTTGATTCATCTTTAGTTTCTTCTTAGAGATCAATCACCTCCAATGATGGATTGGGAGATATGTAGATACTATTGTGTTGCTTACCACCTCGAACCAAACTTTTAGTTGGATAGGGATAATCATATGATAAGAATGCTTCAGATGCATCTTCCTCATCCAATGGCTCTAACTTATCAAGTTCATCTTCAAGCTAATTTTAAGAGATTTTTGATTCACCCTCTTGAGTAGGCAACTTGTCTTCAATTTTATCTTCTAATACTATGTTGTTCCAGATAGCCACCACTTCTTCATCATTAGACTCATCATTGATGCTCTCAAAGATTAACCTAGGCATTGTATATCGGTGGCTTCTTAAAAGGAATGGCATATATTTAGAAAAAGTATCAAAAGACACGTAACTACTAAAACTAATAAAATCATCCTATTGATTATGTACTAAATTAACAGAGTTATATGCATTAGTGGAGCAAGTAGGGTCTTCATTAAATACATGGGATTTGACTTGATAACACATTTAAGGCAATTCTTGGGGTAATGTTTCATTGTAAAATGTGAATTGATTAATGGGATGACTCATAAATAAGAAAATTAAAGGCTTTTTTTGGTAATCACTCAATTATCCCGATGGGTAAGAAAATTAACTACTATGATCATGGGACATGGCTTGATTTTCAATGGTGCAAGCTACTTGATATGTCAGTTCCAAGGACATGAGAGTTAAATAATTCTTATAAACAAACATAATACTAAAGGGAAACAACATTCTAAGGTAAATCTCTATGGATACTGCTTGCGTGTGTAGGAAAGGGTCTTTAAACCTCAAATACAACTAATGAAAGCCTTGGTTGAAATCACTCAAAGACACATTAGGTTCCCTATGGGCCATAGTAAAATGGTGTTACAGGGTAGTAATATCAATGGACTCTCTAAAATGGCTTAAGAACAAACTTTAAAAAATAACCCATATGGTTATACACACATCTATCAGTCCAATATACCAGCTATATGCATCCTTATATAAAGAATAAGGGAAAAAGTGACAAGCAAAATATTCATGATGGATGCGAGTCCTACTGATGGCATCCTTGAATGCTTAAATGTGTTGTTCTATTTCCAAAATCCTATCATGTGTGTACTTTGATAAAAATGAACTGATATTCTTAGTTAGGTCATGAATGGGCCCTAGGATGTCCACTACAAAACTACACCCACATATCCATGAAAAGGTCATAGGTTTAGATAGGCAAACAACTCAAGAGTGATTTTAGCTTAATTTTTTTTATGAAAGGTGCTTTAATTTTAGGTTCAACCATGTTAACACTAATATATTGAGGGGTATTTTGACACACTAACTTAGGTAAGGGTTGTTAGGCCTTGTCTCTCCTGAAAAGATATTTATGTAAATAAATCTCCCCAAGATCTTGGTTACTAGGTCTTGGTATGTAAGATAACCTAGTTGGTTCATTGTGACCATTCCATAATAAGGGAATTTAATGAAACTAACTCTAAATGATGACTTAAGATATAGACACTACATGACTCGATTAGTCCACCACTAATCTATTCCACAATGCTTAAATGGTGATGAACAACATTTAACAATCACGATTTAACATTATAAACAAATTGATATTAGTTTTAAGATAACACACTAATAAAAGAAAGAACAAAAGAAATGGAAATAGGAAGAAAAATCCCTACTATCATAGAGATGAATCTGAAGCATTTGATTAAACAAATCTCATATAAACCAGTCCTCAATTGGGCTAGACCTAACATAACTCTAGCTAAATGAATATGTGAGATTCTAGGGAGAATTTGTTGTGACCAAAGAGGAACATAACCATAATAAAAATTTACAAGAAATGACCATTTAACTACATGAAAATCTAAATATCAATATGTTTCTTGTTGATTAATAGTAGTGAGATTTATAATAGTCATTCAACTACAAGCTTCACTTTCATAGCAATAAGAAAAAAACCACTCTATAAAAGTATAAAAATGTTTGGCCAACTAACTATGGAGAACCAAATAGTCTAGTCCACTAATCTATTATAATCTAAGGGACCCAACCCTTATTAAAATGTAGGGGCTGATCTTATATAGACTTCCAAGTCCATGGAGTTTCAAATTCATCCCACTATTGGGGAAGTTATAATCAATCATCAATGTGATTGGAAGGTCTAGTTGAGGTTCTAAGAGACATGTCAACTCAACCATGCTCTTATAGATATTAAATTAAACTCTAGTAGTAGAGGATCATTAGGATTTCTTTAGGATTGCCATTAGATGTGTTCTATGTAGTTAGGAGCCATGACTCTTGAAGGCTAAATTTGTCTTATGCTCTTCACATGATCCCATTATGCATGTCATACCCATGATTCACACCTTATTCATGATTTTAGTTAAATCTACCCCTTTTGATTATTGCACTAATTTCAATACCTTGAATTGTATGGTTTGTCATCATGTTATGGAGATGCAACTTGATTTTATTCTTGAATTGAATGCATAGTCCCATCTTGGATTTTTATAGTTTTGATGGATAGATAGGAAATCAATCTTAGTCCCTTCATCTTCTGACATCACTACTTCCACATGGACATTCCTCAACTTCACATTTATTTTCCTTCATTAGGCTAATGATTTTTCTTTGGTAGGTCCCACTTTATCACTTAGAAACTCATCAACATCCTTGAGTTTTAATTTATCATTTGACTTTATCTTTATCAAAACCATGTGGCCTCTTCTCAAACTCTTGGGATCTATTCTATATTTTGATCCAGCCATCAAAATGTGACTTCTTCTCAACTTCTCAGGCTCTTTGTGCTTTGGGATAATATTGTAATCACTTCAAGCTCATGAGATTCTAAAAGGGTGCCATGCAACATCTTCTTAAGGCCTCAGGGTCAAAATCCTTTAGAATCTAGTTTAATGTTTTAATGCCCTTAGGGTTTTGAGGTTATGAGGTTCAGACCTTCCAAGTTAATGCCTTAATGTTTATGATGTCTCAAGATTCTAATAGGGTGCCACATGGCATCTTATTGAGGCATGGGGGTTTTAAAAATACTCAGTCATTTTTACAAAATTTTTTGGCTCTAAATCCATATGTGGATGAGATTCGGATGTGTGGAAGAATCTGATGAGCCATGGGAAACTTTTGAAAACCTAAGATAAAATAAGAAATCAACTAAGGATTTAAAAAAAAAAGTTTAGCCAAGTGAATTTTATGCAAGAATCAGTCATTTGATATGAGAATTGAAAATTAGTCATTCATATAAAACTAAGATTTAATCCTAAACATTAAAATGACAAAGTCTATAGTATATGATAAAGCAAATTAAAACTATGGTAAATAGCCTTTAAAGGCTCAAAATAAACCCATAAGTTAGATGGTAATATTCATAGATGAAAGCCTAGACTAAACTAAAGAAAATACAAAGGCATTAGAAATAAACATGTTTAGTCACTTGTAACTTAGCATCTATTAAACTGCCACTCAAGAGGAGCTCAATCATATAGACCATCATAACCCATAGACAAAGATCAGATAAAAAAGAGGGTCGCCATTTTTAGTTTGAAAATGGGGTGCGTTGGTGGAGGTAATAACATATATATTTTCATACCCTTGTTAAAATAAACTCATATCTAAGTGATACAATATATTAAACATATTTAAGATCATTATGTTTACACTATTTGCCTTTCAATCCCATAATAGTAAAAATTAATTAATGTTGGACTACTAATACCTAGCTCTATTCATTGACACAAAATCACCAATATATATATTTGGTGGTGATAAATTTATGGAATCAAATGATTAATTTAGAAAAGATAGTTTGAAGTCTCATAACAACATAAATGCAAGGTAAAACATATAACACACTAGGTTAAACACTAGAACAACTATACTCTTCTCAACTTTCCTCATACTAAATCCATTTATTACAAGAGAGAAGTCACATGCCAACTAAGGCAATTCCAATCATAAAATTTCAATCCCACATTGTATTTTCCACTAATACTTTTTATGACCTCACAATGAATAGTGCTATGAAGAAATAATCAGTCATTTTTTACTCAAAAGGTTCAAATTTATTAAAACAAGATACACTCATTGCATGTTTTATTCATCACAACTCATCTTAGGTTATTTATTACTTATTATTTAATTAACCCTTCTAACTAAACCTCAACATGGTATTTTGTACCTACCAATTTAAGTTTCACTAAAGGAAAACATGTGCTAAAATAATTAAACAAGCTATTGCTTAGATCCAAATTTTATCTCATAATAAGTTCCTTTGAATAGTTAAATGAGTTTAAACAACTTATTATTTTTATAATAAGAAAATTTGAGTCCAATGTAATAAAAAGGATAACAAGATCACATTTCACAAAAATCCTACAACCTAGTTACTTCATAAAAGATAATTTTAGACCTTCACCATGGGAAGGAAAATGACAAAATAATGATGCAATGCAAGGGTATACAACCATACTAGTCTCATTTATTCATGGATACTACCAATAATGAACAATATATCTCATCTTATATTAAATTGTATATTTATTATAAAATAAAGCATCTTAATGAAGAAAGTTTTGCTATGACAAATCAACATATAAGGTATTTATATAAGATCCATAACTATGATAAGTAGTTACAATGAATCCCAAGTCATGAATATATGTTTAACCCTTTTTAGGATTGGTGTGTTAGGGTTAAAAGGTAAAATAGACTAATCAAATGAATGAATAAACTATTTTAGAGTAGGATAATTAAATTTATTTAAATATCAAAAATGTACTAAATCTTGAAAAATACCAAATATGGAAAGTACAATACCGATTGATATTATAATAATTAAAACACAAGGAAGGGATAATACTTAGCTTATTTACAAATGTGTATGTGGATCTTAGTTATGTAGAGGTGGAAGCAGGTAGGTTGATGCTCAGAATCCAATCATCAAATTTTGGAAATTATTTGTGAAGTCTAGGACACTTGAGTCAACTTGTGGATGCTTGCATCTTCACTTTTATCTAAATCTCAATACAACTATCTTATAAGGAATATTCACTATATTTTGAAGTGATTGCTTATGCCTATTATGGTTTTATGCCACCTTTCTATTGATGTATTTGGATCATGTGCACCAAATTTATTTGACTTTGTATATCTCAAACCTTAGTTCTTCACCTTAGGTTAGGTCACCTTGCCAAAAATGGGTTAGTGGGTTCATGAAGTCGAGCTGACCTTAAGTAACTCTCTATCAAAGAACACTACCTACATATCCAATATTCTAAAAAGGGCCTTATACATAGTATTTCTCCCCTAAGTTTAGGATTTTATGTGTACAAAAAGGTGCATTATGCTATATTCAAGGGCATGTAATGATTTAGATTGTAACTTGACAAATACTGCTCATGGGCTATTATTTGAATGCTTCAAACCTATAATATGACTGTTCCTATGACTACTATATAACTAGGAAAGAATAGAGTATTATAACTTAGTGGTTTAATTAATTGAATGATTTTTAATATGTGCTTATTTGGTATTTATTACATGCGTTCTTGATAATGATGAATGGTCTTTATTTTTTATTTAAACCACACCTTTTGAAAATATATCACATAAGGATTAGATAAGATAAACATGATGACCCATATTTTTTGAAATATTTGTAATTTGGATGATTTTTGAGGTATAAACACTTAATAAGGAAACTAGACACTAGTGTCCCTATGAAAATGCATGTGTCCAATAGGATAGAAAATTGTTTTAGTTATATAATTGATAGTAAAGGATATAGATCATATTTAAGTTTTATTTAGTGTACAAGTGATTTGGGTCATCATAATGATAGGGTTGGGCTATAATATAAGCAATTAGGCAAATTAAAAATGGTGAATGCGAGCATTTTGGCAACTAGAAGGTCTAAGACTGAAGGGTAGAGCCCTGGTAAATATTTGTCAAGTGTATAAGCCTTAGATGACATATATAATAATATTTTAATATCTATATTTACCCACATTTAATATACTAATGCATAAGGATGAAATTATTAGGTTAAATGAAAAAATATGTACTTGTGTGTACAACACACCTTGCCTTTGCTTGAGCCCAAATGAAATTTATTGTTGATGCATGATCTATAACCAAGAGAATGTTATAGTATAAGTCAGTGAATTTAATCTGAAATTGAATAATTTAAATGCTTAAAAAGTAAATATATCAAGGGAGGTTTATATCTATGTGTCTATGTAACCATTTTGCCTCTTGGAACTTTGATCTAGCAAAGATGCTTCCTTATGAATCATTGAAGCTAAAATAGGTTTAGATATGAACCTTGAAGATTTGAAGAGTGGAATTTGGAGGGTAATTATGTTCCCAATATGGTGCAAGGGTGAGTTTTGACACAACTATTGATATCATTGAATCTCAATTGCATAACTCGAGTAAAAGTATAGTAAATCCAAGTTAAGTTGTATAACCAACATGAATTGCAAAAGGGAAGTAATACTAAGGCCATTGAGGGGTATAATCTCATCCACACTACTTAAAGGATCCAATTTATATAGACAAAAAATTCTCAAAACAATACTTCTTGGTAATGTTTTTTGAATATGTAGTTGTAATTTTTGGTGCATTTGCATGACATGTGCACCTCTAATATGTCTCAATCTGAAGTATTTATCAAAATGTAACCTCTATTCTATAATTGTTTATAATATCTATCACAAATATGAAAAAATATCCCAAATTTACAAAATTGGTGCCAAATCTATAGGATATTGATCCAAGTGTATATTTGAAATCATTTAAATTGTATCAAAATCTATTAATCATGTCTATGTAAAGTCATGTATCTATGACATTCCCCCACTAATATGACACAAATTTTTAGTGAGGGATTTTAATATAGTATTCATCTTACCTTAAAAGGATAACATAACAATATTATCTGTATATGAATCATGTAGCATATAAGAATAGCATGCCAAAGTAGACATATCAATGAAACTCATAATATGTGATTAGAATAAGCCCTAAGATGCATTATATATATCATGGAAACATATAGAAAGTAATAATACAAGTTAAATAAATAATTAATCACACACATAAGAGCACTTAATGTCAAACAAAAAAGGGTCTAAGGAGACCGCAAATAAGGGGCATGTTCAAATACCACACACACAAAGGGAGGACATATTCAAATGTCCATAAATAAATAAATAAAAATAAGTGGCATATGGGATTACAAGTAAGGAACATATTTAAATGTTACATAATCAATATAATAACAAGAAATAATTACACTCAAAGAAGTGACAATATGAATAAATGAAGTATAAGAAACTATAATAAGCATATCATACTAGTCCCTATATGTATGTGCTAGCCAAAAATGTCATGTAATATAGCATATAAAGTACATGAAATGAGTATAGGAATGTGTAATATTTATTATATAATCTCAACATGATAATTTAAGAATGATCAAAATATAATATAACTTGTTTTGATTGTGATCAAAGAAGCAAATGCCCCTAACATAGTATGCCATGTGGGAAGAAGAAATATCCAACATCTGTATGTTCAAGTATCATGGTTTTGGTGTATGCCTATATTAAAATAAAGTATGTGTGAAACATATATATATATATATATATATATATATATATATATATATATATATATATATATATATATATATATATATATATATGTTACCTACTAATATAAAGCAAACAACATAGATGCCAAGGAGCTAGTAAACATGTGCATGCTAAATAATTTTTGTATATTTTATTTATCTAATTTATTCTCATAGGGAGCTTCAAACTCAGAGTATGGTAAATCAAACTGGTGATATTTCCAAGGGGCAATCATAAGTTTCATATCCAAAACTATAGAATATATGGTACTTTGCATATGCCTCATAGGAATTTATGGCCATGAAGAGGTGATAGGAGTAGTGGTTCTTATAACCCATTTTTTAGTGTTATGTGGTTTATTTAGTGTAATTATAATTGGAATATGTTTATTTTCTCATAGCAATTAGGTGGACTATGTAGGTGTAAATGAGGACTCCGTGGAGTCCATTGTGTATCTATGGTGTAAAAGTATCTAAAGTATCAATAATGTAGGAATTGGGATTATATTTTTATTATCCTTTCATAAATGATTAACCTTAGTAGGTTTTATAGTTAGTTGTCTTAGAATAAACTTCTCTTATTCAATTGGATATTCATATAGTATTCCAAGAACCATAATTACCCTATTGGAATGAATGAATTTAATACTCTCATACATTGTGGAAGGTACTACATGGATCTTATGTATCCAAGGTTATCCTAATAAAATATCAAAGATGCATGTGTATGGTATAACAAAAAAGGTAGTGACCACATATGCCAGACTAACTTGTAAAGGTAAATCAATCTCACTAATACCCTGCTATGATGTCCCATCAAAATCTCTGACCATTTTGGTTAAAGGGAATAAATCATGATGTGTATATCCAAAATGTGTGAGTAAGGTCATGGTACATACATTATCACTAGCATCATTATCAATCATAACACTATGTATAGGTTAATGATCAAGGTATGCTCTAATAAATAATGAAGGAAGATATGAATCATCATATATAATTTCACTCTCATCGAATGTAATAGAAGGTATTTGAACCATATGAGGTATAGTATACATAAATGTTCCAATAATCCCATTTAATGGGTTCCCATAATGTGGTGGAGGAGGATGGACATTATATCCCATTTTGACTTCTGAATCTTTCTTATAATGATCTTTTAATGGATTATTAAATATCTTTAGTTTTGATGGTCATCAAGTTGTGATCATGAATCCTTTGGAGGATCATCAAAGGTAATATGTTGATTATCAATAATATCTTGGATCATATGTTTCAAGGTATAACATATATTTTTAGAATGTACTACACCTTGGTGATAGTTAAAATATGTATTAACATCATATCCTTTTGGTAGAGGTTTACTTGTATCAACCTCTATAGTAAGAAGAAGAGATATGAGATGACACTCCACAAGCTTCTCAAGTAACTAAACTAGCGACAAGTAATTGTGTAAATTATCTCTTAGGTGCATTAGATAAGATTAGTTGATTAGACTATTGTGATTTTGCATTAACCATTATGGTTGATTCATTTTTAGGTTTTTTAGGTTTTATATTGTAGTTGGTTTTAACATGAAACTTGGTAGTAGATGTAGTCAATGTAATTGATACATTCTTAAGCTTGTTCAATGAAATAAGTTTCATTTCATGATCTCAAACAATATGTCATAAGTCATCAAAGGATTTAAACTTTTTGAAGATAATGGACTCATGTAACGATGCAAACAAACTTTGATTAAAGATGTCTTGAAGCTCTTTATCTACCATTGGATTCTTCATTTATCCAACATTGTTTTGTTCCTTAAAACATATTCATTAATAGGTTTGTTGGTTCCTTGTTTTGATCTTATAAATTTGTATACATGACATCTTTTCAATGATGTTTATAGACAAATGTGTTAGAAACTGATTTGTTATAGGTTAGAATGATTTCACTGATTAGATTGGTAAGTCATAGAACCATATTAAATCATAGTATTTTATGCTCCTTAGAAATATTTTTTTCAAAAGTTTTTCATTTGAAGCATAATCAATTTATGTTACATAGAAATATCAGAGATTCTATTTCGAGATCACCATTGCCATCATTAAATGTGAACTTGGGTTTAATAAAACCAATTAACAAAGGGTGAAAATATATCTTAGGTGCAAGAGTATTATGTAATACATATTGTGAATCAATGGCATGAGTTTATTTCAAATAATTTTATTCAATGTTAGTAACTTTAGCCTCCAAAGCTTTGATAACTTGGAGAAGAGTGTGTGAAATAAACCCATTGGGATTTAGATTTGAGATTTGAGAAGCCACTAAAGGGGATGGAAACATAACTTGTGTTGACATAGGAATTGAAGCTAATAATTTAATTAAAGTATTAATTTTTCTCATGGAGGATGTAGCAAGAGTTTTACCATCTAAGAGTTCATCATTATTGGATGTGGGTGCACTAGCCTTAACATGTTTATTGATTTCTTCTTATGTAACATGTAAGAATGCATTTAATAATTCTTTATTTTTATTTATATAATTGACTAAGGATTATTTATCTTCCATTTAAAAATTATATTTATTAACATTTTACATATTTTATAAATGTAGACAAAGATTCCAAAAGTAATGAAAAAACTTAGATCTGTAAATTACTGAAATAAAAAACCCTAGTAAGATGAAAACCCAAGAGCAAGCTAGGAGTTGCATGAGAAGACACAAATGTTAGGTTCATCAAATGTTTAACACTTTTTATAATCAATATATTAGGTTTAAAATTTATAATATCCTAATAAAATGGATGAATAAAACTATTCTAGATCAGACCAATTAAATTTATTTAGATATCACAAATATATTTAATCTAGAAAAATACTAAATATAAAAATTACAATGCTAATTGATATTTTAATAATTTCAACACAAGGAAGGGATAATAATTAACTTATTTTTAGATGTGTAGGTAGATCTAAGTTGTGGAGAGGTGGAAGTAGGTAGGTTGATGCTTAATATCCAGTTGTCAAATTTTGGAAATATTATATATGGAGGCCTAGATGTTTGCATCAGCCTATGAACACTTACATAAATGCTTTTATCTAAATATCAATGTAACTATTATATAAGAAATATTCATTGTATTTTAGAGAGACCACCTATACCTATTAGGTTTTTTAGTCACATTTCTATTGATGTATCTGGATCGGGCCCATAGGCTATGTATGACTTGCTATATCTCAAACCCTAGTTTTTCACCTTAGATTAGGTCACCTTTCCAAAAAAGGGTTAGTGGGTTCAAAAAGTTGAGTTGAACTCAAAATAAAACTTTGTTAATGATAGTTTCTTACATATCTACTACTCCAAGGATGGCCTTAGACATATGAAGTTCTCCTTTAAGTGTGGGCTTGTATGTGTGCATAAGGGTAAAATATGATATATGCAAGGGCATGCAATGATCTAGCTTGTAAATTGAAAAATACCACTTATGGGATTTTATTTGAATGCTTTAGACCTCTAATATGTCTGATTTTATGATTGACATAGAAATAAGAAAGAATAGGGTGATATAACTAAGTTGTGCAATTGATTGAATGGGCTTGAATATACACTTGCTTAGTATTTATTGCATGTGTGTTGAAAATGATGAATGGTATTTGTTTTGTATTTATACAACACCTTTTTAAAATATATCATAGAAGGGTTATATAAGATAAATAAGCTAACCCATAGATTTATAAATATTTTCAATTTAGATGAATTTTGAGGTACATACACTTGATAAGATAAATGGACACTGGCATCAATGTTAGTGTCCCTATGAAAATGCAAGTGTCTAACAAGATAAAAAATTATTGAATGTATATAACTAACAATGATGGATAAATATCATATTTCAAGCTTTATATAGTGTACAAGTGATCTAGGTCATCAAAATTATAAGGTTAGACTATAAGATAAGTAAGGAACAATGAGATGGTGAATGTAAACATGTCAATGGATAGAAGTTAAGGATTGAAGGGTAGAGCCTTGATTGGTATTTGTCAAGTGTAAAATATTGAGATGCTATATATAATCAGATTTTAGTATTAAGTCATCTATCTATAGAATACCTTCCTATAACTATCATAGAGGTGTAAAATTGTCAACAATCATTTATTGAAAATATAAAGCATAACTAGAATCACAACCCATAATAAGGTTTTTATATATGTGAGGTAAGAAATACAAATCAAAATTCCCATAAAAAAGGAACTTATTTCCCTAAAAAGAACAAATTCAACAAATCCATATATATACTTAGCATCCTAAATTAGGGTAATATTATCTCATATTCGGTATCCAAAAATGGCATACTAATTTATAGTAAAAAAAATCAAAGGTGTAGGCTAGGGTTAGACCTTTTTCCTATTAACATAATGTATTTACTCAAGCACGATGTCTGATGCACTGAGAATGTAGTCTATATTTTTCCATTTTTCCATACAAGGTTCTTTCTTCCATAAACCTAATATAAGTACTTCCTTATTTGGTCCCAATTACATATATTTATATCCATGTTACCTTATACACAAATCAAATTCTTCTTGATTTTCAGCCATGAATTTTATTTGTTAGCACTAGTGGACTCATTAGAACCAAGTGTTTGAAATTATGTTTTGATACCACATGTTACAACCTATAGATGATATTTTGTGATTATGTAGTAGCTCAATCTTATATACTTGGAAAATTTAGACCTTGGTTATTCCTGTTAGTCTATTTGCTTTTGCAAGCCTCACATCCACTCTATCTTGTGCCCCTTGACCTATTTCTTAGTCTAACTAGTCTTATATTGATGACACATACATTATATATTTTAAAAAATACTTAAAATGTACTTATATTACACCTCTACAAGTTTTGATCATGTACCTATTTTACTACTCCCTAGACACTAATGTCTAAGACAAATAACAATATCAATATTACTATCCTACCCCAACACAAGTGTTTAGTGCCCTAGAATCATCCAATTTGAAATTGAAATGTATCCTAATGGTCAGAATAAGTGCTCTTTAATATGAATTAATACTCCAAAGGGATTGATATAAATACAAGATTAACCCTCATTCAGTCCTCACTTAGTAACACCTAGAAAAGACCAAAGAGACCAATGCTTATCAAAAATTACTCTATCAAGCATTTAAATTGCCCAAAGCTTCCCTATTTACATATTAGTCATAGGGTGTACACATATATAGGTCTTAAGTACTAAATGAGTATCCCAAGAACTTGATTTTTCAAATTACAAGTTAGGTCATTATTCTACTTGATTTAGACACATTGTATGATTCACACACAAGCTAACACATAAAGGATAAATACATCAGTCTAAACCTTTAGAGTATTACCTAAGTAGGTAATGTCCTTGGACATCGATGTCATTAGGGTTAGCTCAAAATTGTATTCCAACTAACCCATTTTACCCCAAGGTCACATTGATGATGAAAAGCTAAGGTTTTTCCATTTCATGAAGAGTGATTATCCATGACCTAGATCTAGATGCACCAGAGCAAAGGTGAAGAAAAACCCAAAAGCTTCCAGGTGGTTGCATCTTATTTCACTAGATATTCCATATAGGATACTATTATTGGACTCATATAGTAGTTGTCGATGTAACCATGTAGGGATGATGAAACTATTTAGATATCTAAAGGCATTAGATCTAGAATCTAATAATTTCTTAAAAACTATTTTCCTGCTTGCTTTCAACATGTTCTAAATCTAGAATTGCATTAACATCAAAAAAATCTAAGTACTCTCTAATTTTTCATTTCTATATCTAACCTAGTTTTAATTTTCATATTTAGACTATCTCATCATAATAAATTTAATGTATGATTATATCCGAGTTTAATATTTAATTGGTCTACTATAGATATGATTATCACCCTTGTGCCATTTCATTTCTATATTCTTAACCTTAAGCTTGAAGTGAAATACCCTGCAAAACTATTTCATTTTAAGGTTAAACATTTGGTGAACCTAACCTATATGAATACAATTTTTTTTATGATTCCTAGGGTTTTACACTAGCTAGGTTTAAGATTTCTACAAATTGCTATACTTTTTAATTTCCTATTGGTACTATTTTGCATGCAACCTAGGCATACCCATATATTGGGGGTATGTCTATTGAGCATATTGAGATTCCCCTCAACCCATAATTGATGTATCAAACCAATGATGGATATCATACCTTGGATCATGATGATACACATGTTAAAAATGAATAAAATAATGATAGGGTTATCATAGAAGAAGATTCTGACATTGAAAATTAAGAAATAAATCAAAATAAACAAGTAGACAAAGATCAAGTGCATGCAATTGCATTGTTTCATGAGCATATCCAATAAAACCCTAAATATTTTGATAAGATCTTAAAAAGTATACTTTAATCACAAAATTCTAAAATAATAGTGGATACATCACTCCCATTAAACACACTACAACTAAATACATCTAATGGGGGAGAAGATTATGTTTAAACCTTTGTTCCCTAAAACTAATATTGATACATCTATTATGTACTTACCAATTATTTAAACATAAAAATAAATTTTAATGCCATTACTACTCAAAACATGTTTTCATCCCCTTTAGTGACTACTTAATTTGATAATCTAGCTTCCACTAGGCCTATAGTTTAATCATTCCTGCAAGTTATAAAAACCTTGAAAGGCAATATTTCAAACATAAATAAAAAATATTTAAAATCCCCTTATGATAGAGATTCCTACGATGTATTGCATAACCCTATTTCACTTGAAATATCTTTACACCCTTTGCCAAATAGATTTGTTGCACCTATGTTCACATTTTATGATGGAAAGGGTGATCTTGAACAACATATTTGAACCTTATTTTTAGCATGCCTTGACTATGCTTCCAATGATAAACTTTTGACCAAATTATTACCAAGAAGTCTCAAAGACTATGATTTGAGGTGGTTCTATGATCTACCTGTTGAATCCATAAAAACATTTAAAACTCTCATTGTCTAGTTTTTATCACACTTTTCCATTGATATTTTCAAAAAAGTTTCTTATGCCTAAATTTCCAAAATAAAACAAGGAACCAATTAAACTATCAATGAATATCTTAAGATATAAGATAATCCTATAAAAAATGACTAATCCTATGGTAGGTAAAGAGTTACAAGATATATTCAAGCAAATTTTTCTTTCACCTTTAGATGAGTCCAATGTATTTAAGAAGTTACAATCTTTCAATGACTTAGCAAATGTTGTACAAGACCATGAAATTAAGCTTATATCATTGAATAAGCTCAAGTATGTAGAAAACACACCAAATTCATCTATATATAGTACAAAATTTACAATTATACCAAGTTATAAAGTAAAACCTCATAAGCCTAAAAAATAAACAACCACCATGGTTAACACAGTTGCATAATAGTGTAATTAACTTGTCTTATTTAATGCACCAAGGAGACAATTCACATGTTTAACTGAGTCCCTAGTTTCATTACTCCCATGGTTACTAGATTGCTAGCTTATACCTCTCCCTCATCCTATTGAGGTTGATATGAATTGATATATACCCAAAGGATATAATGTAAATGTTTAATGTGATTATCATCAAGGATTAGGACATTATACAAGTATATGCTTTACCTTGAAGAACAATATCCAAGATTTTATTGATGAACACAATATTTCATTCAAGTATCCTTCAAAAGAATAAAGTTCACAACCTAGTGATCACCATAAACATAAAATATTTAATAATATTTTGTAAGACCATTCTAAAATGGAACTGGAAGTCCAAATGGCATATAATGTACATACTCTTACATCACATTATACACACCCACTAAATGGGATTATTGGTACTTACACATGACATATACCTCATATGGTTTAGAGACATTTTATTTATTTTGATTAAAGTGAAATTAAGGATGATGACTTTGATCTTCATTATATATTAATTCAAGTAGACCTTGATGAACGCCCCATACACAATTTTATGATTGATAGTGGTGAAAGTGAAAATGTTTAAACCATGACATTACTTACGCACTTGGGTTATACTCATCATGATTTACACCCCTCTACCAAATCAATTAGATCATTTGATGGGACCTCCCATAAGGTTCTTGACAATATTGACTTGATTTTACATGTTGGTATTGCATATGTGGTTACTAAATTTTTAGTTATCCCTTACACAATCATCTTTGATATGTTATTAGGAAGACCTTGGATACACACTCTTCTAGTAGTACCTTCTACAATGCATGGGTGTGTTAAATAAATTGATGTCAATCAAGTAATTATAGTTTCCATAATTCCATATAAGCATAATCTTGAATAGAAGAAACTTATACCCAAACAAGTAGCTATCAAGCCTACTAAGGCTAATACACAATAAAAGGGTAAGCTACAAGCAATCCCATTTATTAGGTGATTGGTATTTGAGAGACCATTACATTAGAGACATACAATGGATTCAATGAAATCCCAATATTCTAATACACACCGTGATTAGATATCCAAAACACTTACACATGTTCTTATTACTACTACTTCAAATAAACAAACAAGCACTCATTGATGGGTTCCAAAAACCCCTACTCTATTTACTCCTACTATTACTTCATGACCACAGAGTATTATTTTACATACACATAACACCATTGATACCACAGTGACATATATTACACCTATATATGCTCCTTGGCTATGTACATGGTGTATTATACCAAATTTAAAGTGGGGAGATATCTATGACCATCAATTGGATGGCATTGTAGGATAATCTTTCCTATTTCCAAAAATACTAAAAAATAAAAATCAAAAAATCAAAAACATTCAAAAAACCAAAAACACTTTCATCACTTTTATGTTATATTTGATCCTTAGCATCCATATGTTATTTCCATATTGATGGAACACATACTCAAATACTCCTACATACACATATGGTCACATTTATACATTGGGTGTGATACATGCATACACAAATACATGATACACTCATATTTCAGATCTTAGACTTTCCCTCTACTCATGCATATGGACATTGGGGGAATCCAATTATCCAATCTTGATACACACAAGTTATGTTGGGGATCAACCAACAAAGTTGATTACTATATGAAAGCAACTAAATGCAAAATTAAACCAGAAAGATAAGTAACTAGAATCAGAAAACAACAAACAATAAGAGATACAAGAAACCACCTTGAAAACTTGTATTAAACTCTTTACAGAAGGAATACAATTGAAGAAACTTCTTTTCTTCCACACCTCTCTCAGATGTACAGATCTCTTTCCAGATCTCTTTCCCTCAAGAGTTCTCTCTCTCAATTACAACCAACTCCAACACTCTGGATTGATACACATATACAATTCTTGTACTGTTACTCTTACACATTACAATAAGCTATGAAGATCTATCCCTATTATATAACTTTAGGGAACATGAGCTATGCATTCACAGCCATTATATGCACCTCCTAATCAAGGGCTCAAAATAGTCTTACTAAAGATAAAGATGCAGACTTAAGACTAACACTTAATCCTATCATGCAAACATTCTGTTCTATCCACAAAAATAGCATTCTAGATGCACAGGTGACCGACATCGGTCCCTTCCTGTCTGCCTGTGACCAACATCGGCCAATACATGACTGACGTTGGCATCTCCTAGTCGACTCCTAACTGACGCCAGTTTCTCCTGACTGACGCTGATGACTGTGTAATTCTTGCAACCTACAACTTGCTCATTTGGTGAAGATTTTAGCTCCACACCTCAAAAATATCCCACTTGGAGATAAACAGCTGCACCAGTACCTATACAGCAACATCTTCTAGCTTCTCCATCTTCAAACTCAATCATGAAGACCAACAAAAGTTGAATGAAGATTCAATTTCTCTTTTGTTACTGGCTTAGTTAACATATCAACAGGGTTCTTATCTGTATGGATCTTCTCTAGCTTCAACTCACCATCCTCCAATACCTATCTAATGAAGTGGTACCTAAGCTGTATATGCTTGGTTCTTGAATGAAAGGCTAAATTCTTAGCCAAATGAATTGCACTCTGACTATCACTGTATAATATGCAACTCTCTTGCTCCTTTCCTAGCTCTTCCATGAACCGTGTCATCCATATCATTTATTTGCTAGCCTCTGTGACTATAATGTATTCTACTTCTGTAGTTGACAAGGCAATGACCTTCTGCAACTTTGATATCCAGCTAACCACTATTCCACCAACAGTGAAAACATATCCTGTGGTGCTTTTTCTGCCATCCAAATCACCTGCCATATCTGAATCTACATAGCCATGTAGAGAAGTGTTTGACCCTCCATAGCACAAATGCCTACTGCTGGTCCCTCTCAGATATCTATGGATCCACTAAACTACTTTCCAGTGTTCCTTCCCTAGATTGGCCATATACTTACTTACAACTCCCACTACTTGGGCAATATCCGGTCTAGTACATACCATTTCATACATTAAACTCCCAACTGTGGAAGCATATGGAACTCTACTCATATACTATACCTCATCATGTGAATCAGGACATTATTTTTTACTCAACTTGAAATGTCCAGCCAAAGGTGTGCTTACTGGTTTTGCATCCTGCATATTGAACCGCTCCAACACCTTGTTCACATAATCCTCTTGAGACAAAATCAACTTGTGATTTTTCCTGTCTCTCTTAATACTCATGCCAAAGATTTTCTTTGCTGCTCCCAAATCCTTCATGGCAAATGTGTGAGCTAATTTCACCTTAAGCTCAAAGATATCCTACATGTGTGATCCTGCAACCAGCATATCATCTACATACAACAACATAATAATATATCTACCATTATCCAATCTCTTAAAATACACACAATGGTCAGATTGACACCTACTGTAGCCATGCTCAGTCATAAACCTGTCAAATCTTAAATACCACTGTCTAGGAGCTTGCTTGAGACCATACAAGCTTTCCTTCAATCTGCACACTAACTTCTCCTTAACTTTGACCTCAAATCCTTCTGGCTGAACCATATATATTTCTTCATCCAAATCTCCATGAAGAAACACTATTTTAACATCAAGATGCTCAAGATGCAAATCCTCAATAGCAACTAAAGATAGTACAGTCCGTATAGAAGTCATTTTAACAATAGGAGAAAAAATCTCACCAAAATCAATACCTAGTTTCTGTGCAAATCCTTTCACTACCAACCTGGCCTTATATCTCATCTATCCATTCTCACCTTCCTTCAATTTATAGATCCATCTGTTCTTCAGTGTCTTCTTTCCTGCTGGCAACTCAACCAAATCCCATGTTTGGTTCTCTCTCAAGGAATCAATCTCCTCATTCATGCCTAGCTCCCACTGATTCTTGGATTCCACCTGTATTGATTCATCAAAACTCTCTAGTTCTCCACCATCAGTAAGCAATAAATAGAATAATGAAGGGGAATATCGAATTGGAGGTTTACTTACCCTTTTTGACCTCCTGATGGGCATCTGAGACTCATTCACAACACGCTGTCCACCCAAATTATCTGATAGTGACCGACCTTAGTCACTTCTAGGCCTGTAACTGGCCGACGTCAGTTCTCTCTGACCGACATCAGTTCCTTCCTAGCTGACATCGATCACTGTATGACTGACATCAATTCTTATATTGCCAATGTCAGTTCCTGCCTAACTAACGTCGGTCTCTGTGTTTTCCTGTTTGTGATTATTCTTTCCTATGAGCTCATTTTGGACTGTCACCTCATCCAATTCTCCATTGCTCTACCTAGATTGATTCAGCTTCTTGAGTTGATCACTATACATCACTTTTTCATTAAAAACAACATCATGGCTCCTAATTATTTTGTTAGTTCCTAGATTCCAAAACCAGAATCCAAAATCATTAGAGCCATAACCAATAAATGTGCACCTCAAAGACTTAGCATCCAGCTTCTTTCTATTTTCCTTATCAACGTGCAGAAAAGCTTCACAACCAAAAACTTTAAGAAATGAGAGATCTACCTTTTTACTTGTCCATGCCTCTTCTTTAATTCCACCATCTAGAGCTGTAGAGGGTCCTTTGTTAATCAGGTACACTGCAGTATCCATAGCTTCTACCCAGAACTCTAAGGGCAAACCAACATGTAATCTCATACACCTTGCATGCTCCATTATTGTTCTGTTAATCCTTTCAGTAACTTCATTTTGCTGAGGTGTCCTTAGAACCATCCTTTGCCTGTGTATTCCATGCATATAACAATATCAGTTGAACTTGTAGCTACAAAACTCACCACCATTGTCAGATCTAAGGCACTTCAATCTCCTACCTATTTCATTCTCAACCATAGCTTTCCAAATCTTAAAAGTGTCAAAAACATTAGATTTTTTCTTTATACAATAGACCCATACCTTTCTTGTAGCATCATCAATGAAGGAAACAAAGTACTGTGATCCTCCAATAGAAGCAATCTAAGCTGGTCCCCACATGTCTATGTGAACAAGCTCCACTTGTGCTTCTTCTTTGTTGACCCAGTCTTGAGAAAACTCACTCTCTTCTGCTTTCCAAACACACAATGCTCATAGAAATCTAGATCTATGCTTTTCAAATCTGAAAGCTCACCTTTTGACTTAAGAATAGACATTTCCTTCTCACTCATGTGGCCAAGCCTGTGGTGCCACAACTTTGCATCTACATCTGAAGTAGATAATACAAAAGGAGAATTATCAATAATACAATTACATAAATAGAGAGTACCTACTCTCTTACCTCTGGCCAATACAAGTGCACCCTTGGTCACCTTCCAAGATTCAGCTGTGAGAGTTACTATACAACCCTCATCCCCTAACTTTCCTATAGAAATCAGATTCCTCTTCAGGCTGGGAACATGCATGACATCTCTCAACACCCATGTGTTGCCATTCTGTATTTTTAGCTGCACTTTTCCTTTGCCAACAATTTTACAAGGCTCATCATCCCCTAAATAAACTATTCCAAAATCTCCATGGACATAGTCACTGAAATATTCTCTATTAGGGGTAGCATGAAAAGAGGCACCATAATCTAAAACCCAAGATTATATATTATTATGAAAAGAGAATATAAGAGCATCTTGTGCAATACCTAAAACTTTTGCTTCTTCTTTACCTTCATGCTGATTGTCCTCTTTAGGTTTTGACCAGCAATCTTTGCTTATGTGCCCTATCTTTCCACAATTCCAGCATTGTGGCTTCCTGCCATTTCTAGATTTGGATCTACCTCTCATCTTTGACTTAGACCTTGATCTCTCTTTCTTGCTCTTCTCTTTTTGCCTTCCCTTGCTCTCAAAACTTAAAGCATTCCCTGATGTTTCCTCTGTGCTTTTCCTGTGAATTTCTTCATTCAAGATTACACTAACAACATCATCTACTTTTAAAATATTTGAAGCAGATGCAGTATTACTAACTACCATTACCAAGCTATGCCAGCTCTCAAGTAAAGAGCATAAGATTAATAGAGCTTTAATTTCATCATCAAACACTATTTTGACTAAATTTAATTGATTTAAAACTCCATGGAAATCATTAAGATGATTAGATACAGATCCATCTTCCTACATTTGAATATTAAATAACTGCTTCATAAGATATACCTTATTTAAAGCTGAGGGTTTTTCATATAAATTTGCTAAAGTAGTCATTAACTCTACCATTGACTTTGCCTGTGATAAATTAGATATCACAGTAGATGCCAGACTCAATCTTATAGATCCAAGAGCCTTTCTATCAAGAACTTCCCATTCTTTATCTTCCATGTCTGTGGGCTTCCTTGAAACTCCACCTGATGGTAAGTATAGATCTTTCTGATACAAATAATCCTCTATCTGCATTCTCCATAATTGGTAATTCTTGCCATTGAACTTCTCCATTCTCAGTTTACTTTCTTCTGCCATTGCTTCTCCCACTCAAAAAGAAATCCCTGTGAGTAACCTGTAATCAATACACACTAACCAAATCTGAAAACCTATTAGTCAACCTGAGCTCTGATACCACTTGTTGGGGATCAACCAACAAAGTTGATTACTATATGAAAGCAACTAAATGTGGAATTAAACCAGAAAGATAAGTAACTAGAATTAGAAAATAACAAACAATAAGAGATATAAGAAACCACCCTGAAAACTTGTATTAAACTCTTTACAGAAGGAATACAATTGAAGAAACTTCTTTTCTTCCATACCTCTCTCAAATGTATAGATCTCTTTCCAGATCTCTTTCTCTCAAGAGTTCTCTCTCTCAATTACAATCAACTCCAACACTCTGGATTGATACACATAAATAATTCTTGTACTATTACTCTCACACATTACAATAAGCTATGAAGATGTATCCCTATTATATAACTTTAGGGAACATGAGCTATGCATTCACAACCATTAGATGCACCTCTTAATCAAGGGATCAAAATAGTCTTACTAAAGATAGAGATGTGGACTTAAGACTAACACTTAATCCTATCATGCAAATAGTCTATTCTGTCCATGAAAATAGCATTCTAGATGCATAGGTGACCGACATCGGTCCCTTCTTGTCTGCCTGTGATCGACGTCGGCCGATACATGACCGACGCTGGTATCTCCTAGTCGACTCCTGACCAATGTCGGTCGCTCCTGACCGATGCCGGTGACTGTGTAATTCCTGCAACCTGCAACTTTCTCATTTGGTGAAGCTTTTAGCTCCACACCTCAACAAGTTATATTATTTGATGATCACTCTACACTATCATGTTTGAGTTTACATATGCACTTACACATGCCTATTATCAATGATTATATATTACACAAGGTACTTCATATGTTATATAGTTGACATACTTTTCTAACACATTATATCCAAGGGCCACTATGACATGTTTATATTGGTTTCTTATGATTTACTTTATGTACTTCCTTGAGTGTCTTGTCTTGTTCAAGCTTTTAAATATGCTCCTTTGCTTGTGGCCCCCATACCTATGTATGATTTCATTGAAACTTTCATATGTCATTATTTGTGGTATGGACATTTAAATATGTCATTATTATTTTCATGGATATACTAAGTTATTTCCCTTAAATGTTTTGTCATCTGAATATGCCCCTTATTTGTGGTCTCTTTTGACCATTGCTTATTGACTTGCTTTTGAGTATTCTTTTATGTGTGTTATTGTTTGCTTATTGATATTCTATCATTAATATCTATATATTTCCATTATATTTATCGTGTATCTTAGTATTACATGTGATCACATTGGTTTTATGTGCTTCAATGATACATTTACCCAAACATGCTACTTCTATATGATACATGGTTACGTTCACAAATTATGTAGTTATATTACCCTTTTGAGGTGAGGTAACTCCCATTGTATATATTTACCTCACATAAAATGGGGGAATATATTAGGGGAATGTGTTGGAAACATGTTCTCCACACTTTTCATGGTTCTTAGATTTAGTGGGTGCATGATTTGGAAGCATGTTCTCCACACTCATTCAGTACTTGGTACTTATACTAATTTATAGATTCAATGTGGGTATTCTATATGGACATGGATTATACACATTCATAGTTTTCATATTTAGTGGGGTAATGATTGGGAATCATGTTTTCCACATTTATTTAGTAAATATTATTTATATCAATTCATAAATTCAGTAGGAGTATGCTTTAGAAACATGTTCTCCACACCTATTCAGTATTTAACATCTCCAGTTTATAGTGGGGGAATGTTTTGGAAACATGTCCTACACATTGGTACTTATATTAGTGTTTATATTTCTCCATATATAGAGGGGGAATGATTTGGAAGCATGTCATCCACACTTACACAATTATCTAAATTGGCCAAGGCACATAGTTATATGATTTATATTCATAGTTGTAGAAGAATTATATACATTGGTACTATTGTTATACATAGTTTCAACATGAGACATACCTAAGGTATATATGACATGAAAAATGTGCCTAATATTACGAAATACAAATAAATTTTTGATTACAAAACCATTACACATACTGATACCCCACATACTTTTATGAACCAATTGAGCCAATCTACTACAATAGTTGGTTCACATTTTGGTATGGATGAGGTGATCAAATTAATAAATATTACCAAGATTTTAAGTTGGAATTGATAATCCAACCTCAATAGGTTATAATTATCATTGGGTTACATAGTTGAGCTAATATAAATTGTTAGGTGGTAACTCATTCTTGCTCCATAGTTGGGGGCATGTGCTTTTTGATCTCTCTCTCTATATATCCTTAGGTATATGCACTTTATAAATTTATCGATATTGATCATAATATTAGTTTTAGAGAATTAAAATGATATATATTTTGAAAATAAACACTCTAATATAAAAAGTGGTTACATCGACACACATGTACTCTTAAACTTTGCTCTTTCAATTTCAATCAATTTCAAGTAATTTTAACCTAGATTATATGTACTAATTTTAAACTATAGCATGATCTTGGTTACGTCACTAAAAAAACACTCAAATTCAAACCAAGTAAATATAAGGTGTGCATACACACATAGGTACTTATTACTTTCCTTTAAATTAGTAAGGGAAAGTGTAGATAATATTTTGTGATTAACTAGCACCTCAGTCTTGTACACTTGGAAAACTCAAAACTTGACTGTTCCTCTTAATTCTACACTCTCTTAATTTCCACAAGCCTCTATCTTCTCTATATTGTGCCCATTAGCCTATATATTAGTCCAACCAATCTTATATTGATGACACAAACATTATATCTTTCCCATAATACTTAAAATGTACTTAGCTTACACCTTTATAGTTTATGATCATGTACTTATTTTGCTACTTTATAGACACTAATGTTTGGGATAGACAATAACATCAACATTACTATCCTGCCTTGATGCAAGTATCTAGTACCTAAAATTAATCCATTATTCTAATGAAATGCATCCTAATGGTTGGTTGAAGTTATTTAATGTGAGTTATTACTCTAAATGGATTGCATAAATACAAGATCAACCCTCATTCATTCCTCACCTATCAACACCTTGAAAATACCAAAGAGACCAAGACAGTTATCAAAAAACACTCTATCAAGCATTAAATTTTATCAAAGATTCCATATTTATATACCAATGATAAGGAATACACATCTAAAGGTATAAATTACTAAAGGAGTAACCCAAGAACCTAATTTTCCAAGTTACAAACTAGGTCACTATTGTACTTGATTTATGCACATTGCATGTTTCACATACAAGACAACACATAAGGGAGAACTACATTAATCCAAGGCCATATTTAGAGTATTATACATTTAGGTAGTATATTTTAATAATGGGGTGATTGGGTTTAACTCGACATTATATGCCCACTAACCAATTTTTCCCTAAGGTAATAATAAATATGAAAAGCTAGGGTTTTACAATTTCACAAGGAGTGACAATACATGAATGAAATATAAATGCACTCGAGTGAAGGTGAATAAAAAAATAAGCATCTAGGTGGTCACATCCTATTTCACCATATATTTCGTACATGACACTATCATTGGACTTAGACAGTAATATTGACATAACCATATAGGGCTGACATAACTATCTAGATAGCTAGAGGTACCAAATCTAAAATCTAACAATTATTCAAGAATGGTCTTCCTATCTACTTTCATCCTATTATATATCCATAACTACATTAGCATAAAAACAATCTAATTAATCTCTTACTTTTCATTTCTATATCTAACCTAGTTTTACTTTCCATATTTATACTATCTTAGCATAATAAATTCAATTTATGCTTATATATGAGTTTAACATTTAATTAGCCTACTATAGATATGATTATCACCCTTGTGCCATTTAATATATATATATATATATATATATATATATATATATATATATATATATATATATATATATATATGTTAACCATAATATTAAATTGAAATACCCTCCATAACTATTTCATTTTAGTGTTAAACATAATTATGATCAAGGAATCTAAGAAGGGTGGTTAGATAATGTGTTATAACAATTTAAAAAAATTGAATAAAAAACACACTAACATATATAACACTTACTTGCTTGGATCATGGGGGGAAATTAGTGAAAAAACAAAAAATGACAAGCTCAACTAAAATTTAAAATCAAACAAAATCTCTTACCTTCTTTGAATGCTCCAAATGATTTGTTCATTTGGCTTATTTGGCTTGTGCTCAAAGAGTCTTTGGCAAAGGGAGTTGTGTGGATCCTTATCTCCTTGACACCATTATTGAATTATGATTTATTGATGTATATTAATGGATTGACTTGTTATTTTGGCATTATAACACTATACCTTTGAATCATGCACCAAATCTTGCATTATAACTTTACTATGCTCAAGCTTTCCAAATGAAGAGGCAAATGCTTGTATTTATAGGTTTAGAAACTAACCACAACTCAAGGTGAGTTAGAGTGTAGTTAGAGCTTGGAATAGGTTCAAACCTAAACTTAGTGAGTTAATTAACCCCAATAGAGTTAAAAGGTGTCAAAAACTCATGATTAACAATGAATATGCATGTCAAGAGAAGAATGAGAAAGAAGGAGTCAGCAAAGAGGAGGAATCTGAAAATAGTAAAGAAGAAACTAAGAAAAATTAGAAAGTGTCGGAGGAAGATATTGTCTAGGATGGCCCTGTTGAGGACCCTGTTTCAAGAAACGAAAGGAAAAATACAGTTCAGGATGACAATCAAGAAATGGACATAGAAATTCAAACTGGAACAAAAGAACAGTATCAAAGGGGCTGAGAGGATCACTTTGAAGAAGGTGGGAATAGTCCCAATAAGAATTCTGAGGAATGGAGAGAGAAAAGGCAGAATGATGGAAAGCACACACCTATGAGTTGGGTTAATTGCAAAGCAGAGGCTTCTCTCCAACTTGATTCTTGGATGTGTAAGGAGATTAAGGATCTCAAAAGGAAAGTGGAAGATAACCAGAAAGTTACATGGAACAAAATTAACAACATAGAAAAATAGATAAGAGATATCCCAGTCAAGCTCAAAGATTACGAGAATAACCTTCGGGAACTCATTAGGGAGAATAGAATGAAAATGGAGGAAGTAACATCCAACATTTGTGCTGCAGCTGCCAATATTGGAAAAAGAGCTAGTAAGGAGACCAAATCTTTGGAGGGGCCTAGCAAAAGGATGAGACAAAGCTCAAGAAAGAAGGCTTCACAAGAGGGAGCCAAGTTGGCGGCAACTACCACTCAGGATACTGTTTTGAAAGGTACAAAAACTGTGAAAATGATTTTGGAACTGGAAGAATAGTCTGGTTCTTCTTGCTAGTTATGTTTTCTAGTCCTGTTCTCTGGTTTCTTTTTGTAATCTTCTATCTATGGTGTAGCCAGATCTATGTTAAATATGGGTTTTGACTAGTGGTCTCTCTGGTGGTTTCAGGTCCATTTAAACCCTATTTTTGCTACTTCTCTGTAGTAGTTTTTAGGTTCTACCTGTGGGAGTTGAAGCTTTTTCTTTCTTTCCTTGTACTTGGGTTTCGGGATCCCATCAAAACCTGTTTTTACCTTTATCTAAAACAATGAATATGCATGTTTGAAATATTTTAGGATATTTAATAACTCACAAAAAGGTAATTATGAAATTATTGATTTTTGAATTTCTTTTTTTTGAATTTCATTAATTACTCATGGATAATTCAATTGAGAGTTTAGTTATGTTTACCATTTTAATTAATTCTATTTAGGATTTTAATCTTTTGTAAGATTTGATTTAATTGTATGTGTACATTTGCCCCATTTAATAGGTCTAAAGGCCAAATTGCATGTTATGAAGCCAAATTTGAGACATTTAGAAATTGTTAGGATTAATTTGAAAAGGTTGGTAAGAATCAATCTAAAGTCTGGCATGAATCCATTGGTGGCCAATTTTAGGTGTCTATAGTTTGCCCCTATTTGGGAAGGCATTGTAAGCTATAAGCACAATAACATCTTCTCAAAGATTAAAAAGGTCTTGTATGCTTACAAATTCAATGATAATGGATGAAATGTAGGTGGCCCCTCAAGGGAGTGGTTGTCAAAGGGGTCATAAAATGGTCCCTTAAAAGAAGGAAATGAGTGGAATAAATAGATGCAAATGAGGTGGACGGGACTGATTTGCCCAAAGGTAGTTATAATTAGTGGCATATGGAACTACCCTAGTGAGGGAAGACAAATAGGATGATTTTCCCATCGGTAGTTATAATAATAAACATAGGCGGGATTAAAAAAGGTGATTATTTTCTCAAAGGTGGTTATAATCATCAAAAAAGACTTAGGGTAACAAAAGACTGATTTGCCTAAAGGTGATTATAATTAGTAAAATTGAAAACAATGATTTGTCTGTATGTGGTTATGATCATTGTAGGACAAAAACATGCCCCAATTGGGTGGATAGAGATGATGGTTTTACCAAAGTTAGTTATAAACATTATCTCAATGAAAATTTGTCCCAATTGGGAAAAATAAAGTGAATGATTTTCCTAAAGGTAGTTATAATCATCAACCCTCAAATGGATGGAAACATAATGATTTTCCCAAAGGTGATTAGAATCATTGAGAATGCAAGTGGGATGGTATACAATGATTTTACCAAAGGAATTTATTATCATTATACCCCAGTTATAACAAACATGATGATATAAAAGATGATGGAAAATTGGGATAGAGGATAAAGATGAATTAGGCAACCTACTAGTAAGTAAATGCTCATTCGAACTAGCAAGGAGGAAAATTATTTCATTATGTAATTACTCTATGGGATATGATTTGGATTAGATCCAAAATGTTGTTGGTTCTAGTGCTAAAGAGATATTATTTTCACATTATCATGGAGACTGTCTGAAGTTGGTTTTTGCTATAGTACTTAATGGTAGGCATCATGATAGAACACCATGAAGACTTGGTAAAAATATGCATAAGGACCGATACATGATCCAATTATCAATTGAAAATAATGTACCAATGATAAAAACCATGATGATAATGTTGATGCATAAATATGTATGGATTCAAGAATAACACATAAGAAATCACCTAATGAATGCCTATAGACTGAATCAAGGCACAACAAGAAAGCAAACAAACAAAAAACCAACAAAATAAAGAAATAGACAAAAGAAAAATAAATGGTTAATCATAATGTGAGTAAAAACAACATGACATAAACAAGATGAAGAACATTACCCCTAGAAAATAGGAGATAACTTAACAAACAAACAAGATGGGGGAATTAAAGAAAAGGAAGGGGGTGGCCGAGCTATCTCCAGATACACTAGGCAAGTGGATGTTACATACATAGTTCCCTAGATGTGAGATACAAAAAAAACTTTAGGCTAAATGTAGTTCTCTCAAGAAATAGTAAAGAATAAAAATGATGATAAAAATAAGAACTAATTATGGAATAAAAGAATATGGGAATGTGCTAAATGGCAAGAGCATGGGATAAAATGCCAATAAGGATTGGGAAACTAAATGAAAAGTGATTTCTTGTGACTTAGTGAGGGTTCCCAGAATCCTTAAGGCAAAGAAGTGGTCAATTTTTTTGGATTTTATAAATTGATTTTACAAATGTTTTTGGAATTTTTGGAGCATCTCAGCTCAATCGAGAATGATGAGATACTAAACGATCTAAGCTCATAAAATAGTGAGAGAAAATTGCTCATAAAATGGAAAGATCATAGATAAGAAGGTGACTAAGTTGACCTCAACATGAATTTAGTGTTACCTAAATAGTCCTATAATGGGAACTCAAGTCACTATGGTTTTACCTTATAATAGAGGAATCTAACTAGTGTAGCAGCCAATTCAAATAAAATAGGCAAAATTGGCATAAGGGCTCAATATGACATAGTAATGGTAAGGTGGTATGTCAAGGCATGATAAATAAGTGTTGACCCTAGTTTTCCCATAGGTGGTTATAACCAAGAAACAATATCATAAATCAATGATACTAATTTGCCCATAGGCAGTTATATTTAGTAGCAAGACAATGAGACAATAATTTGCCCATAGGTGGTTATAACCAGGCACACTTGGTATATAAGTGAAACAAGAATTAAAGGATGCAACTACCAAATCTCTAGCATAACTATAAATATATCCTCTATTTGGAAAATTGGAAATAAATACTGAAATTGATCTGAATCTTCATGTTGAAAGTGAAACCAATAGAATGGAACCAAGGTCAAACAGGCTGGGTAAGGAGGGTCAAAACAACTTGGTTGATAGAAAAGGTATGGTAGATCAAAATAGTGAAATGACAAAGTAATAGAATGATAATGATATAAATGATAATGTTGATAGTATGGTACAACTTGAAACAATCCTTAGAGATAATAAACCAAGTCACTCAAGCAAAGTAATGCTTGAAGTGTATAATTTTCATCTGCTCATCAAGTTCATCACTGTCTAGTGTAGCAAGCTTGTATGATCTAGAACTGTAGTTTGTAATAATGATTAAAGGACCTAACTATTTGGGTTTGAACTTACCTTTGTGTTTCTACTTAGTCATGGTATTCTTTTAATTTTCTTTAAGAATAAGATCACCAAGCTTAAATTCTCTATGTTTCACGTGTTGATTGTATTGGTCATGAAGTCAATTTTGGTATGCTTATTTACTATGGTCATGCATTTCTCATCAAGTAAATTTAGATATTATAGGTGAGATACATGATAGTATTCATCATCTAGGACATGATTCAAACATATGTGCAAAGAAAGTAACTCAACCTCAATGGGAATAACAGCCTTAGTGCCATAAACAAGTGAGTATGGAGTGGCACCTGTTGGAGTATGGTGATTGGTACGATATGCCCAGAGGGCATGGAATGTTTTAAGGTGAAAATCATGAATGACATCATTGATAATATTTTTGAGGATGTTAACAATGGTTTTTTTAGATGCTTTGATTTGGCCGTTACCTTGTGGGTAATACGTTGTAGAAAAATATTGTTTAATCTTATACTCGACATATAGTGATTTGACATATTTGTTTTTGAATGATCCACCATTATCAGATATAATATTGGAGGGAATACCATAATGGAAACTGATATGGTTAAAGATGAATTTGGAAATTTACTTTCTAGTCATGTAAGTAAAGGGTATAGCTTCAACCCATTTAGTGAAGTATTTGGTGGCAGTAAGGATATGTTTATGGTTGTTGGATAAGGTGGGGTTTATCTTCCCAATGAGATCAAGGCCCTATGTAAAAAATGGCCATGGTGTGAGCATTGGTTTCAAAGTCTTGTCTAGGGCATGAATTATATTAGCATGCCATTGACATTTATTAAACATTTTCACATATGTAGATGTATTTTGAATCCATCATTGGCCAATAGTACTCGGTACATAAGATATTTTTGTCTAGGATTGCCCTACTATTGTGGGTTCCATGTACTCCTTTATGAACTTCCTATAATGCTAATATAGATTCTGCCAAATTTAAATAATGAAACAAAGTTACATCAAAATTGTGGTAGTATAGATTTGGTCCAAGTAAGGTATAATGTGTGGCATTGTGGATAAAGGATTTGGATTGCTTGTGGGATAGGTCTTGTGGCATAATTTGGTCATGGGGATAGGTATATAAGTATTAATACCAAGTAGAGCTGGGATCAACAATATCATAAATCATTATGATGGTTGATGGTTCATGAGTTGGTACTAGAAGATTTTCAATGAAGAAATTCTTTAGTTGTATCTATTTGTCGAATCAAATATTTAATGGTGGATATGGCATCTATTGTTCTATTACTATCCCTTGGTATATGTTCAAATTATACATTGATAATTTGTAGTTTGAGAGTGTCAACCATGGCCTTGTATAGAACTAGTTTGTCATCCTTGGTTTGAAAATGGTCTATAACCTAATTGATGACTAACTGAGAATCACCATAAACCTTCAGATGTTGTATGCTCCATTATACCACCTATCAAATACATATAATGAGTGATTCATATTTGGCCATGTTATTGGTATAAAGAAAGCTGATCCTAAATGACTTAAGGATTAAATCCCCTTATGTTTCTATAAACAAATGGCCTACCCTTGATCTATGTGTTGTGAATGATCCATCAAAATATAGCTTCTAGTATTACTCCTTAAGAGGTATTTCAATGATGGTCATAATGGATTTGTCTAGGAATTAGAATGTTAGTAGCTATGTATCTATAAGGGGTGTTTTGACAAGTTGATATGTGAAAACTTGTCCCTTGATGGCTTTTTGGTTGACATACTCTATCTCAAATTCACTAAGAAGCATGATCCATTTGGACATGTGGCCTTGCAAAACTATTTTAGATAGTAGATGCTTGAGCAGATCTACTTTTGAAATGACCATGGTCTTATTGTTCAACATGTAATGTCATAGTTTCTAAGATATAAAGACCATAGCTAAATAGGATTTTTTAATGGGTGCATAAATGTGCTCATATGTAACTAGTGTATGGTTTAGATAGTACATGACATGCTCTTTTCCATTATCATCATGTGGAGCTAGAAGTTCCCTTAGGGGTTTTTTTTGGCTAATAGATATAGAAGGAATGGTTTTCCTGACATAGGAGGCAATAAAATAGTTAGATTTGTAAGATAGTCCTTTAATTACTAAAAATTTTAATGACATTCATCATCCCAATGGAATGTGACCCATTTCTTTAACAAGTGTGTAAAGGAATGGCACTTATCAGCCAACTAAGATATGAAGCATCAAATAGATTAGATCTTGCCCTATAAGCTATAGAGCTGATTTGAATTGGTTGGTGGTGACATTGTATTATGGCTCGCACTTTGGCTGTATCAACTTTAATGCCTTAATGAGACATAATGAAGCCAAATTATTTTATTAAAGTAACTCCAAAAACACACTTTTTAGGGTTGATCCTGACTTTGTACTCATGTAGTTGCTCAAATATCCTCTTTAGTGATACTAGACGATTGGACCTGGTCTTTGATTTACCTAGTATGTCATCGATGTAGTCTTTAATAATCCCATGTATCATATCATGAAATTTGAATATCATGAATCTTTGATAGGTGGCCTCTACATTTTTTAGACCAAATGACATAACCTGATAACAAAATGTTCCCTATAAAGTGGTGAACATTATTTTATGTTGGTCTTTTGGTGAGATTTAGATCTATTTGTACCCTAAGAATTCATCCATCAGTGAAAGCATCTCATAACCTACTATGGAGTCTAAAATCATGCCAATTTTTAGCAAAATAAAGTCATCTTTGGGGTAAGATTTGTTTATGTCTAAAAAATCAATATAGATTCTGATTCCTTTTAGTTTTTTGTTTATGGGTATAACTGTAGAGATCCACTCAGATTAGTCAATTAGATAAATACATATTACTTCAAAGATCTTTTCTAACTCTTTCTTCACTCATACAAAAATGTGAGGATACATCTTGCATAATTTTTATTTCACTAGTTTGGCATCAGATGTACTATAAGTAGTGTACAACCAAGGCAAGGTCCAAACCTGGCATGTTAGAATAGGCCCATGCAAATATATCAACACAATCCCTCAATAGGGTTGTAAAGACTTAAAAATCCTCCTAAGTGAGGGTCATCTTTTTTGGGTCATCTAGAGTCCTGATGTTTACCTCTATTATGTCTTCCATTAGAAGGGTCGAACCATCTTCAAGAATAGTGGGAAAATATTTGAACTAGCCTAAAATAATAGAGTTGTCTGTTATGACTAGATCTTTGAGTTCTCCTAAGCATGATGAATTAGAATCCCCAAAGGGTAGGGATGTCCATGTGACAAATAATTTTGAAAACTCCTATATGATTCAATCAAAATCTTGGTGTTCTTCAAGACTAAACTTAGACCCATAAGCAAGTTCATCAGTTATGGTCTCTTAGATGATTTGATCAAAATCCTATTGTTCTTCAAGACTAAACTCAGATCCATAGGCAAATTCATCATTGGTGGTCTCTTGGTCTATGTTTGAGGAAGGTTGAACACCCCCATTTAATGGTACCTAAAACAAGTTTTCACCACTAGAATGGCCTTTCTCTTTACTATTTCCTTGGTCCAAAATCACCTCAAAGAACTTTTCACTTTGGGACCTCAATGCTTTATTTAATTATTTTTGGATAAGGGTGTTCATCCACTCTCAAAAATAGGATTCAAGATCTAATTTGATTGAGAATACTTATTTATGTTATCCCAATGGAAAAGTGTCCCTAAGGCCTAGAAAATCATAGAAGGCCTCATCATTCTAAAACTCATCAATCGGTACATTTGATTCTTATTAGCCCCAGTCTATTAGTTGGGGATAATATAATGGAAGTGGATTATGGAAAATGATTGGTCAAAGGGTAAAAATGGCATTAGTATTAAACAAATTGGTATTGTTTAGGTCATCAAAAGGGCTATGATCATACTCTACTTCACTATCGACATCATCATCACTAGTCATTAGCAATGGAGATAGAATAAAATATGTAGGGTCACCCCCAGGTGGTTTAAATCTAAGTCCATAGGTTCCTTTATATCAAGTCATAGAAATTAGCTCAAGGGTTCCTTATTGATTTGGCTTGAGGCCTCTTCCTTCATAATATTGGTTCTCCATGATCTGATTAGGAATGGGGTACTTGGAATTTTTATAACAATCAGCCAATTTGTCATTATACAACCATGATTCATCATCTAAAAGAGGATCTTATTCTTGGCCAGAGGCTAGTATGAAAGTCATAGGTACTTGACTATATAGTTTGCCTTTGCTATTCCATGCAAGGTGGTTTGGCTTTAGGTCTTCCAAATTACTTGGGGTTCTATGGAAGATTAGTAATTTGGAATGTATAATGGGTTAAGTATTCTCCTAGGCCATTAGTTGAGATGGTATGTATAATGATTAGACATTTTAGGAGGCAACATGTGGGAAAGTGAATCAAGGGTATCAAGGTCAATACAGTTGGCCTTTGGTGAATCAACAAGTATTTATTTTCCCTTGTCCCTTTTGGAAAATGGATTCATGCCAAAATGGTAGTTATAGTTTTTGAACTCAATCTTTAAATTCTTACAATACTCATATGGATGGAAATCTCTTGGAATAGTAACATCTGTACCTAAATGAGAGAACTTGATAAACTAATGCAATGTTGATGGGATTAAATGAATCTCATGTGTCTAAGGTCTACCCAAAAACATATTATATGATAAATTGAGGTCTAACACATGGCATAGTGTATCATGGGTCAAGAGCCCAATGATAACTCACAAGTTGATGGTGCCTTATGATTATCATTCTTCATTATCATAGGCCTTAATTTTGATCATTTTTGTTTGCAAATTTTCTGTCATGTACCTAAGAAGCTTGATAAGCTTTAGAGACACAATATTCAAGGCTAATCCATTATCTATGAGGAGACACTTCACTTTGTGCCATGTTATGTAAACTTCTATGTACAATGGATTGTTATGAAGTGGGCCAAGGGACGACATATCACTTTGGTTGAAGGTTAATTATTGGCATGGAGATAGGTGTCTAACTAAAGCTTGAAATTTATTTGTAGATATGTCATTAAGAACTTGGGATTAGCCAAGGAATTTATCAAGATGTTTTTATAGATAGTAAATGTATACAAAAAATCTAAAATGGATATTTATGTGGGAATATTTTGTAATTATTCCATAATATCAAACATCTATTATTACACAATGGTAAATGGATTGTTCCTAGCCAGAATGGGTGGTTGTATCATGGGTGAAGTGGCAGATGGATATGGGCTTGGTATGGTAATCTTCAACCACCAAGTTGTGATTTCAAAATACAAATTAGATACAAGATCATTATTACAAAAAAATGATGGTGGAGGGGTACCAAATAAAATAAGTCTGTGTTACTGATGCACTTGTGCATGGCCATGGGCTAATGATGAGTTATAGGTATAAGGTCCAAAAGTGGGAATCCTCGCTTACTAGTTCACCTATATGTAGTCTCAGATCAAGGAAGGATTATCGACATGGGTTAATTAATTTGGAATGATTATAAAAGGTCTTGTTTGATTGGTACTTGGTCTTGGATTGATGGAAATGGTGTTAACATGACCTTGTATAATATGGCCTACAACTGTGTTATAGTCATGTGCAACTGTATGGTAGGTCTATTGGTTATTGGTATGGGTTTGGCCTTGGTTTTGTATATTTTATTGACATTTTTTGGTTATTTTATTAATTTTTATAGTTCTATTGGTTTTGCCTAGGTTGTTGATACTATTGTTGTTGTCTTGGTCATTGTTGGTTATTATGTTGGAGAAATGGATTTTGATAAATGCTGAGGTTTTGATTAGATGTGGAAGCTCCACAATCCAATTTTATCTCTCTATTTTCCAACATATTATTGATTACATGTTTAATTTTCACACAAAAATGCAAATTATGGCCATTGACCTAATGATACTCATAGAATTCATTTGGCTTATACTAGTCTAGATAGTTAGCACCCTCATGATAGTGTTTTAGAATAGGCTAGTTAATCAAATTAGCTATGTTGAGATTGTGAAACATAGATTCAAGGGGTTCTCTAAGGTTGATAAAGATATGATGAGTAGGCACATTTCTCCTTAGAGGAGGGGTTTGAAAAGGAATAGGTTGCTACATTTGTTGTGTTAGTCAAGGTTGTTGTGCTTTCTATGCTTACTGCATTTACATAAGAGGTTGTTGGTTAGGAGTTATGTTCATATGTAGTATAGGATATGAAAATGGTGTTTACACTATTTATACATGTTGTGACTTAGTTAATCTATTACCAAAAACATTCTTGTTATGATTAAAATTCTTGGGTTTATCATAGATATTGGCTTTGGTTTGTTGTGATGCTTGCACTTGGACCGGGTTCTAATTTTGGCCATTATTATGGTTTTGATTTGGGATCTGATTGGATGAGGCACATTTAATGATCCATTTGTTAATAAGGGATATTTTTATCAATAAACCTTTATCAATGATCTCCTTAAAAGTATGTGCATACTACAACTCCAAATTATAAGATATCTCATTGTGTAGATTTTTGGTAATCATAACGACTAATTACTTATCTAGTAAACTATGGGTAAATTTGTTTTAAAGGGCTCTCCATCACTATAAATAAATTATGAAGCTTTATCCAACCTTATATTTTTCTTTCATTAAATCTGCTAATGAAATCTTGTGTTTGAGTTTGTAATAAAAGCGCTGCATGAACTTATTTGAAAGATCATCAAAATCAGATACTAAGTTCTTGGGTAATTTAAGGAACCATTTTAATGATTGTACTAATAGGATTATTAGAAATTATAGTAATAGGTATATATAGTTATATGTTATTGGTTAGCACATAATAAATAATTCTATCATATGGGCCTTAGGGTCACCTTTTCCCTTGTATTTATCAAACTTTAGTGGTTTGTGCCCTAGAGGAAATGGTATCAAGTACTCCATGTTAAAAGGGTAATAACACAAATTTTATATCTTTAATTTCTTGGTCTAGTTTCCATATTGGATGAGGAACATTGCATCCTTCATTTATTGTAGTCCCTATGCGAGGAAACTAATGGGATCATTGGCCTAAGGTGGAGATTGAGTAGTCAAAACATGATTACTTTGACGAGGGTATAGTGGATGCATTTGCTTGGGAATGTTGGATTGGCTAGGGAATGGACCAAGAATATGCATGTACATATTAGGGTGTGATTTTTGAAATTACACATACTACAGTGTGATATTCTAGTTAAGATTGGGTATATAAGCCTAGTTTTAGGAATACAGTGGTTGGGATGGAGGGATATGACCATCCTATGTTTGTTGAAGTTGAATAGGGACATTCTATTAACTAATCATACCTTGTTTATTGAGGGAAACTTGTGAACCAAAACCTTATTATTGAATTTATGGCATGTTTTGCATGGAAATAAATTATTGCCTAATAGGTACTTGTGGAACATTATAACCTCTTGGTTTCAAAAATACCTATTGGGAAGTGGATGCATGTTTGAGATTTGACATTTATCACTGACTAATACTTGGAAGCTATTGATTAAACATCATTTGGTTTTATATTATCATGTTAGTCTATGACTGAAGAGATATGTTCATTGGTACCTAGTGAGGTGGAACAATGGTTGCCCCATGTTGAGGTGGCAAGATGTTTTTCATTTGCTATGTGGATACATTAGATATTGCTTATTATTATGGAATATTACTCATCACCTATTAGGGTGGAGTAACATTTATCACATTTTGTTGTGGTATGGCACTGGTCATTGGTTGACTACTTAATCCTTGATGTTGTGTGGTTGAAGAAGAAGCTAGTTGAGGATTAAAAGTAGTTGGTTGAGGTTAGAAATTATAAAATCCTACCCCATAAGTTTGTGAACCACTCACGGTGTTATTTAAATGCACATTTTTTTGTTGAATATTTTTTTGTGTGTTAACACCGCTTTGGTTTAAATTGGATGTTACTTGTATATTATCCACTATGTTGAGCTCACTATTCTACATAGAAGTAGAATACACTTTATTGATAGTTGGGGTACTGAACATGTTTTTTATTGAGGTGATTTGCACAACTGGGTATAAACCTTGATTTTCTTGACCTATTAATTTAATTAAGACTCCTGTTGAAGGAACTAATTTAATAAAATGAGCTTTTGACATGGTCATATTATTAAAGTTACATGCTAGGTTTTGATACGTCTGGTATGCTATCTATATCTAAATGAAGTGGTCCTCCACGAGGCTCATTTATGTGACAAGCATACAAAGATCTTGATATGACATTGGTATAATGGCATTAGGGTTGCTAGAAGAGGATTGTTTATTGTTCTGATTGTAAGACATGCTATAAGGCCCCTTTAATATACTTGGCAAGTTTTCATGGGGAAAGTCTACCAAAAACTTAGCCCCTACCTTTATGGATCTATTTAAGACCTCATCGTTATTCACTAGCAAGTGATGATCAACTATATAAGGGTCATAGGTCAATGACATTATAACATAATAAGGTTGTTATTGTACTTTTTATACAACCAAAGATACACTATCCAAATATTGGGCTATTTATTCTTGGTCTTGCTCTATATATGGAGGTGTGCTAACCAAATAATGGGCCAAAGGATATTAACTCTATTCTTCTGATTGAATGTTGGAATGTGGATAAGTATCCATCTCCCAAATGACATCATCTTCATAAGGGTCTTGAACAAAGTCCTCTTGTGTGACAACATTTCCATATCTTGGATTATACATGAATCCACTGCGTGTATAGTGAGACATGATCAAATATATGGAAAATGTTTCACGACAAGAGAGGTTAGAGTTATATAAACTTTGAAAATCTATGTCTAAAAAGACAAAAGGTTTAAACTAGGTCTAACTCAGTCAAAGGGATGGAGCTATATCTCTAAAAATTCTATGTTAGGACTTGGTAAAAATAGTATAACATCAAATTTATAACATTAAATGTCTCACATAAATAAGGTCAAATAAAATAAACTAAAAATAAGATGCCAAATTGTAGGTCCAAAGATGTTCCAAATAGGTCTAAACTAGGAAAGGTAAAAGTTGCTAGGTATTTTGGCCAAACACGATGTTAAAAGCTAGGTTAAAACAAGGCATGTGCTAATACTCTTAGCCAAATATGACATCATAAGCTAGATTTGAAATAAAGAGATGAATTTAATCTAACAAACTTAGAATACTTTGGCATAAACTAGGCACTTGATTCTAGATATAAACTTAATCAAATTGGTATAAGGCACTAAATGAAAGTCACTTTGAGATAGATTGATTCTGTCAAATAAAGGCACAAAAAATATAGTTTTCAAATTTTGGGTCAAAAATTTACCTAAGCTATGCAACCCAAAAGAAAAATATCTATGTATCAACCCCTACGAGATGAGGCCTAAATAGAAATCAATCAATGTTTGGATCTAAAATTGTAAAATTTAATTAAAAACTCAACTTAAGAAAACATATGATTTTTTCACAAATAAGATAGACAAATTTGAATAACACAACTGAACTAAAACAAATATCACACAAGACACATGTGATCAGTTTTAAACAATGGCAACTTGGACACAAGATAAGGCAAGTCTATGAAATAATTTGAGAAACATAATGCAATTAATGCTCTCAAAAGGTATAAAGAATGTTTTGCTTCAAAGACTTCTAAGGCTAAAAACTTGAATTGATTTGGGCAGCATAATGTTACCCACATCAATCAAGTGACACACATAATGTTTTTGACACAAAAGTCTAAGTTAAAAGCATAGTGTCAAATGAATGACATAAAACCTACTCAAATAATAGATTAGTGTGGAAAAAAAAACTCATTTATGACTTAGTATAACAAACAAAGTTTTAGACATAAAACACCAAACAATAAAAGGAAAAAGACTAAGTACAACTAAGTATATTGTCCTAGATCTTAACAAGGTATTCCAAGTGGGGTTGAATAAAACTTATAAGTTACAACCATCTAGATTATACCTAGTTATGGATAACATAAGAGAAGCATCACACAAATTGAGTTCATATCGATCAACTTACTATGTAAATATCTATTCCTTTACATAGTGATTCCATCTGTGGACTGCTTAGTAGAATCCCCTGGTTGACTAGACCTGACTCAGGCCTTCATTATGAAAGGAAAGGTTAGCTGTTTAACCCCTTGGCTCTTATAGTATGTGTACCCTAATTTATATACCCCATCATGGAGTGGGGTTAAAACACTATCAGGAGATAAAGCCTTAGGTCAATGCTTCCCTAAATAACTCATAAAGAGGCAATGACTCCCCTTCACAAGACAAATTGCATAAAAATAAAACTAAGTGGAAATACTTTAGGGTTGCTTTTAGATTACCCAAACCATGTGGGTTTTGGGGAGAACCTAGAAAAATTTATTTCCACACCTTGGACTAGGTAGAAATATAATGAAAAGGCACTTTTGGTCACCCAAGTTCCCTATAGGGGATGGTGGGAGAGCATACACGTGCTATTAAATTTACAAAAACAAACAAGAAATAAACACTTTCAAGAAATTATGATTTGAAGTGTTGTTTTTAGGCACCAAATTGAAATATGTGATGAAGTTATTTACTTGGACCCTTGGATTAAGTGCACAATATTGAAATAAATTTCACAAAACAACTTAAGCAAAAACATCTATGTTCATTTTAATCCCAAAACCCAAATGTTCAGGATTTAGCCCAATTCATTTTTAAACACCAAAATAAAGTGTTAAAAACATTAGCAATCTTAGGTTAATTTTAAGTACCAAAGATCAAATGTTCAATATTTATAAAAATTAATTTTAGCACCAAAATGATGTGTGAATGACTTAGCTAATTCTCTTTAGGTACCCAAAATGAACTGTGCATCAGTCTAAAATTACAAATTTGTGTTCCAATCATGCCTTGGCCCTACAATATTTAGATAGTCTCATTGTGCTTAGAATACATTTTAATGATGAGAAAATGAGCTTTCAAAACATATCTCTTAGGTTTTTATTTTAAAAAAATAGTGACTATCTTCAGTCAAAACATGACCGAGCATGCCATTCATGATCAAGAAATCCAAGAAGGGTGGTTAGATCATGTGTTAGAATAAGTACAAAAACTTGAATAAAACACATACTAACATGAATAACACTTACTTGCCTAAATCATAGGGGGATATTAGTGAACAAACAACAAATGACAAAGCTCAACTAAAATGTAAAAGAAAACAAAATCTCTTACCTTCTTTGAATGCTCCAAATGATGTGTTTATTTGGCTTGCTCAACTTGTGCTAAAAGAGTCTTTGGAAAATGTAGTTGTGTGGCTGCTTATCTCCTTGGCACCATTGTTGACTTATGCTTTCTTGATGTAGCTTGATGGCTTGGCTTGTGATTTTGGCATTATAACACTATAACTTTGAATCATGCACCAAATCATGCATTATAACTTTAATATGCTCAAGCTCTCCAAATGAAGAGGCAAATGCTTGTATTTATAGGTTTAGAAACCAAACCTAACTCAAGGTGAGTTAGAGTGTAGTTAGATCTTATAATGGGTTCAAACCTAACGTTAGTGAGTTAATTAACCCCAGTAGATCTTAAAGGTGTCAAAATCTCATTACTAGCAATGAATATGCATGTTTGAGATATTTTAGGATATTTGACAACTCACAAAAAGGTAATTATGAATTCCTAGGATATTCTTGATTTTTGAATTTACTTTTTTAGAATTTAATTAATTGGTCATGGATAATTTAATTAGGTATTTAATTATGTTTAGCATTTTAATTAATTATGTTTAGGATTTTAGCATTTTGAAAGATTTGGTTTAATTATATATGTGCATTTTACCCATTTAATAGGTCTAAAGGCCAAATTACATGTTATAAAGCCAAATTTGAGATGTTTAGTGATTATTAGGCTTAATTTTCAAAGGTTGGTAAGAATCGGTCCAAAGTATAGTATGAAGCCATTGGTGGCCAATTTTAGGTGTCTATAATAACCACCAAATTGCAATGCAATTTTCATATATATTTTTTGAAAACTTTGGATAATTTTACTATACATCAAATTCTAGATGCATTTAAGTACTACCCTACTTAAACAATATAAATTTCAAAGTGTCCAAAGTATAGTATGAAGCCATTGGTGGCCAATTTTAGGTGTCTATAATAACCACCAAATTGCAATGCAATTTTCATATATCTTTTTTGAAAACTTTGGATAATTTTACCATACATAAAATTATAGATGCATTTAAGTACTACCCTACTTAAACATTGTAAATTTCAAAGTGTTACATTTCTAGCTATAAAAACATTAATTCCACTGAATTATGTTCTATATTTCATATAGCCCTCCTAGGAATTAGTAAATGAAACAAAGCATAGAATTTGAATTTACAACTTAAATTCAACTAATAAATATAATAAACACTAAGCTAAGTAGCTAAAAAAATTATTCCCAATTGTACACATCGTCTAAATACTATCTCAGATATACAATACAATATACAACCTCTCTTGTAAGATTAAAAGATGAATACATTCACTACATCTAGTCTATAATATTATTACTCAACATCATCTAAGTCAATAATGATAATAATGTAGAAATTACAACTTAATTTCAGCTAAGCTTTATAATCAAATACTAATACATGAGTAGAATACTATCTACAATCATTGTTGAGAATTACATCAAATGAATACAAATGAAAACTCAAGCATAATGCATAACAATACATGAGTATGCCACAACATTTATACATATCATTTATAACCACAACTTAGAGTACACTATATCAAATATTGTGCCTACAAATACCTCAACATCCACTATTTTTTTAAATTCACTCATTACAATAATAAGAACGTATAATAATATGATGGTACATCAATAACACAACTCAAAATATCAGCTCATATATCCATGAGTATGCATATGGAATGGTTATAAATTAGTTGTAGAGAGGGATATAATCCTCAAAGCACTTTTAAAATACAAACTGATGGTTTTCCAAATACCTCCCCATTAAAAATGTCCCTTCCCTTCATGAAAGGGAAGATAATGATGATGTGAACAATCAGAACCATCTAAGAACACACATGAAAGTGAAATCACTATTACACATAATCAATCATACAAACTGTAGGTACACCTCTATCTATCATAACCTCAAGGTACATGTAAAATAAAAGTATATTGGATAAACAATTTATACAACTATAACAGTAATTTGGCCAAAGCATTTTATAATATTTATAGATTTCTAAATCTAGGTCAAAGTCTAATCATTATATGTTATAAATAAATATCTATTGTAGTATTCTTATCTAATTAATGATGAGGGGCTAATATATAGGCTAAATATAAAATCACTTTGTCCAAATCATTTTATAATATTCATATATTTCAAAATCTGGGTCAAAGTCTAATCATTCTATGATATAATTAAATATGGACTATACTATTATTATCTAATTGATGATGAGGGATAATATATAGGCTCCCTTCTTAATGCTCATCATATATTTAGATGATATGATAGTTTCATCTTTATATAGCAATTAAAATCACAATATTATCCATATAGAGAAAATATTTCATGCACAATTTGATGAATAGATTTGTCATAATAAAACTATACCACTTCAATCCACTCAAAATTATAAAAGAAATGATGAATACATATATCACCACTTACAACATATAATAGTACACATAGAAGTTAATAATTAATTAAAGGAATTGTGAACACATATGTCATAGCAAAATGTCACAAATTAGTCTCTTTGGAAATTCATAATTTATGTAAGGACTGATGAACACATATGTCATGATAAACACCATGAAATAGTCCACACACAATTCATAATTTATGAAGGATAGATGATCACATATATCACAACAACATCGTGAATCAATCCATATGAAATTCATAATTATGTAAAATATTATATCTGATGACCGTCTGGTATGTCTCTAATATAAGTACAATAAATGTATTTTTTTGAAGAACAATCATTTCACATCTTTACTATTCCCAATAGATAATCTTCATTAAAAATTTATGACACTTTATTTTAATCCCATGTAATTCAATTAAATCTAAACAATGGTCACCAATTTATATATAACTTAAGTATATAATTATATTGTTTTGATTCTAACAGTTTGTCACCACCAATAATTTCATCACTTAGTCGGTCTGATAATAACATTGGTTCAAGTTCTTATAACATAATTATTAAATCATATTTATCATGTATCCTTCAAGAGATTTATTTTCCATAATTATCTACTTTAGTTAAGTTTTTGTTTATTGTCTTGCATTTCACAAATGTAAGATCCACAAATTATAGGCCTATAGGTGGTTATTAAACCCACATATAGGTCTATAACATATTTATCATAACTTTAAAATAGATAGTTATCCATTAATGTGTTATATTTCTTTTTAAATAGTCTTGACAATATTCCAAATTAAAATAACTAGGATATACTATCCTAACAAAACATTAATTTTTGTTAACTCTTCTATTCAAGTAAGCTCATTTTAAAGATGATAACATAGATCTTTTTCTCTAACAATTCTATATGCATTTTGAGATGGTTAAATATTTTTAACTCTGATTAAGAAAGGACTTGAGTAAGAATGGTTAACCTTTACTACGTGTTTTTACTTACATGCTTGTGAATATGATAATTCTAATTACCACATGACTATAAGGAATAACCAATATATATTAGTCATCCTAGGTCAACAGGGTTTCAAAGAGTATGATTAACAATCCATATACCCAGGAACATGCAACCATACAAAATGTGTAACAAGATATGCTACCATTTTAGATGTTAAAAAGTCCATAAAATCTAAGAGGTATATTCACAACAAGCAATAATATTATTTTGAAGAGATAATTTTATAGTACAAAATTTAACTAACAACTCAAAGTTTCTATAGTCAGACCCATGGTTTGTCTAAGTTACATGCATGCATTTTCACAACATTTTTCCTCATTATGAAAAATTAGAAAGATTCTAAATGTCCCTAATAGAAAATTAACAAATGAGGGTTTAATATTGTTTTGTTTTTAACACAATGGTAGTCAAGAGTATCAACGTTTCTTTCTAAAATGGGACCCATGAAAAGTGTTAGGTTTATCACTAAACAAAAACCTACAAATTTAATTAACAAAATGATAGTTTCCCCCCAAAAAGGGTATCATTCCTCATGTCCAAATAACTATTTATTTTTACCAATTTTCCAACCAATTAACAATTACTATATCAATATATATATTTTTTAATTTAAGGTCTGAATTCATTACCCAGATATTAAGTTACTTTCTTGGTAACTATAAATGTATCAAGAGTTTCCTTTGAAAATGAAAACTTCAATCTCTTCAAACTCCTATAGTCAACCCATGAAAATATTATGATTTCTCATCATTTGCATGCTCCTCCAAAACTCTATTTTAAAAAATTCCTTTTAATATTTTCATAAAATCCCTTTTCAAGAAGATTTCCACTTTGACCATTCTTCTCACCTACTTTAACTCACATAATTTATCCACAAAAGACTAGATATTTAACATGAAGGCTTCAATTATAGTCACCACTACCAGTTCATTCCCCAAAAACCCTTCCACAAGTAAAAATCATTGACTTGAATGAGAGGGAAAAACCCTAATGATGCCTAAAATCAAGATATTCTAATATAAGCCTCTAAAAATGTGTTTTGTAGGTTAAAATAAATGGTTTAATTACTTTCTCCCATAATGGACCAAGGCAGGGTAAAAATACAAAGAATACACTCTGAGTTAATAATAGGGGATAACTCAACATAGATTTTTTTAATAAATTATTTTATCATCCAGAGCATCTTTCCTTAATGATTATTTATCTAAGGGGGTAACTAATGTTCCTTATCCCAATTTACAACAAATTGAAAATATAACCTATGCACATGACACCTTTTAAGGGGACTATTATTTAAATTGCAGGCTCACATAAAAGTTAAATTGAAACATGCAAGATCCTTTTTGGGATAAGAAAGAAGCTAAACTACTATAGTAAATCAATTATGAAAATGGAAAATATAATGATTAAGTTAGTGCAACACCCAATCACACAAGGTCACTACTCAAAAGACAAAATTTAATATAAATATAAAAAATATTATGAAACAAAGACCATTTGCAAAATGAAAACATCTAAGCAGTCAAAGTTAGGATCAAATACACACCACATACTAAAAATAAAACATTACTAAGTGAGAGTGTGAGTTATATTCTTGCTATGACTACCCCCAACCATCATGATTTTCCACCCTCTCCCCTATGATTCTCTCCCTTTGAAATCTTCATTGTGAGGGGTAAAACTATATTTTATCCACCTCACCCAAAAAATGTAATTAGTCTAATAAGATCATAATCAACTGATAAAATGAATATAATATAAAGACATTAAATGAACTATTGTAAATATGTTGTAAATGAAGATATAATCACATCAACATTTAAATCTCATAGTTACTATAATGCCATAAATACAATTTTATAATGTTAACCATGTCATTTAACTAATCATAGTAGTAATTAAACAACAATATATGAAATCAAACACAATTGAATAAAATTTTATTACTCCATGATATTAGAAATCTATCAAATCAATAATTTGACAAACTATTCAAAATATATTTTGTTAGCTAGGGATACGAAAAGATGTAACATGTAACCCTAGGTTAATAAATCAAGAGGACAAATATAATCACATGATAAAAATGGGTTAGTAGTTGAAGTTTTGATTGACTTCAACATCCCCTATGTTGAACACTACCTACATACCAATACTCTGAAGAGGGATCAAATTATATGTAGTTCTCACATGCAATGATGGCACGCATTAAATATTGGTGTAATATTCTAAATACTACTGAAATTCTAGTGTGATTAAGTGATTCAATTATGACTTGTGACCTTAGAAGTGTATTTAAACTTTAGCTTAGGGCTTCTAGGGCTATATGTATTCATGATTGGGAGAAATAGGGAATTTTATTTTTAATATATAATCCTATTATGTCCAAAAAGGTTTGAAATGTGGATTTATAAATATCTATTGGGAATTGTTTTATATGGGGCTTGCTAAACTAGTGAGCTTACCCATTCCATGAATTTGAATTTAAGCAATTAGCCATTATTTGGCGTGAAGACTAGATAGAACAAGGGAACTAGACACTCTCAAGGAATGTTGTTCAAATAGGGTGTTATTGATATAAGAGCACAAAAAAATGATCTGAGAGTATGAAATAGTCTATGGATAATCTTGAGTTATTTTTCATGAAGAATATGGAAATTCTATGATCATTTATTTGTTTATGGGAATGGGTCATCCACATGGAAAATGAAGGAAAGTGGATAAAATGTCATTGAATAATTGAACTATGTTAGCTTAAATTTTAATTTATGTGTCTATATTTACACTCCTTTTATTCTAATAATGCAGTAAAATGAAAGTAATAGAGTAAAAGGAAAAGTGCATACCCAAACTTACCTATGAAATGTAGTCTTGAATGTAGGCTACAGTGTTAAAGTGTGATTCATGTGAATCTATAATGAAATTAAGATAAAAATTAAGAAGTAAAGAAAATAAAACTTATAGATATAATAACAAGGAACAAATAGACCTAGTTAGGTATGTGAACCATTGTGTTTCCCAGTGCAAAAATTGGTGACTACAGAGGGAAGGAACCTTGGATATTTCATCTTCATTGAATATCTTAGATTGGAATGTGCATGCCCTAATGCTAAAATAAAGGTGATTTTAATTAATAAATAAAGGCATGCTTGAATCCATTATTATATACCCAAAGTGGTGAAGTGGTTTTTAGAATCCTTGTATGAATTCTAATATTTTTTTTTGGAGCAAGAACTAGTGTAAAAAGTGAATCAACTACTACATACATAATAAGGTTAATTTTTGGTACAAAATTGGTGTAAAAACATATTATGATCTAGGTTTGGTCTATATAATGTGAAGAATGACATTGATCACCATTCCATCTATGATATTGGTGAAAAAACTAAGCAAAGAGGTAATCATGTGTCATACACAAGCCCCAAATATGATATCTAGTATATATAGATTTTGAGACCGAGTAATAAAAACTAGAATTATGAATAAAAAATTTGTGTTCTAAAATGAAACACATGTAGTGCATGATGCACCCAAATTGAGAAAATCTAAGATAAACATAAGTATTTATCTAGAAACTATGACTGGGTACATGTTGCTAACTTATTTGTACTACCCATGATTTTGAGAATCCATCAAAATGATTATTTTCTACCTATTAGTATAATAACACACTATTTTGGATAGGGTCAAGATACACCCATATCCAAATAGAGTGTTGATTTCCAAAATTATTGTATCAATGATTTTTGAGTATGTAAATTGACCAACTATGTAATGCCTACAAAATTTTATTTGTATACTATGCTCTAGGGAATTAATTTCTAAGACAAGCCAATGCATATACCCTCTATTTTGAGGTGAGTTATGAATCCTAGAAAATAAATTAGCTACAAAGATAATATTTATGTGAGTGATGTTATGAAAAAATGTAAATCTAAGTAGTAATGATAGCATGGATAAACATGACACATAATATTTAAATAGAGCAAAGAGTTGTGATGTAAGATACATATGGAAACAAGCATACATAGTGACATTGTCTAGATAAATGTTAGTAGTGAGTAATGCAGATAAGTGATCTAACTAATTATGTAAATTTAAAATAAAGCAAGTCAGGGAAGAAAGCATGATATTGATCATGCCATCAAAGGGTTGGAAAGATGCATAATGTCCATCATGACATCAAAAATGAGTAAACAAGTGTCATGGCCATGACACCCACACCCACATAGTACACACAAAACACAAAAAAAAAATGCAATAGAAGGCCAAAGGGACAAATACAATAGACATGTTCAAATGTCACTCACACACATATAAACATACAATGAAGGCTTTGAGATATACATGAGGACATATTCAAATGTCCAAAAGCCAAAACATAGAATACACACAAGACATGAATCAAGAAAGAAAACATGAAAATCATGCATGAGTACATGTAATCAATCAACATAATCCATTTGTAACACTAGTATATTTAGTAACTTAGGTAACTAATGAGATATCAATGTGTAGGTAAGTGAGCAATATCGATAGATGTTTTGTAATTTAAATAAATAAGATATTAACAATAAGGGATAACCAAATAAAGATATAACCTATGCATAATATTCCCCCAGTGATCTTGTTGATGTTTATATAGGATTGAAGAGGCATGTGTCTTATTTGGATCTAAAAATTGATATCTTATGGTCACTGGGACATGGATGGTGGAATAATAACATCACAGTGTGATTTTGTCTATTTGTAGGTTCTAAGTTTGAGATAGTGAAATACCATACAATTCATCTTGGAAATTACAACTTATACACTCTGCATTCACTCATGTACAATTTTGAAGCATATTTGATATGAAAATGGATATAAATAAGTATTGAATAATTGGTATATAAATTAAATTATATAAATGAACTAAATATAAACATACATAGGTCTTGATTTTTGAATTTTATGGAATATATTTTTTTGTAATTTTTTAATGTATAAATTGAAAGAGATAAAAAACTATGATTGGGTACATGTTGCTAACTATTATGTACCACTCATGATTCTAATAATTCATGGAAATGGCTATTTTCTACCTATTGGGATAATAACACACTACTTTGGATAGGGTTAAACTACGCCCCTATCCAAATGGAGTGTTGATGTCCAAAATTTCCTTGTGGATGATTATTGAGTATATAAATTAGCCAACTATGTAATGCTTAAATTTTTTTGTTTGTATACCATGTTGTAGGGGATTAATCTCTAATACAAGCCAATGTGTATGCCCTCTATTTTTAGGTGAGTTATTAAGCCTGCATAATAAATTAACTCAAAAGATAATAATTATGTGAGTGATGTTATGAAAAATGTAAATCTAAGTAGTAAAGATAACATGGAGAAACATGACTTATCATATGTAAACTGAGCAAAGAGTTGTAATGTAAGATGCATGTGGAAATAAGCATACATAGTGACATTATCTAGATAAATATTAGCAATGAGTAATGTAAATAAGTGATCTAATTGAGTATGTAAATCTAAAATAAATAAAGTCAGTGAAGGAAGCATGATATTGATCATGGCATCAAAGGGTTAGAAAGATGCATGATGTCCATCATGAAAGATAAAAATGACCAAAAAAGTGTCATGGCCATGATGCACACACCCAAATAGTACACACAAAACACACAAAACACACAATAAAAGGCCAAGGGGACACATACAAGGGATATGTTCAAATGTCACTCACACACATAGAAACATACAATAAAGGCTTTGAGATATACACAAGGACATATTCAAATTTCCACAAGATAAAACATAGAATACACACAAGACATGAAGCAAGAACACAAACATGAAAATCATGCATGAGAACATGTGATCGATCAACATAATTCATTTATAACACTAGTATATTCAGTAACTTAGGTAACTAGTGAGATATCAATGTGTAGGTAAGTGAGTAATATTGATAAATGTTGTGTAATTTAAAGAATTAAGATATGAACAATAAGGGATAACCAAAGAAGGATATAACCTATGTAGAAGATGCCCCCATTGATCTTGCTAATGTTTATATAGGCTTGAAGAGGCATGTGTCTTGTTTGGATATAAAAATTGATATCTTGTGCTCACTGGAACATGGATGGTGGAATAAGGTGATTTTTTTAATTTACAGGTTCTTAGTTTGAGATAGTGAAATACCCTACAATTGGTCTTGGAAATTACAACCTGTACACTCTACATTCACTCATGTACACTTTTGAAGCATATATGATATGAAAATGGATATAAATAAGTATTGAATAACTATTATATAAATTAAATTATATAAATAAACTAAATATAAACATGCATATGTCTTGATTTTTGAATTTTATAGATATTTATTTTGCATTTTTGCATGTATAAATAGAAAAATATAAAATAAATTATAACTAGGTACATGTTGCTAACTATTTTGTACCACCCTTGATTCTGAGATTTCATGGAAATGACTATTTTATACCTATTGGGATAATAACACACTATTTTGGATAGGGTCAAGATATGCCCCTATCCAAATGGAGTGTTTGTGTCTAAAATTACTTTATGGATGATTTTTGAATATGTAAATTGACCAACTATGGAATTCATACAAAATTTTGTTTGTATACTACACTATAGGGGATTAATCTCTAATACAAGATAATGTTTATTCCCTCTCTTTTGAGGTGAGTTATGAAGATTACACAATAAATTAACTCAAAATATAATAGTTATGTGAGTGGTGTTATGAAAAAATGTAAATCTAAGTAGTAATGATATCATGGAGAAACATGACATCATCATATGTAAATTGAGCAAAGAGTTGTAAAATAATATTCATGTGGAAATAAGCATACATAGTGATATTTTATAGACAAATGTTAGTAGTGAGTAATATAGATAAGTGATCTAACTAAGTTTTTAAACTAAAATAAATCAAGTCAAGGAAGGAAGCATGATATTGGTCATGGCATAAAAGGGTGACATCAAAAAAGACACATGTTTGTGCATCATGTCCATGACACTTGTTTGCTCTTTTAAAATAAATAAAAAAAGAGCAAACAAGTGTCATGGACATGATGCACAAAATCAAATAGTACACACAAAACCCACAAAACATGCAATAGAAGGCCAAGGGGCCACATACAAGGGACATGTTCAAATGTCACTCACACACATAGAAACATATAATGAAGGATTTGAGCTATACATGAGGATATATTCAAACATCCACAAGCTAAAACATATAATACATACAAGATATGAATCAAGAAAGAAAACATGAAAATAATGCATGAGTACATGTAATCGATAAACATAATCCATTTATAGCACTAGTATATTTAGTAACTTAGGTAAATAGTGAGATGTCAATGTGTAGCTAAGTGAGGAATATCGATAAATGTTGTGTAATTTAAATAAATAAGATATAAACAATAAGGGATAACCAAAGAAGGATATAACTTATGTATAAGATGCCCCTAATGAGCTTGCTAATGTTTATACAAGATTAAAGAGGCATGTGTCTTATTTGTATTTGAAAATTGATATCATAATATCACTGGGACATGGATGGTGGATTAATAACATCATAGGGTGATTTTGTCTATTTTCAAGTTCTGAGTTTGAGATAGTGAAATACCCTACAACTGGGCTTGGAAATTACAACTTGTATACTATGCATTCAATCATGTACACTTGTGAAGCATTTATGATATGAAAATAGATATAAATAAGTATTAAATAACTAGTATATAAATTGAATTATATAAATGAACTAAATATAAACATGCATAGGTCCTAATTTTTGAATTTTTTATAATTTTTTTTTGTTTTTTGCATGTATAAATTGAAAAAGATAAAAAAAATTGTGACTAGGTACATGTTAATTGTTCTATACCACCCATGATGCTTAGAATTCATGGAAATGATTGTTTTCTACCTATTTGGATAATAATGCACTATTTTGGATAGGGTCAAGCTATACCCCTATCCAAATGGAGCTTTGATGTAAAAAATTGCTTTATGGATGATTTTTGAGTATGTAAATTGACTAAATATGTAATGCCTAAAAAATTTTATTTGTATATTATGTTGTAGGGGATTAATATCTAAGACAATATAATGTGTATGACCTTTATTTTGAGGTGAGATATGAATCCGGCATAATAAATTAACTTAAAAGATAATAGTTATGTGAGTGATGTTATGAAAAAATGTAAATTTAAGTAGTAATGATAGCATGGAGAATAATGACATGATCATATGTAAACTGAGCAAAGAGTTGTAATGTAAGATGCATGTGTAAATAAGCATATGTAGTGACATTGTCTAGATAAATATTAGCAGTGAGTAATGTAGATAAGTGATGTAACTGAGTATGTAAATATAAAATAAATCAAGTCAAGGAAGGAAGCATGATATTGATCATGGCATCAAAGGGTTATAAAGAATCATGATGTCCATCATGATATCAAAAAATGAGTAAACAAGTGTATGGGCATGATGCACACACAAAAATAGTACACATAAAACACACAAAACATGTAATAGAAGGCCAAGGGGCCACATACAAGGGACATGTTTAAATTTCACTCACACACATAGAAACATAATATGAAGGCTTTGAGATATACATGAGGACATATTAAAATATCCACAAACCAAAATATAGAACACACACAAGACATGAAGAAAGAAATCAAACATGAAATTCATGCATAAGCACATGTAATCGATCAACATAATCCATTTATAACACTAGTATATTCAATAACTTAGGTAACCGATGAGATATCAATGTGTATGTAAGTGAGCAATATCGATAGATGTTGTGTAATTTAAAGAAATAGGATATGAATAATAAGGGATAACCAAATAAGGATATAACCTATATATTAGATGCCCCCAGTGAGCTTGTTAATGTTTATATAGGCTTGAAGAGGCATATGTCTTGTTTGGATCTAAAAATTGATAACTTGTGCTCACTAGGACATGGATGGTGGAATAATAACATCACAGGGTGATTTTGTGTATTTGCAGGTTCTGAGTTTGAGATAGTGAAATACCCTACAACTAGTCTTGGAAATTATAACTTGTACTCTTTTCATTCACTCATGTACATGTATGAAGCATATATGATATGAAAATGGATATAAATAAGTATTGAATAAATGGTATATAAATTAAATTATGTAAATGAACTAAATATAAACATGCATAGGTCATGATTTTTGGATTTTTTAGAATATGTTTTTTGTATTTTTGCATGTATAAATTAAAAAAGATAAAATAAAGAGAAGGATACTAACTGATGAGTCTTGAAAGGGACTCACAATCGATGGGCCTTGTGTATAGGATAGGAATGGTAACCTTTCATGAATGGAAAGGGTTATATTATTGTGATTGAATTGAGATGAATTTAGAATATAAATATTAACTACCCTCTGTATGATAAAAGACACTAAAATATTGATGATCTATAGTATATTATGTCTATTGTTGAGCATGATAAACTATAGGGATTTTTGGAACCCATCATGGAGTGTATGAATATTGTGTTGGTGCCTAATTTGAAGCACCCTTTAGTGACCTATAATATCAATCTAAGATAGGTAGGAATATAGAGATTCTCTCTAGAATATATGATAAATATTTTCTAAAGTGGCCTTTCAAGGATAAGCCTATGTGGAAGGGTAGATACCTACTTTAGAAATATCTGAGTATGTTGCACCTTTTTAGGTGGCTTAAATGAAATATGTTATATAATAACCATATGTATATTGATATGGGTATTCATATGGGATACCTCAAACTATGATGACTTCATTAACATAGATATACTATAAACAACTACAAATTGTAGAAGGAATTACACAAATCTGCTAAATCTAAGGACATCCCAATAATATATCAAAGACCCTGGCACTGGGCACTACTGTAAACATGGTGGTCATATGTGATTGAACAACCTATAATGGTAATGTAATCTCACTAATGGAGATATGAATGTGACCATTGAATCCTTTTATTACTATGGTTGTGGGAAGTAAATCTTGATGTGTGTATCCAAGATAATCAAGAAGTGTGATTATGCACATATTTACACTTGAATCATTATCGACCATGACACTCTAAATAGGTTAGTGATCAATGTGAGATCAAATCAACAAAGAGTGAAAATCCAAGTCATCATCTACTATATATGCTATAAAAATGTGATGAATGGCCTAGATGGCACTAAATTATGGTAGGTACCAATGATATAATTCAAAGGATGTAGTACCTTTCTATGAGAATGGTAAGAAACTGATGGAGGGTGTGTATTGTATGCATAATGCACTCTTGATGTACCAACTATCTAATTAGATGTATGATTAGGAAAAGGACCACTAAATATTTTCATTGTTTTGATTTCACTTGGTTGTGCTTTCTAATTGTTTGTTGGTGTGCCCACATGAATGATGTTGGCATCTATCAAATCCTAAATTTTATGCATCAAACTAATACATATGTTAGTAGTGTGGCCTGGTGCTCTATGAAAATAATAAAAGGCATTCTAATCAAAGCCTTTTATAAGAGGCTTATTCACATAAACATATTTAATTGGAGGGATAGATATGATATCACATTCCAATAATGTTTCTAGGACCTTATATGGAGCTTCTATAGATTATTAAGTTGTCTCATTAGAGGGTATAATAAGATAATGCATGGAGTGGGATCTAAAAGTGCATGCACAGTTATATTTTAATCATTATTATTAGTTATCCTCACCTTATATGGTGGATTACTTGAAATATTTGTATGGGAATATAAATTTGTTGCATACTTAAGCTTATTCACTATCACTAATTTGACTTCTCTATCTTTATTATATGACACAAATTTGTGAATGAGAGAGATTTATTAAACATATTAAACTTTATGGACTCATGTAGGGGTAGAAGTAAACTTTGTTTAAAGATATCCTTTAATCCTCTGTCTATAACAAGACTTGGCATTTTGGATAACATAGTATTGTACCTTAAGACATATTATGTGATTGGTTCATTAGATTTCTATTTGAGTTGAACAATCTGAGCATATAAAATATTCTCACTAATATTAATTGAAAATGTGCTAGAAACATATCATTGAATGGATTTAATACATGTCCTAAATGATGAGGTAAAATTAGAATCCATTGTAAATCATTTTATTTTAGACTCCTTGGGAATAACTTAATTAATAACATACCATTGAACACGTAGTATAAACATATTTCATGGAAGGCTCTTAGATGTTATTTGGGGTCACACTTTCCATCATATAATGTAAGCTTGGGTGCTAAAAAACTTGTAGGTAGAGGATATACTATTATATGATGTGCCAATGGAGTGTGAAATAAAATGTGAAAATCTAGTGATTGATTAGGTTTTGAATCACCTTGCTCTAAATGGAACACCTTAGTTTTCAAATATTTAATCTCATACACAAGGAATTATAAATAGGGAGAATAAGAATGTGTGCTAACCAAAGGTGATGTTCCCAATGACTAAGAATTGAAATATTAACTTGTTGAAGCCCTTTAGTTTCCCCCATAGTAAATAATAGTACAAAAGTTCCATCCATTATATTATAAGTCTCAAGTGATGGTGTCATGCTTATAATTTTTATGTCTAAAAGTATTTTAAAAATGGTATTATAGTTGAGAGGTTTTTCACATCTTCTCTCTCAAAAACTCTTCATGACTTCCACTTTGAACTCTAGTTGTTCATCACCTATATGTGGGAGTACATCTTGGTATTCATATTGAGGACCAAGTTTATCCTAATCATAATACTCATCATTTGAATTAGTGTCATTGACTTCTACATGCTAACTATGTGAATTAACATCCAAAGGTTTTGATATACCCTATTTATTATCGATGTTATGTAATTTAAAAAAATAAATATAATTATGCTCAATTGTAATACCACTTAATCTAGCACTTCTTATAAGATATGTAGAAATAAGGTTGTTAGATTGCATAAAATATGAAATGAAAACTTGAAAGATTATTGCTATTAAATAATTTATTAGATATAAAAACCCTAGGAAAAAAATTGGAAACAAAAAAAGGAGATAAACCTTAGCAACATATATGGTTAGGGTTTTACAACATTTGAACAATAGACATGTTCAACAATATATATTATCAAATTTTAGAAAATAAGTGAATTAATTATGTAGATAAGATAAATTATTTTGTAAAATTAGAATGCTATATATATACAATAAATGATACAAATTGATTTGGAACTTACCAAATTTAGAAATATGCTAAAAGAGGAAGGTACCAAAGAAATATAACTTAGATAGGAAATCAAAATGTAGGACTATGACTGAGACTATAAAATAGGTTGTGTGATTATGTTGACTGACTATGAATTTGAAATAGGGGTTTTTAGGATCTTTAGGTTGTATTTTGATAGGGGAGAGAAGTTTTATTGTCCTTAGGGAGTATTGGTGCCTTGTAGATGATATAGTTCTAAGTTTTTATGAGAGTTTCACCTTCACCTATATGTTTTATTAACTATGAAAGAGCCTTTGATCCATTACAAAAAACACTGTATATCTTCTTCTTCACTTGTAACCCTAGCTCAATAGATTAAGAAGAAAAATACAATATGTAATCATACTTTTTATGACCCTATTCTTATCGATTATTGTATATCAGCTCATGTTCATACTACTAACCTCATTAATCCAATTTGAGACTAGCTACATGTTTACACATACCTAGCCTATTATGCATCCCTTTAATCTTTCTTTTCACTCATGAGGACCTTACGCTCACTCTTAAGCTCACTAGATACACCCTAGAGACCACCAAAATCCCATGGTGGTCTAGGCTATAGGTTTTGGCTCAAAGCCCATGATCTAAGCCATAGATTTTAGCCAAAAAATATGGCCTGGACCAAAACTTGGGTAGAGATATATTTTCATGGTTTTTTGGGTTTTGTCTTTTACTTGAATGGTAAAAATGACTGTTTTTTGATGATTCCATGTCTTAGTGTGACCTATATGAGTTTAAATCATCCTTTTTTTTTCTAATTCTTGAGTATTTGATCTCTCTCCCCTTCTTAAATCTCTCTTGATTCATTCTTGGTGATTAAAGCATCTATTATGATAGAAGTTCATCTACATTACTACTTATTAACTTGGTGACTCCTTTTCTACTCTTAGTTGCTCCCACTCTCTTATGGCTTGCTCTCATCTTCTACAAGTTGCATTTCACCTAATTTATGCACCTAGATTGGGCTCACACACTCTTTAAAGTTATTGCTTCTCCTTCTCCTTGCTATTTGGACATTAGTTTAGACCTGGATCTACATTGCAACATTGTCTTCCTCCATAAATACCTCATACTTGGATTCCTAGTTGATAGAACATCTACACAATACTTTAAGCTTGATCTAAGGGAAATTTATTATGCAAAGTGAAATGCCATAGTTGCAAATTAGTGTATTTTTGAGAGTTCAATATTTTTATGCTAGTTCAACTCATTTCAAACATGTTTTAGAGTAGATTATGAAGTTTATGCATTCTCATAAACTTGAAAACATCTTTCCTCTTGAAAAAGTCTTTCATTTCATAGGATTGCTTGATTATAAATCATTTCACTACTTAGTAGATGCTCTCTTGTTCAAATAGTTTAGTTTACTTTATTAAAAATGGAATTCCTTTTGATAAGATAGATATCACATGCTAGATATAGTTTTGTTTTAACAAAGACATTAGCTTAGTTTTATAAAAGTGTGTACTCTCTCTATTCCTCTCTCATACTCTTGAAAATGTTACTTCCTTTCTAAAATCATATTTCAATTATTAGAGTTACATGCTTTTGAAATAAATTTATTGCTTGGTAGTGTTTTTTGTTCAAGTAACTTAAGTTATCATTATTTAAGAATTGAATTCTCTCCCTTAGTTACTTGATATTCTATGTTTATACCTATTATAGATATTTGTTTCCTTTGTGCACTCAATCATTCTAACCTTAAATTAGTTTACAAGTATATTTATAGCTTGGTGTAAGCTGGCAAATTGGATAGCCTCTATAGATCTATAGTAGCCCATTGTGCCCTTGATCCTGGTAGGAAGTTACTTAGTACCCTGTATACCCCCTTGACAAACCCTCATGGATCTATTTGGATTTTTGGAATTAAATTATAGCCTGCTTGATGGGACCTCACATATAGTGTCATGTTAGTTGTAACCCTTTTAGATATCTCTTAGTGAATTCCCATATGATATCCATAAGGTTTTTATTTTAATTGTGTTTTGGCTCCTTTCAAGGTTGTTTGGTCTTGCTTTAGTTTTATGTTCTTCTCCTTGCTAGTTATCTGATCATTTCTTATTATCTCTCAAACTTGCACCCTTATGAAGGTTGTTTTAGGCATTAAAAAATTGGAGTAATATGGAGACAATACTATATTGTGGGTAGCCTAATAAGAGGATTGAATCCCTATATTCTAAGGGATAACTCCCCTTTATGTATCAATTCAGATCTCTACACTATACTACCAGATTACAAGGAACAAAGGAGGATAATCTAAAATAAAACCTATCTAACTAAGCTGATACACTAAAATGTCTCCTTAACTTGCCTAAAATGAACTAATAAGGATGAATTTAAACATGAACCTAATTACACTTCTCAAATGGAGAGTCTCCAAACATCAATATTTCACATAGAGGCTTATCTTGATGTATGATCTAAGGTAGTTAATCAATAGGTCTCTTAGAGACACTAAGGAATGGTTAAACTTTCCATCTATAAAAAACTATTCAATCACACTATTTAACCTATAAGGATGATTAACCACCTATAAATAGGTAAAGAGGAGAATATAAATGCAAGGAAGTATTTACTATCACCGACATTCATCTACAAACCATGAACATACACTAGTCACAAGTATTGAGGATGCATGAATTTAGTCTTATTTAGTTCATAGAGTTAAGTAATTTTTTTTTTATAATTAGGGATCTGCCACAAATCAGGTTAAGGATAATTATATATACCAAAACAAGGCACACTTATAGATAAAATGAGAAAGGAAATAGAGAGATAGATAAGGCCTAAAAATAAAGAATGTGTCATTCACTTAGTCTTCCTCCAACTCCCATTTAGTACTTGATTGATTATATTATATTTAATTTTAATAATGGTGTAGAGGTAGATAAAATTTTATTTGAATTGCCTTGGAAAAGTCTTGAGCATTGATTAGTCAATTTTGACTACTTGAAATGCTTATATCTTAGCTCACATTCCCTATATACTAGCTTGCTTGTCCTCTTTGATGAATGAGTCTTATTACTTGAAAATAGGTCTTCAATTATTCATTAATTATTTATTTAAAACCTTATCCTCATTAATTTAAGAGGTATCTCCACCTTGAAAGGGTTTTTAGAAGACTCTTCAAGCTTGTTTGACTTTGTCTCCTTGACTAGGCATATGAGAGGAAAAGGTCTCTTTATTGATTATTGAGACTCAAACATTTGAATCCTTAATCAAATAAACCTCTTTTTATTTATTTAAAGTGGTCTATGAGGTAAGGTATCAACTTAATAAGTCTTGTTGAATAACTCTATTGTATTGATTTAGTGGTTTCACAACTTGAACTCCTCTTGCATCATGGCGTATAAATGATAAATTTGATTTTGTCTTGAAGAAAGAAATATACATCCATTTATGTCCCCTTAACATATCATAAGACCTAAAATAAGATACTTTGATCCATAAAACCATTCAAAAGCCCTGATTTTGCACCAAAACCTTGCTTTTCTCTCAATTCCTTGTAACCCTCAAAAAAGGTAAACCTCCTTATGTGAAAAAATGTATGAATGATATTTGGAAATTGAGCACTCTTTGAGGAAATAGTATCCCCTTACATCTCCATGCCATGTTTAATAACATGAAACAAAGTAGAAATGTCCTTTTTGGCCCATTTTCTCTCTCAATTATGCCTCCTTACCTAGAAATCAAGATTTTGCTCTAGATTTATTCCACATGTGTGAAACATAATAAAAGTGTTTGATTAATTTTACCTAGAATAAGAAAATAATCCATGCTAAATTTGGGTTTTTGAAACCTTGTGAAAGTAGGCAAACCAAGAAATGGCCAAAAAAGTAGTACTTAAGCCTATTTTAGATTGCCTTGAAAAATTAAGTTTGTTTGATAAATTAAAGGGTATTTTTTATGGTTTTTTTGAATTTTATATGTTAAATAAATCTAAAATAAATCATTAAATTGTTTTAATCTATTCATGGTCTTCAATACCTTGTTTTAGGCTCAAAATCTCATAAAAGTACAATTTTTATTAAATCCATAGAATTAAAGGTACAAAAAAATAATGAAAAGGACCTCATTGGAGTGATAAATTATTTAAGGTTGTTTCAATGTCATTAAAACCCATTTAAGGTGCTTAATAATTCCATTTATATAAACTAGTCAAAATTAGGATTATAAGCACCTTGTGAGTGGCTTATCATCTTAATGATGATTCATAAAGTACAGGGGGTTGAACAAAAAATTAATGCCAATAATTTGTATTAGGATTAACCTTATAAAATACCCTATAATATTGAGTTACCATTCCAAAACTTATGAAATATCTAAGCATTATAACATGACATTCGATGGGCATACCATGCATTTTATGAACCTTAAAGGAGAAACATGCTTGAAACTAATTTTTTTAAGTTTGATTATAAATTATAATTCATAAATAAGGTCTATAACATCCATTATGTACATATACAATTAATTCCATAATAATTTCTATCATCAAGGCTACTAAAGCATCCATTGGTTGAGTTTGAGGGTTTGTGAGCAAAACACTGCAAGTTACCCTAATTGACTGTATTTTCTCTCTTCACTCTAACTGAGACCTTCCTAGAGATATATTAACATTTTGATCATGGATATCACACTATTAAACCCATTTAAAACCTGAATTTTCTTTGATAAAACCATATAACCTTTAGACACTATGCTTACTCAATCTTCATGGTACACATACCAACTGGAGGTCTCTTTCTTATTTTAGACCTCAATGGATACAGTGAGTAGTATAACCACATTAAATAGATATGTGAAGACATATTGTATCATTTATAACTTTTTTAAATTTTTCACATCCATTCACAATAATCATTTCTCTTTCCCCATCCAAACTTCAATAGGCCTGTAGGCTTTTATTAGATGAATGAGATGTCATATCAATATGTTTTGATTTTCATGAATAATGACACCATGATTATTAACTAAGATAATTAACATGATATTAAATATAATATATTATATCTATTTATGTCCCATTATACTTCCAATAGATCAATCTCTATTCATCTATTGCATAGGTCTATGTGTGTGCAGGATTAGGCCTACTTGGTCTAGACAGATACTTCAATCTCTGTGCATGACTTTAATAAGAAGAGAAAATTTTAGGAAGAACTTAAATAGGTTTGTGCAGACCTAAATTTCCTCTTATTTCCTTTTTTTGGCCATCAAACATTTTGAATACTGAGTATCTCCTTTCTCTGACTAAAAATGCATCAAGCAAGTTCTAATTGACTGCAATTGTTTCTCTTCCTTGCTTAGAACCACCTTTCTCATTGGTATGTTGGTGATACTAGGTGATACCTTCATAGGTTTAAAAATAAATAAGTCATTTAAAAACCATTTAAACCTCAAAATTATCTAAATCAAAAGGCACCTTCACCATTCATGTACTTATACAATCCTGTAGGCCAGTTTGAGCTTTATTAATTGATGATGAAAGCAAAAAGAGAGATAGAACATTGATTAGAGACTTCCAATGCATTTGGAATAGATTTAGGTTTAATAAAATATATTTTATCCTTCACTTCTTTTAATTTACAAGCCTTCTTCATGTATAGGTTATTTTGACTATATTTGAATTTTATAGGGTCTTCACTAAGTCTTGAGACTTTATTATATTTATAAGGGTATAGAAATTGTTTTCCTCTCACCATAACTTATAAAAATATTTTAGGATATTACACCATCATTCAAAATTATGTTTTATCTCCATTTTACCTTGACAAACCATTTTACCTTAAAATTATTATATGACTATATCAAGCTTACTTGGTTGTAAGACTGATTAGATTAATTTTTCTTAGATTATTTAATCCCTAATGATGCTAATGATGTCTTCAAACTTCACCCAAAACTCTCTTTGACCTCTATGATCTTCAAAGTCATCCATTTAACACACAAAACTAGTCTCTTTTCCTATCATGTCTATGATGATCTTCTATGACATTCTACTAGGCCTAAACCTTCCTTTATAACTATCATAGCTTGTAGGTCTATATTGGAGTTTTGAATATAGTCTAAGGTGTTTAGGGCTCTTCTATAAGTCATTGGACACTTTGTCATAGTGTTGGGAACCTATCTATCTTATTTTGGAATACTAGGCCCTTTCAAGACCCTAAGACATCTCTTGAACACATTATCACTCTCACCTAACATCAACCCTATCATATGATTGGTAACTCATGTTCTTTACAAGCCTAACATTGTAGTTAGGGATTGTAATGAGTCATATTTGGGTCACTTTCTTTTGATTGTCTCTTGAGTTCCATGACCTTAAATGAAACTTTATACCTATCCATTTATTATCTTAAACTCCCATTCCATATCATGCATTGTATCCTCTTTATCAAGTTTGAAAGTTAATCCTATGTCATCTAGGCCAATCAATAGGTAGTGATTCCAAATGATCTCAACACTCTCACACACAAGTCTTAGGTCTACATTCTTTCCTTCTTTACCACTTGTAGGTCTTTTTAGACTATTTACCTCCTCAAAAATTTAATTACCATATTAGAACATTATGATATTTATATTTGTTAAATATATATGTAGGTTATCTAGGTCTCATATGTACATCCATAGGCTTTCCACAGTTTGCCTCAGAGTCTCAACATTAAAAAATTACTAGTTTGTCTTAAGGTGGTCTTGAGGGTTTTGAATATTGGTCTTTGAGAACATCTCATCCATAGACCTTGGGCCTATCAAGTGTTATAAAATTATATTACCCATATATTTGGATCTTCAAATTCCCAATTTAGATGCACATTTAAATCAGCAATGCAGACCTACATGTATACAAACCTACATGTATGCAAACATGTATGTCTACATCCTAATGCTTTAGGCCTTATATGGTGGCTAACTTTATATATTGAAAATTGAGATCACTCTTCCATTAATCTCTCACATTTATCATGAGGTCAAGATCTCATTCAACCTTAAACCATGTAGAACAAGACATTTTAATTCACTTTATTATGCAGGTAGCTTTAAACACATAACCTTCAAGGTGAGCATTAATGCCATTGGAGGATTTGTATAAAAGGTACTCAAATGATTGGAAAGCCTTGAATGAATAAATATTATGAAACATTAAAACATACATTATATGCATTTAACCATATGAAAAACCTTAAAACCATGAAGAACAATGATAATCATATTACAACATATGCAAAAATGAATCTTTATTGACAAATTGGGCTCACACATGCTAAATGGGGTTTTGAGAAACTTGTGATATGATTGTATAGAACTTACACATACCCATAAATTTTAATTATGCATTCAATTTGTTTCAAACTTCCATTTCAAATAAGAAAATGAGCCTATGGGGTTTGTAGGTAGTTTTAGAGTACCCTAAAGTCTTAACGATTGTTAGTAAAGGAAAGGGGATGAATCTGATTACCAAAGCCAAAAATATGAAGCTTACTAGGACCCATTCCTTTATAAAAATTTTTAGGACCCAAAGCTTTCTCCTTTGTCCATATTGAACATTTGAAAACTTCCTTTGTGAGCTTGTGAAGAAGACAATGAAGGAGAAGAAACATGTTTGGCACTTTTATGACCCATGAGAGCTTGAAACTCATGGATATGACTTTTTTAAGACCAAAATAACCTTGAAGGAATTTTCACCTACAAGTGACCAACCCAAGTCCATACAAACTCCTAAAACTACCTTTTTTGGCATTTAAACTATCATACTAACCATATTCTAACCTGAAATGACATCTCTGACTCATATTCACATTTTTAATTTCATTTATGAGATTTTAAAATACATTTTATGTTCCTCTTTTCATATGTCATTCAAATAGTAGATTTGGAGCCTTATGAAGTGTACAAAAGATCAACATATGTGAGAATGACCTCATGGAGATAGAGCACACCTTGTTAAGACTTAATAAAGTTTGAAATTACCTACTGACCACTTGATCAAATTTTCCATGCAATAATGATACCTTGAGAAGGCTTATATTAGTCAAAATTGAAACCTAGGTTTCTCCAAAAACCTTAAAGTTTGCTAAAATACCTTAATTTTATCAAAAAAACTAATGAGTTCTAAGCTAAGTGACCAAGTGTAAGGACTTGAATTGAAAAAATATGTACCCTCTTGACACAACATGACATACCCCTAGGACCCACTAGACTAACTTTGAAGACATTGGAAATCTTATCCAAGATATTACCTTAAATAATTCTAACAAGACCTTACAAAGACCATTTGAAGATCACATAAGCATGACAAAGCCATGAACAATGTTGTAGAACCATGATAATCAAAGTTTTGAATTACATGATTACATGTCAACATTTTGATGACTCAGATGGGAAGCATACATACTATGCTTATGAACCATTACTTAAATATATTTTGGACTCATATAATCTCTTTCATATTTTGCAATAAACATGATCAGACCTTGACCTTGGTTTCAAGACTCTTGAACAACCTCAAACACACAGAAAATGAGAAAAACACACACAAAATGAGAACAACACACACACAACACATGTGCTATAAATCACTTAGGGAGAATAAAAAGCATAAGCAAACTACTATGTATAAACTAACCTATCAAGATTTATCCTCCTAGATCAAAAGGAAAAAAATTGAAATCTTTTTCTTCATGTGATGAGCAAGGATGTGAAGCAATATGCTTCTTGGACCTTTGATTTATTGAGTTTAATTTATTTATGGTTGCCAATAATCTTGATAGACTTCCAAGTGAATCATCAACATCAAACCAGTCACTAATAAAGACATATTCATCTTATATTTCAACACTCACTCCATACTATTGCTTACCATCACTTGTAATTTTCTCTAGCCTTTTAAAAATCTCAACCAACTTTTCTATATCTACCTCATAGTTTTCATTAAACATGTTTAGAGACTCAATGTCTTGAGAAAATTCAAAATGATGATGTCATTCTTCAATTAGTTCTTTAGGAGTTGAAAACTTTTTGAGTCTTCCTTCTTGATGTCTTGGAGAGATAACCACTTCTTCAATGTCCTCAACATGATTTTTAGGAGATGTAGGCCCCTTAAGAACTTCAAAATCTTGACAAATGTTGGTATACTTATGCCACATGTCTTTACGATCCTCTTGATTAGCATCTTGAGAATAAACAACATGAATCACTTTCTTACCCTCCTCATTAAGAGCCATAAGATTATCAAGAACCTCAAGGTATTCTATAAGATCATGATTTAGCTACAAGTATACCCCATAAAACTCATTAATAGTTATAACTTCTTTAATTGAATCCTCTTTGTTATCATCAACTTAATAAAAAATTGTAACTAGATCAAGAACCTCAATTGGAGATGCCACCAAATCAATTAGTACTTCTTCATCAAGATCTTCCTTCTCTTACACATTTTCAATACCATAAGGGGCATCTAACTGAATTTATACTACAATAAGTTCTTCAAATTCATCAAGAGGGTCTAATAACATCTCTTCTTAATCAAATATGATCTCTTTATCATGGTAGTCAATCAAACCAAATGGGAGATCTTGAAACAAGTCAACATCTCCTATAAATTTTGCTACAACATCTTCATCTTATCTAAAAGTTAAATTTCCTCTACTTTCACCAAGGGGAGTACCAATGAAAATTTCCTCCTCGTGCACACTTGAAACATCTTCCTCACTTTTTCCTTGAGATTCACTTGTAGTTGTAAATTCTTCCTCTATCCTCTAGAGAATAGGCTTATATTCAATAAGGGATATGGTGGGAGGGAAATTAATATGCTCATGAATTTTCTTAAGAATTAAGGAAGTACTCATGCAAATAGAATATTTGGGAATGGAAGACCCTTCTAGGAATATTTAGAGAGAAAGTAAATTGAATTGGGCTATAGATACTTGATTTTATTCCTCACCCTCGTAATCAACTCTATCAATTTTAAATGTAGCTTGAGATTTAGTTTCTTCAACAATCACTCATTCATTCCTTTGGATGTTTTCTTCAACTAATTTCCATGGGGGAAAAACTCTAGGCACAATGTATTCTTCTTCTTGTTTCTCCAAGGACTTAACTACTTGGTTCCAAGGTAGGATTTTTAAACTAGTAGGTTCTGTTAGAGATTGAATTGACTCTCTTAGAGGCTCTATGTGAGGATAGTCAATGAATTCAAGAGAATAAGGAGCACAAGAAGGCTAATATGGGATACAAGAGGGCTCTTGAAGAGGGATGGGAGGAGATTCAACTTTTAAAGTTGGCATGGTGTAACCCAAAATCATAGCCTAAGAAGGCATTCAAGATGAATATATATTTATTTATTGAGGAAGGGGAGGTGTTGATCAAAAGAAACATAGAACACAAGAAGGTTGACCAAAAGTTGTTATAGATGATTGAGGCTGTTTGGATTGGATCTCTTGATTCTCCCAGCTCACTAGTCTTTGTACCCACTATTGGGTCAAGGTTCTCATTTCATACAAATCATCATTTATAACATAATTATTCTCCTATCCAATTAATATCCACTTATCCAATAACATATGTACTAACTTCCTCATATTCTTTATGAGGTGAAAATGTATCACATCTAACTATTTATCCCATGTTATCATCACCCCTTTAGACTTTAACATATTTAGATTGAATTAAAACAAGTATATGGTAGGGGAAACATAATTTTGAGTGGGAGAGGGGGTAGGAGGAGGTAAATATGACTTATATAAGTCTTGGTATGGCTATTGAGGTATACAATTGGAATCACATGAAGGTTGATAAGGATCACTATAAAACTAATATGAACCATCATACTACCAGTAAGACTAATCATAGGACTAATAAGACTCATGGTAAGGTTGATAAGGATCATGATATGGCTGGTATGACTCATTATAAAGCTGATAAGGAACTATAGCATAGGATTTATCCTCATGCATAGCCATAAAACTTTATGAAGATAGTGAAATCAAAACACAACTTACTTGAATCCGTGCCCAAGCTTTTGGAACCACCCAATATAACCTAAAGATACCATTGATGTTTTGTATGCCTCCAAAGGATAATTTTTAGAAGAACAACACCAAAAAAAATTCCACTACTTTAAACCTTGGTCCCATCAAGCATGCCAAAAACTATTATCTCTCAAACTTGCACTCTTATAAAGATTGTTTTAGGCCTTAACAATTTGGAGTAAGATGGAGACACTCCTAGGTTGTGGGTAGCCTAAAAAGAGAATTGAATCTCTATATTCTAAGGGATACCTCCCCTTGATGTATCAATTAGGCTCTCTACACTACACTACTAGATTTCAAGGAGAAATTAAGGAGGATAAACCAAAATAAAACCCATCTAACTGAGGTGATACACCAAAATGTCTCCTTCACTTTCCAAACATGAACTAAAAAATGATAAATTAAAATATGAAATTTATTACACTTCTCAAATGGAGAGACTCCAAACATTAATATTTCCCATAGAGGCTTAGCTTGATGCATGATCTAAGGTAGCTAATTAATAGGTCTCTTAGAGACACTAAGGAATGATTACACTTACCATACGCACAAAAATATTCAATCACAATATGAAACCTATAAGGATTATTAACCATCTACAAATAGGTAAAGAGGAGAGTATAAATGCAATAAAGTATTCATTATCACTGACATTCATCTACAAAACATGAATATACACTAGTCATAAGCATTGAGGAGGCATGAATTTAATCTTATTCAGTTCATAGATATAAGTACAAGTATTTTTTGAGTATTTCTCTACCATGCATACTTATAGAGAAAGTGAGAAAGGAGAGAGAGAGAGAAGGCCTAAAATCTAGGAATGTGTCATTCACTTAGTATTCATCTAACTCCCACATAGTACTATATTTATTCTCTCTTATTTTATTTGAAACATAGATTAAAGGTAGAGAAACATTTTTTTGAAATGACTTGGAAAAGTCTAGAGCATTGATTGGTTAAGTTTGACCACTTCAAATACCTATATCTTAGCTCACATTCCCTATATACTAGCTTGCTTGTCCACTTTAATGAATGAGTCTTATTATTTAAAAATAATTATTAAAGTATTAATTAATTATTTAGTTTAAACCTTATCCTCATTCATTTAAGATGTCTCTCCACCTTGAAAGGTCTGTTAGAAGACTCTTCAAGCTTGTTTGACTTTATCTCCTTGACTAGGCGTAGGAGAGGAAAAGGTCTCTTTATTGATTATTGAGAATCCTTCAACCTTTGAATACTTATTAAAATACACATATTAACTTATTATTGATTTAAAGTGTCAGATAATATAAGGGACCACCTTAATAAATATTGTTAAATAATTCCAATGTATTGACTTGATCATTTCACAATTTGAACTCCTCTTGCATCATGGCGTAGAAAGGAGAAATTTGATTTTGTCTTGAATAAATAAATAAAACTAAATGTATGGACTATTAACATGACATAATACATAAAAAAATATACCTTTATCCATACAAATATTAAAAAGACTTGATTTTGCACCAAAACCTTGCTTTTCTCTCAACTCCTTGTAGCCCTCAAAATAGGTAAACCTCCTTGTGTAGAAATATGTACATAGAATATTTGGAAATTTAGAACATATTTGAGTACTTGGTATCTATTTAAAACTTCAATACAATTTTTAGGACCTAAAACAAAGTGGAAGTGTCCTTTTTATCCGATTTTCTCTCTCTAATTAGGCCTAATTAGGCTTCCTTAGCTAGAAACTAAGATTTTTGTCCAAATTTATCCCACACATTTGAAACATCCCAAAAGTGTTTTATTTATTTTAATTGTTATCATACCATACTCAATGCCATATTTTGTCTTTTTTAACCTTGTGAAAGTAGGCAAACCAAGAAAAAGCCAAAAAACTAGCCCTTCCTTAAGCTTGTTTTGGACCGCCTTGAAAAATTAATTTTTTTTTAGCACTTGTAGGTATATTATATGATTTTTTTGAATTTTAAAATTTAAATACATCATAAATAACCTATCCAAATATTTTTCATCTATTCACAGTCTTCAATACTTTGTTTTAGGCTCAAAATCTCATAAAAGTACAATTTTCCTTGAATCTGTATAGGTGTAGGTATATTTTTTTTTCATGAAAGTGAAATAATTGGAGTGATAAATGATTTTTATGTGGTTTAAATTTCATTAAAACCCATTTTATGTTCTTAATAAGTCTATTTCTCCAATATGGTCAAAACTAGTCTTCTAGGTAGCCTGTGAGTGCCTTATCATCTTAATGATGATTCATAAAGTACAGGGGGTTGAAAAAAATATAATGCCAAGAATTTTTATTAGGATTAACCTTTTAACATACAATATAATCTTGATTTCCCATACCAAACCCCATGAAATATCTAAGCATCAGAACATGACCTTCAATGGGCATACCTTGCATTATGTGAACCTTGAAAGAGAAACATTCTTAAAACTACAATTTTTGAGTTGGATTTTGAATGATAATTAATTAGGAAGGTATGTAAAATAAATTATGTAATTATTCAATTATTTAAATTTTAATTTCTCCCCTCAATATTTTTGAAGCATCCATTGGTTTAGATTGAGGGTTTGTGAGCAAAACATTGCAAGTTACCCTTGTTGACTGTATTTGCTTTCTTCACTCTAACTGAGACCTTCCTAGAGATATATTAACATTTTTATTAAGGATATCACACTATAATTCCCCTTTAAAACCTTTTTTTTTTGAGAAAACCATATAACCTTTAGACACTATGCTTACTCAGTCTTCATGGTACACATACCAACTGTGTATTTCTTGGTTTTAGCCCTCAATGCAAAAAGTGAGTAGTATAATAGACTTTAATAGATATGTGTAGAATTATTTTATCATTTGAATTTTTTTGAAAGTGTTAAATCATTTAAATAATTATCTTAATCAAGTTTTCTTAGCATATCCATTCACCATAATCATTTCTCTTTCCCCATCTAAAATTTAGCAAGCTTGTAGGCTTTTATTGGATGAATGAGATGGCATATTAGTATGATTTTTATTTTCATGAACACTAAAACCATGATTATTTTATATAATCCTTCATAGGATCTGAAATATAATATATTATCTCTTTATGTCCCATTATACTTCCAACATATCAATCTCTTATCATCTATTACATAGGCCTACGTGTGTGTAGGGTTAGGCCTACTTGGTCTAGATAGATACTTTAATCTCTTTTTAAGGATTAAAAAAGAAGAGAAAATTCTAGGAATACCTTAAATAGGTATGTGTATACTTTAATTGACTCCTATTACCTTGTGTTATCCATCAAATATTTTGAAGATTGAGTATATCCTTTCTTTGACTAAGAATGCATCAAATAAGTCCTAATTGAATGCAAGTGCTTCTCTTCCTTGCTTAGAATTACCTTTATAATTGGTATGTTGGTGATAATAGGTGATAAATTCACAGTTTTAAAAATTAATTAGTCATTTACAAACATTTTAGACCTCAAAATTCTCCAAATCAAAAGGAACCTTCAACATTATGTACTTATATAGTCCCGTAGGTCAGTTTGAGCTTTATTAATTAATGATGAAATCAAAAAGAGAGATGAAACATTTATTATAGAATTCCCATGAATTTGGCCTATATTTATGTTTAATAAAATAAATTTTATCCATAAGCACTTTTAATCCACAAGCCTTCTTCATGTATAGGTCTATTTTGACCATATTTGACTTTTATAGGGTCTTCACTAAGTCTTGAGCCTTTATATTGTTTCTATGGGAAAAAACATTATTTTACTCTCACCATAACTTCTTAAAACCTTTTAAGATCCTACATAATCATTAAAAAGTATGTGTTTTCTCCATTTTACCTTAATAAACCATTTTACCTTGAAATCCATGTATGACTATATTAGGCTTACTTGGCTTCAAGTCTCATTAGGTTGAGTTTTCATAGATTAGTTAAGCCCTGATGATGCTAGTGAGGCATTTACCCTTCACCAAAAACTCTCTTTGACATATATGTTCTTAAAATTCATCCATTTAGCACATAAAACCAATCTTTTATTTATCACATCTATGATGAGCCTGTATGACATTCTACTAGGCCTATACCTTCCTTTATAAATGTAGCCTATAGGTCTATATTGGAGTCTTGACTAAAGTTTAAGGTGTTTATGGATCTTATGCAAGTCATTATAAACCTTGTCATAGTGTTGATACCCTCTATATATTATTTTGAAACACTAGGCCCTTTTAAGACCCTGCAACATCTCTTAAACACATTCTTCCTCTCACCTAACATTAGCCTTGTCATATGATTGGTAACTTGTGTTCTTCATAGGCCTAACTTTGTATGTATGGGTTTTAATGAGTTATTTTTGGGTCACTTTCCTTTGATTTTCTCTTGAGTTCCATGACCTTAAATGACTCTTTATACCTATCCATTCATTATCCAAAACTCCCATTCCATATCATGCATTGCATCCTCTTCATCAAGTTTAAAAACTAATCCTGAGTCATCTAATCCAATCTATAGGTAGTGATTCAAAATGATCTTAACACTCTCACACAAAAGTCTTAGGTTTATATTCTTTCCTTATCTACCACTTGTAGGTATTTTTGGACTCTTTACCTCCTCAAACATTTTATTACCATATGAGAACACTATTATATTTATATTTAGTTAAATATATCTTCAGTTTATCTAGGTCTCATATATATATCCTTAAACTTTCTAGAGTCTACCTCAGAGTCTCAACATTAGAAACTTACTCGTCTTCCTCAAGGTGGTATTGAGGGTTTTAAATATTGGTCTTTGAGAACATATCATACATAGACCTTGGACCTATCAAGTGTTAAAACATTATATTACCCATATGTTTGGATCTTCAAAGTCCCACTTTAGATGCACATTTTAATCAACAATGTAGACCTATAAGTCTACAGACTTGTAGGTCTACATTCTAATGCTTTAGGCCTTCTATGGTGGCTAGCTTGATCTCTTGAAACTTGAGATCACTCTTCCATTGCTGTCCCACCTCTATCATGAGGTCAAGACCCTCATTCAACCTTGAACCATGCAGAATGAGGCTCTTCAATTCACTTTATTATGTAGGTAGCTTTAAACACACAATCTTCAAGGCTAGCATGAATGCCATTAGAGGATTTTTATGGAAGGTACTCATATGATTAGAGATCCTTGATTTAATAAGTATGATGAAACATTCACACACGCCTTATATGCATTGAAACCCCATGGAAATTCCTAAAACCATGAAGAATAATGAATTCATCTTGTAACATATGCAAAAATGAAGCTTTCTTGACAATTTTGGCTCACACATGCGAAATGGGGTTTGGATAAACTTGTGATATGATTTTCTTAGAACTTACACATCCATCTCAATTTTCCTTATGCATTCAATTTATTTCAAACTTCTATTTTAAAGAATAAAATGAGCCTATGGGATTTTTAGGTAATTTTGGAGTACCCTGAAGTCTTAATGAATTATCATAAAGGAGAGGGGATTAATATGATGAAAAATGCCACAAATTTTAATATTAATATGAAACCCTCCTCTAAAATAAATTTTAGGACCCAACTCTCTCTCTTTTTTCTGTACTGAGCATTTGAAAACTACCCTTGTGAGCTTGTGAAGAGGGTGATGAAGGAGAAGAAGCATGTTTGGCACTTTTAGGACCTATGAGAGCTTAAAAATCATGGATATGACCTGTATAAGACCAAGAGACACTTTGAAGGCATTTTTACCTACAAGTGACCACCCCAAGCCCGTAATAAACTCCTAAAACTATTTTTTGGGTATTGAAACTATCATATGGACCATATTCTAACCTAAAATAACATGTATGACTCATATGCATGTTGTTAACTTACTTTATGAGCTTGTAAAATCCATTTATATGTAACTTTCTTCATATTTTCTTCAAATAATAGCTTTTGAGCCTTATGAAGTGTACACAAGATTAACATATGTGAGAATGACCTCATGGAGATAGAGTACACCTTGTTAAGACTTAATCAAGTTTGAAATTACCTCTTTACCATTTGATCAAATGTTCCATGCAATAATGTCATCTTGAGAAGGCTTATATTGGTCACAATTGAAACCTAGGTTTCTCCAAATACCTTAAACTTTGCTAAAAGACCTTAATTTCATGAAACAAGATTAATGAGATTTAAACTAAGTGATCAAGTGTAAAGACTTGGCCTGACAAAATATTTAGTCTCTTAACACAACATGACATACCCCTAGGACCCACTAGACTGACTCTAAAGTCAATGGAAAGATTAGCCAATATATTAACTTAAACAATGCTAACAAGACCTTACAAAGACTATTTGAAGATCACATATGCATGATAAAGCTATGAACAAGGTTATAGAATCATGACAAACAAAGTTTTGAATTATAGGGGTGGCAATTTGAACTATAAGGTCAAACTTGTCAACATTTCCCACTTCTATTGTCTCCCTTATTGCTCTTATTTTTTTGCATCCATGGCCATTTTCCCACCCTTAGGATGCCATTCACGTTAGATATAGGGTCTTGTCTATGAGCTCACTCATGAGAAGATTAAAGTTACAATAAAATGCCATAGACACCATAAGACCAGTAGGTTCCATCAACCTAGCATAGTGACCTTTACACAATGCTAACAAGACTTACAAAGACCACTTAAAGATAACATAAGCATGACAAAGCCATGAACAAGGTTGTAGAAGCATGAAAAACAAAGTTTTGAATTATAGAGGTGACAGTTTGATATGTAAGGTCAAACTTGTCACCATTTCTCACTTTTATTGTCTCCCTTATTGCTCTTATTTCATTTCATCCATGGCTAGTCTCCCACCCTTGAAATACCATTCATGCTAGATCTAGGGTCTTGTCTATGAGCTCACTTATGAGCAAATTAAAGCTATAATGGAATTCAATAGAATCCAGAGGACCTAGGAGGTTTCATCAACCCAACATAGTGACCTTGACCCTTTCATATTTCTTAGAGAACAAGATTAACAAGTCTAAAACTAATGGGATCATTCACCTTTCCAATAGTTTAATAATTACTTATCTAAGGATGCTTCCCCTCAACTTCACACTACTTTACATTCACCTGTGAGGGATAAAGATGACCTCCTCATATGCCTGAGGCTTGATGAGATATGTACAATCATTGATGATTATCATAGGTGACTTCACATAAATGTAGAATACCATTACTCCAATAGGAGTAGGATGTATGCTTTTTATAGAGACAAAGCTAACACCCTTTTGTGTTTAAGTGCCTCGACCAGTTCTCACATGAGTCCCCCACCTCTTTATCAATAGGATAATCTATGATGATAAACCCCTTATGTCTATATTGATAGACACAAACACCCCAACTTGACTCATTTTCCACCTTTTGTGGAGCCTTCCCATAATTCTAATCCTTCCTTTAGGGTCTTAGATGAGGACACTAATTTTGATCACCACTTGTAGACTAGATATCTATGGGATGCCTATCTTGAACATAAAAACCCTCATGTGGAACCTTTTCTTACCACACATGGCCAATATAGTGAGGATCTACATCATCATTACCATCTCCCTGTGTATGCTACATCATCTCATCATCCCCATAGGGAATGATACCCTTCTTATGGTTATTCACCACCATGTGATTAAGAGGATCCCCATCATGAGCATATCCCATATTAATATCCACCTTGACACCATCTCCCATGTGACTATGGTCATGATGATCCTTACTAACATATGAAACATCATGACCCCTATGTGCTTCCTTAGGGATCTCATCATTAGCCTACTATTAACCATTCCTATGAGGATCTCCATAGGAATATTCTAGCCCCTTGGGTCTATGTTATTCCCATTATTACTCTAATCTCTAAACATACCAAGTTTAATGAGGTTTAATATGCTAGTCCCATAGAGAATATCACAACATTTATGATGGCATGTATGTATTGGGAATAAGATGAAGGCATGATGTTGAAGATTTTTGCCCAATCCTTATGAGATGAAGCTCTTGTATGGTTCCATAATTTATTACTAGATTATCTTTCTACCTTCCAATTTATTCTAGATTACTTCCTCCAATACTTTTATATCTCCAAACCATTTTGCCTCGACATCTAATCACTCAGCTCCATGGTTCAAGCCAAGGGTGAGTCTAAATTTGAATTTATGCATAGGTGGTGTTTAACCATCCATAAGTGCAAGACAAGGTTCTTGGATGATTAGATCTATGACATGTTCATGTGAGAATTGAGGTAGGAGGTCCACCTCAAGGTCCTCAAGCATGCACCCAACTCTTATGATGAAGTTGTTAACGAGTGTCTAAATATTGAGGTATTCGAGGTGCATGCAGGAATTTGACCCATGCCAACTCAAAAATCATATTCCTTTCATGATCATAACTATAATGTGATTGGTGATGGTATCACTAATTATATCATGGAGAAGAAGGATAAGAAGGATGTTCACAATGTTAATGCTCTTATTAATAGGCCAAATGAAAAGAATGACCTTGAAAAGAGCATAGGAGGATAATGGATAATGTATCACTATGAAGTCACCAAATTATACACATTTCATCAGATGAAGGGCTATTTTGATAAGGAGTGTCACCCAAAAGTCTAGTGCTAAGGTCTCATTAACCCCTTAGATCTATCCTCCTATGAAACCTAACTATAATTTGAATGTGTTTAAGAAGCCTCTTCCTGATCATGACAGGGAAAATAAGACAAAGAGGAAGAAGAAGTCAAAGGCCAAGGCTCATCATTCTCCTTCTCATTTTTATACCTCTTTTGGTTCCTTTTCCTTGGATGAATCAAAAGGAAAGGCTAATCATGAGAGTAACAAGGTCATTACTTCCATTGACATAGCCTCTACTGGGTATGAATGCTTTGTCAACATGTGCTTAGGTTGAAAAATTGATCCCATTGGAGAGACTAACAGTATGGGACCTATATCCCCAACTAGGAGAATGGAAAACCCTAAATTTTGGTTTAAATTTTGGCATAATATTCCTCCCCAAGATATACAACATCCTTATTTTATTATAGAGGAGTTGTATTCCCTTTCTATTGATATCTCCTTCTAGGACCTTCTTTGCCTTTACCCTAAGTAAAGGGGACTCATCTTTGACGAGCTTAGTCTATCACACAACGGTCCACTACAAGATGACATGGAGGTTTTATTCAACTTAAATATCCTTGATCACCCTCATTGTCCTATGTTATCTTTCAACCCTACCTCATTTTTAAATGCTTCTATTTTTGTAAATAAGTCTAAGTTCCCACTCTACATCGATACCTCGATCAACAATTACTACATAAAGAAATACATTATTAATGAGGAAGCCATGTTAAACATCATACCACTATGAGTGTTCAATGAGCTTGAGATTAGTCATAAGAATCTCTCTAATTCTTTCCATAACTATGTTAGTTTCAAAAATAATATAGTTATGCCAGTGGGAAATGTGAAGCTTTAGGTCAAGTCCATGCCCAAGATAATTAGGATAAAGCTTGGTGTGTTAGATTTGGATATCCAATGCAACATGATTCTTTTCCATCCTTAGAACATATCCATGTAAACCATCACATCTACAAACTTTCTCATGGTCCAATTTGTACATGAAGGTGAGGTTCACACCTTAGAGGTAGACCTAGATCCCTAGGCATTATTTTATGCTAAGATAAATCTCTCTAAAAAGGATTTATATATCTCCTTGTGGGGCCTTGCAGGTTCAACCAAGGATCTTCCCACTAAATTTTTCTTTCTCAAAGATGAATAGTTTGACCTTGATGAGTATCAATTAACATTCACTCCTCTTGTGACCATTGTGCACTCTTTGATGCCTCCTTATTTTAGGCATAAATATAGATATTAAATCTTTAGAGACCTCATTCAATACATTTACATTAATGTAGATCCTCTCTCTTCATCATGATTATCTCATCATGGTATTGACACTCTCAATGCCTCTCCTAATGAGGTATATCAAGTTACTGAATCTCATCTCAAGTACTATTCCATGCACACTATAACACACAACCTAATAAATGAGAGGAGAGATTAAAATAATATCATGCCTACATGTCATACTCATTTTAATCCTCTTACTTATCTAGGTTCATAGGTCTCATTTACCAATAATGACTTCACCTATAGAACTCCCTTGTTTTGGGTCAAGACTAGTGAACCTTAGGATATGGATGTTTTATCTCTTTTTTCCCAGCTTTTCCCTAGAATTTGGTCTCTATGGAGGTTAATTAGTGTCCTACCTCAGGGCTAAGCCCTTAGTTATGGTGAAGTGGTGGCTTGCCTTTGAGGGTAGTGTTATCTCTTAAACTTACACCCTTATGAAGGTTATTTTAGGCCATCATAGTTTGGAGTAATATGGAGAAAATACTAGGATATGGGTAGCTGAATATGAGGATTGAATCTTTAGATTATAAGGGATATCTCCCCTTGATGTATTAGTTAGGATCTCTACACTACACTACCAAATTTCAAAGTAAAATAAAGGAGGATAAACTAAAATAAAACCTATCTAACTGAGGTGCTACACCAAAAGGTCTCCTTCACTCACCTAACATGCACTAAGAAGGTTGAATTTAAACATGAACCTAATTACACTTCTCAAATAGAGAGTCTCCAAACATCAATATTTCACATAAAGGCTTAGCTTAATGCATGATCTAAGGTAACTAATCAATAAGTCTTTTATAGACACTAAAGAATGATTACACTTTCCATATGTATAAAAATATTCATTCATACCATGAAACTTGTATTTATGATTAAACACTTGTAAATAGGTAAAGAGGAGAGGAAAAATGCAAGGAAGTATTCACTATCACTGAAATTCATCTACAAAACATTAACATACACTACTCACAAATATTGAAGAGCCATGAATTCAATCTTATTAGGTTCATAAGGCCAAGTACAAGTGTTTTTTTGAGTAGGGATATACCAAAAATCAAGCTAAGGATCATTATAAATGACAAAACTAGGCACACTTATAGAGAAAGTGAGTAAAGAGAGAGAGATAAAGCCTAAAAACTAGGAATTTATCATTCACTTAGTTTTCCTCCAACTCCCATGTAATACTTTATTGATTATATCTTCCTTCCTTTGAAACATGGAATAGAGGTAGAGAAAGGTTTGTTTGAAATTCCTTGGAAAAGTCTTGAGTATTGATTAGTCAAGTTTGACCACTTGAAATGCCTTTATCGTAGTTCACATTCCATATATACTAGTTTGCTTGTCCTCTTTGATGAATGAGTCTTCTTCCTTGAAAATAGATCTTCAAGTATTCATTAATTATTTAGTTTAAACCTTATCCTCATTAATTTATTAGGTATATCCACCTTGAAAGGGTTGTTATAAGACTCTTCAAGCTTGTTTGACTTTGTCTCATTGACTAGGCATAGGAGAGGAAAAGGTCTTGTTGAGGTCAACATACCCCAATTTTTAAAAAATGGGGACACTTATGTTAATTTATGAAAAATTTTACCTTAAAATTAAAATTTCACTTATCAAAGTGTCACTATCATGTTTTCACATATCTTTATTTTAATATCATCCACACCTGGTTTGGTTGGCACATTTGTTCATAGTTCTGATTTAATCTTGCCAAAAGTTGTTAACATTTGATCTTTATGTTTTAGTTCATAGATCCAATGGAGTCCATTTGGAATGATAAATATATAGGTTTTATGGTTAAATAATGATTTGATCTTTTATCTAACCTTTAGTCAGTTTAAAACCAAGTTGAATTCATATCTGATAAACTTAAAACCCTAACTCCAAAACCCTAGATCATGTCCTCCTTTTAAATTCAAGTTTGGTGGGAACTTTTGTTTAATTTTGGTGAGAACTTTTTTTCAAATTTGCATGGGAAAAATTATCATGACATGGAATTAGATTTAATTTTTATCCTAAGACTTAGTTGTGTTTTTTAACATGACCAAACCTTAGGCTAAAAATCTTATGCTTGGTTTCTTTTATGTCCTGTGACCCCTTTGTTCTCTTTTATCCTAGCTTGGTCTAAGTAAACACATGGTCCCTTTGCTATAAGGATTATCCTAAATCATTAATGTAAGGTTTATCATATTTATTAATATGATAAAAACCTTAGGCTATGCCTTTATGCTATCTTTTTATTTCATGGGGTCCCCTTTAATATGTTATTAACTTAGTTTAAGACATTAGCCTAAAGCTTTTATTTGTATTTATTAATACAAATTAAAACCTTAGGCTAAGACCATATGTTTTATTTTGTTATTAAAAATGGTCAAATTTATGATATTTAAAACTTATCTTAAGTCTTTTATCCTAAGTTTTTTTATATATATTCTCGAACCTAACTTTCATGCTTATTTGCAGGATCAATTATCTATGTTTGCTCAAATGAGATTGATCCAATGGAACATGGTAAACATTGAAAATTCAAAGCCCCAAGATGATGAAAAGTGTCACAAATTCTTTAATAGGATATTAAGTATCCAATGGAAGTCATCCCTCATATCATGATCCAACATAGTGCATTTTCTTAGATAAAAGTGATATGATAGTGCGAGGTGGAAATAGACTTTTAAATGAAGCTACAAGCAAATGTAGAGATGACACATGGTGAGAGTTTATTAACCTAGTAGAGATGATATAATATAGAGAGTAAAAACCCCATAGAGCTACTAAATGGCACACACATGAAGTAGAGTGAGCCTAGAACTGACAAGTGGTAAACCCAACAAAGAGTCTTGAGGAGGTATCTTAAAATTAATGATCATGTGGATGTCAAAAATGTTCATATGGATGTCAAATGATAGGCACATAAATTTCGAACTTAAGATAAAAAAAGAGTCCTAAGGAGGTATCTTAAAATTTATGGTCACACAAATGTCAAAATTTTTCACGTAGACAACAAATGATAGGTATATAGATGCTAATTTTAAGATCAACAAAGAGTCTCAAGAAGGTATCTTAAAATTGATGATTGTGTAAACATCAAAGATGTACATAAAAATGTCAAATTATGGGAGTGTAGATGTTAATTTTAAGATATCTATTTGGATCCAAATAATCTAAATATTTGTGGACCACATTGATTCATACAAATGGATTGGATGGTGTGAGATCAAAGCTAAATTTTCAAAGGCAACAATCATTTTTAAAATATGAATGAGAAAAATACCATGAAAATGTCACATGGATGAAATGATCGATTCATGTAAGCTAGACAAATCAATAGATTTTATAGACCCAAGAAATGTAAAGGTACAAGCACATAGTCCAATTAGAATTGAGGCTTATAAAAATTCAAATAGCTGCCACCATTGGAGAATTATACAAACCTTTAAAAAAACCCTAAAAATCATGAAGACCCTAATTAAATTAGACCCTATGAGAATTATAAGTGAGCCAAGGGGAATTGAATTGTCTCCTATGCAAGGATAACTTGACCTAGGGTCCACCAGTGAGAAATTTAATAGAAGTTATAGTAATGATAGCTCAAAGAAGAATTTGAAAAGAAGGTGCAAATGGTCCTAGGAAATGGGGGATCACTCTAATGACCTCAAGAAAATTGAGGATAAGACATTGCATATATTGGAAAATTTGGTTAAGGACCTTACTATACTCAGTCTAGCTGGGCTAGTTATAGATGATTAGTTTAAGCAAGGATCTTCCTAGTTTATGAGAAAGGTAGGGCACCAAAACACATGAAAAATTGATGTTGACCATGATAAGATCATAAGTATGATTTTAAATACAATGAGGAAGTATTGTTAAGCTAGAAACATCAAAAGGTCATTAATCAAGGTAGATAAAAACCACAAGAGCTTAGCAGATCAAATGGAGGAGCTCTTCATGAAACTAATTATTGACCTTTAACTAATCAAAGAGCAACATTAGAGAACAATGAAGAGCCTACAACAATAACATGGGACTTCATTAGCACAAGGGTCCCAAAGGTTAGTTGAATTAAGAATATTCTTCCTAAAACTAAACATTATCCATTTTGAAAGTGGAATATTCTATTTTTAAAGGCATATGTAATTTGTAAAACACATTGCGCATAGATCTATCCATTAGAGAAAGTCTAGTATATTATAGAACATTCATGAAAAGGATAACTATCATAACACTTGTACTTTTGTAATTAGATAGGACTGACCAACATGATTTATTACATCCTATAAAAGGAGCATTGTCAATTGTAAAAAGGGGGGAAGTTCTTAGAGCCAAAAGCCAATTGTAACTTTTGAGCAATTAATATAATCAAGGAATTATGCAAAGTTTATCCAAATTTACTTGTGTCCTTTGTTATTATAGCTTCTCTCTCACTTGTTTGTTCTGATTTCTAGATTTTAATGGTTCTTGTGAGGTCCTTATATGTACATTTTAATGTAGAGATATTAACATGTGCCAATGCTAGGTTAATTAAAATACCTTAGGTTCATTTCATTTTCTTACTCTTCTTGCATTTGGGGTAATACTGTTTGGTTGCAGGGGTAAATATTTAAAGTGAACTTTGTTCTTATTTGCATTATTTCATACCATCCTTAGATTCTTACCTAATGTGTGATAAGATTTGAGCTTATGCTAATTCATGTCATACATTGGTTAAGTACATGCCTGAAGGTTATTTGAACTTTGTCATAGTGTTTGAAATGAATATCAACAACATTCTTTTTCTCCCTACCTTTATTTTTTCTCCTTTTTAACCAGATCAATCTAGCTTAATTCTCATTGTAAATATCCATCTTAGATTATTTATTGATCATATTTCACCATTCTTAGCATAACATACTTCATATTCTATATAGACTAACTATTAGGCCATAGTGGCTCCCAACCACTAAATATTATAAATACTATGAAATAGTCCACTTACTTTGCCTCTATTTCATCAACAAATAATAATATAATCATAACCTATAACTCATGCACTAAATTCTTTGAATTCTAAAATGAGAAGTGTTCTTCAACACTCTAAGCACCTATGATACATATTCAAGCATCAACAGGAGGGGCTTTACTAGTGCTAGAAGGATGCCCTATTAGATATTTGTAGATTTAAGGTACCTTGGCTCATTTTTGTAAATTATGTTCAAATATTGGTGCAATATTTGCATAATTATGTAATTCTTTGCATAAATATATAAACTTCATTGATATTTATGATATTTGACCCATTTTTGTGCTTCCTTTAGACAAAGATCGACGTTCTTTTAAGGTATATGCTTAATTATGGTAAAGATAGCTTAAGCTTTGTCAATTCAACAAGTTTGAGGTTAGTAATAGCTTTTTTGATCAAAGATTGATATATCCTTTGTTAATTTGAGTTTATTTGAACTTAAATGTGTAAAGATCAACCATACTTACGTATTTGTATACATATTTGACATAACTTAGTTAAATATTTCTATCCTTTATCATTATTTATATAAATATTTACAAAATTTGCTTAATGTGTAAGTCTAATCATTATTTTTTGTAAAGATAAGACTGACACATCATATTTCAAATAGGATTCAAATATCACAAGCTAGAATTACATAGAATCAAGACAAGGTCATGTTCATAAACTAGAGAACCTCTACTTTCATTAAAAATTCACAGGAAGGTTAAGCATGACAAAGGTAAGCACAGACTTTCAAAGTCTTTTCCAACTTCACTAATTCAAGGTGATCCTATGTTCAATCCCTATCAAGGTATGGCTTGGATAGCTGGTTCTTCAATAAATGTACCAAGTGTGGTACATGACCTTCCTTGTAATCCTAAAAAGTATTTGACACCATTTAGTCCTAGTGGAATTATAACTACTAAAGAACACATTAAGAGTTTTAAAGCTATATTAAGATTGTTAAATGTGACTCATGAAGATGTAGCATGTAGACTATTTGTTACATATTATGGTTTATAAACCTTCCTTAAAACTACATTACCAGTTGGGTTGATTTTAACAATGTTTTCATTGACTAATTTGGTAAGATCATTAGTCCTCATGTTCTGTACCAGTAATTCACCGTAGACAAAAGGGATGCAAATGAGCCCATAATAGCCTTCAATGCTAGGTTTTAGAAAATGTTTAATATGACCATAGCTCCTTATAGATCTAATGAGGTTTTAACCTTGGAAATTTATAAAGATGTCTTGGATCCTATGATTTCTATGTTTATAAAGAGATCTATTGGACTAATGAACATATTAACTTTAGATTATGCTGAGGCTATGATCATTAATGAGTAGATGAAACTCCAAGGATAATTGGAATTCCCCATTCCTAATGTCAATCCACATTTACTCACTCTAAATGTTATTCCCAATGCTAACCAAAATATTCCTACCCTTAACCAACTTCTAGTATTGAACCAACTACCTTTGAGACATGCTCATCCTACTCAAAATCTAAGATTCTTGAACAATGCTTCCAGTGGATATAATCCTTAGGATTGTAAGGCTTTAATTATTTGATAATAATCAAGTTCATGATTATGAGGCCCAAAAAAATGAGAGTGAATCTATCCTCATGATGGTTCAAAATCTTAGCACTAACTTCCTTTAGCTGAAAAAACAAGTAAGCAATAATGGAGAAAGCTCATTTAAGAATTTCTCTTTTCAAAGGTTTAATATGCCCACTAATAGATTTTAGAATTATAGTTACCACAATAACAAGAATAATAAACCATATGCTAGTAGGTATGTGATCGATATAGATCTTACTGATGTTGCTTTACCTGACTATTACAAAGTTCAGTACACTTCTAAGCATGGGAAAATAGATCGTGTGGAATTTTGTAATGTTTTTGACTACTTTCAAGAATAAATAGATACTTTTAAAGTTGTCTGTAATAATTATTGTTATGTAGGTACATCAAGATCTTTAAGGTCATCAAGATCTGTTGATTCAACTCTCATGGTGGAGATAATTGAGTTCCCTTTCCAAGAGGACAATGAGACTAAAGATATTCACGAAGAGATCCATGCTTTCTAGCAATTTCTAAAGAAGACCTATCCTCTGAGAAATTGAGAATAAAATCAACCATTGACCACTTCAAATCCTCCAAATAACTTTGAGACTCCTCTTGATATTACCTCATATAACAATCTAAAGCCTCTTAAGGGAAGTACTTCTAAACCCAATGTTGATACATCTAATTCTTTCAATAGGACTAGGTATAACATAGTAGAGGACATGAAAAATATCAAATCTAACATTACCTTGCATGAGTTAACATAGATTAATTAATAGAGGGATATATTGTTAGAATCTTTGTCTAAAAATCTAGGTAAGTCTCAAAATTTTGCACATGCTAATGTTACAATACACAAAATTAAGCTAGATCTTCCTCCTTTCCTATTTGTAGTCAAGATATTTGGTAAGAATCTACATAATTGTTTGTTAGACTTTGGTGCATCTGTAAATATTATGCCTAAGGGTATTTATGAGCAATTAGGCTTGACTCCCATTAAATCTAATAGAGTTGTAACTCAGTTAGATAAGTCAAGAGTCAAAGTAATTAGTTAGTTGTTAAATGTTCACATACATATTGCCTCAAAGAAAAGGATCTAATATTTCATTGATATCCAAGTGGTGGACATCCCTAATGCTTATGGGATGTTATTGAGTAGAGACTAGACTAGAAGATTGAATGGTTATATGTCAAAAAATTATTCACATATGTGGTTGCCTTGGAAGGGGTTCCAAACCAAATTAGGATAGAAAGAGAGCCTAAAATGAAGCATATGATCACTGAGTACAATGCAATTAATGAGAGGGTCAACATGGTTAAATCAAATCTTCGTGTTTACACTCTTGACATCATAAAGGTATGTAACTCTAAAACTTCTCATGCTTTTATTATATTATGGAAACTTTATTTTGATGGTGCTAGATGAAAATTAGGTTCTAGAGTAGGAGTGGTATTAATAAATCCCATTGGGAAGGAATACAATGCCTCTTACAAACTTTAGTTCCTATGCACCAATAATTTAGCTAAGTATGAAGTACTTATTATTGGATTACAATTTACAATCAAGCATGAGGCTAGGGAACTATTAGTTTTTGGTGACTCTAAACTATAGTCAACCAAGTCAAGAGTAAATATCAACTCAAGTTATCCTATCCCAAGAAGTATAAATTTAGAGTGTGGGATTTAATTAACTATTTTGATGCTTTCAATATTATGTCAATATCAAGGGAAGAAAACAAGGCTATTGATGAAATTACTTAAGCTACAACAAACCTTATTCCCAACTAAAATTCTAAGTTACAAAGCCTTATAATTGAGTTGATACCATATCCCTTAGTGCCAAATAATGTCAACCACTTATACATATTTAGTGATGATCAATAGATCATAGACTTCATGACTAATTTAAGAATGTTTGGGGGTCACATTATCTATGAGTCTAGTCTCCTTAATGATGAGAACATTGAAGGAAAAATTGATGACAAGGTCATTCAGTTGAATGACAATAAGATCCCCAAAGGCCTGATAGCCTTAAAGAGAGTCTTTGATTTTGATAGATTAGCTAAGGCTACCAAAATTCCCAAAGTAAGTGGGAAGGAATATAATACAATGGATCTTGGATTTAAAGGTCAACATCAGCTAGTTAATATTGATACTTATACAAGCATTGAGTCCAAAAGAGCCAAAGAAATGCTAACCAAATATAAAGATATCATAGCATGGTCCTATGATGACCTCACGATATCTGATCCCAAGGTCATAACACATACCATACTTGTAAAAGAAAAATTCAAACCTTTCAGACAAAAGTAGAGGCCTATCAACTTGGTATTATAACCACTAATATACAAAGAGGTCAAGAAGATCTTAGATGCCAAGATTTTGTTTCCCATTAGGAATTCCATTTGGGTGGCTAATTTTGTCCCATTCAAAAAAAAATGGTGAAATCAGACTGTGCATTGATTTTATAAATATAAATAGAGCATATGAGAAAGATAATTACCCCTACCTTTTCTTGACCAAGTGATACAAATTATTTCTAGTTTTCCCATGATGTCCTTTCTTGATGGTTTTTAGGGTATAACCAGGTGATGGTGAACCAAAAAGACAAGATGAAGACTATTTTTACTATAAAGTGGGGCACATTTTCCTACAAGAGAATGCCTTTTGGATTGATAAATCCAGGAGCCACTTTTCAAAGGGATATGGATCATGGTTTTCAAGGTCTTCTAGGTAAATGAATTATCATATACATTGATGATTTGACTATCTTCTCTAAAAATAGGGAAGATCATATTATACACCTAGAATAGGTATTTGAAAGATGCAAAAGGTATGTGATTTATATCAACCCAAAGAAAAGTATTTTCTATGTTACTGAGGGAAAACTATTAGGACATGTTATCACCAAGGAGGGAATCTTTATAGAACTTGATAGAGTAAATTCAATATCTAATATAGAGCCCCCTAATAGTAGGAAGGAATTGAAGTCATTCTTTGGTAAAATAAATTTTTTAAGGAAGTTTATATATGGTTTGGTAGAATTAGTGAAACCTTTGAATGACATGTTGAAGAAAAAAATCTAAAATCACTTGTAATGAGGAGAAAAAGAAGGCTTTCCAAGACATCAAAAAGGTAATTAGACAAGCCCATGTACTGATAATTCTAGAATTCACTAAAGATTTTTATCTTTACTCCTTTGCTTTAGATCATACAATATATGCAATTATAACTTAGAAGATAGATGGATGTGACTGTCTAATAGATTTTATGAGAACTAACATCAAATTTTTTGAGTTGAACTACTCTTTGATTGATAAACAAGCATGTGCTTTGGTTAAGGTAGTAAAAAAGTTTAGGCATTATATCTTTAGAAATAAGGTATATGCCATTTTACTAGACCCTACCACCAAGCTCATTCTAAGTCAAAATGAACTAGGAGAAAGGAGAGGTAAGTGGATATCTGTGCTCCAAGAATATGACATTGAGATGAAAACTACTAAATTGGTAAGGTGCCAGGGTTTAATTTAATTGATTGCCAATACTAACCCAAAGCTAAGTGTTATGCAGGTAGAGCAACAAAGTTTTAGACCCAATTATTGGTATGATCCCATTTTTCACTTATGAATCAATGGTTATTATCCTACAAGGCTAAATAGGGAGAAAATAAGAGATTTAAGGCTCAAGGCATCTCACTTTTTGATCAAGGATGGAGTGTTGTATAGGAATAAATTTGAAGGCATATAATTAAAGTGTATATCTAAGAGTGAAGTAGTTGAGATCATGATTACCTTCCACAAAAAAATAGGAATTAGACATCTATCTAGAAGGACTACAACACATAAAATACTAAGGGTTGGTTATTACTGGCCCATAATTTTTAAGGATGCTCACATGCATGTGAGAGAGATTACCACTTATGACAAGTATTCAATACTAAAGAGCCTAAGGTATCCATGCCACTAAGACTAGTAATGATTGATAAACCCTTTGCCTAGTGGGGGATGGATTTTGTGGGGGTCATTAACCCCAATTCCTCTAATGGTCACACGTACATTTTGAGTGCTACCAACTACTTTACTAGATGTACTAAAGAAGTGGAAACTAAATAGTGTAGGACCAAAGAGGTGATCAAATTTTTAGAAGAAAACATATGCAAGAGTTTTGAGACACCTATATCTAAGGTTTATGATAATGGATCTATTTTTATATCCATAGAGATGATAGAATGGAATATGATAACAACATCATCCTTAAGTTCTTATCAAACCATTATCCTCAAGGTAATGGACTATCTAAATCAATAAATAAGATCTTAATGAAGGATATAAATAAGTTTGCAATTGATAAACCTAGAACATGACATAATCTACTTAAATATGCCCTTTGTGTAGATAGAACTAGAATCAAACAAGCTCTCAAAGCATCACCATTCTTTCTAGTTTATGGTCAAGAACCCATCTTATCCATCACACTCAATATTCCAACCTATAAGTTTATGCATGATTACATGGAGGAGGATCAAGAATTTATAGGTTCAAGATTGATGAACATCATATAAATGAAAGATAAAAGATAAGAGGCTTTTGTTAATTTTAGAAGACACCAAACCATATTCAAAAGGTGGTTTGATAAATGTTCAAAAATAAAGGTGTTTAGGCAAGGAGACTTAGTTCTTCTTTGGGACAAGGCATTTGAGCCTAAGTGTAAACATGGGAAGTTCACACCTTTATGGACAAGTCCCTATCATATTAATAAGATACATGGAGACAACACTTTCAATATGAGCAGAGTTCACACTGCCCACCAATGGGTAATACCTCAAGCATTATTTATTTGCTATCCCACTTGGGGTCTTCATAGAAGGACTGTAAGACTAGTTAACATTAGTTTAGGTAGGCTAGATTAGTTTATTTTTTGTTCTTTCCTTCTTGTACCTTGTTTATACATAAGCTAGATTAGATTTATTTTTGTTCTTTCCTTCCTATCCCTTGTTTGTACATATGCTTGTATATATTTATTTACTCTTTTCTTTGCTTTCTATTTGTCTACTTTTTTTTTGGTGTGTCTAATTTATTTACTTTGTTCCTTACTTATAATAAGTCCTTTTGGGCAGAACTCAGCTCAAAATGCATTTATGCACTCTAAAGGAAATCCATAGTTCATAAATGTAGATATGTTTACTCAACATTGATTGATCATGGATTATTGAAATATGAGTTTAATGTTATAGTTTAGAAAAACTATTAAAAAATTAATGAATAGGTTAGTTATTCATTTAGATTCTAAACTTTGTTCTGATCTATGTTTGGTTCTAAGAAGGATTGCACATGTAGGATGAAAGACTAGATTATTAGGATATAGTCATGCTTGTACTTAAAAAACATTAATTGCATGGGATAAAGTATATAGCCAAGGATGATTATTTGAAGATCAAAAACTTGACCAAATCCATAAACCTGGCTATCCTAGTTCCCAACCTTTGCTAGAAAGCCACAATGACTTAAAAAATACAAAAAAATAAGGACCTTATTGTGATATTTAAGATCTCTTTCAGCAAAGGTGATTTTGGTAATCTCCACCAAGGCTATGGATGCCTAGATGGCAGTGAAGCAAGGCCTTAAATAGAGCTATGGATACTTGGATGGAAATAGAGCAATGCCCAAGCCTTCTCTAAGCTAAAGCATGGTTGTTAATCAATATCCAAACATGCTAAAATTCAATGTTAATGGTTAAATTCATGAACTTGGAAGTTGTTCTCTAAATCCTATGGCAATCAGTAAGTGGAATCAAATCACACACACAACATGGTTATGTCTTGGTGTTTGATCCTAATTTTCCATGTGCAAGTTTTTGGTCTTAGTAATGGTACCTGATCCAATGGAATAAGTATCTTAATTATTAGTCTAAAATAGAGTTTTTCAATTCTAATATATTACTATGTTTCCCCCAGAAGTTACCATTTATTAAGGTCAACATACCTCCATTTCTAAAAAATGGGGACCCTTATGTTCAATTATGCAAATTTTTACCTAAAACTTGAAATTTCACTTGATCAGAGTGTCACTAGCATGTTTACACATATCATTTATTTGAAAATCATCCACACTTAGTTTGTTTGGCACATTTGTTCATAGTTTTGATTTAATCTTGCCATAAGTTACTAACATTTAATATTTATGTTTCAAGTCATAGTTCTAATGGAGTCCATTTGGAATGAGAAATATATCAGTTTTATGGTTTAATAATGATCAAATATTTTATCTAACATTTGGTCAGTTGAAAATCAAGTCGAATTCATGTCTGATCAACTTAAAACCCTAACTCCAAAACCCTAACTCATGTCCTGCTTTTGAATTCAATTTTGTTGGAACTTTTGTTTAAGTTTGGCAGGAAATTTTGTTTAAATTTGTGTAGGAATAATTATCATGCCATGGAATTAGTTTAATTTTGATCCTAAGGCTTAGTCATGTTTTTCAACATGACCAAGCCTTAGGCTAGAAATCTTATGCTTGGTCTCTATTATGTCCTATGACCCATTTATTCCATTTTATCCTAGCTTGGTCTAAGTAAACACATGGTCCCTTTATTATATGGCTTAGCCTAAATCCTTACCCTAAGGTTTATCATATTTATTAAAGTGATAAAAACCTTAGGCTATGCCTTTATGCTATGTCTTTTTATTTTGTGGGTTCCCCTTTAATATGTTCTTAACTTATCTTAAGACCTTAGCCTAAAGCTTTTATTTATATTTATTAATATGAATTAAAACCTTAGGCTAAGACCATATGTTATGTCTTTTATTACTTGAAAGGGTCTTATGTATGATATTTAGAAATTATCTTAAGTATTTTATCCTAAGTATCATAAGCCCTGAGATGATGAAAAGTTTCATGAGCTCATTAATAGGATATTAAGCATCCAATGGTGGTGCATCCCTCAGATCGTGATCCAATGGAGTGCATTTGATCAGATAGAAGTGATTTGATAGTGTGAGGTGGACATGGAATTTTCAATGAAGCTACAAGAAAATACAAAGATGACACATGGTTAAAGCACATTAACTTAATAGAGATGATAGAATAAGGAGTACATAATCCCTATAAAATTTCTAAGTAGCACACACATGAAGCAAAATGAATCTAGAAGTGATAAGTGGTAAGCCTAGAAAAGAGTCTCAAAGAGGTATCTTAAAATTGATGATCGCATATATGTAAAAAATGTTCATGTGAATGTCAAATGATGCGTATGCAGATGTAAATTTTAAGATCAACAAAGATTCCCAAGGAGGTATCTTAAAATTGACATTGAAGGAACAATAAATATGTTCATGCAAATGTCAAATGATGGGTGCATAGATGTCAATTTTAAGATAGCCATCTGGATCCAAATAATTCAAATATCTATAGACCATGTTGATTCATACAAACAAATTGAATGGTGTGAGATCAAATATTTTTTTTTCAAAGGCAATGATAATTTTTAAAATATGAATGAGCAAAATATCATGAAAAATTCCACATGGATGCCATGTTAGAGCCATGTGAGCTAGACTAGTCAGTTCAAGAGATTTTGTAAACTTGAGAAATAAAAAGGTATAAGCATGTATCCCAATTGGAATCAAGGCTTGAAAAAATTCAAATAGATACCACCATTGGAGTACTATAAAAACCTTCAAAAAAACCCTAGAAACATGAGGACCCTGATTAAACCTTGTGAGCATTGTAATTGAGCCAAGGGGAACTGAATTTTCACCTGTGTAAGGATAACTTGACCTAGAGTCCACAAGTGAGCAATTTAATAGAAGTTGTAGTAATGACAACTCAGAGATGCATTTCAAGGGAAGGTGTGAGCAAATGGTCCTAGGAAATGGGGGATCTCTCCAATGACCTCAATCAAATTGAGGATAAGATAATGCATATATTGGATAGTTTGGTCAAGGACCCTACTACACCTGACCTAGCTAGTGTAATTACAAATGATGATTTCAAGAAAGGAGCTTCCCAGTTTATGAAAAGGGTAGGGCATCAAAGCACATGCAAAATTATTGCTGACCATGATAAGATCATATGTCTGATTCTAACTACAATGAGGAAGACTAGTGAAGTTAGAAAATCAAAAGGAAATTAAACAAGGTAAATAAAAACCATAAGAGCTTGGTAGATAAAATGGAGGATCTCTTCATGAAACTAATTGTTGACCTTGAACTAATTGATGAGCAACATTAGAGAATAATGAAGAGCCTACATCAATAACATGGGACTTTAGCAACATGGGTCCCAAAGGTTAGATGAATCAAGAATATTCTTTGTACAACTAAACATTATCCATTTTGAAATTGGAATATTCTATTTGTAAAGGCATGTGTAGTTTTTAAAACACATTGCCTATATATCTGTCCATTAGAGAAAGTCTAGTGTATTTTAGAACATTCATGGAAAAGATAGCTATCCTAACACTTATACTTTTGTAATTGGATAACACTGACCAACATGATTCCTTATATCCTATAAAAGGAGCATTATCAATTGTAAATATAGGGGGAGTTCTTAGAGCCAAAATCTAATTATAACTTTTGAGAAATTAATATAAACAAGGAATTATGCAAAGTTTATCCAAATTTGCTTGTGTCCTTTGTTATTCTAGATTCTCTCTCACTTTTTTGTTCTAATTTCCATATTTAAATGGTTCTTGTGATTTATTTGTGTGTAAATTTGAATGTAGAGATGTTAACTTATGCCAATGGTAGGTTAATTGAAAGACCTTAGGTTCATTTCATTTTCTTACTCTTCTTGAATTTGGGCTAATGATATTTGCGTGTAAGGGTAAATATTTAAAGTGAACTTTTTTATTATTTTCATTATTTCATACCATCCTTATATGCTTACCTAATGTGCGATAGGACTTGACCTTATGCTACTTCATGTCATGCATTGGTTAAGTACATGCATGGAGGTTATTTAAACTTTGCCATAGTGTTTGGAATGAAGATCAACAACATTCCTTCTCTACCCTAACTTTCCATTTGATCCTTTTTTAAATAGATCACTTTAACTTAATTATCATTCTAAATATACATCTTATATTAGTTCTTGATCATATTTCACCATTCTTAGCATATCATACTTCACATTCTACATAGACTAACTATTAGGCCAAGATAGCTCCCAACCACCAAATATTATAAATAATATGAAATAATAAAATTGTTTTCCCTCTGTTTCATAGATAGATAACAATATTATCACAACCTACAACTCATGTGCTAAATTATTTGAATTCTAAAATGAGAAGTGTTCTTAAACACTCTGGGCACCTATGATACATATTCAAGCATCAACATGTCTCTTTCTTGATTACTGAAACTCCTTAAACCTTTGAATCCTTATTATAATCAAAATATTGACTTGTTATTTACTAAAAGTGGCATAGAAGATAATGGGTCACATTAATAAAGCTTGTTAAAAACTCTAATGTATTAACATGGTGGTTTCACAACTTGAACTCCTCTTGCATCATGGTGTAGAATGGAGAAATTTGATTTTGTATATAAGAAATAAATAAAAATCCATGGATTACCTCTTAAAATGACATCATACCTACAATAAGACACTTTGAGCCATTAAACCATTTAAAATACCTAATTTTACACCAAAACTTGCTTTTCTTTCAACTCATTGTAGAACTCAAAATAGGTAAACCTCCTTGTGTAGATATATGTACAAAGGATATTGGTAAAATGAGAACATATTTGAGGACATAGTATCAACTTAAATATCCATGCCAAGTTTAAAGACCTGTAAAAAAGTGGAAGTGTCCTTTTTAGCCCATTTTCTCTCTTTAATTAGGCCTAATTAGGCCACCTTGCCTAGAAACTAAGATTTTTCTCCAGATTTATCCCACACATGTGAAACCTCCCAAAAGTTCTTGATTCACTTTACCTATCATAATTTAATCCTATATGCCAAATTTTGGCTTATAAAACCTTGTGCAAGTAGGCAAACCAAGAAATTCCAAAAAACTAACCCTTCCTTAAGCTTATTTTGGACTGCCTTGAAAAATTAGGTTTATTTGATCACTTATAGGGTATATTGTATGGTATATTTGAATTTTAAAGGTTAAATATGTCCAAAATAACATCTTCCAATGGTTTTCATGTATTCATAGTCTTCAATAACTTATTTTAGGCTTAAAATCTCATAAAAGTATAATATTTATTAAATCCATATAGGTGAAGGTACAAAAAAATGTCATGGAAGGGAAATAATTAGAGTGATACATGATTTTCATGTGGTTTAAATTTCATTAAAACCAATTTCATGTGCCTAATATGTCCATTTCTCTAAATTGGTCAAAATTAGTCTTCTAGGCAACCTGTGAGTGCCTTATCATCTTAACAATAATTCATAAAGTATAAGGGTTAAACTAAAAAATAATTATAATAATTTGAATTAGGATTACCATTATAAAATACAATATAATCCTTAATTACTATTCTAAACCTCATGAAATATATAAGCATTATAACATGACCTTCAATGGGCATACAATGCATTCTGTTAACCTTGAAGGAGAAACTTGCTTAAAACTATAATTTTTGAGTTTGATTATAAATTATAATGCCTCAAGAAGGTCTGTAACATCCATTATGTATTTATCTAATTATTTTCATTATCATTTCCTCCCTCTATACTAATAAAGCATTCATCAATTGAGATTGAGGGTTTGTGAGCAAAACATTACAAGTTACCCTTTTTGACTGTATTTGATCTCTTCACTCTAATTGAGACATTCCTAGAGATATATTAACCTTGTGATTATGAATCTCAAACTCTTAGACCCATTTAAAACCTTAATTTTCTTTGAGAAAACCATCTAACCTTTAGACACTATGCTTACTTAGTCTTCATGGTACATAGACTAGCTGTAGGTGTCTTTCTTGGTTTTAGTCCTCAATGGAGAAAGTGAGTAGTATAATAGCCTTGAATAAACCTATGAAAACCTATTTTATCCTTTGAAAATTTGTGAAATTGTTCACTCCTTCACCTCATTCTATTAATTAAGTTATCTTAGCACATCCATTCACCATAATCATTTCTCTTTCCCCATCTAAAATTTGGCAAGCCTGTAGGCTTTTAATGGATGAATGAGATGCCATATTAGTATGTTTTGATTTTCATGAACACTGACACCATGATTCTTAAATAATATCCTTCACTTGATATAAAATATAATCTCTTATATATTTTTAGGTCCCATTATACTTCCAACAGATCACTCTCTTATCATCTATTGCATAGGCTTGCATGTGTGCATGGTTAGGCTTACTTGGTCTAGACATATACTTCAATATCTGTATAAGCCTTTAATAAGAAGAGAAAATGATAGGAAGACCTTTAATAGGTATGTGTAGACCTGACTTGCCTCCTATTTCCTTGTGTTTTCCATCAAATGTTATAAATACTAAGTATCTCCTTTCTTTGATTGAAAATGCATCAATCAATTCCTAATTGACTGTAAGTGCTTCTCTTCCTTGCTTAGAATAGCCTTTCTCAATGGTAAGTTGGTGCTACTAGGTGATACCTTAATAGGTTTCAAACTTAATTATTCATTTAAAAAACTTTTAGACCTCAAAATTCTCCAAATCAAAAGGCACATTCACCATTCATGTACTTATATAGTCCTATAGGTCAGTTTGAGCTTTATTAATTCATGATGGAAGAAAAAAGAGAGATGGAAAATTGATTAAAGACTTCTCCTAAAATTGGCCTAGATTTAGGTCTAATCAAATAGCTTTGATCCTCCACTACTTTTAATCCACAATCCTTCTTCATGTATAGGTTTGTTTTGACCATATGTGAATTTTATAAGGTCTTCACTAAGTCTTAAGCTTTTTATAGGTGTCTATTTCTAAGGGCACAAACACCTAGTTCCTCTTACCATAGATTCTATAGACCTTTTAGAATCCTACACAATCATTCACAAGTATATTTTATCTCTATTTTACCTTAATAGACCATTTGACCTTGAAAGGCTTATATGATTCTATCAAGATTACTTGGTTGTAAAATTCATTAGGTTGAGTTTTATTAGATTATTTAAGCCATGATGATTCTAGTGATGTCTTCACTCTTCACCCAAAACTCTCTTTGACATATATGATCTTCAAAGTCCTCTATTTAGCACACAAAATGAATATCTTTTCTTATCATGTCTATGATGACCTTGTATAACATTCAACTAGTCTTATACCTTCCTTTATAACTATCATATACTGTAGATCTATATTAAAGTCCTGACTATAGTCTAAGGTTTTTAAGGTTCTTCTGTAAGTCATTAGACACTTTGTCATAGTATTGATAACCTATTTATCTTATTTTATAACACTAGGCCTTTTCAAGACCCTAAAACATCTCTTAAACACAAATTCCCTCTCACCAAACATCAACCTCATCATATGATTGGTAACTCATGTTCTTCACAAGCCTGACACTATATGTAGGGGTTGGAATGAGTCATATTTGGGTAACTTTCTTCTAATTGTCTATTGAGTTCCATGACCTTAAATGACTCTTTATACCTATCCATTTATTATTCCAAACTCCCACTCCATATCATACATTATATACTCTTCATCAAGTTTGAAACCTAATCCTAAGTCATTTATGCCAATCTGTAGGTAGTGATTCCAAATGATCTCAACACTCACACACAAGTCTTAGGTCTACATTCTTTCCTTATCTTCCACCTATATATTTTTTAGAATCTTTACCTCTTCAAACATTTGATTACCATATGAGAACACTATGATAATTATATATAGTTAAATATATCTTAGGGTTATCTAGGTCTCATATGTATATCCTTATACTTTATATAGTCTGCCTTAGAGTCTCAACATTATAAAATTACTAGTTTGCCTCAAGGTGGTATTGAGGGTTTTAAATATTTGTATTTGAGAACATATCCTCCATATACCTTTGGCCTATCAAGTGTTATAACATTATATTACCCATATGTTTGGATCTTCAAATTCCTAATTTAGATGTAAATTTCAATCAACAATGCATACCTATAGGTTTGTAGACTTATATGTCTACATCTTAATTCTTTAGGCCTTCTATGGTGGCTAACTTGATCTATTTAAAAATAAAATACATATTCCATTACTCTCTCACATTTATCATGAGGTCAAGATCCTGATTCAATCTTGAACCATGTAGAGCAAGGATCTTTATTTCACTTTATTATGTAGGCAACTTTGAACACACAATCTTCAAGGTGAGCATAAATGCCATTAGAGGATTTGTATGAAAGGTACTTAGGTGATTGGAGAGAGTTTATTAAATAAATATGATGAACATTCAAACATACCTTATAAACATTGAAACCCTATGGAAAACCTTGAAACCTTGAAGAACAATGACAATCATATTACAACATATGTAAAAATGAAGCTATCTTGATAAATTGGGCTCACATGTACAAAATGGGGTTTGGATAAAATTTTAATATGTTTACATATGACTTAAACATCCACCTAAATTGTCCTTATGCATTCAATTTGTTTCAAACTTCCATTTCAAAGAAGAAAATAAGCTTGTGGGGATTTTTGGTAGTTTTGGAATACCTTGAAGTCTTAATGATTGTTCATAAAGGAGAGGGGATAAATATAAATACCAATGACACAAATATAAATCTTACTATGACCCCCTCCTTTGAAAAAATGTTTAGGACCCAACTCTAGCTACTCTGTTTGTACTGAGCATTTGAAAACTACCTTTGTGAGCTTGTGAAGAGGGTGATGAAGGAGAAGAAGCATGTTTGGAACTTGTAGAACTAGTGATAGATTTAAAATCATGGATGTGAAATATATAAGAGCAATAAATACCTTTAAAGAATTTTAACACATAGTGACCACCCTAAGTCTGCACAAACTCCTAAAACTACATTTTTTTGGTGTTGAAACTATCATACTAACCATTTTATGACCTACACTGACATATATGACTCATATTCACATTTTTCACTTAGTTTATGAGCTTTTAAAATCCATTTATACATACCTATCTTCATATTTTATTCAAATAATAGCTTTGGATCCTTATGAAGTGTATAAAACATCAACATATATGAGAATGACCTCATGGAGATAGACTTAATCCAGTTTGAAATTACATTTTGACCACTTGATAAAATATTACATATAATAATGAAACCTTGAGAAATCTTATATTGGTCACAATTGAAACCTATGTTTCTCCAAAAACCTTAAACTTTGTTAAAATACCTTAATTTCATCTAAAAAACTAATGAGATTTAAACTAAGTGACCAATTTTAAGGACTCGACCTGATAGACTATGTACCCTCTTGACACAACATGATATACCCTTAGGACCCACTAGACTAACTTTAAATAAAATGGAAAGCTTAGCTAATATATTACCTTAAACAATGCTAAAAAGACCTTACAAAGACCATTTGAAGATCACATAATCATGACAAAGCCATAAACAAGGTTATAGAAGCATGACAAGTAAAGTTCTGCATTAATTGGGTGATAGTTTGACCTGTAAAGTCAAACTTGTCTATAGGTAGGCTTAGGCCTAGGCTTGAAATGTCTTGGTAATCCTCAGAGCTTACTAGAACACCCTCCCAAGGCTCCCATTCATTGTATTTCCTCTCTCATGGGGTCCATCATTAGACCTTGTAGGTATCTTTGGTCATTTGGATTATGCACTCCTCTTCAAATGCACCTTGGGATGGAAGCAAAGTTTGGTAAATTAAGTAAAATAATGTATATGAGTAATGGATCTTGATATGAGATCAAGAGTAAAGACATACATGAAACCAACACAAGATATAAATAGGAAAACCTCCAAGAGGTAAAAAACCCACAAATATTATTAATATTATGATAAACTAACAAGTACCCAATACAATCTTTATTCCTCTTATTTTTTCTCAATCAATCTTCACATAACTTGGAAATGTGTTCTCCATATTTCTTCATTTGTCTCAACTCTCCTTTTTTTCATTGCATCTTATAATATAAACTCTTTATTATATAGGCAAGGTAATTTGACCATTATAATGTGACCTTTTCTAACCACCACATTAATGGGTTCAACCTCTCCAAAGTTCATTTAATATATTTTATTATTTATTTACATGAAGATAAACTCATGATAAATAATAAAGTATATTATTATTTAACCAATGTAATTTAATGTATTAAGGGCACATAAATAACACCACTTAAAACCATTAATTATTCTAACATTCCCCCTTAATGTTAAGTGGGGATACATGCCATAATTAAATTTAAAATAAAGAAGTTATACTCCATGAACCATCCACATGATGAATTTTAGGAGGTAACAACATAATGAAATTACACTTCACCATCCACATGATGAGTTTTAAGAGGTATTAGTTGAAGGAAACATCCTTCATCACGCCATAGTCACCTTCAAAGAAATTATGCTATGTAAACATAGTCACCCAAAAGTATTACACTATTTAACTATAGATAACCAAAGGTATTACACTATGTATCCACAATCACATAGTCACCTTTAAATTAATTAAACTATATAACTATAGATACCCAAATGTATTACACTATGTAATCATAGTCACATAGTCACCTTTAAAGGAATTACACTATACACCCATAAATACCTAATTTTTTTGTACTATGTCTCCATAGGAACGTTTAAAGGAATTACACTATTTTACCCTAACCACTTAGAGTGAGTTTAGGCTATCATGATCGTGAGACTACATCCCACAATTTCTCATGAATAATCAACCAATCATATTGGAGTCTTTTATAACTTAAAGACCTCCATACTACTATGTATTAGGTATAATGTAGTCTTTCATATGAAGTTGAGCAAAATCACATAAAGTGATATATTAAAATGATTTACAATGAGAAGAAGTATAGAGAGATAGAAGGAAACACATGACCAACATGGCTATTAATAATTGACATTATCGTTCACACTCCCTCTAAATGGAAACTTTGATAGACCCAAGATTGAATGAACTTTAATAGGTTCTAGTTTATTGGTGCTGCATTGGATTTTACTTCAAAGCTATACAAATTTGACTATCACCAAGAAGGGTGGTACAATGAGGAACTTACACATAATGATCTTTTATCATCCTTCATAGCCACAAGATTTTTAAGTAATTTCCACATGAAGTTTTCCAAGTGATAGCACCTAAATCAAACATAAACACATATCCATTATTAGAATCATCATAGTATGGTTAGCATCACAATAACCAAATAAATTAACATAATCAAAGGAAGAATGATATAAACCAAAATTTATAGTTCCTTTTCTATACCACAGTAACTATTTTGCCAATTTCCAATGATCCAAGTATGGATCTTGCATGAATTTGGAAACAACACCCATGTCATATGAAATATCTATCCTAGTAATGGTTAGATAAATCAAACTACTAAGAATATGTCTGTAAAGAGGGGTTAGCTTTATTACACACAAGTTTTGGATCAAGCTTAACACCAACTTTAATAGGAGTAGATGTAGGCTTACAATCAAGTATATAAAATTTAACAAGCATGTTATGTGATGCACATAGAATAAATTCACTAATAATTTAATACTAAGTTAGTAAAATATTAGTTATCTTATTAGGAATAACACATATTATAATTTGAGTCATGAAGATTTATTCTTCCTTGTAGAGTTGACACTACAAGTTTGTATTTTATATTGAAATGACACAAAAAAATTTAGAAAGAAAACTTTTTAACATGTTTTATACTTAATTTTACAATAAAAACAAATTTTATAGTGAGTAAACAATACTATCCACTTAGTTTATTACAAAACAATTCAAAAAACACAAAGAACCACAACAAGGGCAAAAATCACAAGTGTCGTAAGACAACTTATACACTAAAAGCCATATAATGAGGCTTCAAATAAAATAAAAGATAATTCCAATGCATCTAAAATGTGTAAAAACTTAAAGATATATATTGGTGACATGACCATCTTTGATAAAAAATATGACAAGTCAAGGGTGTCAAAAATGTCAAAAGTTTTGCAAACTTCACACATGAAAATTTGCACGGTTAATACCTAGAATTTTTAACTAATTATTTTAAAATAAATTAATCAATTTTGATAAAAAAAATATTGGGATTGAGATTTGATTTAACGACCTTGAATCTAAAAGTTTTTTTCAAAAAATACTTATCAACTTCCCTTTGTCCAATAGAAGATTTCACACACAAGATACATGATTTAAAATATATTTAATTAATTCTAATTTTTAAATCAAAATATTAAATTCATATAAAATAAGTATCTTATGACTATATAAAGAAAAAAATTAAATGTTTTTAAATATTTTTGGAAAAAACAAGTCAACACACAGGGGGCCCAACATGTGCTTGCATAGAAAAAAGTATTTGAAAATTCTTTGATTTAATAAATATAAAATTAAAAACTATAATAACCATTGTATTTTTATTTCCATGGTAGCAGTAGAATAATGACACACCTATAGAAGTTGGTAGCAACATAAAAGCTTGGGGAGATCAAACTAGGTCCTTGAAACTCTTTAAACACATTACACATGCCCTTTGATGCATTTACCAAGACCATATATGAGGTTAAGAGTCAAAAAATGATTTTTGATTTCTAATACTACACAAAGTCATACATTAGTGCCCATGGATGAAGGAAAATAGCTAGATCTTGAAGAAATGCCCCATGGAACTCTCTAGGTAGTTTTAAAACACAAAATTTTTTAGAAATCATCCAACAACCATCAAAGGAGACTATATATTGATCAAATAATAGTTTTTGACATAATTTTTATTTTAGGGAGCTATATATAACTACTTATGGGGAGAATAAAAATTAAAACAAGCTTTTACTCTTCTCCTTAAGGTTTGGAGTGGCGTTTAAACACCTAATCTTCTTGATTTCTTCCTTCTAAACCATAAAAGGATAAAATATTATGCAATAATTAATTTTTTAAGAATTTTCTACCTCATAGGTCATACAAATATTTTTAAGAGGAGATAAAATTATAAATCACCCAAATTAGGTGAAGTAAAAATAAAAAATAGATGGAAATGGCTAAACTAAGCTAATGGAGGGTTCAAAATTGAGATTTTTCTACCCAAAAACTAAAAATATATTGATTTTTATCTTTCACATGATAAAAAAATAGAGCTAGGAGGAGAGAGAAAAATTGAAAATCTTCACAAACCATTTTGGAGGCTCTAAGGAAGCTTAAAAAGACTGAGACTAATTTTTGACTATTTAGATGCCAAATAATAGTGAATAATATTGAAATCAAATTTTATTGCCACATCCTTAGGTAGAATATCATACATAGGCTGTGTAAGTCATCTACATGGTTGAAAATGACCTGAAAATGGCTTCAATTGGTCAGATCTATCAAAGAATGCTTGAATTACATAGATCATGAACTTGACAAAGTGAGAATCCCAACAATACTCTCATGAATGTGCTACAGGATAAATAGGTGATTGTTTTTGAGAAAAAATGAGCTTGAACACAACTCAACACGTGTAATATACAACCTTACCACTTGATCAACACATTACAAGCTATGATACCATGATCAAGTGGTAAGGTTGTATATTACACTTGTTGAAACCAACACAAGATATATGTGGAAAAACCTCTAAGAGGTAAAAAACCCACAAATATTATTTATATTATGAGAAACTAACAAGTACCCAATACACTCTTTCTTCCTCTCACTTATTCTCATTCAATCTTCACATAACTTGGAAATGTGTTCTCCACATTTTCTCATTTGTATCAACTCTCCTTTTTTTCATTGCATCTTATAATATAAACTTTTTATTATATAAGCAAGGTAATCTGACCATTATAATGTAACCTTTTCCAACCACCACATTAATGGGTCCAACCTATCTAAAGGTCATTTAATATATTTTGTTATTTATTTACATGATTATAAACTCATGATAAATAATAAAATATATTATTATTTAAATAATGTAATTTAATGTATTAAGGGTACATAAATAACACTACTTAACCATTAATTGTTCTAAAGTTTTTTACTTCTTTTAGTCAACTTGAAGTTAGTCCTATACTAACTCCCTCTCTCATTCACTATGGTTCTTATACATTGTGTGGGTTAGTGGTTATGGTTATTCAAGACTTGATATATCTTTCTTTAGATAGTCTTCATCTATCATAGGCCTCCTACTACCCCTCCTCACTTTTCACTGTGGCTAGTATTAGGACTCTCTCTCGATTGGCCACCACATAATGATGGTGGCTCTATAATTTGAGATGCCTCTCCTACCTATCACACTCTGAATCCTCTTCATGTCTATACCTTTTCATGCCAACTCAAGGTGTTAATGAAATAAAACCACGTGAAATATAAGTATACACATACTATTTCACTTCCCCCTCTTTTGTTGGCTTGTAGGGCCTCTTTCTGGGCCTCACTAGGTAGGTTTAGAGCTCTTGAGAGCTAGGCAACAAGTTGGTAGAAAAACTAATGGCCTAAAAGTGGGATAGGATATAATTTTTATAGGCTGGTAGACCACTAAGCCATGGATTTTCCTAACCAGGCCATGACTTGAGGTGTGGCATCCAAACAATCCCCATGGTTTGCCTGAATGTCTCCCCTAGGCCCACGTTTGGGTTCCTTCTTCAACTAGAGTATACATAGACCCATCCTAAACATTTTGGTTGATTTTTTAAAAATAATTCATACATTAAATACCTTAAAATATACAAAAAACATTTGTAGGGCCTTCCCAGACCCTCACAAAATTGAAAATTTCAATAATTGATAGTTAGTGTACTTACCCAGACCATCTCGCTCACCCCTTACTTGTTATATCACATCCTCATATGCTATGTGTGGGTTTTTGGCTCCTCTTGGCTCTCATTTGGTGGTGTAATGGTGAAAATGATATGAAAATTACTCTTTTTCACTCTTTTCACTCTATTTCCCACCTTGTTTTAAGCCCTTTATTGGCTCTGTTTGGGGAATTCACCCGCTATTATTAGTAAGACTAAAAAACATCCATATTTGGGGTTTTGGACTATTATAAACGTAATGGTAGACTCTATTTTCAAATCTAGGGCCTTTTTAGGCCCATTTTTAGAATATTGCAATCTCTTAGAGCCCTAGGTCCCTTGGCTTTCCAAGCCCGTATACTCCCTTTTAGATGTACCTAGGGATATAAGTAGAGTCATTTTATTCTTTTAGTCAGTAGTTTCTATGATTATTTGTAGTTAATCCCTAATGACTCCATATTTCTCTTTAATTATGGTTTATGCACATGTACAAGTTCATGGTTATGATTATTTTAGGACTTGCTCTGGTCTGCACCAACTAGTCTTCATCTTTCATGAGCGTCCTACCACTCTTTGTCAACCTAGTCCCATAGTCGATGTCCACCTTGTCTCATTAATTTTAACTCAATTTCATTACTTATCCCATTTGTAGCTTGTTTATCCTACCTTGTATTAAGATAATCATCCTACAGTGGTGTCTTATGTCTGTGACCCCCACCATGGTGCACCTCTTAGTGGTGATTCATACTAATGGTGGTAGTCAAGGCAACCTAGGACCCACCATTATGGATTGGATTATTGATGACCCATAGGGGCATGATCTTGCTATAATTGGCCATTTCCTTACCAATGAGATGAATAATGTAACTGAGTATCATAAAATTATTATCACTTATGATCGATGCTCATGCACTAAGTGAATGATATGTGTAGTTGTTATTTGACTCATTCCTAGATGTGTCTTAGCCCACTAGGGTTTCAAATGTACTTAGCTCTAATCCCCCCTCTTTGAGGCAATGCATGATTTTATATCCTTTGAAGACATCTAGATTTCCCACATGCTTTGCGTAGAGAACACTAGAGATGACACTTTGGTGAATATAATTTTGAATTTTACAACTTGATATCAATTATGTCCCTTCTATGTAGGAGATAGAGATGAATTTGGATTGGATTGTGAAGAGTTTTCACTTGTACCCATGGATCACAATGCCAACTATTACTTTTATCGTTATCCTTATCAGGTATGTATAAGTAATGTTTTTTATTTTCTTTTTTCTCACTCTTTGTTACTTTTGGATGGATTATAGGTACTACACAACACTCCTTATTCATTTGAACATTGACTAATTGTACCTCAGGGGCATATGTAATCATATTTATCATGACCCCATTTCTCTTGATGATTGTATATTAGCTCATGTGTAGACTAACAACCTCATCAATCTAATTTGAGACTGTTTACATGCTTAGACACATCCCTATCCCATTATGCACCCCTTAAATCCTTCCTTTCACTTTGAGGACATTCCACTCACTCCTAGGCTCATTAGATGCACCCCAAAGGCCACTAAAATCCCATGGTGTCCTAGGCTACACTTTTTGTATACAAACCCATGGCCTAAGCCACAACTTAGGTATAGAGCTATTTTGATAGGTTTTTGTGTTTTGTCTTTTATTTGAATGGTAAAAAATGACTCTTTTTTGGTGATTCCACATTTTGGTGTTCCCTATATGATTCCAAATCATCCATTTTTACTCTTCTTATTAATCATTCTCTCTCTCTCTCTCTCTCTCTCTCTTGAATATCTCTTAATTCATTCTTGGTGATTGAAGCATCCATTATGATAGAGGTTCATCTACATTACTGCATATTGAGTCAGTGAATCCATTACTACTCCTAGTTGTGCTTACTCTATTGTGGCTTTATCTCAGCTTCTAAAAGTTACATTTCACCTTATTTGTGTACCTATCTTGGGATCACACACTCCTTCAAGTTATTTATTCTCCTTATCCTTACTATTTGGATATTTCTTTCAAACTTGCTCTATATTGCAGTCTTGTCTTCCTCCATAACTACCTCATAATTAGAATACTGGTTAGTTCAATATCTTCACAATAATTTGAACTTAATCTAAGGGCATTTTGTAATGCAATGTGAAGCTCCATAGTTTTATATTAGTGTATTTGATAGGGTTTACTATTTTTATGATAGTTTAACTCATTTTAAACATGTTTTAGAGTAGACTCTAAAGTTTATGCATTATCTTAAACCTAAAAACATCTTTCCTCTTGAAAATGTCTTTCATTTCATAGTATTGCTTGATTCTAAATTAGTTTAATGCTTGGTAGATGCTCTCTTATTCAAATAGTTTAGTTTACTTGCTTAAAAATTGTATTCCTTTTGCTATGATAGATATCACATGCTAGAGATAGTTTAAAAAAAAAATACATTATCTTAGGTTAATAAAAGTTTGTGCTCTCTCTATTCCCCTCTCTCACTCTTGAAAATGTTATTTCTTTTCTGACATGTTTCTAAAATGTATTTATTGATTGGTAGTTTATTTTATTCAAGCAACTTAATTTATTATTCTTTAAGTATTGAATTCTCCCCCTTAGTTACTTACTATTTTGTGGTTATACCTAGTAGAGATATTTGTGTTCTTTATGCACTCAATTGTGATAACCTTAACTTAGTTTACAAGTTTATATATATCTTGGTGTAAGTTGGTAAACTAAATAGCCTTTATAGATATTTAGTGGCCCATAGTGCCCTTGAACCTAGTAGGTGTTTGCTTAGTACCTTATATACCCCCTTACTAAACCCTCATGGCTCCATTTGGATTCTTGGAGCTACATAATCATAGGGTAAAAAGGGATTAGTGGTTAAAATTGTGATTAACCTAAACACCCCCTATGTTGAGTAATGCCTACATATCAATACTTTGAAGAGGAATCAAACTCCATTTAGTTATCCCATGTTGTGATGGTGTGTGTGAAATACTGGTGTAAAATGGGAAATGCTGGTGTAATCTTAGTGTGATTAAGTGATTCAACCATGACTTGTGACCTTAGAAGTGTATTCAAACTTTAATTCAGGGCTACTAGGGTTATATGTATTCAAAATTATGATAAATAGGGAATTTTCTCTCAATGTGTAATTAGAATTCAAGTGTTTTTCAACATGGAAGTATCTTTTGTGAAAAAAGTTTAGAAATGTGGCTTTAGAGTGATATTTTGGGAATTAATTTGAATAAGGTTTTTTGAACTTGTAGGATAAACCATTACATTAATTTGAATTTTATCAATTAACCATTATTTAGCAATAGGACAAGAGCAATAGAACTGGACACTCCTAGGGAGAATTATTGTCTAAATATGGTGTTAATGTCCTAGGATCATGAAAAACTAATTTGATAGTATGGAATAGTATATGGATAAGCATGAGATATTTTTAATGAATATTAGAGACATTTTTGGATCATGGTTTTTACTTATGGGAATGAGTCATCTATGCGGTAAATGAAAAGAGGTTGTCAAAAGGCCATGAGATAAATCATGAGATAACTATGTAAAAAAGTTAGTCATAAGTGAATTATTTTAGCTTAAATGTTAATTTATGTGTCTACAATAGGCTAAGCCCACTGACAAAATGATAACATAGAGAAATGTGACAAGATAAGATAAAAGGTTATGCAGGCCATAACTTAGCCACACATATCCCTAAACACATTACAAGTTAAGGGCATAGTAATACTGGGGTTATTTAATCTCCTAAAATCAAGGTTTGTATGATGTGGTGTATTTAGCAGTTAGGGTTTTTTTCAGATATTAATGAATGTGTTAGATATTGATGGGATGTGTGGTGAGGTTGAATTCAGGAGAGGTGGGCATCAATAACATTTAAAACATAATTTTGGCAAGCATATATAACATATGAAATAAAATGAGTCCTGAAAATAGTGGTATTAAAAATTAAGGGTTGGGTGGTAGAAATGTAACAATATGGGTATTATTTAACACCCTTCACATGCATGTGATTGAATCCCCTATGGGTACACAATCATCAAAAAAGTTTGGACCTATCTATAATTTTTTCTAGAATATCCATACAATCCAAACAACATCCTTTTTTTAATAAAAAATTACAAGTTAGCTCTGAGTTACTTATAGATTCACATTTTTGCTATAAAATTTAAGAGTTGCCACTAAGTCTCATTATATTCAAAATACATTTCAAAACCTTTCATATCGCCTCCTTTTATCTAATTTAATTTTTTTTATAAAGGTAAAGTGAGGTGTTTTAAAGGGTCCTTCCCTTTTACAAGGAGCATTGAAAAAGCCAAAAACTCCTGAACAATAAACAAGAAGCAACATGGGTTAACAAAAAGTTGTTGAATAATAAAAAATAAAAATGATTAAATAATAGATACCAACAATTAAAAATAAAACAAAAGGAGAAACAAACATATAAAAACTAAACTTCAAGTCCAATAAATAATTATTACACTCTTGTTCCAAGTTATTAATAACTTTGATAAGATCATCAGAACCTCCATTCTCCACCTCTGATAGTTTGTCCTTGTCCTAGCCTTTGATCCTTTTGCTTGACCTCATGTTTATCTGATCATATCTCCTAATTTAATGACCTCTTTTATCACATTGATGTTAGACACATAATTTATAATAGTCAATTTGATGATCTAGATGATTTTTTTAATGTTCTCCTGTATTTACATCTTCTTCCTTTCTAGATTAGAGACCTATTCCTCCAACCACAAAAGTTTCTAAAAAAAATTCATCATCTCATATATCTATTGGAAAAATAACCTAACTCATGCTACCACTATAAATAATATTTATCTATATGAAGGAGTCCTTAATACCATCACTTTCCTTCATTATCCATTTTAGAATAATTTTATGAAGGTCCACATCATTGGCCAAATTATTTAATTTGTCCTGATAAACCCCCTCACCAAAATATAATGCCCTTTCTTCCCTTTAACATCCAATTAAAAAATATATTAAAACCTCATCTACTCCTTGTGCACTAAAATAACTTACTATAGAGGATGTAGAGCATGCTCCTCCAAGTTAAGATAATTACTAGTAGACATATTATACTTTGGATCCTTGGACTCAAACTCATACACATATTCTTCCTCAAAGGTATTTGATTCATAAACTAGGACAACATGAGATTTATTAATCAAAAAAGTTTTATAAGGTATCATAGGGATTTTTAAGGAAATGATTTTGGAGATTTTCCCTTTCCCTTCCTCTTTTAACACTATTATATCTTTCATGCATGATTCCACTAGTTTAATAGTGGGAGAAGGGTCCTCTCACAAGGATTTAGAATGGTTTAAAAAAAAGAATTAAATATTGGTGTAAAGGTAGAGGAGCTTTCCAAAACTGAACATCAATGACAAAATTTTCCAAGGATAGAAATAAATAAAATGGGCAGCCAAAAAAAATGCCATGGAAAAAGTGATTCAACAAAATAAAGTGATAAGAAAAAATGACCTAAAAATGGCCCTACATGGTTATATACTTCATTATCTGATGTGCCACTTAATAGTATGGAGAAGGAAGGGATTCATTCAAAAAAACCCTTGGTAGATGATCAACTTATCCCCTTCCATTAACAATTACTCTACTTCAGCATTTTTATCCCTTCTTGCTTTAAATATTTGCTCCCATGTGTACTCATATCAGTAACCTATGAAATAAGTTCTTTAGTGACTAAGAGAGTCACTCCCCTCATATTCACTATGCACCCTTTTCATCATATTACAAATTCTACTGAGATATGAGTGTCATGCCCATGAATATTCTCCATGTAGTTCGTAAAACCACCATCTTCTAGAATGACACACACTTATGTTTTCTTTTTGATTGGACCAAAATCAATGGGATCAACTCTATTTTGATCAACTTCCATCCCACCAATATCACTAAAGACACTAAGATAATACCCCACCTATCTACGTCTGAACTAAGCCCTCTTTTTAGAATGTAAGGAATATACCCTACCGCCTTAGGCTTTAAGGGAAATGATTAAACATTCACTATCCTTGAAATATATTACCCCCTTGGGATTAGGTTAGAGTTTAGTGTGGGTCATATTATGATCTCATAGGCCTCAGAGATCATTTACAAAAGGTGGGAAATGATTATAAAATGTGTAAATATTGTTATTAATCATAGCCATTACCATCCTATATAAAATGATAATATTTATGAAGTAATAATGCATGTGAATCAAACTAAACATATGAATCTACACATGAAAAATCATGCCCAACACATCAAGCTTCCAACTCAATAAGTTGACCCACCTCCCATAGGAGATCATGTACATTATTCCACTTGGTAAAATTTTGTTCATTTACACCATTATTAGCAAACTAATAAATAATATTATTCATTTATCTTTGGGTATGGATTATCCTTGTTTGTTGAAAATATGGATAATGTCAAGAGCTTCCTCAATGAGATTTATTTCTAGATAGGAACATGTTTATTATTAACATAATGGATGATATTTAAAGACTCTCCTCCCTTAATAAAAAGATAAGTATAACTAACCTAGTGAAGGAAGAATACATTTAGTTAAACTCATTTTATCTTTTTTTAAATCATAATCACCTATAGCATCATTAGAAAGGATCCAAATCCTAATAATCTTTAGTTCATCCTTAAAAAAAAAATCTTATCTTTACTTTTGATAGAGGCAAAACATTCCTTTAGAAAATTAATAATTTTTAGGGAAACATGTGTGCTACTTATTTTCAAGTATTTTAAAATCCCATTATTTTTGTTTTCCAAATTCCAAAATAGACATTCACTAAGGACAAATACCATAAAATTTTAAGGTTATCACTCTTGAAAGGAGCATTACATTCTCTCCACATATCAAATAAAGATGAAAGTTGAACCCAATCCACCACAAACTTAGAGAGAGTCACTCCTAATACTTTACAAGTAAAGGAGCATTCCAAAAACAAATACACATCTAATTCAACATTGATTTCACACATGACACATATTTGGGATTGGAAGACCTCTTTTAATAAAATTATCTATAGTAATAATTTTATTTTGGATAGCTAACCAATATAAAAAAATGATTTTGGGTATCAAATTTTTATTCTCGAGCTTGATTAATGGAAATCCATCAATAATTTATTTAAGAGTAGAAATATATCCTAATTTAAGTCTTTAATTAACATCACATGAGTGTTAAAAAACTAGCTCATCCTCCTTACTAACTTGAAAACAAAAAAACCCTTGAGAAGGTCCTTGAGATTAGAAATAATCTTGTCCACATCTTGATAAACATTATCTAACACCAGAACTTTCCAAGCTCTACCAAGGTCTCTGTTAACGGTCTAATTTTAAAATTAATTAATTAAATTAATTTGTATTTTATGTGTGTATTTAGCCCAATCAATTTTATTATGAGTATTTATGCTATATGTATTAGTGTATATTAAGATATACACTTTTGTATTATTTAAGATGAAATTGTATTAATATAGTTTGTGTATAAGTACATTATTATCCATAACATATTTATAGTATATTTTTATATAATAATATTAATTTAGTGGTTATCCTCAAATTAGGGATTATCTAATTTAAACTATTATTCCTAAAATATAGGCAGCTCTTCACACCCTAAACCTCCTTACTTATCTATATAAGAATTTTAAGAGCAAGGGTGAAATCAATTTACCAAGAAGTCTTTTGTTTCTCATTTTATTGTATTATTTATATGAGGAAGGTCATTAAATCTCTTACACATCTGAGCTTTATTAATATATTTTAACAATTCTAAATTAATCATATAATTGTTTATTGATTTTAATGTTTCACATGAAAATGTTTCAACTATGAATATCCTATACCAAATTTTGTAGGGTATCATTATTAAAATACTCAAAAATTACTAAGACTTTACATTATTGTGTTCATTATGAATGAAAAGGTGTTCAATATGTTAGGATAAATAGGGAATAAAGCCTTATTGATTCCTTGTACTTAGCACTAATAAAAGGACTGACACATAAATGAAATTGTAAATAATGAAGTTTGGGGTCATCATTTTTAAGGGTGATAAAAATCCTTTGTGTCATCTGATCAAAGCCTTGGCGATTTTATTATTTGTCTCATTGCTCTTAAAGGTCCATAAAAATAATACTTAAGAACATAGGTGCAAAAAATAAAAGGTTATTTACCAAGTGTTAACCACTAGGAATACATGTCAAAAATAAAGAGATGAAAACATGCAAAGCTGAAACACATAAAAAATAAAGAAATCTATTCTTTAATTTATCATAATAAATTATCTCTTATATTTAGATAGCCTTAGTGCTTTGTGGTTGTTTATTGTCTTTTGTGTTTTAGTGGTTGTGGGGACTGGGCCTCTTGTTGCACCCCAGATCTGGTTCACTACTTTGGTCAAAAGAATTTACCTCATCAAATAAGAAAATCTTCAGTTTAACGCCTTTAAGGAAGTAAAAATATAAAAACTATACCCATACACCTAACATTGGGCATACATGTCAAAATTGTTCTTTCACCCTTACAGACTTAAATAAAAACAAAATAAGAATGAAGGTCTTAGAGGTGAATGAATGAAAATGGGCAATTTAATAAAATGCTTATTCAATCTTACATACTTATGCACATAGAATTTGAGTCAATAAAGGCACAAAGGCAAAAGGAAATTCACACAATGAAATTTATTGTCAGGTATTCCCAATTAAAGTACCATTTTAATCACATTCAAAATAAAAATGCCAAAAAGGACTAAAATCACTTACATGATTTTTCACTACTTCATCATATAGTGTTATTGGAGTCGTCCTAAAAGTTTAGGTGTCATTAAAACATTGAAAATACTAGAAGTAGAAACTAATTTCCCCTCCCTATATTATTGAAGTTCATGTAGTATTTTAAGCTCATATTTGAATAAAATAATTTTATAAATCATTTTCAAATAATTTTAGTGTTTGAGTGATTTAGAAACTATTGAAAGAAAGGATAAACTTCAAATTAAACTTATCACTGAGCACTACAATTTTTGGGTAACCAAATTCTTTCATCCTACATTATTATTTTTTTAGCAATAGTGTCATCTTATAGTAAATAATGATGGACATTAAAATAAAATTATATGAATTTGAGGCCCAAAATGAACCCTCAATATCCCTATTATCACAAGTTCATGCCAATAGAGCCCTCATTAATGATGAAAATTAAAACATATGGGATTTGTATGAGGATGTAAAGGCAAATAAAAGAGACCCCACACTTAGGTTTTATTAGAGGAAGTTATTATTTTATGAATGGGATAGAGGAAGACATGGTAGGACAATTCATAATGTATATAATTATGACTTGGGAAAGTTATCAATCCCCAAATGTGTCTAAAATACTAATATAATCTCTTGGATGACTGAACACTATGATGAATAATACAGTGTGGTAAAGAATGCAAAGGGTAGGTTTTAATAAACCTCAATGCTAAAAGTATTAGAGATATTTTTGGGTTGTTTATTATTTAAATCAAATAATTGGACCTAAAATTGGCTAAATATAGTTGTGTTTTATATTATTTTGGATTTAGTGGTATAAACAAGGTAAAACTTTATACTAATTTAGATTTTATAAACTACCTAAATTAAGCAAATATAAATTTAAATAGCAATGTATAACTAATTTATTACACTTGATATAAATATATATTACCAAGAATTATAGGGCACATAACTTGTTTCATGTATGTTCTGGTATGTGATAGTGTACAATATTAAATAATGCTCTAAAATGGGTTTATGGTCACTCAAATCTAGAAATTGACTAAGTTTATGGAGACAAGTCTGGGAATGGTTAGATGCTTGTGGCAACCAAATCTATTTGAGGTCTTCTAAATTTTCCCCTATGATATGTGTCAGACTATTCCATCACAAATCACTATGCCTACTTTTAGATAAGTGTTATGTGTGATATTAGAGGATAGGATTATGTGTAGGTTTAAATTCATCTTCCTTGACCTCACAACCTTATATTCACTTTTGAAACTTACTTCACATGTTAAAATGGGTTGAAAAGGATATGTTAAGTTGACCTCAACCATCCCCCACTAAGTGGATAAGTGATGCTTGCATTCCAAAACCTTGAAGAGGGCTCAAACCACATGTAATTTTCCCATCTTACTATGTGTACTCTCAATCAATGTAATACTAGCATGTTGTGCAATACCATGTGGGGATTTCAACACTTGGTGACTTGAAATGTTGACTTGGATTAGACTTTTTCCTTTGAGGAACTTGTAGATTTGGATTCTTTAGGATAGTGCCTAAAGGATGTACAAAGGTTTTTAGTGATAGATAAATGTTTTTCAGTGAAATAGATATGAATAGGCTTAGGATTGATATGATTATATAAATAAATATTTGGGTAAATTTTTTCTATATAGACAAGTGAAATGTGTGGGCTAACCCAAATTAAGGGTTTAATTTTGAAAATATAGTCATTAGAAATCACACATATAGATTTGGCTAAGGCAGATGACTCTGGTAACTAGATCTGTCTAACTACAGTCTAAAGCTTTTAAGAGACATGAAATAATAATATAAGGTTAGATCATATTATACTTAAAATTATTAGTCATTTAGGTAGAGAATAGCCAAATCTTATGTGTTATTAATGACAAATTGAGAAGGTCAGGCCCATAGGTAAGTGAATGGATAGGAGAGAGTGAAAATAAGAGTTAGTTGTGTATACAAATATCATGTATACTAAGGCTTAGTAAAAATTGACATTTTCAAATGTCTAATATAAAATTTATGTGTTTACATTCCCCGCCTTTATCCTTGCAATTGAAAGTACTAAAGTAAAATGATATAGTTATAAAGTTGGTACCTAAGTGTAAATGCAGTGGGTGTTTTTAGGTACATGTTAAGAATTGAGCTTGTTCCATGTAAAATCTAAAATGAAACATGTAGAAATAAGTGTCCACTTATGAAAAAAATATTTAGTAATCATTGAACATATTTGAAATTGAAAAATCAAATAAATAATACCCCTGTAAGTATGCAAACCAAGTTGCTCTATAGAGTCAATAGAGAATCGAATGATTATGACCCATGGAGATTCCATTGTTAAAACCATGGGTTAAGTTGAGTATGCCAAAATATTCATTAGAGATGGAGACATAATTATAATTTAATTCATACAAAACCTCAACCACATTTCTCATTATATTTTTCTAATAATGGGACCCAAAATGGGTTCCAATAAACCCAAGTATCTAAGTATTTGATTAAGTTTTTGAATCATCTATTGTAGATAAATTTTATGATTCAATCTAAGTAATTCCTGAGTAGAACTAAGTAGAAATTTAATAAATATAAGTAAATAATATTTTAGAATATCTCTCATATGCCCTACATATATCCCCAATCTAATAACAAGTGTAATACAAGTCATGTCATATTTTTAATAATCTCATAGAAGCTATAAAATTTCAATCATATTCCTATAGAATCTCTGATTTGTGATGTATATATGCCCCAATTTGTATCAAATATGTTACAATCTAGGTCAATACAATAATAATCTATGTGAACCTATAATAATCTAAGTCAATCGTGTAATAATTGTAAACATGTAAAATATGTGTAAACTTGTGCCAATTTGAAATAATTTGAGCCCAAATTTTGATTTTTTTCTATGAAGGAATTAGTCTCTAAGATAAGCCCAAATATTCCCTCTATTTGAGGTGAAGAATGTAGCCTGTAAATTACTCATTCTACAAAAAGAGTTATACACATCATGTTATATATAAAAATATGTAAGCATGTAAAGTATGTACTAACATTTTTAGATTATGTCATCATAGAAATATTAGATTGTTTGAGCATATGTAACATGTATTTTAAGAAATAAAAGTGTCATGTTAGTTATATATAGAAATGAGGCATGTAGTGATTGTAATCATAGTAATGCTTTAGCCTAATTTGGATGAATGAGTGAGATTAATCTAATTAAGATATAACTATAGACATTATTTCTAAATTATATAGAATCTCAATCTTTTACACTTTGTAAATACATATCATGGATGTACCTTTAGCTTTAAGACCTTTCCCACTACCAAAATGGTTGCATACACTATTTATATGTGCCAAATTTATTATCTCTTAGTCTAACCAATGTTATTATGATGACCTAGGCCTTCTATTTTTTTCCATAATGTTGTAAACATGCTTATCTTCCATCTTTTCAAGTTTTGGTCCTACACCTATTTTCCAGCTACCTAGACACTTGCATCCTAGATAGACACCTATATAAACGTAAATTTTCTATCTCAACACAAGTTTCCATTACCCTAAAGTCATATGATTTTCAAGTGAAACATATTCCTATGGTTATCCTAAGTCGTTTAATGTAAAATATTCTCCAAAACCTAGCATAGACTTAGAAATTCAAAAGGCAACTTACCAAAAGTATTCTATCAAACACTCAATTAAGAAAAACTTCCATATTTTCTCTTATTTACATTTTAGTCATAGGGAAAACACATATATAGGTCTAAAGTACTAAAGGGGTATCCTAAAGGCTATATTTACTAATTTACACACTAGGTCACTATTATACTTATCATGCATGGCATGATTCACATACAAGACAACATGTAGGGGAAAAATACATAAGTCTAAGACCCTCTTTAAATATTGGATATGTAAGCAATGATCATTGATAGAGGGGTATTTGGGTTAGCTCAACACTGTGTGCCCACTAACCCATTTCCCCCATAACCACTATGAAGATGAAGAAATATGGTTTTGATATTTGACAAGGAGTGACAAATGACGACCCATATCTGAGTGCACTAGAGTGAAGGTGATAAAGAACCCAAAAACATACATGTAGTTGTATCTAGTTTCAAAGTTTTTCCATATTAGACACTTGCATCCAAGTTATATATTAGCATTGACATAAACATCCTAGGTCAATGCAAGTGTCTTCAACTACAAAGTGTTTAAACCTAAAATAAATGTTATGGTATGTATTTCAATTTAAGATTAGGGTTAATAATATAGAAATAAAATAGCACAAGGGTGATAATCAGATCTATACCAAGATAATTAAAATCTAAACTCATATATAAGCATATACTAACTTTATTATGCTGAGATAGTCTAAATATGGAAAGTAAAACTAGGTTAGATATAAATATTACAAAGAATAGAATTAATTATATTGTTACAATGATAATGTAGTTATGGGTTTAGAATAAACTAAAATTAAGTGGGAAGATAGTTCTAAAACAATTGTCAGATTTCAGATCTAGTGCCTCTAGCTATCTAAATAGTTGTGTCAACCTTAGATGTTGCATTGACACTATTATCTTAGTATGATGATAGTGTCCTCTATGAAATATCTAGTTAAATAGGATGTGACCACTTGGATACTTCTATATTTGGCTTTGATTTCACTCTAGTGTATTCAAATATGGTTCATAGACTATCACTCCTTATGAAATGTCAAAACCATATCTTTTTATCTTCAATGTGACATTGGGTAAAAAATGGGTTAGTGGGAATATGGTGTCAAACTGACCCCAATGAACCCACTATAAAAATATACTACCAAGATAGCCAATAATTTGAATAGGGCCTTAGACTGATGTAGTTCCCCATATGTGTTATCTTGTGTGTGAATCATGCAATGTGTGTAAAGTAAGTACAATAATGACCTAGCTTGTAACTTGGAAAATTAGGTTCTTGGGATACTCCTTGAGCACTTTATACCTATAGATGTGTAGTCTATATGATAGGTATATAAATAGGGAAGATTTGATTAATTTGAATGTTTAATAGAGTGTTTTTTGATATGTGCCTTGGTCTCTTTTATCTTTTCTAGGTGATTATAGGTGAGGAATGATAAGGGTTGATTTTGTATTTATATCAATACCTTTAGAGTAATTACTTACATTAAATAACTTAGGCTGACCATTGGAATACATTTAATTTGAAAATTGGATGACTTTAGGGCATTAAACACTTGTATCATTGTAAAGATATCAAACTGAGATTAAGATAAATATTTAAAGTGCATATATCTAAGGGGGGAGAGAGAGAGAGAGAGAGAGAGAGAGAGAGAGAGAGAGAGAGAGAGAGAGAGAGAGAGAGAGAAGGCACATGCCCCCAACTTTGGAATAAAAGTGATTTGCCACTTAGTAGTTGAGATTAGCTCAACTGTGTAACCCAATGATACTTATAACTTGGTGAGGCTAGATGATCAAGTCTAACTTAAAATCTTGGTAAGATCGAGTGATTTGATTAACTCAACCATAACAAAATGTGAACTAAATATTTCATTAGATTGGCTTAATATGGTCCTTCAAAGTTTTTAGGGTATTAGTACATGTAATAGATTTAGAAATTGAAACTGATTTGGATTTTTCAATATTAGATAAATGTTGCATAACATATACACTTTAGATATGTCTCATGTTGGAATTATGTATAACAATAGTACCAATGTATATAATTCTACCATAACTATGAATCTAAATCATATAACTATGTGATTTAGATAATTTAGATATCTACATAAGTGTGGAGGATATGATTCAAAGCATGCCCCCACTATATATATGGATAAATATAAAAATTTATATAAGTACCAATGTGGAGGACATGTTTCCAAAACATGCCCCCACTATAAAATAGAGATGTTGAATACTGAATAGGTGTGGAGAACATGCTTCCAAAACATGCCCCTATTGAATTTATAAGCTGATGTAAGTACTATATATTGAATAAAAGTGGAGAAGATTCTTCCCAAACATGCTCCCATTGAATTTGAAAAATATGAATATGTGAAAGTCATACCCATATGACATACCCCACATAAATCTAAAAAATGTGAATGTATGGAAGCCATGCCCATATGACATGCCCCCACTAAATTTGAAAACTATGAATGTGTGGAATCCATGCCCATATGACATGTCCCCATTGAATCAACAAATTGATATAAGTAACAAATAATAAATCAATTGTGAAGAACATGCTTCCAAATCATGCCCCCAATAATATGCACCCCCTTTAAGGTGAGGAAAAAATAGGAATTGAGAGTTACCTCACCTAAAAGGGGTAAAACAACTGTAAAATTTGTGAATATAACCATGCAACATATAGAAGGAACATGCATAGGTAAATATATCATTGAAGCACATAGAACCAATGTGATCAAATGTAGGCCTAAGATGCATGATAAAGATCATGGGAATGTCTAGATAGTAAAAATATAAGGTCATCAAGAAAACAAGTACACATATAAGAGAACTCAAAGTAAGTCAACAAGAAATGGTCCAAAGAGACCACAAACAAAGGTCATGTTTAAATTCCACACAATCAAAGGGACATGTCTTAGCCAAATGTCCATGAAAGTAAGGATGACATATTCAAATGTCCATATAAAAAGCATTGACATGATTTAAATGTCAAAGAAAGCATACATAGGCATGGGGGCCATAGGTAAGGGAACATATTTTAATTCTCTAATAAATAAGATAACGTACTCAAGGAAGTGAATAAAGTAAAACATAATCAACTAGCATAAATATGTCATAGTGGCCCATGGATCTAATGTGTTAGAAAAGTATGTCAAGTATATTATAACATTTGAAGTACCATGTGTAAAATATAATTATGGATAATAGGCATGTGTAAGTACATATGTGAGCTCAAACATGATAGTGTAGAGTGATCATAAAATCATATAACATGTCTGTATCAAGATCAAAGAAGTGAATGACCCCAATGTCCATATGATATGAGTAGAGGGAAAGCCCAATATCTAAAATATGAGTGTATCATGTATCTATGTATTCTTGTATCACACCCAATGTATAAATGTGACACATATGTATATGTAAGAGTAACTAAGTATGTGGTCCATATGGATTCCAAGGATCTAATAGAATATGTAAGTGTTGAAAGTGTTTTTGGATTTTTTAATGTTTTTGATTTTTTGGTATTTTAAAAGATAGGAAAGATCATCCTATGATGTCATCAAAATGATGGTTATAGATAACTCCACACTATAAATATGGTGTAATAGCCCATGCACACATATCAATAGCATATATAGCTTTAATATTTATCGTTATGGTATCGATGGTGATCTACATATGTAAAATAGGATTCTATGGTCGTGAAACAATAGTAGGAGTAAACAGAGTAGGGGTTTTTGGAACCCATTGTTGAGTGCTTATTTATTTATTTCGAGTAGAAGTAAGAGGAAAATGTGTAGGTGATTTGAATATCTAAACATGGTGTGTAGTAGAGGATTATGATTATATTGAATCTGCTATATGTCTCTCATGTAATAGTCTCTCAAGTATTAGCTACTTAGTAAAGGAAATTTCTTGTTGCTTACCCTTTTGTGGTGGATTAGACTTAGTAGGATTGATTCTAGTTGTTTGGGTATAAGTTTAATTTTATCAAAAAGATGCTCATGTGGGATTATATAAACTATAATTACTCAATTGACATGAATGTATTTGACACACCTATGCAATGTAGAAGGTACTACTCAAAGAGTGTGTATCCAAGGTCTTCCCAATAAAATATCAAAGATGCCTGTGGAAGGGATAACTGAAAAGGTAGTAACCATATGTGTAGGACTACCCTATAAAGGCAAGTTAATCTCAATAATAACCTTTTGAGAGGTCCCATTGAATGCACTAACTGATTTGGTATAAGTGTGTAAATCATGATGATTATAACCCAAGTGCATAAGTAATGTCATGGTGCAAACATTTTTGCTTTCACTATTATCAATCATAACACTACATATGGTGTGTTTATTAAGGTATAATCTAATTAATAAGGAATGAATACTGGAGTCATCATCTTTAATTTCACTATCATCAAAGTAAATATAAGTTATCTAAACAATATGAGGTATATGTCATGTGTAAGTACCAATAATCCCATTTAGTGGGTGTATATAATGTGATGGAAGAGGATGTATATTATATGCCATTTGGACTTCTGTTTCCCTTTTAAAATAGTCTTGGAAAGGATTATTAAATATTTTTTATTTACGGTGATTTCCAATTTATGAACCTGATTCCTTTAAAAGATCCTTGAATGAAACATTTTGGTTATTGATAAGATATTAGATCTTGTGCTTCAACATAAAACATATAATTGTAGAATGTCATTGTCCTTGATGATAATTTCAATAAACATTCACATCATATCCTTTAGGTAGAGGTCAATTCAAAATAACCTCAATAGGATGAGGGAGAGATATAAATTGGCACTCTAGCAACCATAAGTGTAATGAAGCTGGGGACTTAGGTAAATGTGTAAATTATCTCCTTGGTGAATTAGATAAAATAAGTCGATTAGGCTAATGTGAAACTATTTTAACCGTGGTGGTTATTTTTTTAGGTTTAGAAGGTTTTAACTCATAACTTAGTTTTATTGTAAATTTTGTACTAGATGTAAATGCATCCAGTGTGTTTGATACATAATTGAGCTTATTAAAAGATATACACTTTATTTCATGGTCCCTTACAACATGGCATAAGTCATAAAAATATTGAAACTTCTTAAAGATAATGGACTCATGTAAAGGAGCAAACAAACTTTACTTGAATATATGTTGTAAATTTTTGTCTGCCATAAGATTGGTCATTTTGGCTAATATTGTCTTATGTCTCAAAACATATTCATTGGTTCCTTTTTTGATTTTGGAAATTTGGGCATAGGAAAATTTTTCATAAATTTTAATGGAAAAGTGTGCTAATAATTGGTTTGTAAGAGGTTTGAATGCTTTTAAGGATTGGAGAGGTAGATCATATAACCACCTCAAAGCATAGTCCTTGAGATTTCTTGGGAATAATTTGGTCAAAATTTTATTATTGGAAGCATAGTCAAGGCATGCCACATAGAAGGTTAGAAGATGTTGTTCAGGATCACCCTTACCATCATAAAATGTGAACTTAGGTACAATAACTCTAGTTGGCATGGGGTGAAAAGAGATTTCATGTCTAAGAGGGTTATGCAACACATCTTGTAAATCTATAGCATGAGGGGATTTTAAAAAATAAAAAAAATTATTCAATGTTTGTAATCTTATCTTCCAAGGTTTTTATAACTTAAAGGAATGATTGAACCATAGGCCCAATGGGAGTTAGATCAACAAGTTGAGTAGTCATCAAAGGGGATAAAAACATGTTGTGAGTAGTAATAGGTATTGAAATTAGTATTTGTGTTGGAATAATGGGTAAGTCCATAATATATGTATCAATAGTAGTTTTAGGGAACAAAGGTTTAACACATAATTTGTGACCCCATTAGATGTATTTAGTTGTAGTGTGTTCAAGGGGAGGGATGTGTTCACATGTTTTGACATTTTTGGCTTCAAGTATAGTTTTTAAGATATTATCAATTTTTTTTGGACTTTCTAAAATGTGGTCATGAGACAAGGAAATTTCATGCACTTGATCATGGTTTACTTGTTTATTTTCATTTGATTTCTAATTTTCATTATCATAATCTTCTTATATGATAAACTGACCAATATTTTGTTCATTGTCAACATGGGTATCATCATGATCCAAGGTATGAGATCCCTCATTAGTTTGAGACATCCTTGATGGGTTGAGGGTAAGTTTAATATGTTAAATATACAACCCCCCAATATAGGGATATGTTTAGGTTGTATGAAAAATAGTACCAATAGAAAATTAAAATTTATCTTGAAAACCTAGCTAGTTTAAAACCCTAGGAATTAGAAAAAATTGCATTCACATATGTTAGGTTCACCAAATAATTAACCCTAAAATGAAATGTTGTGGTATGTATTTCAATTTAAGATTAGGGTTAAAAATATAGAAATTAATGGCACAAAGGTGATAATTAGATCTATAAAAAGGCAATTAAATGCTAAATTTAGATATAAGCATACACTAAATTTATTATGCTAAGATAGTCTAAATATGGAAAATACAACCAGGCTAGATATAAAAATGATAAATAATATAAGTACTTAGTTTGTTTTAATGCTAATGCAGTTCTAGATCTAGAACAAGATGTAAGTAGTTGAGAAGATAGTTGAACAAGATGTAAGTAGGTGAGAAGATAGTTTTAGAATAATTGTTAGATTATGGATCTAGTGTCTCTAGCTATCTACATAGTTGTGTCAGCCTTATATGGTTGTATCAACACTATTGTCTGAGTCCAATGATAGTGTGAATCTAAGAATTTGACTCAAGAGAGGATGGTTAGTATGGTGTTAGTTCTAAAATAAAAATGAAATGAAAGAAACACACTAAATAGCATAACATCTATAGGTCAGACACTAGGGATAGCTTAGTTAACAAACATGAATAAAACATACAACTAAAATGCAAAATAAACCTTCTTTTACCTTCCTTGGATGCTCCAAAATGCTTGTTGTAGTGGATTGCTCAGCTTATGCTCATGAAGTCCTTGGTAATGGAAGCTTGGCTACCTCCATCTCTCCTTGGCACCTTTGGCTTATAGCTTGGATTAGATTTAAATAAATTTGGCATGGTAACAATAGTTGATTGAAGATTTTTAATTAGTTCTACATTATAACCTTGCATAATCATGTCTTAGAAATGATGTTCATGGCCTCTCTATTTATAGATTCTTGAGATTGATCAGAATCAACCTAAACCATCCATCTCATGATTGAGATGTGTGGTTGAAGATTAATTAATTTTATAATTATTATTATCATGACATTGGAAGAAGGGGAAATTAAGATGCATGGAGGGCATCATAGAAGGCATTGATGAGGCATAGAGGGCATGAATCCTAATATTTGTGGCATTTATGGCCTAGGGATGTCTTCCCAAGAAATGAGGTCACTTGATGAAGTAGATATTCAATATTCATTTCCAAAAATAAGTTTTCAACAAGTTTCCATGAAATTATTAATTTGGACTTAATTTAGGTTAATTAGCTCTTAAGCATGTTTAAGCACTTTGTGCACAAATTACTCAAATTGATCAGAATGCCTTGTTATTAGTCCAAAATTTGACTAGATTAGAATTAGAAGGCAATGTCATATGCATTAGATCCATATTACCATTTAAGATGTTACCAAAAAAAAATAATTAAGACATGAATTTCATGCAAGAGATTTGATAAGAAAGAACAATCCAAAGCACCCAAGTGCAAAATTAGCATTTTGACTCAAAATTATTTGATCAAAATTAGCTAGCCCATAAATTTTATTTCTCCATTTAGGGATACCCTGGCCAAAATTGGCACTTGAATATGTTATTTTCACATCATTTAGCATGTTTTAGTGTTTTTAGGCTAAACTATGCATTTTGGGTGAAAATTGGTCAAAAGCCTGGCTGGAGGATATTGGTGGCTAGATTTAGGTGTCTAAAGTTTGCCCCTATTTGGGAAGATGTTTCAAGATATAATCATAGTAACATCTTCTCAAATAATAAAAAGGTTTAGTATTCCTACAACTACAATGATGATAAACTAACTATATGATGTCCCCTCGAGGGAATGGTTTGCACAAGTCAACAAACGGTCCCTCAAAAAGAAAGAAGCAAAATGAAGGGACCAAAGAAAGGAAAGATGATGGGGTGAAAAAAAAATGATATTGAAAAAGTATTCAAAGTCATTGAGAATGCAAGTGGGATGGTGTACAATGGTTTTCCCAAAGGTGGTTATAAACATTGTACCCTGATAATGGCAATGTGGTATGATAACATAATGATTTGCCCAAAGGTAGTTTTAATCATTGAGAAGATGGAACTACCCTAGTTAGGATAGACAAACAAGATAATAACATGCCCCTGTATAGGTAGAAAAATTAAAGTGGTGACAACACAATGATTTTCTCAAAGGCAATTATAATCATTTGATAAATGTAGGTGGGATGGTGTGCAATGATTTTCCCATAGGTGGTTATAATCATTGGACCTCAATTATGAAAAAAATGATAAACTTGGTCGAGGAGGATGATAACATAACATATAGGGTAATGATGAATTGGAACAACCTACTAGTAAGGAGATGCTCCTCTGAACTAATAAAAATTGAAATTCTTTTGTGTTTAATTACTCTATTTGGGATATGATTAGGATGTAATCAGGATGTTGGTGCTAAAGAGATGCTGCCATTATTGAATAGACTTCTTGAAGCTAATATTTGTTGTATAACATGTTAGTAGGCATCATGGTATAACATCATGAGGACTTGGCCAAAATATGCATGATGATTGACTACCATAATCCAATACTCAATAGAAAATAATGCACCAATGATAGAAACCATGATGACAATGTAAACATATGACTATGGATGGATTTGAGTATAAGTGTGGACAAGGAATCACCCAATGAACACACAAATTGAATCAAGGAAATAATGATAAAAGTAAATAAATAAGTAGATAAACAAACAAAAAGAAGCAAAAATAAACAAACAAACAATGCAATAGAAACCATACAAACATGGCCCCTAAAAAATAGGTGACAACTGAACAAATAAACAAAATGGGGGAGTATAAGAAAAGGAAGGGGGTGGCTGAGTTGTCTCCATATGAACTAGGCAAGTAGATGCTACTTACATAGTTCCATGGATGTAATATCTAATAAAAAACTTTAGGCTAAATATAGTTCTCCCAGGGAATGGGAATAATGTGATAAATGATGAAAACAAATAGAACAAATGTGGGAGAAGAAGAGGAATGGTCATGTAAAATGAAAAGTGTGGGAGAGAAAAAGGCCATAAAGGATGGGGAAACTAAATGACGAGTGACGTGATTATAACTTAGTAAGGGTTCCAAAAATCCTTAAGGCAAAGAAGTGGTCAATGTTTTTGTTCTATCCTAATGATTTTTCAAATGTTTTTGAAATTGTTTTGGAGTATCTCAACTCAATCAAGAATGATGAGAAACTAAATGGTTCAAGCTCATAAACAGTGAGAGTGTGGCTTAGGTTTCTCACAAAATGGTGAGAGTGTGGCTTAGGTTACTCGTAAAATGGTGAGATCATGGCTTAGGTTGCTCATAAAATGGTGAGAGCATGACTTAGGTTGATGATAAAATGGTGAGAGCATGGTGGAAAGGGTGACTGAGCTGATCTCAACAAGTATCAAGCACTACCTACATATTCCTATATTAGGACCTTAAGTAATTGTAGTTCTTCCCTACAATAGATACATTTAACTAGTGTAGTAGTCAGTTCAAAAAATATAGGCATAGTTGGTAAAAAGGCATAGTATGACATAGGAAGTGGAAAGTTAGACGTCAAGTCTTAATGTTTCCCCTATTTTTACCATAGGTGGTTATAAATAGGACATAATGGCATAGATAAATGGTACTAATTTTCTCAAAGATATTTATAATTAGTAGCAAGACTGGTGGTAAGAAAGGAGTAACAAATGAAGGATGCAACTATCAAAACTTCTGTCATACTATCCCAAAATATGATCTTTATCTGAAGTAATTGAACCAATTGATGAAATTGATTAGATACCTTGATGTTGAAAATATGTAACAAATGTCAAAAAACCAAGGTTAAATAGGCTAGGCTCTAGAACACACTAGGTTGATAGAATGGAATGGTAAAATGGATATGGCTAATAGAATGGTTAAGAATGATATTTGTACAAAGAAGAATAGTAATAAAATGTCATAACTAAAATGGTAATTATAGAGAATACACCTTAGCATTCAATCATAGTACCACTTGAGATGAATAATATTCATCAGCTCTAGAAGTTCATCTCTATCTAGTGTGGCAAGCCTGTATGCTCCTGATCCATAATCTATAGTAATAATGAAAGGCCCTATATAGTTTGGTTTGAATTTCCCTTTATGCTTCTTTTTATCCATGGTATTATTTTGGTTTTCTTTAAGAATAAGATCACCAAGTTCAAATGTTCTATACTTAACATGTCAATTATAGTGGCCTTTGATTTAGTTATGATATGCTTGAAGATTGTTGAGCATGGCTATGCATTTCTCATCAAGTAGGTCTAGCTCTTGCAGGTGAGCTACTCGATAGTCATGATCATCGAAGACATGCTTGAAAGAGATGCACAATGAAGGAAATTCAACCTTAATGGGAAGGATGAATTTGATACCATAAAGAAGTGAGTATGGAGTGGTTCTCATGGGGGTACGATGATTGGTATGGTATGCCCAAAGGGTAGGAAATATCTGCAAGTGCCAATCATGACCAACATCATTGACAATATTTTTGAGAATATTGACAATGGTTTTGTTAGATGCTTTGGCTTGGCTATTAACTTGAGGGTAATATGCTATAAAAATATATTTTATGATGTTATATTTACTATATAGCTGATCTACATCTTTTTTTTGAATGATCCTCTATTATCAGATATGATGTCAGAGGGGATACTATAGTGGCAAATGAGATGGTTGACGATGAATTTGGAAATTTGCTTTCTAGTCATGTAAGTGAGGGGTATAGCTTCATCCCACTTAGTGAAATACTCAGTGGTGATAAGGATATGTTTATGTCCATCAGATGAAGTGGGGTTGATCTTCCCAATGAGGTCAAGTCCCCATGTAGAAAATGGCCATGGTGTCAACATCAGTTTAAGAGTTTTTGTTGGGGCATGAATCAAATTAGCATGCCATTGACATTTATCACATTTTTTTACATATGCAATGACATCTACATCTATTATGGTCCAATAATAACTAGTTTGCAAGAGTTTTTTGGATAGGACTACCCTATTAGAATGAGCTCCACATACTCCTTCATGAACTTCTCTTAATGCTAGTGTATACTCTACTAAAGTTAAACAATGAAGTAGAGTTATATCAAAATTATGATGGTAAAGGGTGGATCCAAGTAGAGTATAACAAGTGGAATGATGAATAAAGGCTTTAGTTTGTTTTTGAGATAGGTTAGGTGGAAAAACTTGGTCATGAAGGTAGTTGTAGAGGTCTGAGTACTAGATAGAATTAGGACCAATAATATCACAAATCATTACAATGATTAAAGGTTCATGAACTGGTGCTGACAAATGATTAATGAGGAATTGATACTCTCTAGCTTTATCTATTTGTTGAATCAGAGAGCCAATAGTAGCCATGACATCTATAGTTCTTTTACTAGCCCTTGGTATGTTCTTAAACTAAATGTTGGCAATTTTTTGCTTAAGAGTGTCAACTATGGCTTTATAGGGAACCAACTTGTCATCTTTGGTTTGAAAATGATATGTGACTTGATTGATGATTAACTAAGACTCATCATAAACTTAGAGATGATATATATTCCAATGCACTTCTTGTATAAGTATTGTAACAAGTAATTTATACTTGTCCATGTTGTTTGTACAAGGAAAGTTGATTTTGAATGATTTAGGGATTACATCCCCCTATAGTGTAATAAATAATAGGCCTACCCCTGATCCATGTGCAATAAATGAACCATCAAAATATATCCTCTAGGGCTGATCCTCAAGGGGTGTGTTAATGATGGTCATTATGGATTCATCAAGAAATTGAAATGTGAGTGGTTGTGTATCTGTGAGAGGTGCTTCAATAAGTTGATCTACTAGAAATTGTCCCTTGATTGCCTTCTGATTGAAATACTCTATGTAAAAATCATTGAGAAGCATGATCCATTTATCCATCATACATTGCAAATCTATTTTAGATAATAAATATTTAAGTAGATCTACTTTTGAAATGACCATGGTCTTATTTTTCAACATGTAATGGCATAGTTTTTGAGTTGTGAAGACCATGGCTAGATAAGCTTTTTCAATAGGGGCATAGTTATGTTCATATATAACCAAGGTAAGACTTAGGTAGTATACAACATGATCTTTTCCATTGTCATCATGTTGAGCCAAGAGTGCCCCTAGAGCATGGTCGATAGCTGATATGTATAACAAGAATGACTTTCCTGACATAAGAGGTAATATAATAAGAAGATTAACAAGATAGTCTTTGAGTTGTTGAAAAGTTGTTTGGCAGTGATCATCCTAGTGAAATGCAATTACTTTCTTTAAAAGGTGTGTAAATAGATGACACTTATTTTCTAACTAAGATATGAAGCATTAGATTGACTAGATCTTACCCTGCAAACTATGAAGTTGATTTAAATTAGTTGGTGGTGACATCTTAGTTATAACATGGACTCTAAACAGATCAACTTCAATACCTTAATGAGACATGATGAAGCCAAGTAATTTTTCTAAAGTTATACCAAACACACATTTTTTTGGATTGAGTCTTACTTTGTACTTTTGTAATCTTTCAAATATCTTATGTAGCACTATTGGATGGTCAGCCTTAGTTTTTGATTTTCTTAATATGTCATTGACATAGTATTTAATAATATCATGCATCATATCATAAAATATGATAGTCAGGGCCCTTTTATATGTAGCTCCAACATTATTAAGGCCAAATGGCATTACCTGATAATAAAATGTTCCCCATGGAGTGGTGAATGCTATTTTATGTTGGTCTTTTGGTGCTATTCTGATCTAGTTGTATCTTAAAAAGCCATCCATGAGTGAAATCATTTCATAACCTATCATGGAGTTGATGATCATTTTGATATTAGTTAAGGTAAAATCATCTTTAGGACAAGCTTTGTTGATGTCTCAAAAATTAGTACAAATTTTGATCCCTTTACGTTTCTTACTAATAAGTACCACATTAGAGATCCATTCTAAGTAGTCAATAGATTAGATACATCCTACTTATAAGATTTTTTCCAACTCTTTCTTTACCAGTATAAGAATGTGAGGATGCATCTTAGGTAACTTTTGTTTTATCAGTTTGGCATCAAGATTAACCATAAGGTGGTGCATAACCAAGGTGGGGTCTAAACCTGGCATACCAAAATAGGCCCATGCAAAGATATATACAAATTCTCTCAATAGAGCTATAAAGATGTCATGTTCCTCCTTTGTGAGGGACATGCCTAATTTTATCCATTTTAGGTATGATGGAGTCTCGATATTTACCTCTATTGTATCTTTAACTAGAAGGGTTGAACCATCTTCTAAGATAGTAGGAAACAACTTGAACTATTAAATTATGTCAGAGTCCTCTGTTAGGACTTGCTCTTCAACTTCCCCTGGGCATGATGAATCTAAGTCCCCTAATGGGAGATCTAGCCATGTGATAAAAATTGTAAGAACTTATTAAATAATTTGATCAAATACTTGTTATTAATCAAATTTGAACTCGGATCCATAGGCAATTTCATCATTGGTGGTTTCTTGGTCTAAATTTGAAGAAAAATGAACACCCCCATCTAATGGCACTTAAAATAGGTTTTCACCACTAGACTGGCCTTTACCTTTACTTTTTCCTTGGTTAGAATCACCTCAAAGAGGTTTTCACTTTGGGACCTCAATGTTTTACTTATTTGTTTTTGGCTAAGGGTGTTCAATCTCTCTCTAAAATAGGTGCAAGATCCAATGTGATTGAGAATCTTGATTTGTGATCTCCTAATAGAATGTTGTCTTTAAGGCGTAAAAATTCACATAATGCCTCATCATTATAGAACTCATCAATCAGTATACTAGATTCTTGTTGGTCCCAATCTATCAGTTGGGGATAATATAATGGCAATGGGTTGTGATAAATAGCTAGGGTAAGGGTACAAATTCCATTATTATCAAATAGGTTGGTTTTAGATAGGTCATCAAAGGTGAGGCTATGATTAGACTCTACTTCACTATCATCATCATCGTCACTAGTAATTGGTGATGGAGTTTGAATAAGATATGTGGGGTCACCCCCAAACAGTTTAAATCCAAGTCCATAAGGTCTTTCATACTTAGTCATGTAATTGGCTTGATGGTTCCTTCCTGATTCAGTTCGAGGCCTCTTCCTTCATAATTATGATGCTCCATGATCCTATTAGGAATATAATACTTTGAACTTTTATAAAAATTAGCTTACTTGTCATTATATAACCATGATTCATCCCCTTCAAAAGGGTTGGGTTCTAGGCTAGATGATGGTACAAATGTGGCAGGTCCCTTATCTTTGTTCTTTTGTTGCCAATGTATATGTGGAGTGATGTTAGGTTGCCCAAAGTTTTTTGGATTCTAAGGAAGGTTGGTAATATGAAATGTAACATGGGTCACATACTCTCCTGGTCCATTATCTAAAATGGTAAAATGATTAGAAGTTTTATGAGGTAGCATGTGGGAAAGGGAATCCAAGGTATTATGATCTATGCAATTATCTGGTGAAGGATCAATAAGTATAGCCTTTCCTTTATCCTATTTATAACTTGGATTCATGTCATACTAATAATTATAGCTTTGAAATTCAGCTTCAATATGTTTGCAGTGTTCATATGAGTGTAAATCTCCTAGAATATTCACTTCCATCCCTGACTGGGAAAACTTGATACAGTGGTGCAACATTGATGGGACTGCATGAATCTCATGTAACCAAGGCCTTCCTAGAAGCATATTTTATGATAACTCAAGATCAAGCACATGACAAAGTGTATCATGGGTTAAATGCCCAATGATAACTAGAAAACTAATGGTACCTTGTGATTCTCTTTCCTAATTATCATAGACTTTGATGGTTATTATTTCTGGCTGGATATCTATCATTGTGCACCTAAGAATCTTGATGAGCTTTAGAGACACTATGTTAAGGCTGGATCCATTATCTATATGGACATGTTTCACTTTATGCCATCTTATATAAACTTCTATGTATAATGTATTAATATGGAGTGGGCCAAGGGAAGATAGATCGCTTTGGTTGAATGTCACTTGTTGGACTGGAGCTAGGTGTCCAACCAAAGCTTGAAATTTATCAGGGGATATGTCACTAAAAATAGTGGATTGGGTCAAAAAATCATTCAAGATGTTCTTTTGGATTATTTAAATTCATAGTAAATCTAAAATAGAAATTTGTGATGGTGTCTTCTATAATTGTTCCACAATATCAAACTTATTATCTTGGTTAGTAGTGAATGGTTTATTTTTAGGCTAAATGGATGGTTGGATGACAGGCAAAGTGGTGGATGGTTGTGGGCCTAGGATAGTAATCTTTGACCTCTAAGTTGTGATTACACAATCAGGATTAAATATTAGACCATTATTGCTAACCAATGTTGGGAATGGTGTGGGATAAGATAGGACAAATCTTAGTGGCTAGTGCACTCGCATGTGGTCATGTGACAAGGACGAGTTGTCAATATAAGGTCCAAAAGGGGAAGTCCTAATTTACTAGTTTGCTTATATGCATTCCCAGGTCAAAGAAGGATTATCCATATAATCTAGCTGAATGTTGTTATTTAGAAATGGTCTAGGTTGATAGTGCTTAGTCTAGGATTAATGGAGATGGTATTAATGCTACCCCCTATAATATGACCTACAATCCTATTGTAGTCATGTGCATTTGCATGGTAGGTTTATTAGTTATTACTAGTTTGACCTCGGTTTTGTCCATTATTCTATCATTGTGGGTTCTACTGCTAATTTTGTTGATTTTGCTAGTTTAGCTTTTAATTTTGATACTATTGATTTGCTACTGTACTAGCTATTATTGTCATTGTTGCTGATCATTTTTCTACTATTGATCTTTATGTTGGGGAAAGGGGTTTTGATAAATCCCAAGAGTTTTATTGGAAGTGGAAGCAACATTATCCAATGTTATCTCCCCATCCTCTAACATATTCTCAATTAAATGCTTGATTTGGATACATCTTTATAGATTATGCCCATTGACCTGATGATAGTCACAAAATTTGTTTTTATAGTACCAATCAAGATAAAGAATGCCTTATAGATACTACTTTGACATAGGCAAACTAATCAAATTAGTGGTAGTAAGCTTGTGAAATATAGACTCAAGAGGTTCTCTTAGGTCACTAAAGACATGACATGCAGGCATGGTTCTCCTAGGAGGAGGGGTTTGTAATGGTAAAGGTTGTTGTATTTGTTGTACAAGTCTTGGTTGTTGTGCTTGAAACATTGGTTGGAGAGGTTGATGAGTAGGAGTAAGCTAAAAAGGTGGTGTAAATTATTTTTACACCATTTGGACATGATGAGATTTGGTTACTCTATTTTCCACAACATTCCTATTATGGTTGAATTGCTTTGGTCTTTCATGGTTATTGGCCTGTACCAGTTGCGATACTTGTGCTTGAATGAGATGTTGATGTTGGTCATTTCCCTAATTGGTACCTTGATTTTTATTAGTTGAATTAATCTTGATGACTCCTTTATTGATGATCACCCACTCGATTAACAAACCTTTATCAATGATCTCTTTGAAAGTATGTGCACATTGTAGTTCCAGATGATAAGCTATCTCACTATGCAAATTTTTAGTAAACACAGTGGATAGTTGTTTATCTAGTAAACTATGGGTGAAATGGCTTTTAAGGGCTCTCCATCACTGTAAATAACTTGAAAAAATATCACCATCTTTTTTCTTTGCTTGTGTTAAGTCCACTAATGAAGTCTCATGCTTGAGATTATAAGAAAAGTATTACACAAACTTATCAAAAAGGTATCAAAATCCATTACTAAATTTTTGGGAAATTTTAAAAACCACTCCAAATCTTGTCCAACCAAGCTCCTTAGAAATAAAAACAAAAGGTATATGTCGCTATATGCCATTGGTTGACATGCAATAAAGAATTCATTCAAATAAGCCTTAGGGTCACCTTTCCCTTTGTATTTGTCAAATTTTGGTGGTTCTTATCCTAAAGGAAATGGTATCTAAATATACTCCATGTTTAATGGGTAGGAACACACATCATCCAATTTAAAATTTTTAATCTGTTTACCAACTTGAATGGTAACAATTATTTCCTTCATTTGTTGTAATTCTTGGGATAGGAAACTAGAAGGAACACTAGTTTGAGGGAGAATTTTGGTTTGGGTAGATGCTTGGGAGGTCATAAGTGGGACACTTTGACTAGGGTATGATGGAGATACCTATTAGGGTACATTATTTTTATTGGGGAATGGACAAGAATACACATACATGAATTAGGATGTACTTGAAATTACATAATTGATTGCATGATATTCAAGTTTGGGTTGGTGATAAAGGTTTGACTTGGAGGATTTTGTGGTTGGGATGGAGGGATATAACTATACTATGCCTACTATAATTGAAAAGGGACATATTTTTGACTAATCAAACCTTACTATTGAGTGAGAACTTATGGTCTAAGACCCTATCTCTAAATTTGTGGCACATTTTGAACCAATAATTGTCTAGTAGGTACTTGAGAAATATGGGGACCTCCTTATTACATGAATCCCTATGGATAAGTGAAAATAGGTTATAGATTAAGCATCTATTACTAACCAATATTTACACATTGTTGACTAGTCATTACTTGGTTTTGGATTGGCATATTAGTCTGTGACTGAAGAGGTATGTTTGTCATTACCTGATGAGGTAGAACATTAGTTTCCCTTGATTGAGGTGGTAATGTATTTTTCCTCTATTATGCCAATACACTAGGTTATGTCTACTGTTGTGGAGTACTACTCATTACTTGTTGAGGAGGAGTAGGATTTGTCACATTTTATCATTGAGGTGTGACATTGGCCATTGTTTGATTACCTAATCCTAAAGGTTGTACACTTAAGGAAGCATTCAATTGAGGTTGGGCTGTAGAAAATCCTATTCCCTGGTATGATGATCTACCCATGGGATTAACTACAGGCACATGTTGTTGGCTAGTTGTTTATGCATTAGTATCACTTTGATCAGGTTTGGACATTATTTGCATATTGTCCACTATGTTTAGCTCACTATTCTATGTAGAGGCCAAAGACACTTCTTCAATAATGGGCATATACATCAAGTTATCTATTGAAGTAGTTTTTACGAATAGGTCAAAACTTAGATTCTCTTGTCTAGTTAACTCTATCAACACTCCTATTGAAGGAACTAGGTTAATAAGAGGCTTACCATGTTCATCTGATTGAAATTATGTGCTAGATTTAGGTAGGTTTGATATGCTATTTGCATTTGGTTAAAGTGATCTTCCATGATGTTTTTGAATTTATTAGATATATTAGGGTCTTGATATGTTGTTTGGACTAGAGCCATAGGATTGCTAGAAGAAGCTTGTTGATCGTAAATGATATCATGGGGCACTCTTACTAGACTTGGTTAATTTCCATGGGGAAAGTCTATTAGAAACTTGGCTCCTACCTCTATGGCTCTACCCAAAATCTTGTCTTTGTTCTCTAAAAAATGTCACTAAAAAAATGGATCATATGTGGAATCTATATTAGTATAATATGACGATTGAAGAACTGGCTCGTCCACTATGGGTATTGTAATTAGGTATTGTGTGGTTTGTTCTTGGTCTTGTTCTGAATAAGGTGGTGTGTTAACCAGATAGTTATCCAATGGATCTTGGATTTGTGCCCCTAATTGATTATTATAAGAGGGATAAGAATCCATCTCATATGGAATATTATTTATATAGGGGTATTGTACCATTTCTTCCTGTGTAACTACATTACTAATCCTTGGATTATACATGAGTCCACTACGAGTGTAGGAATACATGTTGGAATCCAAAGTCAATGCTTTGTGATAAAAGGTCAAAGAGTTCTATAAACTCTAAAAAAGATAAAATATAAAACAAATGATGTTCCAACTTGGTCTAGATTCTTCAAAAAGATCAAAAAGGTTTATGCAAAGATTTGTAAGGAAATAAACTAGTGTGAAGTATCTAATGTTTCACTGTTCACATAAAGATAAAAAAGTAAATGGATTAAAAATATAAATACCAAACTCTAAGGTTAAAGTGTTTCAAATCAGTCTAATCTAGGAATTTAAAATTTGCTAGGTCTTTTGGCCAAACACGATGTCAAAGCTAGGCTCAAACAAGGCATGCGCTAGGACTCCTAGCCAAATAGTGTCAAAAGCTAGACTTTGAAATAAATAATTTTTTTAATCTAACAGATTTGAAACACTTCTAAAAAACACTAGACATTTGATTCTTCATCATGAACTTGATCAACTAGGTATAAAGTATGGAACAAAAGGCACTTTTAGAGATATTTTATTTTCTCATAAATAATGGTATAAAACTTGGTTCTTTTGAAAAATAAGCTAGACAAAAGCGAATGATATAATTGTGCTTTAGACAAAAGATTAAAAAATTACACTCAGATTGGTATAAAAATGTAGAAACAAATTTTAATTCTATGCAAGAGGGTTTATGAAAAAATATTTGAAATGTTTTGGGCAGTGCTACACTACCCAAAAGGTGTGAAAAAAAAGTTTGTTTCAAAAACTCTCTAAGGCAAAGACATTTTCCCACAATTTTGACAACATAACACTACTTTTCTTGACTCAAAATGTTATGGTGCATAAACTCAAAGTTCAAGTTTTTAGCACAAAATGGCTTAAGTCTATCAAGTGGTGATAATGATCTGGAGTGTAAAATGGCCTTCAACCCAAATTGGAAATTGAACTTAAGTTCCCTCAATTTTAGTGAAAATGGTGAACCCACTTAACACATCAACCCTATGAACTTATAAAGGTGCAATTTTGAATTTAGATTATAATTGAAGGACTTAAACAACTTTGGTAAAGGTTTGGACTCAATTGGGTAGCATAACTGTGCCAAAGTGGATGATATGACTCCCAAGATTTTGATGAACTTTGAACAAGGCAAATTTATGATCTCATGTGGGCAACATAATGCCTCTTTTTTCAAAGGAAAATTAGGACTATGTGTTTGGTTTGAATTGTTTGTTTACACCAAGTTTTGACTTTAAACAAGACTTTAATCTAGGATAAGAATAACTAATTAATCACTCTTAGATCCTAAACTGACAAGGCTACTTGGTATTGTTATAATTTATCAATATATGTCATTTGAGAGGATTTTAAGTGTTCATCCAAAACTAAATGTGCATTATATAGTAGGGTTTTCACACCCCCCTTCTCTCAAATGATAGTACTACAACATGGAACTTAAGGTACACATTACACCAATAATACTTCCATGATAAGTGGGGATTTATCTAAGATCTAAAAAGTTTCTGAATGTTCTAGGGGAATCAATTTCATAATGACTTTCATGTTAAACAATGCAAAATACAAGCACATAAACTGGGTGACTGCAACATTGGCTAGTTGTAAAAAGGTCTAGTCCTTTTTACAACCACTACATCCTATTATTTGCTCAGTGTAGTGTGATATCCAAATACATATACGTCTTGTGTGCAACTCCAAAGGAGTAAGTGAAGTCAATGCCAGGAGATGAAACCCTAGGTCAAAGCTTCCCTAAAGAACTTGTGGGAGGTAATAACATCCCCCTTGTAAGTCAAGATGCATAAAAGTAAAGAAAACATGAAATATAAAAACTTTAGGGTAATTTTCAAGGTCACCCAAACTTTGATGAGTTTTTGGGGAGTGATTTATATAACATTATTTCTAAGCCTTGGACTAAAATTTGTGCAATAAGAATGGCCCTTTTGATTCCAAGGGTTCTCTAAAGGAGACAAATGGAAGAACATACATGCAACATCCCTCTTTTTGCAAAAAAAAATTAATTTGAACAACTAAGTGCATAAAAGATATTGAAAAGGTGAGTTCATTTTAAATCCCAAATGGAAAATGAGTTGGTGTTCATTTGACCCCTTGGTCTTAGTTGCAAACTTTGAAAACATTCACCATAAACATTTTTTAAAAAAAAAAAAAAACACCAAAACAAGGTTCTTAATTGATTTTTAAACATGCAAAAGGTGATCTAAACATGTTTTTATCAAATCTCAAGCTTGGACCTATAAAAAAAATGTTAGCATTTCCTTTAGCCTTAAAGCTCTTTTAGGTTTGAAACAATGAACTTTTAAAAAAGAGTTCTTAGGTCTGTGTTTTAATAAAAATATGATGATTGATGTCAATTATATAACCAATGACAATTACATTTTCTAATTGATGATAGTTATCTAACCAACATCAGTTAAACCAATGTGACTGATGATAGGTGTCCAAATGATGTTGATTTTGCTAATCGACATCATTTAAGCTATCCAATTGATGTCGGTCTTACTAGCTGACATTAGTTACTATGTAAACCTGTGGCAAACAAAAATGGCAAAATAAAGTTAGAAAATCAATTTACAAGAGTTTTAATGGTCTAAATAAATTTTTTAAAGCTATAAAATGATCTTCTTCATATGTGGGATGCATCTAGTCCCACCAAGCATGCCATATGTGAATCTAGGAATTTGAAAATGAAATGAAAGAAACACACCAACTAATAGAGGATGGTTAGTATGGTGTTAGTTCCAAAATGAAAATGAAATGAAAGAAACACACTAAATAACATAAGATCTCTAGGCCTAGACACTAGGGAGAGCTTAGTTAACAAACATGAATAAAAAATACAACTAAAATGCAAAAGAAACCTTATTTTACCTTCCTTGGATGCTCCAAAATGCTTGTTATAGTGGCTTGTTACACTGGTGCTCATGAAGTCCTTGGAAATGGAAGCTTGGCTACCTCCATCTCTCCTTGGCACCTTTGGGTTTTGTCTTGGCTTGGATTGGATTGAAATCAATTTGGCATGGTAACATTAGTTTCTTGAAGCTTTGTAATCAATTCTGCATTATAAATTTTCACAATCATGCCTTAGAAATGATGTTTATGGCCTCTCTATTTATAAATTTTTGAGATTGATTAGAATCAACCTAAACCATCCATCTCAAGATTGATATGTGTGGTTGAGGATTAATTCAATTTTTGGAATTAAGTTTATAATTATCCTCATCATGACATTGGAAGAAGTGGTAATTAAGAGGCATGAAGGGCATCATGGAAGGCATTGATGAGGCATGAAGGGCATGAATCTTGATATTTGTGGCATTTATGGCCTAGGGATGTCTTCCCAAGAAATGAGGTCACATGATGATGTAGATATTCAATATTCATTTCCAAAAATAATTTTTCAACAAGTTTCCATGGAATTATTAATTAGGCATTGATTTGGGTTAATTAACTCTGAAGCATGTTTAAGCACTTTGTGCACAAATTACTCAAATTGATCAGAATGCCTTGTTATTGGTCTAAAATTTGACTGGATTGGAATTATAAGCAATTTCAAATGAATTGGATCTATATTCCTATTTAGGATGTTACCAATAACAAATAATGAAGGCAATTTGATAGGAAAGAACAATCCAGAGCACCCAGGTGCAAAAATTGGCATTTTGACTTGAAATGATCTGATAAAATTTAGTTGGCCCATAGATTACATTGCCCCATTTAGGGATACCCTGGCCAAAATCAACACTTGAATATGTTAGTTTCAAATCATTTAGCATTTTTTAAAGTTTTTAGGCCAAACTGTGCATTTTGGGTGGAAATTGGTCAAAAGCCTGGTTAGAGGTATTGGTGGCCAAATTTAGGTGTCTATAGATAGTGCCCTATATGGAATATCTAGTGAAACATGATGCAACCACCTAGATGTTTCTGGGTTTGGCTTCACCTTCACTTTGGTATATTTAGATATGGGTCTCTAAAAAGTTGTAGCTTTTCATATTTAATGTGACCTTGAGGAAAAATGGGTAAATGGGCATATGGTATCGAGTTGAACCTAATAACCACACTATTCAAGGACACTTCCTACATAGCCAATACATCAAAGAGGGCCTCATATTGATATATTTATCCCCTGTGTATTGGCTTATGTGTGAATCACGTAATGTGTGTAAAGCAAGTGCAATAGTGACCTAGTTTGTAACTTGGAAATTTAGGCTCTTGGTCTACTCTTTTAGTACTTCAAACCTATAGATGTGTTATACCTGTGAGTGGTATTGAAATAGGGAATATTGGATCAATTAAATACTTTATAGAGTGCTTTTGATAAGTGCCTTAGTTTCTTTAGTATTTTTTAAGTGATGCTAGGTGATAAATGAATGAGGGTTGATCTTGTATTTATATCAATACCTTTGGAGTAATAACTCACATTAAAACTCTTAGGCCTACCATTATAATATGTTTCATCTATAAAATAAGTGACTTTAGGGCACTGGACACTTACATCAAGGTAGGATAGTAACATCGATGCAAATTTCTATCCTAGATGTTAGTATCTAGGGAGTAACAAAATAGGTGTAAGATCAAAACTTATAAAGTTTAATATAAGTAAATTTTAAGTATTTTAGGAAAGATAGAATGTTTATGTCATCAATATAATATTGGTCAGATTAAGAGATATGCCAAGGGGCACAAGATAGAGTAAATGTGATGATTGTAGAGACACAAAGAGTGTATAACTAAAAATAACAAGAAGGTCTTAGTTTTCAAAGTGTAAAATATTGAGGTGATACTTAATCATAAAATATCATCTACATAGAATTACACTTTATAAAATTAGGTGACTGATCCATAATCTAGATCTTGTATATTTTATATTTATTCTAGATCTAGATGTTATTAGCATCAAAACCAACTATCTTATTTTCATTATCAATTTAATATCTAACATATTATACTTTCTATCTTTAGAATCTTAGTATAATAAGTTCAATATATGTTATATTTGAGTTTCACAGACAATTGGCTTGCTTTAAAGATAGTCTACTATCCTTGTGCCCTAGGATAGCTTCACCCCTTTAACCCTAGATTCCACCATATCTATATTTTAGGGTTAAATAATAATATTGAAATGTAATCTATATTATTAAATATGGCATTCAAACATACATCTAAATGTAAAATATTAAGATTGATTCTTTTGATTTGATAAGGGCATATGTTAAATATGAAAAGTATTAAATAGATAATGATACTTAGAATTTTTGGTTTATTATCTAAGCGTGATTATATTATGGAAGCAAAAATTAGAGATAAATGTGCATGTATTTAAATTAGTTATAGAACTGATTCACTATCTTCATTGGGTTATTTTTTTAGGATAGGGTTAGTATCACCAATCAATATTACACTTCTAGTCAATACCAATCTATGTGGATATAAGGCATAATGATTATATAATATCTATGATTGTATTTTTTTACTTCATTTTTATGATCTAAAACCATGATGATGTACATAGATATAAAAATCAACCTCCTTTGAATTTAAATCCCATATGTGCTTATGAGGGTTAGAAACTTACAAAAATAAGGGAAGTATAATGGGTTGAGATGACCCCAATCACCCTCACCTGATGATTGACTGTTACCTACATATCAAATACTCCAAGAAGGGAAATTAAGCCACATGTAGTTATCCCACCTAGTGTTATTATGTAATTGTGCTCCTTTGTTATGTGCATAAAACTAATGATTATTTTTGGCACTTGAAAACACTTGATTTGACTTTGATTTTAAGTGATTCATACTTGGATTATGACTAATCCTAGGGTTAGGTATGAAAATTGAGAATAATAAGGAAGATTTGATTATTCTAAAATAGTTTATAAATGTCTAACATATAAGTGCAAAGTCCCTTTTGAATGATACCTCAATTTTTTATATATGGATCCAATTGAATAATATTTCACACCAACAACATGTTAAGCTTAGGGGATGACCCCAAGGATGGGATTTATTTTAGAAAATAGTTGCTCTTAAGAGCAGGCTAAAGTTATGTTCTTTACCTATAGTGCATCTAGGTATATGTGTGGCCAACTTGTGGATTACATACCTTCATATTATATTATTCCATTTTTCAATGTTCTTAGTATGGCCATATTATGGAATAAACATGGATAAGTAGAGTATATATAGGAGGTAGTGGTTAGTATTTTATCATCATATTGAAAAATTTTCTATTATTTCATTATTATGGGGGTTTATCCCTTGAATTGCCTTAGTTATATTTATCAATCATTCTAATTTTTTATCAATTATTATGTGGATCTATTATTTTTACTCTCATTTATACTATATATTATTATACTGTGTAAACATCTAAGTAATTTCATTACAAGTGGTATCAGAGCTTCGATTTGGACAAGTTTTTATGACAATTTTTTTTAAAGAGTCTAGAATTTTTTTAACCTTGTACAAATTAGTAGTCATTATATTCATCTCTATGAGATGATTGCAATGGTTTATTTCACTAGTACACACTTTTAGGTTGATTTTTTAACCCTTGTGTGCATTAGTAATCATAAGATTCATCTTGGTGAGGTGATCATAATGGTCTCATCTACCAATACACTTTTTTGGGATGAAACCCTCTTAGAGTTTATGCATGTCTGGTTCAAACACTTGTAGACATGAGAAAGGAAAAAAACTCATAAAAACCCTAACAAGGATGACATGGAGTCTATAACTTCAAATCCATGTATTTCAGAGGTGGTTTAACAACTTCAATCATATTTTTATGGCATGGTGTAGAAAGATGATTTATATGAAATTAAAGAGGAATTCATGAGGATGAGAGGGGACCCCAATGGATTATGAGATAAATTAAAATAAATAGATAATAAATAGGCTAAATTTTTAGCTCATCCATTACAAAATAACCCTCCACCACTCTATTTTAGTTCTCCTCCTCCAAAAAATCACAATGTCAATCTTGGTCTAAAGCTGATGTTGCTAAAAGTGGACCTACACAAGTTCGATGGTAATGATCCACTCACATGGATCACTCAAATTATTTTTTTTGATCTACATCAGAATCCATGTTTATAAAAGGTGTCAATGGCCTCTCCATATATGTAACTTGAGTATTTTATTTGGTATCAATGGTTGTGTGCTCAAAATAAAAATAAGTGTCTCTCAATTTCTTGTTTTATGTTTTATAAAGAGCCACAACTCTAATATTGTAATAATGTCTCAAAAACTACTTCATCCAACTAGCTAAACTAATCTGAATAGTGACTATAAAGGATTATACTCATTAATTTTATAATCTATCCTTATGTTGGGTAGATATTATTAAGGAAAATATGACTGACCTATTTTTAGGTGGTCTTAAGGATAATATCTAATTAAGTTTGCATGTTTCATCCTAGTTCAGTATCTGAAGCCATCCCAAGGGTACACATGGTAGAAGAAAAAACACTACTCAAATGAAGAAATTTCACTAATGTATGTAAATGTACTTTCCCATTACCATCATTCTCTTATCCTACCTAATTGACCCCTTAGTAAATTAATAAGAAGCATGTAAATGATTTGTGTTTTGGCTGTGATATCAAATGAAGAAAAGGAGATCGCTATTTTGAAAATAAGTTATTTTACATTGAAGGAATAATGAGGATGATAAATATGATGAAGCCTCATATACAGGTTTAAACAAACCTGAGGATGAATTTGAAGATTCTCAACACACTATTTCCAATCATGCACTTTCTGGTATTAGTACTCCTCAAACTCTTAAGGTGGTGGGTTTCTAAAAAAACATAAGGTGACTATGTTGATTGACTCTAAGAGTACATAATTTCATTAAAAATAAGTTGGATACTCATTTAAACTATTTCATTTTCCCATCTCTAATAGTCTAGGCTATGATTTTAGATGGTGATACTATCAACTATTCTATAAAATACCATAGTATTAAACTTGCTATGGGAGATTACCTATTAGATTCTCCTATGTTTGTTATTCTCATGGGAGGGGATGACATTGTTATGGGAGTGAAATAGCTCACCACTTTTAGATTAATTTACAAGAACTATTCATGTGCTTCCATTCAAAAGGCATGGCATTTGAAGTACATGGATTGTAAGTTAAATATCCACTAGTTATTTCCCATCAGATGACACATATTATCAGAAAAGGTGTTGAAGAATTTATGGTGCATTTTTTTTACATAAAAGTTTAACTAACCGAGGATTCTACCCATCTTGATTTACAAATGGTGATAGATGACCATTATGTTTTTTTTGGTGACATGTCAAAAATATTCCCCAAGTTGAGTGCATGATCATGACATCAGACCCTATATGTATCCATATGCCCAAAAGAGTGAAATTGAAAATATGGTATAAGAGATGTTAGATGTAGGAATCATCTAACATAGCCAAAGTGAATAATCCTCCCTAATGGTTATGGTCTAGAATAAGGATGACACTTGGATGATGTACCCAGACTATAGAGAACTCAATAATTACACCATCAAAAATAAATTTCAAATTTGAGTAATTAATTATTTACTATATGAATTGCATAGCATAGTTTATTTTATCAAGTTAGATCTTCACTATGGGTATCATCAAATTCAAATCCAAAGAATAGGACATACCTAAAACAATTTTAGAAACTCATGAAGGCCATTATGAGTTTATGGTCATGCATTTTGTCCTCACAAATGCACCATCTACATTTCAGAGTTTGATAAATATTATTTTCAGGCCATTTTGAGAAAGTTTATATTGGTGTTTTTTGATGACATCTTCATTTACAAGAAAAATTAGGAAGACCATTTGAAGCATGTGAAACATGTACTCTTAGTTCTAGATTAACATTAAGTTTCTATAAAACCTTACAAATTTGATTTTGGTTTCTGAAAGGTGGAGTACTTGGGTCATATTGTTTCACATGAAGGAGTGAAAGTTGATCCTAAAAAGATCAAAGTGATGATGGAGTGGTAGGGTCCCAAGATCCTCAAGAACCTCTATGGATTTTTGGGGCTAATAGGTTACTATCATAGGTTTTTAATAAATTATGGTAGTGTCAAAACCACACTCACATCTTTGTTAAATAAATACTCATTCCATTAGACTGATACAACTACTAAGGCATTTGAATATTTGAAAATGGCTATGTGCACCACTTCAATTTTAGCCACTCCTATTTTTTAAAACTTTTGTTGTGTAATGTGATGCATCAATATTTGGCATTGGGTTTGTACTCATGCAAGAAGGTAGACCACTTGCATTTGAGAGTCACCAATTGAATGTAAAAAATAGGTTCAATACAATATATGATAAAGAGATGATGGTTATTTTTCATGTAGTCAAATAATGGATACCTTATCTGATGGGCTATCACTTTTAGGTAAAGACTGATCATGATAGCCTCAAATATTTTTTAGAACAATGATTTTATTTTGAATAAAAAAAATTAGGTGACTAAAATTTTAGACTATGATTTTGAAATAATTTATAATAAAGGAAAAGAGAATGTGGTGGAAGATGCACTATTCTAGAGGGATGAATAAATTGATGCATTATTATGTGCAATGACTATTTGATAGGGAGATTGGCTAGAGGAAATAATATCAGAATGGGAGAATGACAATGCTACCCATGATTTGATTTAAAATCTTTAGTAGGGTTCTGGGGGATCTAAAAAAATTACATGGAAGGGGAATGCATTATGGTATAGAGATAGATTATACCTCTATAAGCATTCTCTCCTCAAACATAAAATCCTTTAGGAACTTCATGCATAGCCACTAGGATGTCACTTAGGATTTTTGAAAATATATCATAGAATCAAGAAAGATTTATTTTGGGAAGGAATCAAGGGTATGCCTAGAAATATGTGGTTGAGTGCATGGTATGTTAATAGAATAAAGATGAAACCATTAGGACCCTAGGTATTTTGTAGCCTTTATCCATCCCTAACCAACATTGGGAGGAGGTTTGCATGGATTTTCATTATTAGGATACCATATTTTAAGGTTAAAAATGTTATTGTGGTAGTTCTAGATTGAATCACAAATTATGCCCATTTTTTTCCTTATCACAACCATTTGTTTCCAGTATAGTAGTTTCTACTTTTCTCAATATAGTTCAAAAATTGTATAGTACTCTAAAAATCATTATAAGTGATCGAGATCCCATATTTACTATTAATTTTTAGACTAAAATATTTTCATGCTTGGGCACCCAGTTAGCTCAAATCTCATCCAATCATCCTTAATTTGATGGAAAAACATAGGTAGTCAATAAATGTATAGAAGAGTATCTTCATTGTTTTATTTCTAATAAATAATATAAATGGGTTCATTGGATACCATTTACCAAATGGTGGTATAACACTTATTTTCATATTTCTTCCAAAATGTATCCCTTTGTAGAACTGTATGGGTATCACCCCCCATCCATCACTTTAATCTTGATGGTGTATCCTTAGGTTTGATCTCTTGAGGAACACATTCACCATCAACATGAGGTACTAGTTATTTTGTGAGATAATTTAGCAATGGCACAAAATAGAATGAAACAAGTGGATCAACATTATAGTGAACAACATATTGGCATAGGTGATTGGGTATTTGTGTATTTTTAGCTATATAATTGGAGAAATATAAAGATGATAACAAGATATACCCTAAGCATTATAGACCTTATCAAATCTTGAAAAAAATTGGTAGTGTGGCCTATAGTTGGAATTTCCCCCATCCACTCACATAAATATGGTATTCCATGTGTCTTTTTTGAATAAGGTAATTAGACATAGAGTTTACACTCAAATTGAGTTATCTAAATTTGATGAATAAGGATGAGTCATTATGGAGATTGAAGAAATCCTTCACATTCACACTAAACAACTAAAGACCAAAATGATTAAGCAGTATTTGATTAAATGGAAGAATATGCATTCTGAAGATGAAACATGGGAGGATGAAGCATTCCTATAACAACATCCTAAGTTTATTAACATTGAAGAAAAAAATTTATAAATAGAAGGGGCATGCTATACCCTTAACCTATAGTGGATCTAGGGATATGTGTGGCTAACTTGTGGGTTACATAGCTTCACATTATTTTATTTCATTTCTTGATGTTCTTATTATAGTCAGCCTATGGATTAACCATGGTTAAGTATAGTATATATAGGAGGCAGTGGTTAGTATTTTATCATCATATTGTGAATTTTATTCTTATTTAATTATTATGGAGGTTATCCCATTGAAGTGTCTCAATTATATTTATCAAGTATTCTACTCTTCTATCAATTATTAGGTCAATATATTATCTCTACTCTCATTTCTATGATATATTATTCTACTTTATAAACATCTAATTAATTTCATTACATTTAAATTTGACCAACATAGGTAATTATCAACTAGTGATAATGATGGTAATTGGTTAGAACCAGCCTTCTCCTAACAATTAACTAATGGTAATGATTGTAACTAGTAGAACTGACCTATGTATAGGTAGATTGAATTGAGAGTCTAGAGATGTATGTGTAGGAAATTTCATAGGTTTGAAATATATAGTGAGGTTTATGTAGGTCTGTAATAACCAAAATGGAAGATTTGACTTATAAGATAACATTCAACTATGAGGGGATGGTGGATTAGGACCTTATTTGATCACTCAAGTCACGTGTGGTAAATATGTGTCAAGATTTTAATTTTTAAGAACATATTTAAGTATATAAAAATACCCCCAATTTATTCTATAATGTAATTAATGGAGTAAAAGGATCAAATTCATCTGAGGGTGTACACCACAATTTGCATTTTTGGAAATGGTTCTAAATGTAAAACTTTCACCATGCAAACCTGAAATGAAAATGAAGTAGTTAATGTCCATATGTGAAATCTAAAATCTAAATTTGAAAATTGAAAGAACAAGTATTAGAGTACACCTATGTGTTGGTGGAAACCATGTTTACCTTGAGACTTTTTAGAGATGATAATTCTTAGTTTAAGCATTGAATAATTTCACTTTAAAACACATGAAAAGTTGGGGTGATTATTCCCTAAGATTATGTAACTATGCAAGATCCTCAATTAGGAAGGCAAGATGGATTATAGATTAGATTTTAATGTTTTTATTTAGTTTTATTAGGGTATATCTATATAAAATCAAAAAATCATGATTGAAAGGGAATGAAAAATGTTCAATGCCCCCACCATGTACACATGCTTTAATTTTGTAGTTTCATTTATTTTTTAATATAATGCATGATAGAAAGAGAATAGACCATGTTCATTTAACCATTATAACTAAACATATTATAAGTATAAAGTGAAAACAATTTTCCATTTAATTGTAAACTATGCTATTGTGTATGTGCTTGAACCATGATCATGCCCCCTAAAACTAAAATGTGTATGTGGAGACTTGTAATTCATGTTACTATAACTGTTGTGTGCATGACCATGAATATGCATCCAAATGTGTATGAATTTTTGATCAAGTGTCGATAAAATGATTACACATGCATGTCATGTTCCCCTATAATCCATATCAATGTGCCCATATTTATCATGTATCTAAACCAATCTGATATATGAACCATATGAATATTTAAAATTTGTGAAACCTAAACTCTGCAATGATTTTTTACTCATGGAGGTTTATGTATCTATGAAAATACCACTATAATTCCCTCACTTTGAGATGAAGTATGCATTGTGTAAGTAAATCATCTCAAAGTAAGAGTTAACTATATCATGCCATGTATAAACATCATGTAATATAATTTGATCATGTGGATAATATGTTATCATAGTAATGTGTGCATCAATCAAGTCATACATGTAATATATAGAATGCAAGGAATTTAAATTTCATAACTATATAAATTTATCATTTTAGTACACAATAAATTTTTAATTGAATAAGACTACATAGTAACAATGCATGGTATAGATCATAACACCCCTCAATGTTAGTAATCTCAACAAGTGCAAGTATTAGTGTCACATATAAGGCCAAGGGCCACATGCAAGAAGACATTAAATGTCACAAATAAGGGAAATAAAATATGTCACATCAAGTAAGGCCAAGGTCCACACACAAAGTAATCTATCATGTACAAATGTAACAACATTAATGGATCATAAATTAAGGAAGTAATCTACACCATTCATATGTATAAATGCCAAATCATAGTATAATGGCATATAATGTACCACTGTATAATAAATGGGTAATTATAAATGGATGTGTAATAAATATAGGTATCTCACATGGTACAAAGGTCATAAAAAAAAATAATTTGTAATAGTGAAATTTGTGGAGAAAGATGCCCCCAATATTGACATGGCCACTGGGTAGAGGGGAAATCAACATCAATATGTCCATGTGTAATATATATGTTCTACATAGCACTCAAATATCATGAAATCCATGTGTATATGTAAATATTATCACATGTACTAAACATGTGATAAATAACATATGTAAATAGTGTAAACTATTAATCATGTCATGCTTAGGTCTTAATTTTAGATTTTTTGAATATTTGAATGTTTTTTATTTTTGTTTATTTGATTTTTTTGTATTATTTGAATATTTGAAATTTGAAATCATGTATTATAAATTAATTCACCTTCATGAAAATTACATTTGACATTCCTAGCTTGTGATTGAGATTATATAATCACATTTAATATTCTTCTTTTGGTTATTGTTTTTCTAATGGTGTGTCTTTTGTCATTTATGAAGATTTTTATCTTTGATGGTAACATCATTGTCATGTCAAATTATGATAATTATTTCTCCATGTTGGAAAGTGAGATGCTAATTGGTTAAGTTTAATATATCTTGAATCTATTACAAACATTGATGTCCTAATATGATGGTAAATTTATATTTAGGGGGCATGACCCATATGTAGGTGTTGACTACTTTTGACCCACAAGCTATCAGTAGAAAGATATATCCAAGGGGTCCTAACCACCATGTGTTATTCTATAATTTTGTAATGTCATGTCCCAATTATTGTAATCTTATGAAATTAAATATGACATGATATCTCTTATCATAAATTTAAACATTTTTTTAGTATTCACCTTTGATAAAAATAGTAATAGTCAATGGTTCTTATTAAGGACTCTTCCTAGTCATTATTTTTGTAGATGGCACTTTTATAGGGCTTGATGTTGTTTATTCCTATGGGTATATAATTCCTTTATCCTTGTATATTTGAATATTTTATTTTAATGATTTACAATGGTCTATGTCATATCCTATGAGTCTATATAACCATAATATGCCTTACTTTATTGATTTAAGAGACACCCCATAACTTCATGTCAAGTACATGATATTTTGATAAGATTATGATCAAGTGGGAGTTGTAATAATGTGATCACATTAGGTTTACCAATACGTTTCAAAATAATTTATAGTAATGAGTGAGATTTATCTAATTAAAATAATACTTTAAAATATAATCTAGATCAATAGATATGGTATTCAAGCATATATTTACTAAAAAAGATAGATTTATTACTCTAATTTGACAAGGGCATATGTTAAATATAAAAATTAATAAAAATAACATGATACTTAATTTTTTTCATTAGATGTTTAACTATGACTATATTATAGAAGAAAAAATTAGAGATAATAAAGCCTATGGTTAATTCATTTATAGAACTAATTCAATGTCTACATTGGGTTAGTTATATAGGAAAGAGTTAATATTGGTGATTGATACCAACCTTTTCATCAGTACTGACTTATGCAAAAGTAAGGCATAATTAATATATAGTCACCTAAAACTATCTTTACTTACTTTATGTTTATGATCTTGAATCCTTATGAAGCATGTAGATATTAAAATTAACATTTTTTCCCTTGAAGCCCTAGATGTGCTTTTAAGGGATAGAAAATCATAAAAATGGGGGAAGTGTAATGGGATGATCTTACCCAAATCACCCACACTTGATGATTTATGTCTACCTATGTATCTAATACTTCAAGGAACACATAGTTCTTCTACCTTATGAAATTATGCAATTGTGTTCCTTCACTATGTGTATGAAGCTAATGATTGGATTTGATACTTGAAAATGCTTGATTTGACTTGGATTTTGAGTACTTCAGTATTGGATTATGATTGCTCCTAGTGATAAGTATGTAAATTGGGAACAATAGAATAAATTTACTTAATGTGAAATAGTGTATAAATGCTTAATAGATAAATTCCCAGACCCTTTTGAATGAGGCTTTGATTTGTATTGAGGTCAACATACCCCCATTTCTAAAAAATGGGGACCCTTGTGTTAAAAAGTGTAATTTATACCTTAAATTTGAAAATTCATTTGATTAAAGTATCACTATAATGTTTTACACTATATCTATGTGTTTTGCATTTTTTTTATGATTATGAGGTTGATAATATTTGATCTTTATGTTTCAAGTCATAGCTCCAATGGAGTCTATTTGGAATAATCAGTGTTTGGGTTTTGTGATTTAATAATGATTTGATCTTTTACTATCCTTTATTATATTAAATTCATGTCTAATTAGATTAAAACCCTAACTCCAATTACCCTAGCTCATGCCCTTTGAATTAAAATTAAAATTTGGTGGGAACATTTTACGTAGGAACATTTCAATTATGACATAGACTTAGTTCAATTTTTATCCTAAGGCTTAGTCACATTTTTTCAAAATGACCAAACCTTAGGCTAAAATTATTATGCTTGGTCCCTCTATGTCCCGTGACCTTATAGTCTATTTTACTATTGGCATGGTCTAACCAACACATGGTCTCTTTTTTTATAAAGCTTATCCTAAAGCATTACCCTAAGGTTTATCATATTTATTACTACAAACCTTAGGCTAAGACTTTAGGCTAGGTATTTTATTTCATGGGGTCCCCTTTAACATGTATTAAAACTTATATCAAGACTTTATCCTAAATATTTATTCATATTTATTAATATGAATGAAAACATTAGTATAAGACTTTAACTTAAATTTTATATTCCTCGATCACTAACTTAAACATCATTTTATTTATAGGATCAATGGTCCAAATTTGATTAGATGATTGAGATCCAATGGTACAAGCTTAAATCCAGACCCTAACCTTAAGATAAAGCTCGATCACCTTCTAAGGATCAATGACACATGTTTGCTCAAATATAATTAATCCAATGATGTGTATTGAGTCAAGACTTCAATGGATCCCCTAAACAAGTGAGAAGGTGACAAGTATCACATTCATTACCAAAGAACATTGAGTTACCAATGACATTTGAACCTATGGATCAAGATCCAATGGTCTGAATTTACTTGTATGAAGATGATTGGATGGCATTCAACCAATGTTGAAAATTCAAGGACAAATGTGAAGATGACATGTTGCATACCTGTGGGCCATGATTAAAGCTTGAGCATCTCTCAAAGATAGATGGTACATGATGCAACATACACATTTTGATCAATGGTCCATAGAGTATGAAGTATAATTAGGTAGATCAAGATCAATAGATCATGATTGTTACATGAAATCAAGATCAATAGTGTGAGATCAAATAGAAATTTTCAAAAGATAACATTCACCTTTTTAAATATTAATGGATAGGATGTCATGACTATGCCATATTGGATCCATATAAGCTTGATGTGTCAAGTTAGAGATTTTGTGACCCAATAAATGCAAAGGTATAAATTAAAAATTCCAAGAACAATCTAAGTCATGAATCTCACATAAGTTTGAATTGTTTATGACATTAAAGCACTATAAAGAATATTTAGAAAAAACCTAGCACATTCAGAAGCCCTAGTTCGACCCTATGATCATCATAATCAAGCTGATAAAATTGGAATGTCATTTGAACAAAGATAATTAGGTCCAAGATTGAATTATAGACCATCAATAATAAATTTAGAGAGACTTAGAACCAGGTAGCCTGACAAAGTGTCTCCAAATAAGATGTAGAGCTCTATCTAACTATAGACATAGAAAGAAGAGTTTCAAGGATACAAAATTTGATGCCAAAACTTTAAATACCATGGAAAATAACTGGTCAAGCTTGTTATAGACCATCGAGAACCCATATCCCATCATGAGAGAAGAGGAGAGGAATGTGTCAATGAGAAGGCTATACTATGACATAGTTTCCATTCAAATGATAGGTCTCCATTATGCCATAGTAAAAATTGAGGTATTTCATTGTATAGATGTTCTTTCCTCTATTTTTAGAGATGCTAAAATTGATAAGGGCATGTTAGTCAATGCTCATAGGAATATAAATTATATCTCACCATAGCCTTTGAAAATTATTATAAACTACCTAAACCCTAGAAAGACCAAACCATAATCAACAATTAGGCTAAGGGAAATGACTTGAAAACCATCCTTTCCCTATGGTTATATTTTGGAAATTAGGTATTTTTAGATTTCAATGGCAACATTCCCATTAGTCAGTTCAAACTTGGGATAAGAATGATCACCACATATGTAGATAATATTTGGGTTACCTTAGTATATTTAATGGTTAAAAAATAACTCACCTCTCCCCTTGGTAAAGTGGTCAATACTTTTTTGAATAGGCAAATATTTGAAGTTAAGAAGAAAACTTGGAAATAGATCTACATGATGTCATACCTCTTATATGCCTTGCTTACTACTACAAAGACCCCTAACTTAAGATAATGGTCACCTGATGGGACACAGACAATCTCCCAATACTATTCAAAATTACACATATTCAAATATAGGGACCACATCTAATTTATATGTGAATGTGTTTATCCAACCCTATACAAGGTCATAATTAGGAATCCAATGCCAAGAGTCAGCCCCTTGACCAAAAAGGTAATTAAGGTCATGGGAAACATCTAGTTGTATCTATATTTCATAATCATTAGGGTTTAAGGAACATATTGTACTCCTCTTAGATTATTAGTCCATATGCCAAACAATTTAGCTGAATAGGAGGTGGCTTAACAATTGTGCAATGGAATAGATGGTTTGTGTTAAACCAAGACAAAGGGACTACTTCATAGCTTCCCCTTAACCATTAGGAGGAATAATTTTACATAATGGGACAACATTTAGGTTGATTATAAACACATTACCTCCTTTAATCTCTAAATAGATGATCTAAGATAATGGGATCCATAGGGGAAGGTTAAAGAACACTTGAAAGCCAAGGGAATCAATGTACCCTATGATCATCAACCTGGTGATTTTGGCCCTATATATACAAGAACCTCTTCATTCTTAAAGGTCACATTTAGGTTGAAAAATCACAACATTAAACCAAACTCTAGAATGTAAAGGGAGCAAAAAAGAGATGATGAAAAATGGTAATTGGGGCCAAAGTAGTACCATTTGCTGAGTGGTGCACCTTATAGACTTCCACTAGCTCAATTACAGACAAAATATATATGTGAGGCATAAATTGAGTAAATTTCAAGGGATAGAAGGCTAAATGAGATTACATCTTCCTCAACTCAAGCAAATTAGTAGGGATCACTAGTGGAGGAAATCCATGTGCTAGAACTAGACCCTAGTGAAACAAGATGCTCTAAAATTACTATCATCAACCTATGAGTCTGAGGATGAGGAAATGGATGTATCTAAAGAAGAAAAGGGGAAGGAAGTGTTGGACATAGTTCTTTTATACCCCCCAAAAAGAAAATTTGAATTGGTCATTCTCCTAGTGAAGGATAAGAAGCCCAAAGTGACCTTCACTCATCCTTTAAGTAAAGTTAATCTTTTCAGTGAAGAGAACTTGATTTAGGGACCAACCATTCCTGAATGGTTCATCTATGGAAAATTACAAAAGGTACCTACCATGCACCATCCTTTGGAATTGGTGTAAGACACCAACATTATAGTGATTGCATTGTAGGGGTAAATATTTAAAGTGAACTTGATTCTTATTTCATTATTTCACACCATCTATAGATGTTTTCCTAATGTCTAATAGGATTTGAGCTTATGCTATTTCATATCATACATTGGATAATTTCAATCTTGGATGATATTTGAGCTTTGTCATAATGTTTGGAATAAAGATCAACAACATCTCTTCTCTACCTTAACTTTTATTTTTCTCTTTTTTAACCATATCACTCTAGCTTAATCTTCACTATAAATACCCATATTAGATTAGTCTTTAAATTAGTTCTTTATCATAATTCACCATTATTATCATAATATAATTTTTATTTTTCATAGACTAAATTTTGGCCACGGTGGCTCCCAACCACCAAACATTATAAATATTATGAAATGGTTCACTTGCTTTGACTCTATTCCATCAATAGATAACAAGATTCTCACAACCTACAAATCATGCTCTAAATTATTAGAATTCTAAAATGATAAGTGTTCTTGAACACTCTAGGCATCTATGATACATATTTAGGCATCAATAGTTGAGGCTTTTACTAGTGCTAATATGAGGGCCTATTAGATATTTATAGATTTAAAGTATCCTTGCTCATTTTTGGGAATTGTGTTCAAAGATTGGTGTAACCTTTGCACAATTATGTCATCCTTTGCTCAATTTTGTAAACATTATTTATATTTATGGTCTTTGACCCATATTTGTGATTTATTTAGATAAAGATCAATGTTCTTTGAAGGTATAGGCTTAATTATGGTAAAGATGGCTTGAGCTTTGTCAATTCAACATGTTTGAGGTTAGTAATAGTTGTTTTCATCAAATTTTGATAGCTCCTTTGCTAATTTTAGTTTATTTGAGCTTAAACATGTAAATATTAATCATAATTACATATTTTGACACATATTTAAGCTAATTTAGTTAAATATTGCTATCCTTTATATAAATATTTGAAAAATTTGCTTAATGTGCAAGTCTGATCATTGTCTCCTACAAAGATAAGACTGACACATCATATTTAAAGCAAGATTTAAATCCCACAAGATGTAATTACCAAGAATCAAGATAAGGTCATGTTTAAAGACTAGATAACCTCTGCTTTCATTAGAAGTTCATAGGAGAACTAGGCAAGACAAAGGTAAGTGTAGACTTTCAAAGTTTTTACCAACTTCACCAATCTAGAGAGATCTTATGTTTGTTCCCTATCAAGGTATGGCTTGGTTAAGTGATTATTTAATCAATATGTTAGGTGTGGTACATGACCTTCCATGTAATCTTGAAAAATACTTACCAACATTTAGTCCTAGTGGCATTGTAACTATTGAAAAACACATTAAAAGTTTCAAAGCTGCATTAAGATTGCTGAATATGACTCATGAAGATGTAGCATGTAGAATATTTCCTTTTAATTTTAAAGATGCTTCCTATGAATGGTTTCTAAAGCTTCCTAGAAATTACATTACTAGTTGAGTTGATTTTAATAATGTTTTCATTGACTAATTTAGTACAATCATTAGTCCTTGTGTCCTATACCAATAATTCACCATGGTGAAAAGGGATGCAAATGAGCCCATAAGATCCTTCAATTCTAGGTTCCAAAAAATGTTTAGTAAGACCATAGCTCCTTACAGAACTAGTGAGGCTTTAGCCTTGGAAATCTATAAATATGCCTTGGATTTTATGACTTTTATGTTTATAAATAGAGTTGTTAGACTAATGCATATATTAGCTTTAGCTTATGTTGAGGCTATGATCATTAATGACCAGATACAACTCCAAGGACAATTGGCATACTCCATTCCTAATTATAATTGATATTTACCCATTCTAAATGTTATTTCTAATGCCAAAAAAAATGTCTACCTTGAACCAAATTCCAATCTTGAACCAAATACCATTGAGACATGCTCATCCTACTAAAAACCTAGGATTCTTGAACAATACTATCAATGGATATCATCCATAATATTAGAAAGATTTAATGCCTACAACTAATTATAATACTCAAGTTAATAATTCTAAGGCACTAAAAAATGAGAGTGATTTTATCCTCAAGATGGTTTGAAATATTAGCATCAACTTCCTTCAATTAAAAAAGCAAGTAAGCAATACTAGAGAGGTAGGAAATTATCCTTTCAAAGGTTCAATAGGCCCATTAACAAATTTTTGAATGATAGTTACCACAACAACAAGAACCATGATCCATCTGATAGCAAGAATGTGCCTGATATAAATCTTATTGATGTTGCTTTACCTAACTATTGTAGAGTTAATTTCACTTATAAGCATGGGGAAATATACTATGTCAAGTTTTGTAATTCTTTTAAAGATTTCCAAGAAGAATTAGATACTTTTGAAGTTGTACCTAATAAGGATTGTGATGTAGATATATCAAGATCTTCAAGGTCATCTAGATCTGTTGATTCAAATCTTATGGTGGAGACATTTGAGTTACCTTCCCAAAAGGACAATGAGCCTGAGGATATTCCTGAAGAGATTCATGTTTTTTAGTATTTCTAAATAAGACTTATCCTTTGAGAAATTTGGAGAAGAATGAATCATTGACCACTTCAACTCCTCTAAATAACTTTGAGACCTCCCCTTATACTACCTCAGACAACAATCTAGAACATCCCAAGGAAAGTAATTATAAACCTAATGTTGATACATCTAATTATTCTAATAGGACTGGGTATAATATAGTAGAGGACATGAAAAATATCAAGGCTAACATTCCCTTGCATGAGTTGACATAGATTAATAAATAGAGGGATCTATTGTTAGAATCTTTATCTAAAAATCTTGGTAAGTCTCAAAAGTTTGCACATGATAATGTTGTACTACACAAAAGTAAGGTAGATGTTTATCCTTTCTTACTTACATTTAGGATCTTTGGTAAGAATCTACATAATTTTTTATTAGATTCTGGTGCATCTACAAATATTATGCCTAAGGGTATTTATGAATAATTAGGTTTGACTCCCATTAAATTTGATATAGTTTTAACTCAATTAGATAAATCAAGAGTCAAAGTGATTGGTGAATTACTAAATGTTCACATGCAGATTGCCTCAAAGCCAAGGATCCAATAGTTTATTGATTTCCAAGTGGTAGACATCCCTGATGCTTATGGGATGCTATTGAGTAGAGATTATACTAGGAGCTTGAATGGTTATATGTCAAAAAATTGTTCACATATGTGGTTGCCTTGGAAGGGAGTCCCCAACCAAATAAGGATATAAAGGGAGCTTAAAATGAAGCATATGATCACTAAGTATAATTTAATCAATGAGAGGGTCAACATGGTTAACTCAGATCTTGGTGTTTACACTCTTTACACCACAAAGGTATGTAACTCTAAAACCTCTCATGCTTTGCCTAGATTATGGAAACTTTATTTTGATGGTGCGAGATGTAAATCAGGTTTGGAGTAGGAGTGGTGTTAATCAATCCCATTGGGAAAGAATATAATACCTATTAAAAACTTTAGTTCTCATGTACCAATAATTTGGCTAAGTATGAAGCATTTATTCTTGGATTACAATTTGAAATCAAGTATGAGGCCAAGGAAATATTAGTTTTTGGTGATTTTTAACTAATAGTCAATCATGTCAAGAATAAATATCAATGCAAGTTGTCCTATCTCAAGAAGTATAAATTTAGAGTGTGGGACTTAATTGAATGTTTTGATGCTTTCAACATTATGTCAATCTCTAGGGAAGAAAATAAGGCTATTGATGAACTTGATTCCAATGTAGCTAACCTTATGCCCCTATAGTCATATAAAATGTGAAAATTGGTAACTTGAGTGTGGCTTATGACACCCAACCCATAGGTCCCTCTTGCTTGCTCTAATGACTCCCATAGGCATCTTTTCACTGATTCCTAGTCATTTGTAGCCTTACAAATAGTGATTCCACCTCCTTTAAGTAGCATTTCCAGTGATGAATGCATCCCCTAGGTCCTATTCCTTCAAAACTCTAGTGCCTAACTTGGACTGTAGCACTGGATCCTAGGGTGTATATTTTTGGTGCTCTTGTCCAAGTGCATTTTTACCTCCAATGATCATTTCCTTCCAATTCCTATTCCTCTTCTTGTCGGCCTAACATGAATACATTCAACCCATGACCAATAGATCCCTATAAAATCCCATTCAAAGTTCATTTAGAAGGGGTTGGTAAATATCACAAAACAAGCAATAATACAAGCAATAATACTCAAGCATACTTACCTATTCTCTACATACAACCATCCAATATAGATACAAGCACATCCAAATCCTTATACTAGTCCTTAACCATCTCAAACACACCTAGTTTTAGCATTTGCATCTTCATACACACTATTTCACAAATCATATCAAGTGGGAGAACTAAATATGGCTTGATCCCTCTTCAGAGTATTGGTATGTAGGCAACATGCCCACACAAGGGGTGTGGATACACATTCAATGGATATTACACACACTAACCCTCCCCTCTTTTTCAAAGTTCATCAAAACAAAATGGAGTCGTTTGAAGACTAAATCAACTCTACAAGGAGTTTTGCATACATCCAATAGTCAAAATTTCACAAGTAGTCTTACATAGACACAATAAACAAAACCCAAAATGCTCAAGTCTCCTAGATGATAATGGTAAAAGAGGACTATAATGTTGGACCCTAGGGTGTCTTATTTCAATGCTCCTATCCTCTCATAAAAAAATGCTAGATCTTAATTTTTGATAGTGTCCCAGTTCTACATAGTGAATTTTAGACCTACAACAACTATCTTAGTCAGTTTCCAGCTAAGTCTTATTTTCTTCACATTTATTACTATTTTTAGAAAGGTTAAAATTAAAATTAGTTTATACAAATTAGTGGCTTAAATATTGTAATATTATTTAATAATTTAACTAACTCAGACATTTAACTAAATTAGGAATATGACTCCAATATTTCTAAAATTGTTAAATCATTTGGTGAACTTGACTTACTTTGGTTACACATAAAAACCCTAGAAATCTTAGGGAATTAAAAAAAAAATTATAGCATTTTTGTAATATTTTTATTAATATTTATATTATAAATTCATGTTTAAATTTTTAAATTTACCTTATTAATTTTAAAAATAATTTATTCCAAACCCTAGTTGAATTTACTAGGTCCTTTTCACACAAAAACCCCAGGAATAATTTATTGCTAATTTTAGAAACATTTTATAATTTTTTACTTGCATATTTAAATCATAAATTCACTATAATTTTTAAAATTCTATAGTAATTTAAAAAAATTATTTTTCTTCCAAACCCTAGTTGCACATACTAGGTCCCTATAAATCAAGAATTTCTCAATAATGTTCTGATTTTTTACTTGAATATTTAAATAAAAAATTTAATTTAATTTTTAAAATTCCATAGTAAATTTTAAAAATATAATTTTAAAAAACCCTAGTTGCATATAATAGGTCCTCTTTGATTTTGAGGTATCACCTTACATCTAAAATTAGATTTCACATAAAAAATAAACAAAAATGGATCTCACTTATTTATAAAATTTTCTTGCATTTTTTGCAAATAATAAGGAGACCATACTTGGTCCTATCATGTACATGAATGACAAAGTTTACCATATGTTAGTACAAATCTTCATTCTTTGTATTTCATGCTTAATTTTCATAATATGGGATGATATTAAGAAAGTTAGTGATAAATATATTAAGATACCTCTTGCCTCACCTTCCTTGGAGCCATTACTCCATGCTAAGCTATGTTGCATGGTCCAATTTTCTCTTCCCTAGGTCACTAACTATCACTAGAGAGCCCAGTTGACACCCTTTATCCCTCCACCACCTCGACCTATCAATTATCTTTGCTTTCCTAATGTAGCTACTACTAGTCCTATTAAAATAGTAGATAATGTGGTTAGAGTTATTAATCACTGTACTACCATGCCTCCCCACCTAGTTAGGATCCCTGATATCCTCCTATTCCTTCCCATCCTAGGCCCAACCCACCCACATAGGTAGATTTGCATAAGGCATATGACAGTGTTAATCAGTTGCAAAATATACCAACTAAAATTTCCATGTTAGAACTACTTCAAAAAGCCAATATGTTTAAAGAAATTATTTATCAGGCACTCACTCAAACTTCTATGCCTATCAATTTAGAGCCTTCTTATTTTGCATTAGTGGTTAACACATTGAAAACTATAGAAGATGATATCTCTTTTGATCATGAGGATATGCCATCTTAGATAGTTATTGATCAAAATTTACCATTATTCATACAAGATCAAGTCAAAACCAACACAATTAAAAGTGTTCTAATTGATAGTAGTTCTGGACTTAATATATGTAATATTACATTCTTACACACCACCAACACCATCTTCACCACTTCCACTGAAGCCATCTACTACCAGAGCTAAACATCCTAGAGGAAACTTAGCATCTTCACCAATAGAGTAACTTTCAATTTTATATTGACAAGATAACACCATTTTGAGTGATAGATCTATGATTACACATAGAGCATAGATCTTATTGACACTTGAGGAGATAACCACCATGCATACAAAATCTGCAGCATATGATGATACTAATGATGATGATCTATAGGCATTTGATGATGGACATGATCCCTTCATCCATATCTATCCCCATTGAGATCCATCCTTATAACCCTTACCCCCTTCAACCTAGTCTTTTACATCATTATGTACATATTGCTAATTCAAAATTACTTGTATATAACTTTCTTTCAAATAACTTGTACATAGTTTCTTAGTATTTCAAGTATATAGTCTTCTTATTATTGATTGTACATAGCTTATGTCAAATACAAAAACATTAAAATATGTCAAAATACTAAAAAAAATGTAACATTTCAAAATAAATAAACATTCAAATAATTCAAAAACACAAAAACATCTCAATTGTATGCATTATCCATGCTTTACATTTCTATTACTAGGCTAGACTTACATTCTACTATTATATGCTATTGTTTGTCAATTTATCTACATTACCATGCTTCACTTGATCTTCTTTGAGTGTGTGTAGTGACATCTAGATCCTTGATTGCTTCACTCTATTCATTAAGGTGGCATCCTACTTCTACATTTGAGACATACATCGATACATTTACCCACTGGGGGCATATTCTACATGACTACACCATCTAGGTTATGTCATTACTACACCACACACTCTAGTTATCATGTTGATGTACATTATTTACTAGCTTACATAGATTACTCTATTGATATTTCACTAGTATATATCACTTGTGTATTTCTTAGCATATACCTAGTCTTGTATTACATGTCTTTCATACTTTCACTTCTTACTTTGATTAGTTAGATGAGATCATATTTCTAATATATTTACATGATTTCCTTTATTTCTTTGCATAGCTAGATGTGATTGCATTTATTATTTCCTATTTTATCTCCTATATGTGCCTTAGGACATTTTCTAATATCCTTTGCTTTTATCTTGTGTGTACCTTAAGACATTTACCAATTTCCTTTTCTTGTACTCTTCTATGTGATTGTGGATTTCACACCAACCTTGATTATTTCTAATTTTATGTGTATGTCACATTTGAACATGCCTTATATGCTTACTTTATGGTTTGAGTGGCATGTGCCCATGTCCCTTATTTGATTGGCCCCTTGGCCACCCTTGTATTCTTCTTACTTTTTGTCTTGTGTGCTTGTTTCTTATTTACTTTTCAATTGTTTGCAATGACATGATCCATATTATGCATACTCTTATTTTCTTGGATGTCATGATGGACATCATGATCCATCCCTCCATGATAACTAACAACTAACACTTCTAGTTTTAGTTCATTATATCAAACATGCTATTACATTGTTATATCTATCTAGGCATACCCCTATTGATCTAATAAAATCCATACAAACCATGCTATATCTTGAGATATCTTATCAATTATCATTACTATATCATGTATTCTCATAGCATAACACACTTTTAATTCTCTTTCTTCTAAATATAGTCATTACATGGTATTCATTCCTACCCTAAAAAGAGTGGAGAAAAAATAGGGGTTTTATCACAAAGAATAGAGCTCCTACTGGATAAGCATTCAAAACACCCATAGCAACAAATAGACTTCAAACCAGGTAGAACAAACCAAGAAAATAGTGAAAATTATAGAATAATCATCAAAATTAGCCCAAGACAATAGTGTCAAGATTGGACTATAGCACTAGACGATAGGGTGTCTATTTTTGGTGCTCCTATCTAAATAGCAAAAAAAATAGAGTTTTTAGACAAAGGTAGAAAGGTAAGCTTAGCTATAGTTTTAACATTCAAACCAGTTCAGATACAATAGTTTTAGTATAGTTTTTCTTAGAGAATCTAGATATAGGGGGCATCATGTGTGGCATGATGGCTCTCACTTTTAGTTTTGTATAAGGAAGTTGGTATAACTTCTAAATTAGAAGCCATGTTTTAAACACTAGTGATTAGGGGTAATGTACATGGCATATTTGACTTATTTTATTTTTGAGTTTAGTACATTACCTAGGCATTCTTATTAGTTATATGCCTTATTCCATCTAAAAGTGGTTGGAATCATTTTGGAGTGAATTTCACATAAGCATAACCTCCACATTTCCAAGTGGCTTCCACATAAACCGATTGCCCAGTTTTGGAGTGGATTTCATACAAGCCTAATCTCCACCTTTTTTCCAAGTTGGCCAAGAGTGGCCTAGTTACTAGCACACATTCACATATCCATACTAGATTATTAGAATATATATCAATCATGAGCTTTAGGAGCCATCTCATATGGCACACATTTCATACTAGTATTAGTTCATAACTTCACTTAATGGGGAAATGATGGAGCCAAAGGACTATATAGCCTTTGTATTCTTAAGCCATCTACTCAAAGGGATTGGATACATAGTCCAAATATTGATTAACACATGCATGATCACATAGCTTCATTTAGTGGGTGATGATAGAGCTAAAGGGACATCATTTGCATTTTTGATCCAATTTTGAGGAATTGAACACTCAACTCCATTCATGATATTACTCTTGGTATAACACATACCCAACATTACTCAACATTATCCAGCATCACTCAACATCACAATAAGTTTTGTATTAGTCTGCATACTTGATGAGGTGTATTCATTCTTTTTTCTTCCTCTCTCTCTCTCTCTCTTACTAGCTTTGTACGTTCTTATTTTTAGAGATAACATATCTAGTAAGAAATGATACTCTTTGTTTTATATTATAGATTTACACTTTATGACATGATCTCTCTATACACACCTAACATCACATATCTTCATGAGTTTCACCTTTGTAGGTAAGTTTAGGTATATTTTCTATTTTTCTTTTATCTTAGTATTTCACTTTGCTGCATCACTAGAATAAAGGGCGGCAAATGTAGTCATATAAAATGTGAAAATTGGTAACTTGAGTGTGGATTGTGACACCCAAACCATAAGTCCCTCTTGATTACTCTCATGACCCTCATAAGCATATTTTCACTGATTCTTAGTCATCTATAGCCTTCCAAATAGTGATTCCACTTCTTCTATGCAACATTTCTAGTGATGATTCCATTCCCTTGGGTCTCATTCTTTCAAGACTATAGTGCCAGACCCAAGGGTGTCCATTTACAACACTCTTATCTAAGTGTATTTTTACCTCTAATGGTCATTTACTTTTAGTTCCTATTCCTCTTCATTTTAGCTTAATGTGAATTCATTTGACCCATGACCAATAGATCCCTATAAAATCCCATTCAAAGTTCATTTAGAAGGGGTTGGAAAATATCACAAAGCAAGCAAGAATACAAGAAAGACTACTCAAGCATACTTTACTATTCTCTATATACAACCATCTAATATAGCTACAAGCACATATAAATCCTTATACCAATCTCTATCCATCTCAAGCACACCTAATTTTATCATTACATCTTCATACACATAATTAGACAAAATACATCAAGTGGGAGAATTATATATGGTTTGATCCCTCTTCAGAGTATTGGTATGTAGGCAACATGTCCACATAAGGGGCGTGGATACATGTTCAGTACATCTTACACACACTAACCCCCCTCTTTCTCAAAGTTTATCAAGTCATAATGGAGTCTAGGGTTTGAAGACTAAATTAACTATATAGGGAGTTTTTTGGACATACAATAGTCAAAATTTCACAAGCAAGCTCACACAGATACAATGAATAAAACCTAGAAAGATCAAGTCTCATAGAAAATAGTGGAAGAAGAGGACTATAGCATTGGACCCCAAGGTGTCCTATTTTGGTGCTCCTATCCTCTCATAAAATAAAGGCCAGATCCTAATTTATGATAGTGTCCTAGGCTTACATAGTGAATTTTAGACCCTACAATAGCCATCTCAGTTAATTTATAGCCAAGTCTTATTTTATTCACATTCATTACTATTTTTATAAAGTTTAAAATTATAATTAATTTATATAAATCAGTAGCTTAAATATTGCAATATTATTTACTAATTTAATTAACTTAGACCCTTAACTAAATTAATAATAAGACTCAAATATTCCCAAAATTATTAAATCAAGCCCATCAAAGTTCCAAGTTACAAAACCTTACAATTGAATTAATCCCATATCCCTTAGTGCTAGATAACATCAACTATTTGTAGGTGTTCAGTGATGATCAACTGATCATAGACTTCATGACTAGTTTAGGAATGTTTGAAGGTCACATTATTGATGAAGTCAGTCTCTTTGAAAATGATAACATTGAAAGTAAACTTGATGACAAGATCATTCAAAGGCATGATATCCTTAGAGAGACCCTTTGATTCTGATAGACTAGATAAAGCAACCAAGACTCCCAAAGTAAGTGGGAAGGATTATAATGCAATTAACCTTGGATTTCAAGGTCAACCTTAGCTGGTTAATATTGGTACAATCTGTATAAGCATTGAGTCTAAAAGATCCAAATAAATTCTAACCAAATATAAAGATATCATATCATGGTCCTAGGATGACCTAAAAATCTTTGATCCAAAGGTCATAACTTATACCATACCTTTGAAATAAAATTGTAAACCTTTCAGACAAAATCAGAGGCCTATCAACCCAGTCTTAGAGCCACTTATATATAGAGAGGTTATAAAGCTCTTATATTTTAAGATTGTGTTTCCCATTAGGAATTATACTTGGGTTGATAATTTCATCCTAGTTAGGAAGAAAAATGGTGAAATCATACTATGCATTAATTTTAGAAATCCAAATAGAGAATCTGAGAAAGATAATTACCCCCTACCTTCTTTTGACCAAGTAATACAAATTGTTTTTAGTTCTACCATGATGTCCTTTCTTGATGGTTTTTTATGGTATAACCAAGTTATGGTAAATCAAGAAGATATGATGAAAACTAAATTTACTATAAAGTGGGGTACCTTTGCCTATACAAGAATGCCATTTGGATTGATAAATGTATGTGTAACCTTCCAAAGGGCTATAGATCATGCTTTCCAAGGTCTTATAGGTATTTGCATTATTATATACATATATGATCTAACTATCTTTTCAAAGAATAAGGAAGACCATATTTATGCACCTACAATAGGTATTTGAAATATGTAGAAGGTATGGGATTTCTCTCAACCCAAAGAAAAGTATTTTCTATGTTACTAAGGGAAAACTATTAGGACATGTTATCACTAAGGAGGGAATCTTTATAGACCCTGATAGAGTAAATAAAATATCTAATATAAAACCCCCTAATAGTAGGACGGAATTAAAGTCATTCTTTGGTAAAATAAATTTCATAAGAAAGTTTATTTCTAGTTTTACAAAAATAGTAAAGCCTTTGAATGACATGTTGAAGAAAGAGGCTAAGATCACTTGGAATGAAGAGACAAAGAAGGTTTTCAAGTACATCAAGGAGTAAATTGGAAAAGCCCCTATACTGATAATCCCAAACTTCACTAAAGATTTTTATCTTTAATCCTTTGCTTTAGATCATATAGTATCTATAGTTATAACTCATTAAATGGATGGATGTGACCATCAAATAGATTTCATGAGCACTAACCTTAAAAATATTGAGTTAAAATACTCTTTGATTAACAAATAATCATGTGATTTGGTCAAGGAAGTAAAAAGGCTTAGGCATTATATCCTTATAAATAAGGTGTATGCCATTCTACTACACCCTACCACCAAGCTTAGGCTAGGTCAAAATAAACTAGACAAAAGGAGAGGTAAGAGGATGTTTGTACTGCAAGGATATGACATTATGATGAAGACTACTAAATTGGTAAGGTACCAGGTTTTAATTCAATTTATTGCCAATACTAACCCCAAATTAAGTGTTATGCAAGTATAAAAGTAAAGTTTTAGACCTAATGATTGGTATGATCCCATTGTCCACTTAATAATCAATGGTTATTACCCTATAGGGTTAAGTAAAGAATAAAGGAGAGCTCTAAGGCTCAAGGCAACTCACTTTTTGATCAAGGATGGAGTGTTATATAGGATTAAATTTAAAGGCATTTACTTGAGATGTGTCTCCAAGAGTAAAGTAGTTGAGATCATGACCAACTTCCATGAAAGACTAGGAAGTGGACATCCATCTAGAAGGACTAAAACACACAAAATATTAAGGGCTAGTTATTACTAGCCTAATATCTTCAAGGATGCTCACAAGCATGTGAGAGAGTGCTAGTCATGTCAATTATTCAACACCAAAAATCCTAAGGCAACCATGCCACTAAGACTAGTAATGATTGATAAACCCTTTGCCTAATGGGGCTAGAATTTGTGGGGGTCATTAACCCCAATTCCTCTAATGGTTACAAGTACATTCTAACTGCTACTGACTACTACAATAGATGGATTGAGGTAGTGGAAACTAAAAAGTGTAGGACCAAAGAGGTGATCACATTTTTAGAATAAAACATATGCACTAGGTTTGAGACACCTATATCTATGGTATGTGATAATGGATATGTTTTTATATCCATATAGATTATAAAATGGGAATATGATAATATCATCATCCTCAAGTTCTCATCAAACCATTATCCTCAGGGAAATGGAGTCTCTGAATCAACAAATGAGAACTTGATGAAGGATATAAATAAGTTTGTAGCTGATAAACTTAGAATATGGCATAAGCTACTTAAGTATCCCTTTGGGAAGATAGAACTAGAATCAAACAAGCTCTCAAAGCATCACCATTATTGCTAATTTATGCTCAAGAACCCATCTTCCCCATCACCTTCAAGTTGCTAATATATAGGTTCATGCAAGAGTACATAGAGAAGGACCAATAATTTTAAAGTTCAAGGTTGATGGACATCATATAGATGAAATATGCAAGAGAAGAGGCTTTTGCTAATTTTAGCAGACACCAAACCATAGTCAATAGGTGGTTTGATAAACATTCAAAAATAAATGTGTTCAAGTAAAGAGACTTAGTTCTTCTTTGGTACAAGGCATTTGAATCTAAGGGTAAACATGAGCAATTCACACCTTTATGGATAGGTCCCTACTAGATAGCTGAGATACTTGGAGACAACACCTTTAAGATAAAAGACTTACAGGGAGTAGAGTTCATGCTGCCCAACAATGGTCAATTACTCAAGCACTAATTCTCTATTTCCCCACCTAGGGTCTTCATGACATGATTGTAATTCTAGTTAGAGTTAGTGTAGGTAGGCTAGATTAGTTTTTTCTGCTCTTTCCTTCCTATCCCTTGTTTGTACATATATATATATATATATTTTTTTTTTTTGTTTATTTCCTTACTTTATATATTCCTAATTTTTGTTTGGTGTGTTTCCTTTCTCCACTTTTTTCCTTCATTCCAATAATTCCTAAACAGTCCCTCAGCTCAAGATTCATATGATTCCTCAATGAAACCTCATAATTCAGGTATGCAGGTGTGTTCTCTCAACATTGGTTGATCATGGATTATTGAAATAAGAGCTTAATGTTATAATTTAAAGAAACTAGTAAATAATAATGAATAGGTTAATTTCTCCTTGAGATTATGAACTTTGTTCTAATCAGAGTTTGGTTCTATGAAGGATTACACATGCAGGGTGAAAGATTATATTATTAGGATACATTGATGCTTGCACTTAAATAACATTAATTTTTTGGGATAAATTTTATAGCCAAGGGTGATTATCTGAAGACCAAACACTCAACCATATCTTTAAACCTAGATAACTTGGTTCCCAACTTATGCTAGAAAGTCAAAATGTCTTTAAAATACAAAAAAAAAATAATCTTATTGCAAAATTTAAGAGCTTTTTAAGCAAATGTAATTCTAGTAATCTCCACCAAGGATATGGAAGTCTGACTAGTAGTGGATCAAGGCCTTGACAGGAGCCAAAGGCACTATATCAGGGCTATGGATGCCTGGTTAGAACAATTCCTAAGCCTCCCCTGAGCTAAAGCATGGTTCTTAATGAACATCCAAACATGTTGAAAGTTAGTGTTAATGATTAAAGTTATGAACCTAGAAGTTGTTCTCCAAGTCCTATGGTAATTAGTAAGTGGAATAAAATCACACACATATCATGGTTGTCTTGATGTTTGATCCTAATCCTAATTTTTTAATATTTATTCTAACCATGAAGTGATCTTAATAATGGTGCTTGGTCAAATAGAAAAAGGAGCTTAATTATTAGTCTAAACTAGAGTCTCTAAATTATAAAATATTGGTATGTTTCCCCTAGTAGTCACCATTTGTTGAGATCAATATACACCTATTTCTAAAAAATGGGGACCCTTGCATTAAAAATTGTTTTTTGTACCCTAAACTTGAAAATTCATTTGATCAGAGTATCACTAGAATATTTTACATTATATCTATATGTTTTGAATATTTTTTCATGATTATAAGGTTGGTAACATATGATATTTATGTTTTATGTCATAGCTCTAATGGAGTCCATTTGGAATAATCATTGTTTAGGTTTTATGATTTAATAATGATTTGATCTTTTACTAGCCTTTGGTCTATTGAAATCAAATTAAATTCATGTCTAATCTTATTAAAACCCTAACTCCAATTACCTTAGCTCATGTTCTTTGAATTAAAATTCAATATAGTGGGAAAATTTTACATGAGAATGTTTCAATTATGACATGGAATTATTTCAATTTTTATCCTAAGGCTTAGTCATATTTTTTCAACATGACTAAACCTTAGGCTAACAATCTTATGCTTGGTCCCTCTATGTCTTGTGACCTCCTAGTCTATTTTATTATTGGCATGGTATAACTAGCATATGGTCCCCTTTGTTATAAATCTTAGCCTAGATCCTTACCCTAAGTTTTATCATATTTATTAATACAAACCTTAGGCTAAGAATTTAGGACAGGTCTTTTATTTCATGAGGTCCCCTTTAACACATCTCAAAACATAGCTTAAAACTTTAGACTAAAGATTTATTCATATTTATTAATATGAATGAAAACATTAGTATAAGACTTTGCTTAAATTTTGTGTTCTTTGAGCATTGGCTTAAGCATCATTTTATTTACAAGATCAACGGTCCACATTTGTTTGAATGATTGAGATCCAATGGTGTGAGCTTAAATACAAAACCTAAGCCTAAGATAAAGTTTGATCATATTTTGAGGATCAATGATATGTGTTTGGTTAGACATAATTGATCTAATGATGCATATTAAGTTAAGACTTCAACAGATCCCCTGGACAAGTGAGAAGGTGAAAAGTGTCATACTCATAGTTAAACAACATTAAGTAGCCAATGACATTTGACCCTGTGGATTAAGATCTAATGGTCTGTGTTTGATCTTATGAAGATGATCAGATGGAGTGTAGCCAATGTTGAAAAATCAAGGACAAATGTGAAGATGACATGTGGAATACCTACAAGCCATGAATTAAATCTTGAGCATATCTCAAAGATCTATGGTACATGATGTAGCATACACATTTTGATCAATGGTCTATAGAGAAATAAGTACAATTAGGTAGATCAAGATCAATGGAACATGGCTATTTCATGAAATTGAGATCAATAGTGTAAGATCAAACAATAATTTTCAAAAGACAATGGTCACCTTTTTAAATATTAATGGACAAGATGCCATGGTGATACCATGTTGGATCCACATAAGATTGATGTGCCAAGTTAGATATTTTTGGACCCAAGAAATACAAAGGTATAAATGCAAAAATTAAAGCACAATATAATTAATGAAGCTCACATAAATTCAAATGGTTACCACTATTAAAGCACTGTAAGGAACATTAAAAAAAACCCTAGCACATCTAGAAGCCCTATTTTAACCCTATGATCATCATAATCAAGCTAAGAAAATTGGTTTGTATTTTGATCAAAGATAAATTGATCTAGGATTGAATTATAGACTAATGGTAAGCAATTTAGAGAGATTTATAGCCATGACAACCTAGAAAAGTGTCTCCAGAGAAGATGTAGAACTCTATCTAACCTTAGATGTAGAAGGGAGAGTTTTCAAGGATACACAATTCAATGCCATAAGTTTAAATATTAGGGATAATAACTAGTCAAGATTGCTTAAGACCATCAAGAACCAATATCCCATCTTGAGATAAGATGAGAAGAATATGTCATTGAGAAGGCTCTACTACTATATAGTTACCATTCAAATGACTAGTCTCCATTACACCATAATAAAACCCAAAGTACTACATTGTATAGATGTTATCTTTTGTATTTTTAAAGATTTTAAAATTGTTAGGGGCATGTTAGTAAATGAGCACACTCATAGGAATATAGCTTATATCTCTACCATAGCCTTTGAAAATTATTATAATTTACTTAAACCCTAGATAAACCAAACCACAATCAATAATTAGGCTAAGGAAAATGACTTGAATACCATTCTTTCCCTATGGTTATATTCTAGAAATTAGGTATTTTTAGATTTCAATGGAAACATTCCCATTAGTCAGTTTAGACCTAGGATAAGAATGATAATGGCTTTGATGAATAAGATATGTGGAAATCCAACCACCATGTATGTGGACAATATTTGGGTGCCCTTAGTCTATTTTATGGATGAAAAATAGCTCACCCTCCCTTGGTGAAGTGGTCAACACTTTTTTGAGTAGATATATCTATATAGTTAAGAAGAAAACCAAAAAATAGTTCTACATGATGTTATACCTCCTAGATGCCTTGCTTGCTACCAGAAAGATCCTCAACTTAAGAGAATGGTCACCTAACAGGACACAAATAGTCTCTTAATACTATTCAAAATTCCACATATTAAAATATAGGGACCACATCTGATTTATATGTGACTATGTTTATCTAGCCCTATTCAAGGACATAACTAGGAATCCAATTCCAAGAGTCAGCCCCTTGACCAAAAAGGCAATTGAGGCCATGGGAGACATATGGTTGTATCCAAATTACATAATCATTAGGGTTGAAGGAACATAATGAAATTATCTTAAATTATCAATTCATGTCCTAAATAAGTTAGCTGAATAGGAGGTGGCTTACCAATTGTGTAATGTAATAGATGGTTTATTCAAAACAAAGAGGAAGGGACTGCTTCATATCTTCCTCTTAACCATTGGAAGGACTATTTTTGCACCATGGGACAACATTGAGATTGCTTCCAAACACATGACCTCATTTAATCTCAAAATGGATTATCTAAGACAATGGGATCCATAGGGGAAGGTTAAATAACACTTGAAAGATAAGGGAATCAATGTAACCTATGATCATTAACTTGGTGCTTTTGATCTTATATATACAAAGGCCTCTTCATTTTTAGAGGTCACCTTCAGGGTGAAAAAGAACAATATTAAACCAAAGTCTATAATGCAAACGGAATAAAAAGCTAATGGAAAATGGTAATTGGGGCCAAGGAAATACCATTTGCTAAGTGGTACACCTTCTAGACCTCTACCAACCTAGTTACAAATAGAATCTAGACCTGAGGCATAATTTGAGAAAAGGCCAAAGGATAAAAGGCCCAATGAAATTACAACTTCCTCAACTCAAGAAGAGGAGTAGGGATCACCTATGGAGGAAATCTATGTGGTAGCACTAGACCCTAGTGAAATAATTGAAGATGCTCTAAAATTACTATCATCAACCTATGAGTCTGAGGATGAGGAAATGGAGGTATCTAAAGAATAAAAGGGGAATGAAGTATTGGACATAGATATTATACAACCCCCAAAATAAAATCTAAATTTTCCATTATCATAATGAAGAATAAGAAGCCCAAGGTGACATTAACTCATCCTTTAAGTGAAGTTAATCTCTTCAGTGAGGAGAGCTTGATTCAGGGACTAACCATTCTTGAATGATTCATCTATGTAAAATTGCAAAAGGTACCTAACATTCACCATCCTTGGACATTGGTGCAATCAACTAACATTTCAATGATTGAGGAAGCCAAACCATGTATAATTATGTTGTAGAAAGAGGAAGAGAAAAGAATGATTACTCCAAGAGAATCAAGTGGAGCACAATTGGAGACTCCAACTCCACAAGTGATATAATCTTTATTTGGTGTCAAATTTTACCCAACCACTACAAGTTTACAAAGGGTAACTAAGAATAAATCCATGATTGGTGGGGAGGAATTCACTTTCAAAAAAGTGGAACCCTTTGTTGGATTGACACCAGTTGGGGGATAGAAGCATGGTGAAGATCCAATATTTGAAGAAAATGTCCTTGAAGTGGTTCATGCTTGGATAGATCAATTATAGAAAATGATCAAAGGCATCCTATAGCATAAAAAAAACCTGAAATAATAAGCTATCTTATCAATTTAAGAAGTTAGGTATAGGCAATTTGAAGACACCATGACTAATTTATTTAGTTCTTTAAAGTTAGTCAGAGCTAAGTAGGATGCAATAAGCAAATAGAATAATAAGGATACAAGATAAGTTGGCCAATGGTAGGCTTCAAAATACCAAGTAAAATATTTGATCAAGGTCTTGACAAAAAATCAAATCTCTAAATTTAGGATATAGCCTAGCCTACCTAAATATGGCTATGGCCATATTAATTGATAAGATCAAGGCCCTGGGCAGCTAGTCCAAGTAGATGGAGGACATTTCTAAGGACCTCAAGCAACAAGAAGATAAAATGTTTCATGTGTTGGATATCTTGATCAAAGAGCTTACCACACTTAGTCCCTTAGGTCTAATAACTAATGAGGAGTTCAAGCATGAAACTACTCAATTCATGCAAGAAGGAACCAAAGATAAGGGAAATAAGGGGATGATAATAAGAAGGTCATGGGCCTAATTTTGTCATCACAAGAGAAAATAGGAAACGTCAGGGGAATAAAGCAATCTTTGGAAAGGGCTGAGAGGGATACCAAGAACCTAGAAGATTAAGAGGAGTTGTTCATGAGACCCATAATTGATCTCCAACGCACCTGTGAACAACATTATAACATGAAGATCCTATAAGGGAAGCAAAAGATTGCATCATCACAAGTGCTTCTCAGTTAGTTAAGATAGGAAAATTATTTTTTATAAATAAGCTTGTATACTTTTTATAAAGGAATATTCTTTTGTAAATACATGCACAACTTGTAAAGCACATTGCCTATAGGTCAGTCTATTAGGGAAAGTTTAGTGTATTCTAGAGCACTTGTGGAAAGGGAAAGTATCCTAACACTTGTACTTTTGTAATTGGATATAGCTAACTGACATAATTCCTTACATCTTATAAAATGAGCATTTTCATTTGTAAAAAAGGGGGAGTTCTTAGAGCCAAGATCTAATTGTAACTTTTGAGAAATTAACATAAGCAAGGAATTCTATAAAGTTTATCCAAATTTGTTTATCTTTTATTATCCTAGATTCTCTCTCACTTGTTTGTTCTAATTTTTAGATGTGAATGCTTCTTATGAATTAATGATATGTATATTTGAATGTATAGTTGTTAACTTGTGCCAATTCTAGGTTAATTTAAATTCTTTAGGTTCATTTTATTTGCTTACTCTTATTGCATTTGGGCTAATATTGTTTACTTACAGGGGTAAATATTTAAAGTGAACTTGATTCTTATTTACATTATTTCACAGCATCCTTAGATGTTTTACTGATGTCTATTAGGATTTGAACTTATTATACTTCATATTATACATTGATTAAGTGCATGCCTAGATGTTATTTGAGATTTGTCATATGTTTGGAACAAAGATCAACAACATCTCTTCTATGCCTTACTTTTCCTTTTGCTCTTTTTTAAACCAGATCACTCTATCTTAATATTCACTATAAATACCCATCTTAGATTAGTCTTTAGATTAGCTATTGATCATAATTCACCATTATTAGCATAGTATACTTTATATTATGCATAGACTAACTTTTGGCCATGATGGCTCCCAACCAACAAACATTATAAATATTATGAAATAGTTCACTTGCTTTTCCTCTATTCCATCAATAGATAATAGGATTATCACAACCTATAACTCATGCTTTGAATTCTAAAATGAGAAGTGTTCTTGAACATTCTAGGAACCTATGATACATATTTAGGCATAATTTTTTTGTTTATATATGGATCCAATTAAATAATTATTCACACCACTGACACATCAGGATTATGACATGACCCTAAAGATTAGGTTGATTTTATAAAATAGCCATATTTGGGAGCATGTTGTTTTATACCAAAATAAATCATTATTAACTAATGATAATTACCATAACTGATAGAACTGACATGTGCATAGGAATACTAAATTGAGAGTCTAGTGATGTGTGTGTTAGAAATTTAGCAATTTTAAAACAGATAGTGAGGTTATTGCAGGTGTGTAAGAACACAATGAAAGGTTTAAATCATAAGATAGTATGAAAGTGTGAGATGATGGTAGATAAGGACCTTGTTTGAGTGATAAAGTCATGTGTGTTAAATATGTCTCAAGTTTGTCATTGTCAAGTACCAAAGAGCAAATTTTAGTATCTACATGTAGAAATCATAGAATTAATAAGTAATAATTATAAAAAAGACACATGATATGTATTCACACAAGTATAATAATGCAATATATCAATAAAAAAATCACAAGCCTATCACACAATCCTATATGTATCCACACATAACATACAAAGTCACAATAAATGGCATGGCCATGATAGAAAAACAATCATAGAAACATGCATGATAACACATAATGTGAAATAGATTATGCGTCATACAAAGAAAGATCCAAACACAAAAAGAGTCACATAATGAACACCTGGTGTTATGTAGAGTCATATAGAAAGAATGAAACATAAAATAAGTCACATAATGAACATCCCATGTCACACAAAGTAAGAGTCAGAGAAAGAAAAATAATTACCATGTAGAGTTAGAGTCATGAAAATAAATATTCACACAATATAATACACATTCAAAGATCACACCATGTAACATGTAAAAAAATAAATCATGCATAAAATAAACAAGGCTAATCTACATAATTAATATATCTAATCATCACAACTGAAAAATATAGTGTACATACAAATAACACTCTAAGTAATATATTGTAGACACCATTTTTGAATTATATAACACCTTAGTCTTGTACATTGGTAAATACATATCATGGATGTACCTTCAGCTTATAAACCTTTCCTACTATCATAAACTTGCATAAACTATATCTATATGCCTAGTTGCTTATCTCTTAATCTAACCAATGTTATTCTTATGATTTAGGCCTTTGATATAGCCCAAAATGCTATAATCCTGCTTATGTTCCATCTCTACAAGTTCTAGACCTATGCCTATTTTATAGTTACCCAAACACTTGCATCCCCATTAAATGCCTATGTTGATGTAAGTGTCTTATTCCCAACACAAGTGTCCAATTCCCTAAAGTCATCTAATTTGAAATTGAAACATATCTTAAAGGTCAATTTAAGTGATTTAATGTGAGATATTCTCCAAAGGGATTGGTATAAATATAAGATCAACCCTCATTCATTCCACATCTAGCATATACCAAAGAACTCATAAGGAAACTTACCAAAGGCATTAACTCAAGTACTAAAGTGAGCAAAACTTCCTTATTTTATCTTATTTCCATATAAATCATAGGGAAAACACATCTATAGGTCTGAAGTACTAAAAAAGCATTCCGTGAGTCACATTTTCCAAGTTACACACTAGGTCACTCTATATACTTGCTTATCACACATTGCATGATACACACATAAGACAATACATAAAAGATAAATATATAAGTTTGAGGCCCTATTCGGAGTATTGGATATATAGGAAATAATCATTAATAGAAGGGTATTAACCCATTTTTTCAAAACCATTGAATATGAAGATCTAGGCTTTTATCATTTGACAAAGAGTGATAATATATGCTCCAAATCTAAATACACAAAAACAAAGGTGACATAAAACCTATAAGAATATAGGTGGTTGAATCTAATTTTAGTAGGTATTCCATAATGGATACTTGAATCTAAGTTAGACAGTAGTATCAACACAACCATCCTAGGTCAATGCAAGTGTCTATGGATATAAAAGTACAATTTCTAGAATCAGGAGACTAATCCAAAATCTATATCTAGTTTACTTATTTCCAGTCCCAGATATAGATATGTATTATAGTAATAACTAACTAAGTATCTTGATTTCGTTATCATTTCAATAGCTAGTATATATGTAATTTCTATCTTTAACATATAAGCATAATAAATTTAGTATATGTTCTATCTAAGTTTTGAAAAAGTTTGGCCTGCTTTAGAGATAGTATACCATCCTTATGCCCTACGCTAACTCTCACCCCTACAACTCTAGACTCCCCATATCTACATTTTAGGGTTAAACATTTGGTGAACCAAATTCATGTGAATGCAAAATTTTCTAATTCTTATTATTTTTTCAACTAGCTAGGGTTTTTGATTGCTAATATTTTTAGTTCTTGCTTATGTTATTTTGCATGAAACCTTGGCGTAACCCTATATTAGGAAGTGTGCCTATTAAATATATTGAAATTTTACTCCTACCATATTAGATGTATAAACCCAATGAAGAACCTAATCCTATGGATCATGACGATACCAATGTTGAGAATGCAAAACATACTTATGAGGTTATCATAGAAGAAGACTCTTATAATGAAAACCACGAGTCTAATAAAATTGATGCACATGAGCAAATAGATAGTGAGAAATTGAAATAAATTGCATTATTTCATGAGAGTATTCATAAAAACCATATAAATATTGATGAAATCTTAAGAACCATATTAGAAACTAAAAAAGAAAAAACATAGATGAACAAGAAGGTCCATCTGTTGATCATGCTATTTGTACTATGGGTCATCCCCATTTACCAAAAACCATCCCTTTGATAAAATTAATAATTCATACACATAATGGGGGAATGAGATATGTATTTCAACCTTTGTTTCTCGAGACTACTATTGCTACACATATCATTGGAAACCTAAATGTTTCAAGTCAAATACTAGTTTTAATGCCTATATCTACCCAACCTATGGGTATACTTCTTTTGGTTACTATTATAGATTAAATTAGCACCCTTGAGAGGGTGTTTCAAGTACTATCACTTAAGATATATAATGGGAACAATGCTAGGTTTTGGGTTACCTAATAAGTGGATTGAACCTCTAGATTTGGTCTAGCTCCTTTGATGCTTCACCCAAACTATTCCATTAATAAGGAAAGGAAAAATAATGTTGTTATAAATCCTAAATGACGTGATTAACCAATAATATTATTCTTTTACTTGATTTAACATACACTATTTGATGCAAATAATCCATCTCTTTCACATAACCTATAACCTTGACATGACTATCACATGAGTATTTCATTGAGAGGCTCAAGAGTAAATTGTAGTACTTAGGAAGATAAAACTTAACCTTGTAAAGGTAAAAATGATTCAATTCCACTTATAAATCATGCATATACAAATTTAGATCACTAAAAATGACTTGTAAGCATAGTCTTTTCTACACAATGGTGAGCAAATATGGATAACAAGCTAGGAAAGTAAAAAATTCACTAAACAAGATCAACACAATTGCATAGTTAACACATGAAAAAACATATAATCATTAAAAATCAATATTATTTATTTCTTCAAGAGGTTTTCAAGTATAATTTTGGTAAGGGTTTCACTATAACCAATAGAGGTTGTTTCAAAATGCCATTCAAGGCTTGTCTTATAAATAGAATAAAGAGAGAGAAGGTAGGCATAAGAGGAGTTCATTATGATACTCTCATAATTGAATCAATTATAAATAAGAATGAAATTGACACCAAATATACTAGGAGTGTTTTTTCAACCTTCCTCTTAGTATTCTAGGCCAAGTGTTGGTGAGACTCTTCATCAAGGGTGGTATAGAAAGCTATCTTGGCAAACCTAAACTTTTCAGATCTAACTCCTTTCTTAGGGAGTTAAACCTTGGCATCTTTAAGATCAGTTAAAAGTTCCTCAATTGACACTTTGCACCCTTAAAGATTCCATATACTAGCCTTGATCTCTTTCAATGATTCTTCTTCTTTTTGAGATTGGTATTAAACTTCATGACTCTTTCTTTGTTTGTGATTAAGGCATAAATTTCAAAGGAAGGTATGGTTTTGTGCCATAGGAGGCCTCTATTAGACCTTATTGATTTAATGAAGATTTTATTTCAAGTAATGAGGCTTTTATAATTAAATTGAATCCATATTGTAGCTAGTTTATGATTTATCTAGTTAATGGAGTAGAGAGAGAGTTTCTTTGCCATGGATATTCTAAGTAGCCTTTAGGGTTGAGTTTGATCTTTGTCTTTGCTTCATGACTCCAATCTTTATTTGGATGATGTTTAGATGTTTTCCAAGGTGTTTTGATATAATTTTAGTTTTATAAACATTTATATATGCCTAAAATTATTGTTATTGAATCCATATAGGTCACCTTTATATTGGCTCAAATAACCTCTACAACTATTTATGGGAGCTCATCTAGCTCAAAATTTGAAAACTAGCTCAAGAAAGAGATTTTAGGCTAATTTACATACATATCTAGATCACATGTGCCAATACCTTGATTTTTTAGATGACTAAGAGAGGAATGGAGATAATTTAAGTTATATTGGAGATAAACTAATCTATTTTGTGCACTTATAAGGTTCATATACTCCATTGGGTATCTTTAGGGGTTTGACCAAGGTTTAAGTGTCTTCTAAATTCTTAGTGATAGTTCATAAAGCTATGGGATTTGATGAATGAACTAACATAAATAATCTCAAGTGTGAAAACCTTATAATTCAAAAATATTCTTATGATTCCTTTAATATCCTTGTACAAGTTCATACATACCAAAGTTACCCTTGTTGAACAATGCAAACATGACTGTGTGTTCAAAGAAGGTCATCTGGAAATAAAATGCCTCAAATCATTTGGTTTTGATATTAAAATCCATTTTATGGGTTTTTAAATATTTTATGAGATATAACAATTTATTTACCAATGGATTGACCTTTTAAACCTCTAAAATCTACCTTAAGCCCTTAAATAAGGGTTTAAACATAGTCTTACTCAATTGACCCTAACAAGCCTTTTCCTACACTTTCCATGTTTATCAATGGTTAAAAACTTCATGGAATTATACTAAAAATTATCACTCATCCATTTATACTCATAATTTACCAAACACTCAATAATATGTAAGTTTTATTCATACTTCACACACATGCTTGTATGTGACCATTTAGGCCTTTTAGGCCTAATTAGCCCTTTTAAACCCTTTAATACTTTCAATAAATTTGAAAATAAATGGGAAGCTTGTGATAATTTAGTATTAAGATGAAATTACCTCTTTAAATCTCATATACACCTCATTGATTCAAGTAATGATCAACACACTTTCATTAGTTTACACAAAACCTGCTTGTAGGTGTTTTACTGGGTTTGTCTTGATTGTAGTATGAGTGTTATTTTATCATTAGTAGTTTGGTATTTTTTAATGGTGATAACATGTGTATCATAATTATATTTACTATTTTAATACCTATCAAACCTTATTTATCATTATACACATCTCCTTTCCCCCCATTTTCTTATGATAGACGTATATGAGTTGATTATGGCTACCTGACTATAGGATTCAATAGAATGAGCCTTTTTAGACTAGTTTGGTCACTTGATGATGCCAAAAATGGTGAATAATTTTATATTATTATAATTTCCATTTTAAATCCCTCAAACTTCCATTCAACACTACACAACTAGTCTCTTCTTCAATTAAGCCTATGACATGCCTCTAGATGCACTAGATCTTCTTGGGTGTTAGACCTTGAGGTCTAAGTTATTTTTTTCTTGTGATATAATAATTTTTATTCCACTTGTTCCATTGTGAACCTATAATAAATTTCTCTCCATGATTCATTATTTTCCCACATTATTTTAGTCATGCAAATATATTTTCCCAATTCACTTAGTCCTCACCTTAATGCATATAGTCCACTTGTATAGTGCTTGAAATGGTTGCAAGTGATAATTTGGATAGGAGAGATTTATGAGGGTTTTTATAAATGTTTGGGAAGGTGGAACACCTTTTTATACTTGACTCATCTATCCATATTATCAAGGCACTTTGTCACAATGAAAATAATGAGAAACCTTGGAATCTACTCTTGCAACCTCTTGAGATGGACTTTTATGATAGAATACATATATAATTTTAGATATTGATGTGATTGAAAATATTATTTATGGATATATATGATACCAAGGAGATATTAGGGTGTCTTTAAAACTTGTCCATGCTCTTCATAAGGACTTGGATCTTCATGGAGACATAAATATTTCTAAGCTCAAACCTGTAATCACACCATTATTAAAGAATGCTACTCATTTGTGACATGAACAACCATGAATGTGATTAGAGATAGATATATATGAACAATGAGGACCTATAGGTAATTATATAACCTTTTTCCATCAATAATAATCTCAAAACTTCATTGTAAATGCTTAAAACTAAGCTTGTAACATTCAGCTAAAGTTTTATACCTACTAAACTTGTTATAATTCCTTCACAAATCATAGCCATTTAAAATTTTGACTGTTACATGAAAAATTTAGGGTATTAGGGTCACCGTATTTGGCCAAGATATTGGGTGATAACTATCTCTCTCCTATATAGACTGAACATCTGAAAATGACCATTGTGAGCCTACCAAGAGCTTGATGGAGTATCTGATGCAATTTTTGGCTTGTAATGAATTTTTAAAGCTTGTAAAAATAGGATTTAACCTTATTTAATCCATTAAAACATTCTTTGGTCTATTGATATCATTGAAATTCATTTTTTCTTTCCTTCTTGGCCAAGAAATTTCCTTTACAACTATTTTCAAGAGAAATGATTGCATGCTCTGATTCAAACTATCATTTTTTATTTACTTCCTACCTATTTACATGTTATAAACCTTCTCATAGGTCTTGGAACATGAATATGTATGTACCAATACCTTTTATAATCTTCACATTTTCTCATAACTAGCAAGTATAATCTCAATATTGGATTGTATAATAAGAATAAAGAAGTGAAATACCTTAAACTTGTCAAAAATAGCTTAATCTTTATAAATTAGGGAAAAAAAAAATGATCAACTTACTAGATTTATTCTTTGGTTAATTTAGTCAGATTTAGACCATGGTTGTCCTGGAAGGGTCACCACCTTGTCTCCTTAAACATATTTCTCCATCAACTTGAATTCATACTTAACCTTAACTTTATCAAACCTACCTTAAACAATGATAAACACATACTGAAGACCATAAATAATGACTATTTGATGATAAGACAACATGACTTGACTTATCTACCAACTAGAGCATATTCAATGACCTTGGGGGCTACCAAGGATGACACATTACCTATCATATTATATCATTAAATGACTAATACAAGACCTTCATAATTAATATAAACAAAGTTAAGGTCAAATACATCAAAGTTTTTAATGAATCCCATTCATGTTGGGAAAATTTTGGCTAACATCTTTGGTGATGTATTGGGATTGCATACTTACTATGTATCTAGACCAATTTACTTATACCTCTATTGGGATAAAGAGTCATGAATGTTACCAACTAAAATTCAAAACCTTTACAAACTCACACCAAACACCTAAACACAACAATGAGACAAGAAGTAAACACACCCATGTGCCAAAAACACTTAGAGGAAGTGAAAGAAAAACCACACAATAAAACCAACATGTGTCATAGAAAATTAAGGAAAATAAACCACTATACTATTATATGCAAAGCCTCAACACATGTTTAAGGTGATAGAATAGCTCCTTGAACTCAACCAAGATTAAAACCTATGATTTTAGAATATTTATTGCTCCATGAGAATAAACCAACATAGGATGAGTGTTTATCAATGGCAACTTGTTCACTAGGATGATATAGTGATTTACCATTCTTGAAATCCCTACTAGCTGAAATTATATCATTTGAAACTCCTTTGAATGGTTCATTTAGATCTCTTTGAAGATTATTTTACATTGTAGCCTACTTAATATTTCCTATGCCCACTTAGCATTTCCTAATTTGATTCTTAGAGATCATAAGGATATTCAAAATCTCAAATTCATTTGAAATATGATTAGGTAGGTGTCTAGATCCATCAATTTTAAATTATTATTTGATAAACATATCTACAAGTTGATTAAGATCATCTTGGTGTTTATATTGCTCATTAATCTCATAAACATCTATCTTGACTTGATCATGTTTTCTCAGGGTTATCTTCTACCTGATAGGGATTTCATACTCTTTTCTATGCTCATTAAACCTATCATTGACCTCATCATAATGTCTATATCTCTTTTAAGGAGGTACAGGACCACTTACCTCTTCAAACTCCTACATTACGGGATATTACTACTAGAACACACTATCTAGATCTTCTTGAATCTCATTTTCATGGATTTATTATTCTTTGGTAGGTGAAATTGCATCCTAATTATGACTACCATGCTTCACTATACCTATAACATAATCATGTTCCATATGAAATAGATAATATCCCAATACAACCTTTTAAAAAGTATTATCAAAACTTACTTCAAGAAGTTCATCACATTCTTCATGAATATTGTATGTACCCATGCCTATCTCTTCTATGAATTTATATGGATAAAACTAATAATTTTTAGCTCCTGAATCATGAAAGAAGAGGTTAGATAAACCTTCAAGGGGAGAAGTTAGTTCTTGATCAGTATGAAAGTCTTCCTCACCAAGAATGGTACAATTAAAATTTGGGGCTTTAGGCATATAAGGTTTTATGTGAAAGCTAGCCATTGGTTGAGATTGAATTTTGACCTTGGTACCATATGTAGTCCTAAACACCATGTAGGACCAATATGATGCTAAATATCCCCTAATATTGGTTATAAACTCCCTAGATAGACATAGGTAATGTTAAGTTGTGGAGATAAAAGCTTCACTGATGCAAATGGAGGAGGTTGCTGAGTTGTAGAGCAACCGACGTCGGTCTGATCAACCAACGTCGGTCATATCCAGTGTCCAGAGCAACTGACATTGGTTAGGGATCGGCTGACATCGATCAAATAGGAACTGATGTTGGCAACTTGTGTATGCGTGCATTTGCATGCACTTTCAGAACTAGTCTAATTTTAGATGGACAATCAGTTTGCATGTAAAAGACTAATTTTAGTCTTGACTCTGCATTTCTAATTATTGTAATTAGGAAGTCTAATTATTGTTTTCATGGGGTCTATTTAAGAGACCCATGGGGTTGTATTGTAAAAAAAAAGATCAAGGATCAAGGATCAAGGATCAAGGACAAGGAAGAGATCCTTCTGAGTGTAAGATCAGTTGATCTACAGGTAGCAAGATCAGGGAGATCTACATGGTAAGTAAGATCAGTTAGATCTGCAGGTGTGCAAGATCAAGGAGATATACTTGGAGTACTTGGTGTACTGGTAGTATTGTTACTGACTGGTGGAGGGAGCAACTCGGTTGTTTGAGTTGTGTTTGTAATTGGTTTGTGAGAGAAAGAACTCTTGAGGGAGAATTACTGTACGCCCAAGAGGTGTTGGAAGAGTGTGATTTCTTCATTGTATTTCCTTCTGGAAGAGTGTTAATACAAGGTTGTATTATCTCTCATATTCTGTGCTATTTTTGAATTCTAGTTACATATTACTTCTGGTTTAATTCCGTGTTTAGTTGCTTATACAAGGTAATCAAGTGTACTCTTAAGGAGTAGGGATCCTAACAAGTAAACATATAGAGGTAATTTTATTACAAAAATATATGAAGGTTGAGGTGCTAAAATAGTATTCAAATTCAAATTTATTTATGTTTTTTAACTTTAGGGTCTATATTAGACCCATTCATCCCTTGAGGCTCTTAAAAAATGTGAAGAAAATACTTTACCCACCCCCCTAGGTTTCTTCCATTACCCTCTTCTTAGACCTAATATTAGATACTATGGAAGTGTCAATCTTTCTTGTTTATCCCAGTTGATTAATTACACACCAATCTATCTCTTTCCAATTCACTAGAATAAAATCTAATTGAAACTACCTTCCATTAGTTTCTCCTTGAGTATAAACCTTAGCTTGAGTCATAAAAGGTATTGTTCCATATTGAGCCATAAAATCTTGATTGAATGACTCATTATGATAGCTAGACTGATCATGAGGCTGATCATGAGTTTGATACTATCTAAAATATTATACACAATAATTTTGAACATGTACTAAGGCCATTAAATAAGAGGTATCATTTGGATTGAAACTATTGTATGATTTGGCATGAGTAATATACCCTTGACCTTGGGAATTGGCTTGAAAAGGAGGCCTATTGGGTTGATAGGATTATTGGGGATGATAAGGGCCTTGATAAGACTTATAATACTAAGGTTTATGTCTCTTTAAATACACTATGCCATTCCCTTAGGAATTTACCAGGTTATTAAGCTCTTGTATTTCATTTAATTGGCTAGGGATAACTTGTTCATGATTGGTATGTGCAGGGATAGGAGAAAGACATAGAGTAGGAAGATGAATATCAAGAAATAGTGGCATGGGAGGAATTTGGGATATATTTATAGCTTTGATAATATTATTTTCTTTTTTAATTGTAAGTTTATCAACATCAGGTAGAGTCTCTCTTCCCATGGATTGTATCATAACAACTATGTCACTATTCATGGAATTGAGATAGTAAAGGAATGCATAGTTTGGAGTAGGCATTATAAGAGCTATAATTATATCCCATGCCTTTTAGAACCTATAATTAAAATCTTACATGAATTATTGGTGAGCTCTCTATGGTGGTTAATTCTTTAGCTAGGGACAAATGATCACTCTTATCCTCAAATCTCTTAATTGTTTTCTCTCCTAATTCATCCCATGAATCAATGGAAATAGGGGTTAAAGTTATATACCAATCTAAATATTTTCCTATAAGACCAATTTCAAATAATCTAAGGGCCACATTTTCTTGAGTGGTATTATGCATATTACAAAGTTAGCCATATCTCCAATATGCTCAATAGGAGTGATAATGTTTTCTAGAATAAAGTAAGGGACACTCTTAAGGGTTGTCATTAGGATATAATAATATTGTGAAAGATTTAGAGGAGATCTATTGTTTAAGGCCAAAAAAGGTATATTTATATCCATTCTACTAGTTTTAGGAAAACATAGATTATAGGGAAAATTAAACCTTCTTATAGGAGACTTGTTGTAAGGAAGAGTATGAAGGAACCTTTTTATTTTAACTAAAAATAAAGGTAATTATCCAAAATCAAATGAAATAAATTTAGCCTTTTATCTTATAATCAACTTTGGCATAAAAAATTGGCTTACTAATCAACAACTAAAAGCTTTAAAGTTGTTTGATTCCCTAGATGATGCATGAAGGAGGATATTACAACTACAAATTTACCAAGACCAGAATCAAGCTTGGACAA